>CM019068.1:48481953-49081953 GCA_009667805.1 Leptobrachium leishanense | reverse complement strand
TGGTGCTTGCTGAATACACCGCAGGGTCGCCGAAATGGGATTGCCAAATTGCACCGAATTGAAGAGAACGAAAAGTCACCGAACGCGCGATGGCTTTTCGATTCTCTTCGAATAACCCTGTATGTAATGTAGAAAAAAAACTCTTCCCCCCCCCCCCCATCATGGTGACTGAAGGCTGGATCTGGGAGGTCACCGCATCCACTGTCGATGCCAAGCATAGCCAGGCCGGCACAATGTTTTGCATGGCATTCTCCACATGGACTGTTGTCCCCTCCACATTATTCAGCAGTAAAGCCTGTAGTTTGTAAAGAAAAACAGAGGCCATGAGCGTCCTGATTCAGGAGGAACGTCGTCCTAACTGATCAGACGAGAACAGACATAAATAAAAAAAAAAAAAAACGTCTGCAAGTCATTCAGTTTCAGGCCCAGTATCAGATATATTATTCAGTCTTCACTTGAAACTCCAGACTAAGGCTGAGCGTCCACTGGCACCGTAGTCGGACGACCGATGCGTTCATCTGACTATGTACGACGTCGTCCGATGAGGGTCTTCCACTGCAAGCGATCCGTCAGACGATGGGATAGATCAGATTTCTGAAGAGGTGGAGTGCAGAGACTGCCAAAACCAGGAGGAACTGGTTTTACATATAAAACACACTTCATTCTGCTTTTTTAAACACTGCAGTCCTTTGTGGGACAATGGGTGAGACAGAATACAAATATACATACAAGTACACACAGAACAGTAGCAGAGAGGACCCAAGAGCTTACAATCAACCAAGGAGCCTTCCCTACCCTACCCCTCACCCCTACACAAACAGGGCTAGTCCCACACATCTCACATACATATAAATCAGGGATCTCAAACTCTGGCCCCAAAATGTATATTGCCTACAAATCCCAGAATTCTTTTAATGCAATAAATGGCCAGAGAATAATGGGAGGTGTAGTTCAGAAACATCTGGGGGGGGGGCAGAGTTTGAGATTCCTGATTAATAGTTTATTTTAAATGCTTTTAAAACTCCCCTCAGTTTCTCCACATCCATCTTCTCTGATCTGCTGAAATACATGCGATGCAAACAAGTGATTTGGTTCTGATCGCCCATCTGATGCCGTCGTTACCCGTCGCTGGAAGACGGATGTCAGACGCAATCGACTATGGTCCATTCACCTCCATGTTGTTGGATCGGACGGACGACGATGGACGATATCTGATGATCGCACAAATACGGTGCCAGTGGACGCCCAGCCTTAGAGTGAAGCCATGTTAGCCGACTGCAAACAAATGAATGTTACAAGGTCCCTGTGACATTTTGATATCGGCAGTCAGGATGGCACCTTGTGCGCTACTTCATTAAATAGTGTGGGTTTAGGGATGGGAGCGTCTTAGCCCCATGAAAACAGGTGTGTCCTAAGAACTGTAACACCCATCATGCTCAGCCAGGAAATAGTACACCTCTACCTGTACATCTATGCAAACTATAACCCCAAGAAATCCACCCCAACCTATCCGTCAGCCCACCACCCCAACCAAACCCTGTAACCCAAGCTGTCACCCTTTGTGTTGCTTACCTTCTGCTGGCTCAGGATGCTTGTGGTAAATGGAGCTAAGAGCGGCATCTTTAGAGGTCGCCCGACACTGCCTTCTGGTTCTTGGGGTTTCCTGGCCCTTTTCTGCCTGTAATTCTCCAGCTCTTTCACTTTAATAAATGTTCCCTCACAGAGATCTTCATGGCGGTGGAATCATTTTTCGTGGCCAGATGGTGGCCTATTCATGGCACGTTTGACACTCAGTGCTGCAAAGCGCGATCCTCCTATGGAGAATCGCGCTTTGCAGTTCCGTCAACACATGTCCTGGCGCATCGACGGGGGAGGCTTGGATAATGGAAGCTTGTTGTGCGCATGTACAAGCGTGTGACTGGCCCCATTGCAGCGTCACAACGCTGCGACGGACGCAGGTAAGCACGTCAGTACGGGCGCGCACATCGCGCTCGGCTGACGCCAGCCTTACTGCGAGTATCCAGAGCACAGACTTTGCCTGCAGGGGGTTCAGTGAGATCAGAGCCGCGTTCAATACCTCAGCAGCTGCTGAATTGATGCAGCGCAGCAATGTCATTGAACGCTTTGGATATGAATTTCGAAGCAAAAATGGCCGACGATGCCCCCAGCTCATATTGAAAAATTGCCCCCAGCTCACACACATGGGTATATAGTGCTGCTGGCTTCAAATGAATATTTAGCAGAGCTGAGCGTATCTGCATAGGGGAAAAACATATCAGGGGGATATAAATTTGACTCTTACAGTTCCAATACTTTTTATATTACCACTTAAATGTAAATAGTTACCATTTTCCAATAAATATTTGGTGCTTTGGTCAAACACAAACACCTCGAAATGGACATTGCAGTACTGGATAATAACTTGCTCCATGGCGGCGGCCATCTTTACTACGTCACACTCAGCTACTCGCAGCATCTCTCCGAGTCGCTGCAAGTGCTAAGTTAGCAGGGCTGAGCGCTGAGTGGCAGAACGGCGTTCAGTGGCAAGTTGCTAACTTAGCACTTGCAGCGGCTGAAGTATTGAACGCGTCTCTGGTCACACTTCTGCTTTGAAGAAGAAAAATAATATTTTGTAGGTGAAGAATTTCTGGATTTGTGTCATTCGGAAATGCATGCATTGGTGATCATCTTCTGTGGGTAACATAACAAACTGCATTACCAATATGAAAAACGAATCAATTTGCACAAAGTGCAACTAGAGTACCAAGAGTAGGTTAATTTTAATAATACACATAAACAGACAATGAATGAAAAATTGCAAGGTTGGTGGTAGAGGGTGTGGAGTGTGGCTACTTTAGGCTAAATTCCAGAGTTCTGATAAATATAGCAACACCATGAAATTTATTGTAGGCGTCAGCAATCTTGGCCCTCAGGATGTTTTGGAACTACATCTCCCATGATGCTCATTCACTTGTAGTTTCGAAACATCTGGGAGGGCCGAGGTTGCTTATCCCAATATTAGTAGCTCTGATAAGGATTACACTGGGCTTGGGATTTAGATACTTTTAAAATATATATATATATCCAAGCAGCTTGGGCAGAAGGGAAGGAACATACTATGGTGTAAATATTTGTGTACTGATTTTATATATATATGCACATGTAATTAGAGCAGAGACACAGGGGCTTTATTTATCAGGTTACATAATGAGGAATGTAAAGTGCAAGTAGACAGAGGTTAATATTGTATTATTGATCCCTTAAATTTTCCAACAACTAAATGACACGACAAAAGAGCAGCGCTGGAATATATAAACATGATTAACGAGAGATGGTTGTTTCAGATAATTCCCCCTGCAAACATGTAAACAGAGACTGAGAAATATTGACCACCACTTGATGAAATTAATTCCTCTGTATTCTTTTTACACAGTAATGTGACAATAACGCTTAAACTAGAGACACGCTGAACGCGATGTGAGGAGGCCGAAGCTGGGCATTTCCAACTTTGGGCGCTCAGACACGTGGCCTGAAACCAAGAGAAGATAGGCCTGTATACACCGAGTACATATCGGCGCTGCGCATCGCTTCGTGTTGAGTGCACCTCCGGCTTTATGCAGAATCTGAACAGAAAACATAAGGGATTGTATATTATTTGCCGCTCTTTACCAATGTTGCAACCATGATAGAGAGAAGAAGAAAAAAATCAAGTACGACAGCAGGCAAAGTTTCATTGCATAACACACACACACACACCACTCTTTACCATACATTTAGGCCAGGGTCAGATGGGCGTACCATACTAACGTGCCTCTCGGCGTCCGTCACAACGTTGTGACGCTTTGACGAGGCCGGCCAATTGCTGTAGCGCTCACATGAATTGCACGCGCTATAGCAAGCGTGTTGCAGACGTTCTGAAAGCCTCACCGTCAGAGCACTACGATGCGTGTTTGTCGGGGCTGTAAAGCGCGATCCTCCATAGGAGTATCGAGCCTTGCAGCGCTGAGCGCACTAACGGTGCTCAGCAAAGGTGGGTAGATGGGCGTCAGAGTGGAAGGAGCGTTCCTTCTGCTCTGCAAAACGCTCGTCTGACCCTGACCCCGACCTTAGACCAAGGCAGTCAAACTCCCATACCCCAGATGTTTCTGAACTACAACTCCCAAGATTCCCTGGCCATTTATTGCATTCAAAGAATTCTGACCATTGGGAAGTAGCCTGGGTGAGCCGCTAGGGTAGCTACCTAGGCTCTGTCCACCCTTTTGGCCCCAGGTCTCCCGGCCACGTGGCCCCTTCCATGGCCCTCGGTTCCCTTTAGGTTGCGGGGCGAGCCAGGAATGCCACAATATGTTTGGCAGTCCCTCACTACCCTTTCTCCCCTTTTTATTACCTTTTTTTTTTTTCTTGTCCTGGTGCCCCCTCAGCGCACTCCGTTGCGCTCTATTGTTTTTGCTGGATCGACCCTTTTGACGAGTTTCTGCACCCCCCCCTGTTTTTGTATCCCCCCGATTTTTGATCTTCTGTAGTTTCCTCTGAGATCCCCCCTTATGTTTTTTTGTGCTCTCTTTGTGAGTGTCTTCTTAGGCCTTGTAAGGCCGTCTGGCTGGTCGGTCTGTGACCCTTTGTTTATCGTAAAATAAAAATTTTGAAATACAAAGAATTTTGACAATTGTAGGCAATTAAAATCTGGAGAGCCAAAGTCTGACACCTGATTTAAGTTAGGGTCAGACGAGCGCATTTTGTACGGACCGTGCGCCCGTGCAGTACGGACGCACGTTTTGACGGAAGACGCAGTAGTGGCCACATGGTCCGTTTTTGTGACTGACGTTATGTTTGACGGATGTAGGAGGGAAAAAAATAATTTTGTCCATTAAAAATTCTGGACATATAAATGCAGTCCGTCTGACCACGTTCTATCACTCACACACAAAGCTATGCAGACGTTGCGGATGTGGCGCACTCCGCATGTCCGTTCTAGCGGTCTTACATTCTTGCCTAACCTGGGTCCGTTTGCCGCGTCCGTCATTCGTCCATACTTCTGTGCGGACGTACTTCATGTGTGGGGCTCCATTTACCAGAATTGTATGCTATCACGGACGTACAAATGTGCGGCAACACAGACGTGAACACTGCGCTCGTCTGACAAGAGCCTCAGACAACTTTTTTAGCCACACTTTTTCACACACTAGTGCTGACAGTATTCAAGACGACAATAACATTGTAAACACAGTAAGTAAATATTAGTTATACCTGCACTTCACATTTCCAAAAAAAAAGACCCCTTTACAGACAAGTAGTATATGATCTCCAGCAACCAGACAAATGTTTGTGGCATACATTGAAAATAAAGAAATGTAACAAAATGAAAGTGTAATCACTGCATGCATAAGGCGTTCCGGAGTATTATTTATGTATGTGTATAATGTATGTTCCTCGTTTCATAGGTCATTATAGCCTTTCACATTCGTATCAGCAATATGTCCCTATCCTTGTGATATAGGGAAGAAAAGTAATACAATTATTAGAATTCATGGGCTTCCTGTACCGGTCAGGATGCAACATAAAATACTCACGCTCACGTTCAAAGCCCTCAATAACTTTCCACCACCTTACATACCTCACCTCGCTAGATCAGGGTTTCTCACCTCTGGCCCTCAAGTTATCCTAACAGACCAGATTTGCCAGATATCTGAAGCGCAGCACAGGTGATATGATTTGTTGCTGCTCAGTGTTTGCAGCATTCAGTCTCCATTTCCCCAAAGATGATCTGCAAAATCTGGCCTGTTAGGCCAGCATCAGACAAGTGCACTATGTGCGCCTGTACGGACGTGTCTCCTGGCGTCCGTCGCAGCGTTGTGACACTTCAACAGGGCCAGTCACACACTGTAGTGTGCGCTACAGTGGGCTGCGGACTTTCTGATAGCCTCCTCGACGCGTTATGACGCGCATTCGGCAGGGCTGCAAAGTGCGATCCTCCACATTCAGCGAGGTCGCCAGACGGGCATCAGAGTGGAAGGAATGTCCACTCTCACGGACATTCCTTCCGCTCTGCAAAAGGCTTGTCTAACCCCAGCCTTATACAATAACCAAGGAAAATTTATTAATAATAATAATAATAATAATAATAAACTAAATCTCTGGTTCCTATGCTTGTAATTTTGTCTCAATCTCCATTAGTTATTGTAAAGCCCTCCAGAAACTGATGGAGCTATAAGAGTAATAAATGCCACAAAAGTCATAACTATATCATCCCTCCTTTCTGGCTGTTACTTGAAATTAGAGCACAAGGGCACCATTTCCAGATAACCCACCAAAACAAAGAGTGCTTGACATTTGAAGGCAGATATATGCCCCCCCCCCTCAATAAAACACAATATTATGAAAAGCAAAGTCCATCTTTTAAGAAATGTAATTTTCAGTTTACAATTATTCCACTACAAAAATATTAGGCTGACCTATTCTTTGTGAGAATTCCAGGTGACAGTCAAATGATTATTATGAAATCATCGAGAAACCATGAGGGCAACCGTCTTATCTGTGCCAGCCCTATGCATAAGGCTGGGGTCAGACCAGCGCACTTTTAACGTGCGTTCTGGCACACATAATTACGGCCGCACTAGCAGCAGATGACGGGCAATGACGGCCAATATACGATGTACGGTCGCACAAAAGTCTGGCCGCGCAACGCAAGTGGAAAACGAACGCATTTTTTCGAGAACACCGAACCGGTAGTACGGACGTACAGAGTGCGCAGCTGCGGCATAGCGGCGTGTCTGCGTGATTAGGAGATGTCAGACACTGCTAATGTCCAGCCTACATAACGTCCAGACGCAAAAAGAGTTTTATTGACGATCCGAAAAAAATCACGCACGAAAAATGCGCATCGTATGACCGTTTTCGCGCATTCCGTGAAAAAATACGTCAATTCGTTCGGACGCACTTTTTTACGTTTGCGGGGAAAAATGCTTTCGTTTGACCCTAGCCTAAAGGAATAATATATGGAGCAAATAACGGCGGATCTTGTAACCAAATATTCTACCTAAACGGTGCAAGGTGAGGTTTTTGCGTCAGGTGGTGTAACACGTGACAGTTTGATGAATATGGATGGTGTTATTGTGTTTAGGTTTATATTTCCGATATATGTTCCATTTTCCTCCAAATGTTCTACTTTTCAGGCTCGGGTCAGACGATCACATTCTGTGCGGACTGTGCGTCGGTGGAAAACGGACGTACTTTCTGACTGACGACAAGGTAGTGGTCACATGGTCCGTTTTTGTGACTGACTTTTTTTTGACTGATGTAGAAGGGAAATAAAATTAATCTGAAAAAACATTTTGTCCGTCAAAAATGCTGGACGTATAAATGCAGTCCGTCTGACTTCGTTCCATCACTCACACACAAAGCTATGCGGACGTTGCGCACTCCACATGTCCATTCTAGCGGTTCATTGTGCATCCACACTTCTGCGTGGACGTACTTCGTGTGTGGGTCTCTATTGATCATAATTGTATGCTACCACAGATGTTAAAATGTGCGGCAACACGGACGTGATCACTGCGCTCGTCTGACCCGAGCCTCAGAGATCTGATATATTTGGGGCATTCTAGCAAGTACCAGAGCTGCAAAGCAATGAAACTCACAGCAATGGCTCTATAAATGATTAGATACTTTCCTGCTATTTCAGGATATTCTATGTGTATATATATAAATATACACACACACACACAGTATATATGTACTTTAGAACTAAGAAGTAAGACAAATATTCAAATTCATTGGATAGCAGGATGGGCAGCAGAATTTGGAGTACCTAGAGCAGTCATTCTCAAGCCTGACCTTGAATGGCTGCAAGCATTGATGTAACGGGAGCTATATCGCTTCCACAAGAATAGCGGAGTTAAGATCCTTGAGGGCAACAATACTTTCTAGATAAAAACACAGAAATTGCATAAAATCCAGGTTATTATAGCTCAAGAACCAAGAGACTCAAAGGATTAGCTGAAGTGCCTCTAGGCTCCGAGACTGACAGAAAGCCTAGGACACGCTCAGAAACATGATACGAGGAACGACAGTTCGTTAAGTATGGAAGGTGCAGGGCAGTCAGGGATGCAGAAACAAAACAGCGAGTGATCAACCCAGCATCCAGCATGTGGTTAAATCACTAAACCACGCAAACAATGTAATACACAGGATAGAGATTGAGAATAGTCAAAGCCAAACCGGGTCAAATAACAGGAGCAGGAATCTCATACAAAGCAGGGTCATCAACAGGGAATGCAATCAGAATACAGGCAGTAGCGGTGCGTGAACTAAATACCACAACAGGGCAATGAGGCAAGTCCTCCAGCCCTGTTTTAAAGCCTGCGGCTCCTGGTAACCACACCTGACCCCGCCCCCTCAGATGCCGATCTGCCAGTAGAAAGTTCTGGCACCCAGCGGTCCCCCTTCCTGCCCAGACCCCCCCCCCAGGGGGCACAGCAGGGGCTGAGGATGTAACAATTGAGCAGCACATGACATCTCTACTAGTTATTTTAAATTCAGGAATTGCTATTTACTCTTGCTGCAAGTTCTGCTTGTGGTTTGAGCATAGCCCTTGCCAATGGTAAATTAATCAGGGTTATTCAGAGAGTGGTAAAAAGCAGGAGAATGAATGGAGAAGTGAAAATTCTAGGTCAAAATAGCCAAACCAGAAAAATTCTCCCATTTATCTCACTTTTCAAATCGGCTATTTTGGCCTAGAATTTTCCATTCTCCAATCATTCTCCTGCTTTTTACCATTCTCTGAATAACCCTGAATGTCCCCTATACAGTGATAAATTGAATGTGGCACTAGAAGAACAAGCTATTCCATGGCAACTCATTGTTCTTGTCTTCAGCCGGTAATCCTTAAACCTGGTATTAATTTGCAAACTCTAATAACTTCCTCAATAGATCACATACTCACGTCTCACCCCATGGAGGAGAGGAGGATTCATCTGCGGCACCTGCACAATCTCAACAGTGCGAGCTCGTGGCTTGGATGCACTGGACTCCAGGAGCCCACAGTTATGGTACAAGCATCAGTCTGCGCCATTGCTTCTCTTTGGGCCCAGGCGCTAATAAATTGCCTACCCCAGATTACGGATGTTAAAAAGGAGACTGAGGAAAATCTGTTTGTACAGTTAACTTACTACTATCTCCCTTTTTGCGCAAACTGTGGAATATGGTCCCTGGAGTCTTAGGCTGGCGTCAGACGAACGCAGGATTAATGTCCGTCGTAGCATAGAATCATGATCAATGGAGACCCACACACGAAGTAGGTGCGCAAGTAGCTGCACACGCACAACGCACGTGGCAAACGGACGCAAGTTAGGTAAGAACGTAAAACCGCTAGGACGGAGGCGCAGAGTGCACCACGTCTGCGTAGCGTTCTGTGTGCGTGATGACACGAAGTCAGACGGACCGCATTTGCGATGTCCAGCACCTTGATGCACAAAATGCCTTTTCATACCATGTACCAATTTTTATCACTTTTCATATTAATTTTATTTCACATAATTCCCTTTTTTTTCCTACGTTCGTCAAGAAAAACGGACCGTGTGGTGTCTTCAGTATCTTCCGTCAGTACGTCTGGCCATTATGCACGCACGCAGAGTGCTCTCAGACTGCGTTCGTCTGACCCTAGCCTAAAGGGACAAGTTTCCTGAGCTCTGCTTTAAACCAGTGTTTCTCAAACTGTCCTCAGGACCTCCTAACAGGCCAGATTTTACAGATCATCTTGTGGAAATGCAAACTGACTCTTGCAATCACTGAGCAGCAAATCATATCACCTGTGCTGTGCTTCAGATATCTGGCAAACCTGGCTTGTTAGGTGGTCCTGAGGACAGGTTTGAGAACCACTGCGTTAAACTATTTATCAAGTGCTATTTTAACTAAGGAGATTGTGGGATCCCATGTATTAAGCACTGAGTTGCCTCTGTCACATTATATGCAGGGCTCGAGTCCTGCAGGAACGGCGTTCCCGCACTTCTCCCACAGCGGGAACGCAGGTTCCCGCTGTGGCCCGAGCCAGAAACAATTTAGCTGGCTGCACATTGCCGGCGGCCGTGTGTTTTCCTCCTACGAGCGGCCGCTGGAATGAAGCGCGGCCGATCGCCTGGGTTCCAACAGACAGCCGCCATCTCGCGGCTGGCTGTTGGATCCATCCCAGTGAGGCTAGGGTCAGACGAACGCATTTTTCACGTTGTCCGTGAAAAAGTGCGTTCAAACGAACGTTTGTATTTTTCCCCGGAATACGCGATAGCGGTCATACGATTCGCCTTTTCGTCCGTGATTTTGTACTGATCATCAATAAAACACTTTTTGTGTCTGGACGTTATGTTAGCCGGACATTAGCAGTGTCTGACGTCTCCTAATCACACACACACGCCGCTATGCGGCCGCAGCGCACTCTGTACGTCAGTAGTAGCGGTTTGACGTTCTCGAAAAAATGCGTTCGTTGGCCACTTGCGTTGCACGGACGAACTTTCGTGCAGCCGTTCGTCGTATGTTCCCCGGCATTGGACGTCATTTGCTGCTAGCACGGCCGTGATTTCGTGCGGCTAAACGCACGTGAAAAATGCGTTCGTCTGACCCTAGCCTTAGTCCAATTGCCAAAATCACGAGTATACCAGTACGTAGTGATACCTTTCACTGATCAGTATAGTTTCCAGACCTGAAGAAGAGCGTTACACTCTTGAAAGCTTGTCTTTTAAATGTAATGTTAATTCAATAAAATTGGTATCACCATGTACTGCTATACTCGTGATACATATATTTATTCTTCAGGTAATAGGGGTTGTGGAATTCGTGGGTGAGTTCCCTCACTTTTTTCCCCAGGACTTGCTGGGGGCAATATGTCCATGTGAGCTGGGGGCAATATGTCCATATGAGCTGGGGCAATATATCCATGTGAGCTGGGGGCAATATAACCATGTGAGCTGGGGCAATACAACCATGTGAGCTGGGGGCAATACAACCATGTGAGCTGGGGGCATTATATCCATGTGAGCTGGGGGCAATATAACCATGTGTGAGCTGGGGGCAATATATCCATATGAGCTGGGGGCAATACAACCATATGAGCTGGGGGCAATACAACCATATGAGCTGGGGGCAATATAACCATATGAACTGGGGGCAATATAACCATATGAACTGGGAGCAATATAATCATATGAGCAGGGGAAATATATCCATATGAGCTGGGGCAATATATCCATATGAGCTGGGGGGCAATATAAACATATGAGCTGGGGGCAATATAACCATGTGTGAGCTGGGGCCTGGGTGCAATATATCCATATGAGCTGGGGGCAATATAACCATATGAGCTGGGGGCAATATAACCATATGCGATGTGGCAATATAACCATGTGTGAGCTGGGGCCTGGGGGCAATATATTCATGTGAGCTGGGGCAATATAT
Organism: Leptobrachium leishanense; assembly: GCA_009667805.1. Classification (NCBI taxonomy): domain Eukaryota; kingdom Metazoa; phylum Chordata; class Amphibia; order Anura; family Megophryidae; genus Leptobrachium; species Leptobrachium leishanense. The sequence goes on along the minus strand of CM019068.1, from coordinate 49,070,511 downwards.
CCATATGAGCAGGGGGCATTATATCCATATGAGCTGGGGGCAATATATCCATATGAGCTGGGGGCAATATAACCATGTGTGAGCTGGGGGCAATATAACCATGTGTGAGCTGGGGGCAATATATCCATATGAGCTGGGGCAATACAACCATATGAACTGGGGCAATATAATCATATGAGCTGGGGCAATATAATCATATGAGCTGGGGGCAATATATTCATGTGAGCTGGGGCAATAAATCCATGTGAGCTGGGGCAATATATCCATATGAGCAGGGGGCATTATATCCATATGAGCTGGGGGCAATATATCCATATGAGCTGGGGCAATATAACCATGTGTGAGCTGGGGCAATATATCCATATGAGCTGGGGGTAATACAACCATATGAGCTGGGGGAAATATATCCATATGAGCTGGGGCAATATATCCATATGAGCTGGGGCAATATATCCATATGAGCTGGGGGCAATATAACCATATGAGCTGGGGGCAATATAACCATATGCGATGGGGCAATATAACCATGTGTGAGCTGGGGCCTGGGGGCAATATATTCATGTGAGCTGGGGCAATATATCCATATGAGCAGGGGGCAATATATCCATATGAGCTGGGGCAAATATATCCACGTCAGCTTGGGGCAAATATATCCATATAACCAGTGCTGGGTATATTATCCTGGGGGTCCAGTGCTGGGTATATTATTTGTGGGCTCAGTGCTGTGTAAATAATTCTGGGGGTCCAGTGCTGGGTATATTATTCTGGGGGTCCATTGCTGTGCATATTATTCTGGGGGCTCAGTGCTGTGTATATAATTCTGGGGGGTCCAGTACTGTGCATATTATTCTGGGGGTCCAGTACTGTGTATATTATTCTGGGGGCTCAGTGCTGTGTATATTATTCTGGCAGCTCAGTGCCGTGCATATTATTCTGGGGGCTCAGTGCTGTGTATATTATTCTGGGGGTCCAGTGCTGTTCATATTATTCTGGGGTCTCAGTGCTTTGCAAATTATTCTTGGGGCTCAGTGCTGTGTATATTATTCTGGGGGCTCAGTGCTGTGTATATTATTCTGGGGGTCCAGTGCTGGGTATATTATTCTGGGGGCTCAGTGCTGTGTATATTATTCTGGGGTTCCAGTGCTGGGTATATTATTCTGGGGGTCCAAGGCCTGTGTATATAATTCAGGGGGAGGTCTGTGCCTGGATATATATATATGTGATATATATATTATATATAATGTGTTAGTCCAGTTGCCAAAATCAGGAGTATACTTGTACGTAGTGATACCTTTCACTGATAAGTATAGTTTCCAGACCTGAAGAGGAGAGGTTACACTCTTGAAAGCTTGTCTTTTAAATGTAAAGTTAACCCAATAAAAATTGTATCACCACGTACTGCTATACTCGTGATATATATTTTTTTTCTTCAGGTAATAGGGGTTGTGGAATTCGTGGGTGAGTTCCCTCATTTTTTTTCCCAGGACTGATATGTGACTGCAGAGTTGCACTTGCCAGCAATTACTTATTTAATTCTGCAAGGACACATAAGCAAATGATTTAGCAATTTTTTCCTTATGCTATGAGCTGAAGAAATGCACGGTCGTATAAATGGTAACAAACAAGTAAAAGGAGTTTACGCAATAGTAATACAAAGAAGAAAAAGTATTGCCCGGGTCTAGAACTATTTATAATACAAGACCATCAGTTATAAAGTCCTATCAATAAAATACAAATGGACTGATACAATGTTTAACCCATATCAGGTAGAGATAAAGTCACTGTTCTGGTGGCAAAGTCTTGCCAGGAATTATAGCTTTGCCAGTAAGATTATACATTGTTACTCATAAACAGTTGAATACAAGAAAATATAAATGAGGTAAGGTGATAATCAACTGCAAATATAGATAAAGCAATGAACCAGATGAAGAACATAAAAAAGACAATCAAGTCTATTCAAAGAAAGGTGAAACTCAGGAGAATGGCTGGAGAAGTGAAACTTCTAGGTCAAAATAGCCAAACCAGAAAAATTCTCCCATTTATCTCACTTTCCAAATCGGCTATTCGGTCTAGAATGGTCTCTTCTCCTGCCAGTTCTCCTGGTTTTCACCTTTCTCTGAATAACCCTGTATGTAGGGACAGAAAAGGCTGTGCATTGCCACATCACTTAGTTATTCGGTATTTACAGGGCCAGCCCAAGCCACTGTGCTGCCTGAAGCAATGGATGAAATGCTGCCCCCCCTCCAAAAAACAAACAAACCCAAAACTCGTGACATGTATGACCGTATCACGGTTTTGGGGTCTCCTCTGTGGGATAGGATGGAAGGGCCTCAGTTTTGTGGTCTCCCCTGTGAGGGTCTCGGTTTTGGGGTCTCCCTTGTGGGGTAGGATGGAAGGGTCTCAGTTTTGTGGTCTCCCCTATGAGGGTCTCGGGTGTGGGTTCTCCCCTGTGGGGTAGGATGGGAGTGTCTCCCCTGTGAGTTTCTCAGTTTTGGGGTCTCCCCTGCAGGGTAGGATGGGAGTGTCTCCCCTGTGAGGGTCTCGGTTTTAGGGTCGGATGGTAGGGTCCCGTCAACGCGCGTCCTAGTGCTTCGATGGGGAGGCTTTGTGCACGGACACTTGTAGCTCGTGCAATTCATGCGCACGCTACAGCGTGTGACCTGCCCCGTCACAGTGTCAGAACACTGCGACGGATGCCGGGAGGCACGTCAGTACGGGCGTACATAGTGGGCTCGTCTGACCACGGCCTTAACTGCTCCACATGTTGATATTGCTATAGTCAAAACAAGTGCCTCTCCATAAATTATACAAAGTACACAATAATTTGTGAAGTACACACTGTATAACATGTTTCTGTAGTTACTAATCAGTATTAATCACTTCTGTCCACTAGAGGGTGCCAGGAGACCAATCTACACCCCACTATCACTACACAAGACAGATCAGAGCAGTCAGCAGCACACACATGGCTGGCAATCCAACTGGTTTACAGCATGGAAGAGATTAAGAGACCACATCAGCCTGTAAACTAATGAATCAGACAATATAATAATCCTGTTCACTCAAAAGGCATCACCACGTGAAAAGAATAATTAAACAGCTTAATGAGACAGCTCTTACCTAGGCATTATGCAAATAACAGAACTCTATAAGGATTGTGCATGGAGGAGGAACAGATAGTCCTTTATACTCTATCTAGGGGGCATATACACATGTGAAAGGTATGTACTGCAAAATCTGGTGCTACAGCCTTAATTTATTCAAATAAATCATCTATTTGGTTTAAGAATTCTCAAAGAATTGTTTCCTGTTTGCAAATGTGATCTGGAAATAGGGAGCCTTGAAATTGCAAAATGTTCCAACTTTTTTTGAATTTACAAAGATCATCAAATAATTTATGACAATGAACAGATCACTCCTTTAATGCATTTACAGATGTAAAAAATGGGCTATACTGTGAGGTTATTATTATTGTGCCAAAAAGAGTAATAAATACTAGTTTATTATTCATAGATTTCAGAACTGACATCAAAAGGAATGTTAATACAACACATAATGTGAGCATTTGTACTGAAAAAATCTTTAAACACATCAATTAAAATTCTCCTTAACACACAAACAGAATATATATATTATGGTGTGTACATAGATGACTATATTGGTGTTGTCATTAATGAGGATTTCTGCTTTATCAATCACATGTGCATCACCGTGTATTTTTCCTCCTAAAAATGTTAAAGTGGATTATTTCTAATAAAGTGGAATTTTCAGATTATTTTTGGGACCGTGGACAAGGTATACTCTTTTCAACAACAACAACAAAAAAACACATTAAAAAAGGGTTAAAACCAACCTTATAGAAAAAGAAATTAAATGGAAATAATATTAATTTAGTTTACAGAAATTTCCAAATATTTCCGTTCCTTAAGGAAAAGATGCAAATATCTCCATGTGCTTAATCAAAAAGAGAGATTTTGATAGATAACCAAAAAAAAATATAACCCTCACTCCAAACTGAAATTATGGCCGAATTTTTATTCTACTGTACTTTTGTCAACTCGGTAGAACAAGGAGTTTGTTACAAATCCTCCATTGTTACTTTGTTTCTGGCAGCAGACACAGTTTATATACCAATACCCCTTCATAATATGGCCCACACAGTATCCATGGAAAGCTGAATTCTTCTTTATTGTCACAATGTTTCTTCGTAGTGTTACAAATCTAACTCTAAATACCCGACAATAACGAAAGACCCTCATATTACAATTAATAATAAATGCTTGTCTAGCATATACAACTTAAACAACCAGATGCAAATCATCTACAACCACACACCTAAATAAAAAGAGACACTATGAAGCTAGCTAAAATATTGGTTAACGTACTTATTAGATGTACACACATAGAAACACACTGTTTAACTGCCTAAAACATTGTTTAACAAATACTAAAGTACTTAATAGATGCATAGAGATATAGATGCATGTAGCCAACTACTTATTAGATGCATGCAAATACATCATTATATATATATATAATCCTCTAGATTGTAAAATCCTATGAGCAGGGCCCTCTACACCTGTTGATTCCATCATATGTCCAGTTATCTCGTTCCCTTTGATTATTGTAAAGCGCTGCGGAAACTGTTGGCGCTATATAAATGATGACAATAATAATATTATAAAGTTTATTATTGCAGAACAACCATACACACACACATATATATATATATAGACACATATTATATATACACATACATATTATATATATAAATATATACATACACACAATTTAATGGTCTGAAATATTGTATTAATATACAGTAATTAGATGCATGCATACACACACCATTATATATATATTATATATATATATATATATATATCAATCTAATATATTGTTTTAATTAATATGCAGTTAAGTATTATTAGAAGCATGCATACATATAGATGAATACTATATAACTGGCTAAAATATTGTTTAACATGCAATTAAGTACTTATTAATAAATACATGCATACTTATATAAACAGACACACTATAACACCTTATAACTGTCTGAAACTGCATTTAAATACCCGGATATACACAGAGTCACATACTACACATATGATTACATGTGCTCCAAGAGAAAATAATTATTTATATTAAAATATCAGCATTGGGACTAGTGCTAAAGCCAGACATAATTTCTCATGAAAACACTAAAGTGAGTTTATTTATTGTTGTAATTTAACTCCTAGCACCACAGGAATTTAAGAAAGAGGCTTGTGAACATTTGGGCCACATGGGGCAAGTAAAAAGGACATGAACAGTCCTGTTACAAGAGAGCAGGAACCACTGAACCCACAGCACTTGTTTACAGTTTAGAATCAAAGTAGCAGCAGGAAATAAACAGGTTGTGAGTCATGTTGCCATAATACACATTACAGTAACAACATATATCTCTTATAAAAATGACCATGCCAAGACTAGTGGAGCTTCTTGAACTGTGGCCACAAAGCAAGCACTGTCCAAACTATAGTGATTGACATGGTTTATTCATATGTTTCCACGGTAACAGCACAAATTCTCACAATATTGTAGGTTAGTTAATAGAAACTACAACAAAAATCCACAATATGCTCTGTATTCCAAGCCTGGTATAAACTTAACCAGAGCTGATGTAAATTTCGGAGGGCACATCATAGCCCATGGAGTTGGAAAGATTTAATCAGCGTTGGTTAATATATATATATGTATAGAAGCAATTCCTTAAAAAAATCACAGCTATATTTAGGATTACAGGATAATAGGGTAATGTATCTTTACTAGAATTGTCCTGTTAGGTGTCCTACCTTTAACTCCATCATACAACTCTTTTACATTGAGATACATTGGTTTGAAACATCAGGGATACATTATTCTTGCTACAAGTGTTCTACTAATTAATGTTATTGTAGTGATTGAAAGAGGTTTGACACCAATTGTTAAAAATCTATTCCACCCCACCCATCCCCCTCCTCACACCAAACAATTGTTCTTAAAATTGTAATTATTTTTCAGTTTGGTCAGTACCACTAATCAGGCTAATTCTCTTTTATTTCCCCTGCTTTTATTATGCAGCACAATTGATTGATTAGGAATCAGTTACAAAGTTTTATCCAGTTAATGAACAAACTGAAATTCATCATTTACTTCATAAAAGTAATTTGGGGCAAAACAAACCAACTGAAAGGCAGGTTTCAGGCTGAAATTAGGCTTAGTTTGACATTACTGAGGTTTCTATATACTGCTGCTACATGTGTATCTGTTCCAAAAGCCCTCTCAGCTTATTATACCACCAACAAAAACTATTTAAAAAAATAAAATATTATTACCACTTATATTTTTATTCGGGAGTGAAGAAAATAATTACATGGAGACATAATTGGTGTTGTTGATCGCTGAGAAGGTGAAGGTATAGAGAGCAAAAAAGGTTAATAAAGACAAAATAATGCATAGAAAGAAGGAAACACTGAAAGTGGCAGAGAGAGGGGAAAAGTGTGTGTGTGTGTGTGTGTGTGTGTGTGTGTGTGGTGTGTGTGTGTGTTAGATGTTATAGTGTATAGAAGAAAGATAGTGTATAGAAGAAAACTGGACAGAGGTTCAGAAGCATTTGTAGTATACAAACTGAGAGCACACAGACAGAGGGGGTAAAGAGAGAGAGAGAGGAAAATAAGACACAGGGAGAGGATATAAATGGGGAGAAGATGAAAATAGAGAGCTAATGGGAAAGAAAGCCAAGGCTTGTATTGCATTGTGACCTCTGCCTTATAGTGACTGTCTGGTGGGAGGCAGCTGGCTGGGTGTTCTCCTCCAGCAGTTAAATGATGCATACTATAGTTGGTTAAGGAATCAAGTCTCATCCTGACACCTCCAGAAAGACAATTCCCCTTCATACAATGGCAGCTCCCATACACAGTGACTGAAGCCCCCATACACAGTGACTGAAGCCCCCTTTGCAGATTGGAATCTAGTTCTTCAGACCTCAATATGAGCCCATGATATAGATAACAGGGTGCAAAGAAAGAGAGGTACAGCTTGCAACCTGCAGCACCCAGTATAATATATATATATATATATATATATATCTTGGAATAACTAGTACTTCACAAGCCCAGGGATATAAGCAGTGCTCTGGGGCTATGGCTATATTAGCAGCACTGATTCACTGCAATGGATTAATTAGGTGACTAGTTAACAGATCATTTGCAGGACAATGTGACTAATCTGAAGGGGAAACTGATAGCCTAATAGCACATAATCAAAGGGAGAGAGTCCCAGACTGACCTGTGAGAGTGAATACAGAGAGAAAACAAAATACGCTGGGAAAATGTAAAATACACAGGGTTATTCAGAGAGAGGTGAAACTCTGGAGAATAACTGGAGAAGTGAAAATTCAAGTTCAAAATAGCCAAACCAGAAAAATTCTCCCATTTATCTCACTTACCAAATCGGCTATTTGCTCGAGATTGTTCTCTTCTCCTGCCAATTCTCCTGAGTTTCACCTCTCTCTGAATAGCCCTGAGTATACTGTATAGGGTTTATAGTAAATGTAAATTAATATAAAAAATGCACAACCAGTTTGCAAACTTTACATCATACTAGCCTAAAGAAATTATAATAATATTCTGACAATTTGGTGGAGTGTTGTTTCAGATTACAGTTTATTACACAGACCCAATTCTGTCTGTGTATCAAAAGACTCAACAGTATCTCCTGAGCAATGAATCGATTTATTGTGGAGATCTGTACGTTTTTTTTCAGGAAAAAAATATTAATGATTATTTTTTGTGAATTGAATAAAAGGGGAATGCCTATTTATGTTTTAGTGAATAAATTCTATTTTTTTTAACAAAGCAAGGTGAAAATAAAGCTTAATGTGTCTTAATGTATTAATAATAATCATGCATCGTGACATTCCAAGTGACTTATCCATTCTTTTAGATTTCCTAATTCTGCAAAAATATGGATCTGGAGACAGAAAATAATCGTTTTAAAATGAAATAAACGTTTCTGCTCCTGTGTTTTATTCCCTGATGGAATGGGTTTTATCCCTCCTGTAACAAATATTGTATTATTTAAGTGTCTGGATGTATAAAGCTGAAAATGTTGCTATTTTGGAGCGTTGTATGTGTACAGGTGGGAGCAATGCAGGGATTTTTTGTGCTTCCTTGTATCTGGGATGTAAAGGGATATTTAGGGTACCATGCACAAGGCAGATCTGATTCCTGTCTGATTAGACGTGTCAGGGTGGCTGGACAGTGTATATTGGGTCTATAATAGAAGTGGGGGCTGGGGGGGCAGCTGGGGGAGCTTGTCATTTCAGCACTTTATTAATGCTAGCAGTTTGTCAGTCTGTGAAATCAGATCAGGTCACAGCACATCATCTTTCATTCAGGATGCCCCTCTTCATTTCCTATGACAGCCCCCCCCCTCTGACAGCCACCTGAAAGGGGTATATCCACCACAAATACCCTCTCAATGATAAGGCAAACACATCCTCCGTTTAGAGGGTCTCAGCAGATCTACCCTGTGTAAGAGAGGGTCTTCAGTATTTCAATAGATAAATCAAAACAAAGAGATCACTGATGTAGGAATAGGGAAACCCCTGATGGGGATTATATACATTTTTTACTGTCTATTGTATCAGACCCCCCCCCCCAATGAGTAAATACATTCAGACAAATAAGCAAACTGTTATTTCACGAAAAAAACAGAAATCTCAGCCATAAAACCAGGCTGGGAGCAAGTGGAAGTGTGGCCCCTGAGAAATAACACACATTTATTATGCCCTTATATCTGGAAATGAATAAAGAAGACAGATGCAACAATGTGCCATGTGTGTCCTCGTCTCTGATTATATATAGAATATGTATGTGTACATTATATTTTTATGTACAATATGTTTGTGTGTGTATAGAATGTATAATTTGTATATATGTTGAATGTGTAAATATATATGATGTATGTATATAGTTTGTATATACAACGTGTGTGTTAGATATATAAACATGTGTATTAATATCTTCATATACATACAGAGATCTATGTATAAAAAGATACACGGGTGGATACACTCACATAATCTGTGTGTGTCCGTGTGGATAATAAAGCTGAATATATTTTATGAAAAGCGTTGAGCTCTCATTCAGGATGTGCACATTATGGAAAACCTCCCTGTGAATTTTTGGGGTGCAGGAGCACAGCACCTACTGTATTGTGTATTAAAAAATAAATAGAATCTTGCAGGAGGAAAGTGGGTTTTATTTTTTTTTTACACAATGTGTTTGATCCAAACAACCAAAAAGGAAAAGAAAGAAAAAAAATTCCATCCTCCTCCTAAGGTGTGTGTGTATATATATATATATATATATATATATATAAATACATACAATGAAATCAGATTTGTATGCCCCCCCCCAGTCTGCAGCTTTAATTCAGATTTTTTAAATGGGTTAAAATACGTATAACTAATTTTGTAGTGAACACATACTATAAACAATGTATACACATGCAGCTGTACAGGATGCAGAATGGCTGGCTCTACAGGTCCTGTAAAAAGTCATTTTTATTTAAGTTACACATATATTTTAGACACTCATACACAAGGCAAGGGCATAAGTGAGCCTATATATCCTTTCAGATTAATTATATATAATTAAACAAGGTGTGTATATATATATATATATATATTTATTTTTTTAACATACCATTTGACTCTCACTTTTTACGACATCTAACCCCCCACCCATGTGACCCTTTATGTCCTAATGTATCAGTATAGCTTCCAGACCTGAGGAAGAGAATAATCCTCTCCAAAGCTTGTCTTTTAAATGTAACGTTAGTCCAATAAAAAAGGGTATCACTACGTACTGCTATACATATATATATATATATATATATATATAACCATCAAATTTGAACCAGCACTCTCTTTGCCATCAATGTTGGTTAAATTCACTGCCTGGGTGTAAAAATCCAATATGTATATATGTAAACAATCCAAATAGCTTAATTAAAGGCGTCTTTTATTTAAAATTGCATTAAAAAATGACCGACGTTTCGACCCTGCACCGGGTCTTTTTCAAAGATATATATAATATATATAGAATGGTGTGAGAGGGTGGACAGGCTGCTTGCCACGTGTATATATATATATAAAGAGAGTAAGGGCAGTAGTTTGTTTGTGATCATGTGATTTCAGGGCTGCTTTATAAATGATACACATTAATAGAATGCTGATTTATTGCAAGTCCAGGCTGCTATGGCCGGCCATGTTTCTTGTTCTCTCCCTGCCTGGCTAATTATTTCCTATCCATCTGCCTTTCTCTTACATTTCTTAGCTCAGTAGTGGTTTTTTTATTCTCATCCAACTAAGACAAATTAATACTCGGACAAAATGACAATAAAATTTACATTTTCCGCTTTGATGAGATACACGGCCATATATTTTTTTCTCTCTCCCTCTTAAAGCCTGAGGCTCACTAAAACCTCATTGAATGGGATTTATTTAGTCGTCGGTGGAGATAAATCAGAGGTTGGATTTACAGCCATTTAAAGCGGCTGCCGGTGTAATGCACACAGTGAGGGCTGCCCGGGACCCCTGTCACGTGTATGCAAAGCCAAGGGCTGCCAGACGCACCGACCAATCCGCTGGGGGCGCCGCCGCGTCGTGGCCAATCAGCGGGCGCGGCTGGCAGGTGGCTGGCCAGATACATATCAGTGCAATGTCCCTGCTGCTTTGCAGAGTTGCTTCTCTGAGACCCTCTGCAGCTCAGTCTGGGGACTCTCTCACACTCACTCAGGCAGCTCAGTCTGGGGACTCTCTCACACTCACTCAGGCAGCTCAGTCTGGGGACTCTCTCACACTCACTCAGGCAGCAGCTCATCACATTGATTATCCTGGAGGATTGTTGTTTGCAGGAGTACAGAGAATAAATCCCGTTTAAAAAGAAAGCTGAAAAGCATCAGGGACAAGTCTTCTCCTCCCCCTTTCCAAGAGGATCCCACCCCTTGTTTTTTTTCTCCACTTTTTTTCCCACCCACTTGTCCATGCCTGCACAGAAACCTGTCCAGGGGGCCTGAGCCGCTTGATCATCAGAGAAACTTCTCCCCTTCTGGGTGACACAGGACCTGCTGCTGCTGCTGCTGCTCTCAGGGCTTTCACACAGGCACTGGGGCTGGTGCTGATGATCACAAATGTTAGCTGTGGGGCAGATGGATGCTAACAGACAGAGTGCTTTTGTGCTGAGCAGTACCCCCTTGGCTGCATTGCACAACATGGCTGAGATGAAGACCACCTTGTTCCCTTATGCTCTGCAGAACCCTTCCACTTTCAAAACCCACAGCCTGTCCTCCCTCAACGCGCACATCCCCCTGGGGACACCTCATGGGATTAGTGATATCCTCGGCAGGCCTCTGGGAGCTGCTCTGGGTGCAAGCACTGGCAACCTCCTCACCAGCCTTCCACGCATCAATGGACTTGCCACCTCCACTGGGATGTACTTTAACCCAGCAGCTATGTCCAGGTACCCCAAACCTCTGGCAGAGCTGCCTGGCAGAGCCCCCATCTTCTGGCCTGGAGTTATGCAGAATTCTCCATGGAGGGACCCAAGGCTGTCCTGTCCTTGTAAGTAGCTCTCACAACCCTAGTATGTAAAGATATATGTATTTAAATGCCACATTATTCCACAATATCATCCTCATTATTACTAATCCCAATGGTTTTGCTCCAGGAGATTATCTGCAGGATTCTGGATTAAATGAGTTAATATTACACTACATTGTCCAATCTGTATATATTAACAGGAAACAAATACTTTATGGGTCACTTTACAAGTGGTTTCCTCTTTTAAGGTTCAACAAAAAAAGAATAAAAGTACTATTGTGAGGCTTTTAAGTTCTAGATATTTATAGCTACACATTGTACAATGTAAACACACTCTCCATTCTGTGTCTTTAATCAATGAAGAACAATAAATAACAGCAGAATGAAAGTGCAGGTGATACATTGTGTTTATGTAAAGGCTAGTGTTCCATGGCAGGAGGGCACAGCTTTCTCCCCTAAACACATGGCATTTGTCCCCTGCAGCCCAGGCTGGGATGGTCCTCGATAAAGATGGCAAGAAGAAGCACTCCAGGCCCACCTTCTCAGGACAGCAGATTTTTGCTCTGGAAAAAACCTTTGAACAAACGAAATACCTGGCTGGACCAGAGAGAGCTCGGCTGGCTTATTCCCTGGGAATGACAGAGAGCCAGGTCAAGGTAAGAGCTGTCACATGGCAATCTGCGAATATAGAAAATGTCATCAGTGTCACCCATACCTCAGACCCCTTCCCCCCCCCTCCACCAACAGAGGGATCCAGGGTAAATCACACCTACAAATCCATTATTACTTTCCCAATGCTGAATGCACTGACTGGATAGAATTAATTTCACAACATGAGCAGATCATAATATAAGAATATAAACAGCAGATCACAGCAGCTTTGAAGTTGTCCTCCGCAGGGTATACTGACATGAACAAAGCATTCAGACCCAGCCATTGTAACACAACAACCAGAGAGAACACACTTTATGACAGACACTGCCTTAAATTTAGGGTTATTTTGCTGACATTATAGGGAGAAAGCCAACCAGCAATAAAACGCATTTTATGTGTACAGATCTCATCACACACAGGAAAACACATAGAATAAATATCAAACTTTTACACACAATAAAAGAAATAGAAATCTCCTACTTTACAGAGTTAGAATTAAATATATATGCAGCCATCTAAGAAAAACAAAACCCCTGAACACATTAAAATAGTCACTAAGCCATTGTATAGTATTTATAGCCTGCTGTTTGTTTATGCTGTATACATGGTATTCTGGTGACACAAGTCAAAAGTTACATGATCGAATTATTCACTTGTTGGGGGTTATTATGCTGGGGGGGGGCTTTCCCCCCATTATCTAGTATTTTGACACTGACGTAAATAGGGGCACTGATTACTTATATCGACAATACATTGCAGCTTATATTTACAGCACTCTGACATTATTTCCACATCTTTCCAGGTAAATCTACTGATTAACTAACTGGGAAGCAGGGATGCAGATTGCATAATTCCTAACGTTTTATGTAAATGATGAACTTTTCATGTCTAGATCCACAGTGATTGTAAAGCATTTATATTATCAACATATGTATCGAAGATTACTAGAAGATACATTGTATATATTATATATTCATTATAGTCATTCATTTCAATATTATCAATTTATTATATGGATATCCAGTATCCACTGTGCTAAAAATTATATATATATATATATATATATATACATACACAGATATATATATATAGCATTATATGTTCAGCATATTATGTATTGTTATCAGTCATGCACTGTAATATATATATATATATATATAACCACCCAATGTTCTAGAAATATGATCTCAAATTCCCCTGAAAAGCATACAAGATATAGATGTGTGTGTGAGCTCCTGCTCAAAATCCCATGAAACATCTACAGATTAAAAGAGTTTTCGTTTTTTTGCTTGTGTGATATATATATATATATATATATAACATAGACACACACTCCTATAACCAGAGTATTGCAGGACGCAGATATAACTTTATTTATAGTTTATACCTTTTTTGACATCAACACATGTCTACATTATTTTTTGTAAATTCGTTTCATTTTCTTTTGTAAAAATTACATATGTATATGTTTGATAGTAAGTGCTATGAATCTGTAATGATGTGTTAAATAGTCGTAGGTGCATATCTACATATATATATATATATAAATCACGAGTATAGCAATAATATATATATATATATATATATATATATATATATATATATATATATATATACACAAAACTACAATATAGTTTAAACAAAATATTATTTCAGTATACTCAATGTTTAACTAGTCATCCACTGTTCTAGAAATATATATTTAAATATATATATATATATATATATATATATAAAGTATTTTACCAGGAAGATAAATTGAGATTTCTTTCGTTTTCAAGTATGTGCTTGGTAATATATATATATATATAATCTCCCTTAAAATATAGTTTCAGTAATATTGCACGGATAACCAGTCATTCACTATACTAGAAATATATATATACTGTATATTATATACACACACATTCATATATACATAATACACATCCTTGAAATTATAATTTTTCTTTCACTCAGTGTGAATGAATCAGGGAATGTTTTATTATGCACATGTGGCATTAAATTGATGATGGGGAGATTTCCTCCTTCTCTAACAGGTTTGGTTCCAGAATAGAAGAACCAAGTGGAGGAAAAGACATGCTGCCGAGATGGCCACAGCCAAGAAGAAACACGACTCTGAGACCGAGAAAATGAAGGAAAGTTCAGACAACGAGGAGGACGACGAGTACAACAAACCCCTGGACCCCAACTCAGACGATGAAAAAATCTCCAGGTTGTTGAAAAAGCACAAATCCACAAACCTAAACCTCCTCAGTCCCTGCAGCAATAACTCTGATACCTTGTGATAAACAGAGCAAAGACTGTAACCCCCCCGACCCCCAACCCCAAAAACCAGGACCTACATCCCCTTCCCCCAATTCTCCTTAAAGCGCTTTAAAAGCTGAATTAACCAGGGTATTCAAATTATACATAAGGAATTGTAAGTGAATGTGGTATGTGTTGTACAGCCTAAAAAAGTATCTTAAGATGTATATATATATTTTTTACAGAATAAGTTATAAAAATTATCTTGCGGTTAATAATATACTTTGGGTTAAAGGAGTACTTTAACTCTTTAACTGTCAGAGGGTCAGAAAAGAGGTTATGGTAACCTTTGTCTTATGTGACCCCCTTCATTTTTTTTTTCCATTAAGCTAAAAAAGGCAGAAATTCTTTGCACCTAGAATCACAATTTGTTACTTTTTTGTACAGAAGAAATCCTGTCCAGTTTGTAAATATATATATAAATATCTATACATATAATGTCTTATTATTGCAGATTCTGTGATGTGTATTTCTTTGTTTTTTAAGCTCTTTTAAAAAAGGTTTCACTCTCTATAAAGAAAATACAAAAAACAAAACCCTATGAGGACTTTGTTCACAATTCACAGCCAAAAAGAGAGGGATCCTGACCACTTATTTAGAAGTGGAGTCACATATTGATGTTCACAGTTGCTGAAAAAGACTTTGTATATTCAATAAATTATTTAACAGCTTCTCCTTACAGGTGACTTGTCATTTTTAGCGTTCACATGTGTTCATATTAAAATACCTTTTTAATACTATATTATTCTCTCGAAGTGTTGACCTGCATTGTGTATGTTTTGAATTATTATTGTTATACTAAGCTCACAGTAAAAACTCTCATCCTTTAGTATTCAGATGTATTGTCAATATTCTAGAATATTAGGATTATTTATTTATTTATAAAGTATTTTACCAGGAAGGATACATTGAGATTTCTCTCGTTTTCAAGTATATAAATGTTTACGTTTATATTATTAAAAGCCCTTATATTTAGTTTTATTATAGTACTAAACGCTCACCTTTAAGTGTTCACATGTATTATGTGTTCATATTATTTTTAGTACTATATTAATATTTTTATATTAAAAGCCCATATTATATTTTATTACAATATTAGTAAAAGCTCACACTAATTTCTCACTTTTTAGTGTTCACATGTATTATGTGTTCATATTATTTTTAGTACTATATTAATATTCTTTTTATATTATTAAAAGCCCATATTATTTTTATTTATTTATAAAGGATTTTACCAGGAAGGATACATTGAGATTTCTCTCGTTTTCAAGTATGTCCTGGGTTCAAGAACATTGAAATGTTACAGTTACAGAAATACAAAGTAATACAATGCAAGATATTAAAAAACAACACAAATATACAGATTAACAGAAAATAAATATGTATATTATATTTTATTACAATATTATTAGTAAACGCTCACACTAATCTCTCACCTTTTAGTGTTCACGTGTATTATGTGTTCATATTTGTTATTTTTAAATTAATACATTATTTTAGGGGGGATTAAGGTATACAGTATGTGCAGAGATTTTTTTAAATTTTTAGGGGAAATATCACTATTACAGAGGGCAAAAGTAATTCACGTGTAATTCTTAGGATACATTTCAAGCATTTTCCAAATAAGGTGTTTTTTTTGTTAGTAAGTTTAACAGCATTGATTAATATATATTTCCCAGTAACTTTGTATTAACAGCCATCACTATGCTGTATGACTTTACATTTATTTAGGGGTTTCAATTCCCATCAGTGTGTGTGTGTGTGTGTGTACACACACTATGTATCTTGTATATTCTCCTTAAGTATTTATAACATCTGTCAAAGTTAAAAAGAACATGATTTACATACACCATAGGGGTATATTCACTAAACTGCTGCTTGAGCGGATTTGAGCAACAGTTTGGTAACGTGGGGCATTGCTAATGATTTAAGAATATAATATTCCGGTTTGGGAAAATGTACAGTTTTAAAAAAACAAACAAATTAAAGATGCATCCTGATGGACAGGCTCTTGCTTTGGGCACTAATGCCCGACATATGTTTTTATCCATATTTTAAGATACTATATTCAGCTCTAACAAACCGCCACACAACCCAGGGTATTTATAATGTAATAATATATATGTATATATACAATTTTATGTCGGTACTAGCTTTTTAAAGTTTGTTGTGTTGTGTGTGTGTATATATTTATATACAGTATATATATATATATGATCAACAGGTTTTCTCTCAATTTTAAAATTAGATTTAGTGCACTGCTTTTGGTAGAATAATATATATTACACACAGACACATATATATATACACATTAAATGAGAAAGATTAATTTAATCTCAGTTTATCGTTACTAATACATTATCGAAATATAGGTGAGAATGATTGTGCTCCCATTAAGTCAGGATTTTAACTTTATTCATATTTTACATTTATCGGATTAAATTATGAAAAAAACATACTTTTAGTTAGAGACCTCTATATATAAATATGTATATGGTGAAGTTTGAAAGTCAACGATTTTTTTCCTTTTACAAAAAGTGTGTGTGTGTGATATGATGCGATACATCATGTACCTATTGTATTTTACATTATTAATTTTAGAGGTGTTTTGTTTCCTTTTAATTCGTGTTTTATTTATTTGGTGAATCTGTACGATGGGTTTTTCTGTTTTAAATCTACTACATCCCTTAAAATAACAAACACAGGGATTCCTGACTTTGGGTTCATGTCACTGTTTCTTGTATTTCTGTTTGGTGTTTATGGTTGAATCCAGGGTAAACATTAATGGCTACTGGCAACAAGCCCATGCCACAAGCTAGAAAAAAGATTTCATTTTCTCTATTTAGTATTTACTTGGAAAGTGGCCACACCTGTAACTGATAATCCAGCCCAGCTTCTCAGCCATTTCCCCAAATACATTCGTGTGGATAAAGTTCCCTTAATATACTTTTATTTCCAACACAATAATATATATTATGGGGTGAGATTCACCAGCTAAAACATACTGCAAATATAGGCTGAAAAGAAAATATTATTCCCCAGTTTGACTATTTACTCCCTGTTTTTAAAGCTCTAGAAAAGTCACTTTATATAGTGAATACCTTCTATATCAAGATAGATTTATTTTGAACTTTGCAGAGGTCTTATACAAGTTTTAAATAATATATTTATTATTAAATTATATTATTATATATATATATATATATTAAATTATTCCACAATATAGAAAGGCTAATTTATATTTTACTGTAGAAGGCAATATAGAAAGGCTTATATATTACTGTATCACACAATGTAGAATGGCTGATACACAAGTTGCTATACTGGTTCATATTTTGCCATGTGATAATTAGGGCTTTCAAGATGAGAAACTGAAATCAGACTTCTGTCACACATCACATGCTTTAAGCCCTCTTGTCTTTTAGTCTTGGGCCTCTCATATAATTCCTGGATTTATAGGATCTCACTGAGATTCAGTTTGCCAGCTCTTTCATGGAAGCTTCTCTCAGTGCTTTGCTGTGTGTTCTCTGCCAAGTGTCCCATGGTGTTTATCAGCCCCTTCTCTCTGGCTGTCTCATTGTTCAGCAATAAGAGCTTCACCCAGAGCACAGCCTTTACCAGCTATACTGGATCTTTACACATTTACATAATTATAGCCACCATTATCCCAAGGACATGCTCATAAAGAATATATATTGGAAAATTATTAGTTATTATGCTGTAATGGCATAAGAATCTAGATCACAAGATGATTTTACATTGTGAAGCAGTATGTGCTCTACAATAAAAAATACACACAAATATGTGGGTCTGTTATAGCATGCATATTTTATTTATTTATTTATAAAGTATTTTACCAGGAAGGATACATTGAGATTTCTCTAGTTTTCAAGTATGTCCTCGGTTCAAGAACGTTGAAGTGTTACAGTTACAGAAATACAAAGTAATACAATGCAAGATGTTAAAAAACAACACAAATATACAGATTAACAGAAAATTAAATATGTAGGAAAGTCATTATGTTACATGTTTACAGGTGCATTCTGTATTGAGGTATGTTAGTAAGGAGCTCTTGAGTGACTTAAGACTGGGGGAAGATTTGATGGTGTCTGGGAGGTTATTACATATTTGTGGTGCTCTGTAGGAAAATGAGGATCGAGCCACTTTCGTTTTGTATTGTGGTATTGTAAGTAAGGTGCAGGTCCTGGATCGGAGGTTATAGGATGAGGGAACTGCTGGAGGAAGCAGCCTATTCAGGTAGGGTGGCAGCTTCCCATAAAAGCTCTTAAACACCAGGCTATAATGTGTATTATACTGTAAACGCATAAATTTTTATGTAACTATAAAACAAAACAATATTTACATTGGATGAATAAATGATTGAATCAAAGTAAAAAGAAATAAAGAGAACAAGATGAATTGAATTCTGAAGATAGAATTTTTTTTTTTTTTAGTATAGATCAATTCAGGAAGAGACAAAAAAAAAATAGCATTCGTACAATACCCGAAGTGACATAACGATCACGTGCACTGGTGTCAGAAATCTGTCAACTGTTTTTGCTCTGTATGTGTCAAAATAGTCTGGATTTCCTAAATGTTTTGTGAATTTTATGTTTAGGATTTTGATCATAAGTCAATCAAAAGAGAATTTAGGCTAAAGTCCCATCAGTAATTTTTCCACATCTCACTAAAAGGGAGTCCAAGACGTCCTAGTTACTTTTGTGGGGGGGTGTTTTATGGAAGAATTAGTAGTAACAACAGTCATTTCACCTTGGCTGAACCACATCAATGTATAGAAGGAAAAGAAAGAAAAATCCATAGACATAGAAACATAGAAAAAATGTCGGCAGATAAGAACCTTTCGGCCCATCTAGTCTGCCCAATTACATGGATAGACCTACTTAGTTATTATTTTTATTGACCCTGTCTGATGGCACTTTACACATGTTCAGTCTCAGCCTTTAAGAGACTTCTGAATTCACCGGTTCATTTTCCTTTTGGACAATTAGGTGCAACAAATAATCAGGGCCGGATTAACATAGGGGCAGATGGAGCAGCATCTCCAGGCCCATGCCCCAGAATAGGCCCAGAGAAAAGATAAATTTGTCTGCATTGATAAGCATTTGGACCTCTATATCTCCAGCTTCATAGCAGCTACAGGATCATGTCAGGTATCACCGCAAAGGCCAGAGCATGACCTTTCCAATGATACAAAACATGACCAGGTTTTATGTAACAATAAAAAGTAAAATAATTAATATTTCTTTATTTTTTATTTTTCTTTCTAACACAGCAATAGTTTTCACTTTTCAATTATAAAGGGAACAATGATGCTGCAGTAACTCAACATCACATTTCTCATGTCACTAACAAGCGTGGAAGTGATGGTACAATCAATTATTCCGAATTGTTACATCAAGAACCTGAACTGCCGCTCTGCAGCGAAGTGCACGGGGGTGGGGGGGGGTTTGGAACCCTGCGCCACTAATCTCTACACCTCCCAAGGCCAACTGAGGTGTCATCGGACAGGACAGAGCCTGGCCTTTCCATTAATACCAATCATGACCATGTAAAATCTAAGAGAAAAGAAAACAAGAGAAATTTATTTATTTACTTATTTTTGTTCCAAAGCGATGGCATTGTCCATTTGTCACGTATAAAATGAGCAATACCACTGCTATTACTCACCTTCTCATTTCCCATGCTGGGAGCAAGTTCAGTGTTTTATACATAGTCATATTATTCATAAAATGACCATTATCCAAAGCACAATCTTTTGGCTAAAATTTTATATTTTCTCAGAAACATGCAGTAACAGATTCCCATTTAATTTTTTTAACAAGAATTACCTATAGAATATATAACCAGAGGTTTGGATGGTAAAATATGAAAAAATTATTTTACACGCTGTGATGATTGAAATCTGATTGAAAATTTACTCCCTCAGTATCTGCCTGGTTAGAATTACCGGTATCTGCACTGTTAAATAACCTAAAATAGTTTTTCATTTCACTAAATTCCAAAAAAAGCCCACCAAAATATTCAGCTCCAGGCCCATAGAGATCTTAATCCGGCCCTGCAAATAATACTGAGAAGAAGCAGAGGAGTCTGGCCTCTCATTGGATCAATGGACCAAATGAAAAGTATATCTTGGTGGTACATCTCAGTGTGCATCTTAGTGGTGCTATACAAGTGGATCTATGTCAAATAAGTTCGGCTAGTCTATTTCACTTCAATATGCAATACAAAGACCAAAATAGCCAACCTGTTGTTCATTTGGTGCGTGAAGTCAATTTTAAGGGACAGGGTGTCGTGTCCCACCAGTTTGAAATGTTTTCAGCATCAGCATCATTTCTTCCCAGTGCTAAATTAGATCCATTACATCTATCAATGTAAATTAGGAAGGAAAGTGGAAATTAAAACTGATATCTATATAAATATGAGTACAACCCAAACATTTCTCATAAAGATAGTGTAAGGATAGAGAGTCGCCCAACATGCAGACAAAACCCAGCTAAGCGAGGAAACCCCTAATCTGAGAAGCTGGTCCTTAATAATGGCCAGGTACTAATCTAAAGAAAGCAGACAAACAATACATAAAAGTACAGAGCATGAGAGATATCGTAGTAATAACAAGCCAGGGGTCGGTACACGGAATAAACATACGCCAAGGGACAAACACAGAAGTCACAGTCAATAATACAAGCCAGAAGTCGTACCAGGAGTTCATAAGATACGTTTTCAGGCACACGCTGAGGGGTGTAATAAACCACAACAGGGCTCAGAGCTCTGTCAGTGACTGATATTTAAAGGCCTCCTAAATCCCTGATCAGGTGCAGCATTCAGAGTAGCCGGATTCCTAGAATAGCGCCTCCTCTGTTGTGGAAACCTTACTGCAGGCGCACCAGCAGGCATGACAGATAGGTATTTTCCTATGGCGCTGGCCCCAAGAGGGTGTAGGGGCTTCAATCATGGGGGACAATATGGAATTCACAGGCCACAGTCTGTCCATGTTTATTTACGGTCCTCTCCAACACACTGCCAGGTGGCCTGAACCACCACATCCCTATTTTTCTACTGTTCCACATTCTGAAGGTATGGAGAGATGAGCACACGGATAAGGAGGCTGGTGCATGCTTGGCATTTCTGGTAGATTTTCTTTCTGAATTCTGTATGTTTATTAGCGTTGGTAAGTTGTGACACCTATCATCTGCCTAGCTTTCTAAAGGCCCATTTACAGACCTCTTAACGTGTATGAGAAAATATAAATATATATAAAAAAAACTAATATCATGTGCGCTTGAATACACGCCTGTTATATTTTGGCAAGATGCAGAGTATAGCCTGGTGTAAACTTAATGGAGTCATTAAAGACTATGGGGCAAGCTTACTAGAGCTCTGGTTACATTTACATATGAGTTTGAATCGTGCACCATTAAGGCTAGGGTCAGATGAACGCATTTTCGCGTTGTCCGTGAAAAAGTGCGTTCGAACGAATGGACGCATTTTTTCACGGAGTACGCGATAGCGGTCATACGATGCGCATTTGCGTTCGTGATTTTGTACGGATCATCAATAAAACACTTTTGCATCTGGACGTTATGTTGGCCGGACATTAGCAGTGTCTGACGTCTCCTAATCACGCACACTTGCCGCTAGCGGACGCAGCGCACTCTGTACGTCCGTACTAATGGTTTCACGTTCTCGACAAAATGCGTTCGTTTGCCACTTGCGTTGCGCAGCCGGACTTTCGTGCGACCGTACTTCGTATATTGGCCGTCATTGGCAGTCATTTGCTACTAGTGCGGCCGTAATTAAGTGCGCCAGAACGTACGTTTAAAGTGCGCTAGTCTGACCCTAGCCTTAGTGGTTAACGCTTTTCCCGCATGAAAGAGCAGAACAAGCCCCCCAAATGTTTTATAGAACACAGAGGATTGGCTGGCTTCTCCTAGTGAGCGTGACAATGTGCATGGGACTGTAGAAATGTCAATGTGGCCTCTATCTGGACACATTAAAAGGAGCAAATGGATTTAAGAAATGCTTTGATTCCAGAGGCAGACTCTCCTGCAGGACGCGTCAGAGATACAGAAGGATTAAACAATGTTTCAGTGGAGGTTAAGGCATCAGACAATGTAATTAGTTGTTCTTATGCATTATAGCTCATCCATATAATTATTAAAGGTTTCGTAGTTTGCTGTACTATTATGTCAGTACCGACTGGATGGAGTAGAGGTAACATCACTGCTCTGTAACCGTGGAGAGAGCCTGTGGAGACACAGGTTCGATCCCAGTCAGAGCACCTCTCCAGTAAGTGTCCTTGGGCAAGACACCTAACGGTACATACTCGCCACCCAGGACATACTTGAAAACGAGAGAAATCTCAATGTATCCTTCCTGGTAAAATACTTTAGTGGTCAGAATTTGCAATACTAAGATGGAAACTGGTAATGGCTCTTTTCCACCTCATCCCATCCCATCCCATTACAGCTTCTCCCAATGGAGAAAATGAAAATTTTTACAGTCCCTTTCCACCCCAAAACTCAATAATACTTTATCAAAGTATCAAAGATAGACTGAAAAACTTGCAAATACTCCGCAATGAGTGTAGTATCATTACCCTCATCCAGCTGGACTTTGCTCCCGCCCACCCACCCCTCGGTTTTCATTTGATATATACCCAACTAATTGATCATGTGATATCGCAGCAACCTAAACTATTTACTCTGGTACCTCTCTATTTCCTGTTTACTCACCTCTAAGGCTAGGGTCAGACTAACGCATTTTTCACGTTGTCCGTGAAAATGTGCGTTCGAAGAATGGACGTATTTTTTCACGGAATACGCAATAGCGGTCATACTATGCGCAGTTTCATCCGTGATTTTGTACGGATCATCAATAAAACACTTCTTGCATCTGGACGTTATGTTGGCCGGACATTAGCAGCGTCTGATGTCTCCAATTCACGCACACACGCCGCTAGCGGACGCAGCGCACTCTGTACGTCAGTACTAGTGGTTTAACGTTCTCGAAAAAATGCGTTCATTTTCCACTTGCGTTGCGCAGCCGGACTTTTGTGCGACCGTACTTCGTATATTGGCCGTCATTGCCCGGCATCTGCTGCTAGCACGGCCGTGATTAAGTGCGCCAGAACGCGCGTTCGCACTGCCTCAGTCTGACCCTAGCCTAACACCTTTCACTATAATGTTTATCCCACTATTGCTTCTCTTTTCTTTATCATCCCTTCTCTCTAAAGCTACTCTCTCCTTCTATACACCTTTCCAATTGCCCCAGGATGGAAAACCAGTGCCAATACACCACAGCCTGCTCAGTTCTTTTAACCTTTCAGCGGAGTGTTGGTGGAGAGTGATAAAATCCAGCCCTCCCACCCCCACACAAAGATTTAAAACTCTGCAACCACATTATTATCAAAAGAAAACTCTGTCCAAATTTCTATTCATTCTGCTACTTTCCCTGGCAAACGATGTGGAATCTAACCCTGGTCCTATAGGTGACACAACCTTTAGTCTCCCCACTAAAAAAGGCCTGTCATTTGTGCACTGTAACATCCGCAGTTTACTCCCTAAATTGGATGAGCTTCAGGCTTGGTGTTGCTATTACAAGCCCCAAATCATTGTGCTCACAGAGTCATGGTTAACCCCAAAAGTACCAGACTCTGCCATAGCAATACAGGGGTATTCATGTTATAGAAAAGACAGAGCAAAGAGAGGAGGGGGAATTGTTATTTATGTTGAGGAGTCCATAAAGTTCACTCCCTTATAGACTTCTAGCTCTCCTGTCACTTTTGATTTCCTCTCTGGTATAATTGAGATCCCATTCAGTAAATCAATCATTGTTGCTGGGTTCTATCGTCCACCGAGCTCTCCAGTGCACTCCCTCTCTGACATATCTCAAATCCTTAATAACCTACTTGCCCAAAACCAAAAAGGTGAACTGCTGGTCCTCGGCGATTTTACACAGATTGGCTAAATCCTAAAAACAATAAACACTGCTCGCTGTTTAAAACTTTGCAGCTAACTCAATTAATCTCCTCCACCACTCACATTAATATGAAAAGCCCTAACCATACCTTGCTGGACTGGATTCTCTCCTCATCTCCTGATAGAATAACAGGAGGCAGGCGTTCTTGCTAATAGCTTTAGTGACCATTGTCTAGTGTACTGCGTGCGCAAAATTAAGGCCTTGAAATCTCCCCCAAAGGTAATAACCACCAGGTCTTTCAAGAAATTTATTCTTGAATCCTTCCTAAGTGATCTCAAACAGCTCCCCTGGTACAGGCTAAACCTAATTCCAGACCTAGACTGTGCAGTTGAATACTTTCAGTCTGAGCTCCTGCAAGTCTGGAATTCCCATGCCCCGCTGCGTAAAGTGCGAGTAAAAGGGACCCATCTCCCCTGGGTTACAGCTAATCTTACACTAATGTACCAGTTTAGAGATTCCCTGTGGTCAAATTTCAAGAGTACTGGTTCCATGAACGATCACTACGAATACCGAAAATGTCAGAATGAATGCACAAAACAAACAAAAATGGCCAAAGCCCATTACTTCAATGAAAATCTAAACAATAACAAACCCCTAGAAACTTTTGGAGAACCATAAGTAACATACAAGCACCCCAGTCCACTCCCAGCCAGCTGCTGTCAAAGTAAACAATGAAACCCTGCAACACCCCCTAGATGTAGCAAATGCCTTTAATGATTATTTTGTTGGATGCGCCACCACTTTGATTGCCAAGCTAGGAAATGACATGCAATCAGAGAGGCCTCATGCAGGTCAGGCCCCCCAACGGTGCAAAGTCCCTGTATCAGACAGGAATTCAGTTTTAGACCAGTGCCTGTCAGTGTCATTACTAAACTTCTCCGTAAGCAAAAAATTAAATACCAGTCTGGACCTGATCAAATACCAGCAATGCTGCTGAAAATCAGTGCGCCAGCAATTGCAAATCCTGTCGCAACCCTAATAAATGAGTCACTGGCGACTGGATACATACCCAAGCTCTGGAAGACTGCAAGAGTGGTACCTATCCATAAAAGTGGTGACAGTACTTTGGTATCCAACTACTGTCCAATATCGTTGCTCTCTGTAATGTCAAAAGTCTTTGAAAAATGCGTCTACACACAATTACGTGATTATTATCAATATTGGAACTACTTAACCCCGGATCAATCAGGCTTTCATCCAAATCACTCAACTACAACCGCCCTTTTAAAAGTCTGCAATGATATCCAAGCTGGGATGGAACAAGGAAAGCTAACTGGAGCCCTCTTCCTTGATTTTGCCAAGGCCTTTGACACGGTAGACCATGGCATCTTGTTAGAAAAACTTAAAAACTCTGGCATTGGTGATCGCACGCTAACCTGGTTTCAATCAGATGTATCCGACCGATCACAATATGTGTCAATTTCTGGCAGCTCCTCCCTCCCGCTCCCAGTCACTTGCGGTGTACCCCAAGGCTCAATACTAGGCCCCCTGCTATTCACAATATTCATAAATGATCTGCCCAACGTCTGCAAAGCCTCAACTGTACATATGTACGCAGACGACACTGTAATCTATACCAGCAAACCAAATCTCCTGCAGCTGGAGGCCGTGCTGCAAGAACAATTCACAGAGGTAGAAAAGTGGATCAAAAACAACAAACTTTTTTTAAATACTGACAAAACTGTAACGATGCTCTTTGGAACAGCACCTAAACTACACAAATTGCAAAATCAAATGGCATGCTGACCACAGTCACTTCTCTCAAATATCTAGGTATGTGGTTGGACCCTAATCTATTCTTTGGCCCCCACATCGAAAACTCTCATCTAAACTTTACCCCAAACTAGGTGCCCTGTACAGAAACAAATCCTGCCTGAGTCCCGCGGTAAGAAAGCAGATTGTACAGCAAATGCTTATGCCGGCTATTGATTACGGAGATGTAGTGTATGCAGCCGCCCCGCAAACACACCTTCATAAACTTACTACATTGTATAACTCATTCTGCCGCTTTGCGCTACAATGTAACTACATGACCCACCATTGTGACATGTTAAAAGAGCTAAACTGGCCATCGCTGGAATCCAGACGCACCCTTCACCTTTCCAGCCTGGTGTTTAAGAGCATTTCTGGGAAGCTGCCAACCTACCTGAATAGACAGCTTCCCCTAGCAGCTCCCTCATCCTATAACCTCCGATCCAGGACCAGCACCTTACTTGCAATACCACAATACATAAAGACAGTGGCTCGGTCCTCATTTTCCTACAGAGCACCACAACTATGGAATAACCTCCCAGACACCATCAAATCTTCCCCCAGTCTTAAGTCACTCAAGAGCTCCTTACTAACATACCTCAATACAGAATGCACCTGTAAACATGTAACATAGTGACTATATTTATTTTCTGTTAATCTGTATATTTGTGTTTTTTTTTGTTTTTTTGTAATATCTTGCATTGTATTGCTTTGTATTTCTGTAACTGTAACACTTCAATGTTCTTGAACCCAGGACATACTTGAAAACGAGAGAAATCTCAATGTATCCTTCCTGGTAAAATCCTTTATAAATAAAATAAATAAATAAAATGTATGAAGTATTGGCTCATTAGGTAAGTAGACTTAACTGGCTTAAATGCCAAGTTCACAACATTAGAAACAATCACATTTGTTCAATAAAATGGTTATAAAGCACATATGTTTCTACTGTTCCCTCACTTGGTCATTCATTATCTTAATTATGAGATGGAAAGCAACTAAATGTACAGAATAATTTCCTTGATTTATTTCACACAACAGGTAGCCATAATGAAAACATCAACCTGCCAATCCGAACACCCTTTACATCCATTATATAGAATTGACTGTGTGGCAGACACTGCTATACCAACTCCCATATGGGCTTAGTTGACGACATTCCAATACTCATTTCTGGATATCATAAAAAAGCCAAACATAGGTGTGCGCAGGGGGTGTGCCCAGGCACACCCTAATGTTGGGTGAAGAGGTCCTTTTTTTACCTCCTATATTGACATTTTAGATGTCCCTTATCTGGTTCATGATGAACAACATAAAACCGGACTTTATCTCTGATTACAGGTTTGTTATGTCTTATGAAAAAGGTGCATTTTGTGCAAAATCTTCTAAACATAAGTTTTCAATTAATAAATGTTCCATGGGTGCACACACACTAATGCAACGGGCTGCGCCCGCCAGTGCAGCCAAATAAGGGTCAGAGGATACAATTTGTGCCATCGAACCCTGAACATAAGGGCTGCACAAACATTCAAATGCAGCAAATATGAAAGATAGTCAATTGAGAGGAACTCATCGTGGTATTGGAGACAATATGTACAGGAGAAGTTCGAACCCTCTATGAAATCAGAATTCTGGGGTGTTTGGCATGGGGGGGATTGGGCACCAAGATGATTTCACACACAAACATCTCGTAAACACAGACAACTCAGTCTTGCATGTGTGTAAAACACATTCTCAATGAAGTTTATTTGATAGGTCTTGCTAGTAATACACATTGCCGGGGAAGATGGATATGGAAAGGTAAAGAAATAAAACAAACAAAAAATTGCATAGGAAATAAACACGTGTAATTTACACACTCAAAGTGTGGCAAGCTCTGAAATCGAAAAACAGCCAAGAGAGTCAAAGACAAAAGGTAAAACAAGACTGAGACGATGTGCACTAAAGCTAATGCCTGCACAAGCCCTTTGCCACACCGATAAATAACGATGTGAGCACCGGCATAACCTGAACACTGGGTGTATTTCACATGCGGCTTGACAGAGCTTCCAATCTAAGTAAGAGGATATAGAGAGGTCCAACACATACACAGGTACAGAGCAAGAACAAGGACATTCCCTGAACTGACAGACCGGTCCTTAGAATGTCCGGGAACTAAACTAGCCAAGAATTGTGAAAGAAAAAGATATGGCAAGTTTAACATAACAGATAATTAAGCATCCTGAGGTGCAATATACATAACTATAGGCAATAATAAACTTGAAGGTGACTTCAAATACCTAGTACCGGCTGGAAGGAGTAGAGGTAACATCACTGCTCTATAACCATGGAGACATAGGTTCGAATCCCAGCTAGAGCACCTCTCCAGTAAGTTTCCTTGGGCAAGACACCTAAATGCATACTTTCCTACCACACAATATCAGCTGTGGAGTCCAGTGGAAACGTCTTTACCCATCGACTGTAGAGAAGAAAGTCCCTCCAATACAAGTCTGGAGAAGTCTTGACTTTACAATTCAACCTAACCACCATGTTGCTGATCTACAATCATGGAAAGACAACCCGATCCCACTCAGAAGATGCCATCGGTGAGTGTCCTTGGGCAAGACACCTAACAATATGGATGTGCCTACCTCACAAGATACTTGTACATCTCATAGATTGTAAGTTCCCTTGGGAACAGGGTCCCCCTGAATCTACCCACCCAGCCCATATGCAACCCACTACTTCAGGTTCTCTATTCACCCTCACCTAATGTGCCACCCGTCTCCTCTTAGATTGTAAGCTCTCAGGCAGGGTCCTCTCTCCTACTGTTCTGTGTGTTTAACTTGTATGAATATTTGTTATTCTGTCTCACCCATTGTACAGCACTACAGACCTTGTTAGTGCTTTATAAATACTTGTAACTTTAAAGGGATACTCTAGGCAACATGACCACCTAAGCTATTTTAGGTGGTCATGATGCCCGGAGTATGCCGCCCTCTGTCCCCCCTCCCTCCGCTCGGCAGTTCTGCTGAAAAAGCTGAAAACAGCTGAGAGAGGCGGAGGAGTTTACTCCGCCCTCCCAGCTGTCAGTCAGCAGAGCAGGATTCATATTTCCCGCTTCTGCCAACTTTTGCCGAGTAGGAGACGTCATCGCGCTTTCAGCGCAATGACGTCTCCAGCTCGCAGCAGTAGCTGGCGGCAGCGGCTGAGGGTTAGTGTTGCGCGCATCCTCTTGCGCACAACACTAATCCTCAGAGGGAGCCGGGAGGAAGCCTGCCGATTGGCTGGCTTACGTGAGAGGCGCGCATGCGCACTTCTCACGTAAACCAGAAGGCAAGAAGAATCAAGAAGGACGGGAGCGGAAGAGGAGGGAGGTGAGTATGAAAAAAAAAGACAAAATAATTTCTCTTGTAGTGCTTAATCAATTTCTAGCCTTGCCGCCTACGCCCCGTGAGGCATAGTGCGACCCCCCCCTTACCTGTGGGCCCTCCCACCTAGCCCTCGGACTTGGTGGTGGTGAGTATCATCACGGTAAGCGCACTTCAAACCTCCTTCTTACGTATAAGTTCGTCTCTCGCACCTTTCTTGGTGCTTCTCCTTATTCTCTCTGTTCTAAACCACTTCAGTAACCTTTTCCACGCTTTCTCTTTATCTTCTGCATTATCAAGATCTAGGTCTGCCTACGTCAGTGGACATTAGGGCTACTACGTGGTCCGATCACGCCCCTCTTTCGCTCTCCTTACGGTCACCTCTTTTTGCCCCTCGGGAGAAAAATTGGCGCCTTAATATCTCCATTTTAGACGATCCATTAATCATGGCGGAACTATGTTGACCAACTTTTTCACGGATAACCTGACACTTGATACCCCCATGCCAGTGATTTGGGAGGCTCACAAAGCAGTTGTCCGGGGGTTCTTTATTAGTAAGGGTACGCCTGTAAGAAACTTCGCGAAGAGGAACTTCGCGCACTCACAGCAACCACAGCAACCATCCGGGATCTCGAGGTGGAACATATTTCCACCAACGACCCGATGGTCTACCAAAACCTACTACAAGCACGAAGTTCTCTGAATAGGATGTTGAATGATTCAATCCGCTTCCAGGCCTTGCGGACACGTTCTTTTTTTGCGCTAAACGAGAATAAACCGGGACGCTTATTAGCGAGGATATTGCGCACTAGACGCATAACCTCTTACATTCCCAAGATACGTATGCCGACTGGCCTGCTCTCCACCGACCCGAGAGATATCTCGGCGGCCTTTCTTGACTATTTCCGATCCTTATATAACATTGAGTCGACAAACACATGGACATCCTCGCCGGAACAACAGAAGACTTATTTAACCCGGACGATTACCCGCTCTCTTAGGCCAATAGACCGGGTGACTTTAAATGCTGCGATTACTCCTGAAGAATTACTAGCCGCGCTGAAAACAACGAAAAATGGGAAAAGTCCGGGCCCTGATGGACTTCCGATTGAATATTAGAAGAAGTGCGACACGGAATTACTCCCGGCCCTCCTTAATCTTTTCAACGCAATACGAGATGGGGTACCCCTCCACCCACACTCACTGATGGCAACGATCTCTCTGATTCCAAAACCTGAGAAAGACCACACGTGTTGCGAAAATTTTAGACCAATATCGTTATTAAACAATGATATGAAATTGCTGGCTCGCATACTGACCAATCGCCTGAAGCGATTTCTGCCACAGCTCGTGGATTCCGATCAAGTAGGATTCATTCCTGGCCGTGAAGCCAGGGATGCCACTACCAGGATACTGAATGCCTTAGCACTCTCTAAGCAGTCAAGGTCCCCACTATTGCTGCTGTCAGCTGACGCCGAAAAGGCCTTCGACAGAGTGCGTTGGCCTTTTTTGTTCCATACCATGCAACATTTTGGTATTGAAGAGAAATATTTGAGTTGGGTTAGGGCTCTGTATTCAGCACCATGCACAAGGGTCCGTGTTAATGGTGCTCTCACACAACCATTTTCAATTTTGAACGGCACTCGTCAAGGATGCCCGCTCTCGCCTCTGCTCTTCGCACTCAGTTTAGAACCGCTATTATCCTCTATCAGGCACAACCCACTCATCAGGGGAATCAAGGGAGTAAGAATGGACCACAAGGTATAGGCTTACGCTGACGACCTTATGTTCATCATGCCCGACCCAATCGGAACATTACCGGAAGTTCTCCGAGAATTGCAAACATATGGCGCTCTTGCAGGCTTTAAAATCAATGATGCAAAGTCGGAACTTTTGGCAGTCTCGATACCAATGACCTGGCGTACAAGACTGAAGGAACAGTACCCATTTCGCTGGTGCTCTTCCTCCCTTACCTACCTTGGGATCCGTCTAACATCAGACTACTCAAAACTTTTTACTCTTAATTATATGACGTTGCTAGACAAGTTTAGAACGGACATCTCACAATGGACGTCTAAGTACTTGTCCTGGTCGTGCAGAATTGGGGTACTTAAGATGAACTTTTTACCGAGACTATTATATTTGTATCAAGCTCTTCCGATCTCAAAATTTTTATTTTGAAGAGAGTCAGCAGTGAATCATACAATTAAATAATAAATGGTCTCGCAGGGCCAAACAATAAACAGCACTGAATAATAACATAGGGGGTTGGGAAGGTGGACAGACACACCAAAAAGTGCTCCGGGACCCCAAAAAAAAAAAAAGGGGGGGTGGGGAGAATGGAAAAGGTGGCAAAGGCCAAATGTGTGACTGTCCTGGCACACTCCCAAAGGTACGAGGTACCGTAGGAGGCCATGGACATGTGCAGGTCACAAAGCCCGGGGTACTTGAGGGCCAAGTGCGGCAGACAGAGCCATGGTGGCCGCCACAGTGGCACGCCCCAAGTTGCCCCAACGCCAAAAAAACCCCAAAAAAACAAAAGGGGGGAGAGGGTCTGCAGCACGAGGTGCCGTGTTGAAGAAAAAAAAAAAAAAAGAAACAACAACATGGGAAAGGGAGGAAAGAAGAGTGTGAAATGGGGTCAACAAAATAGCATACTCAGCTATAATATCAAGAGTCATCTCAAAAGAGGACTTCATCATTATAAAAAAAAGAAAAGACAGCTCAAAGGAAACTCGGCATAAGAGAATAAAAATCAAAATCGAGAGTCAACTTAAAGGGGATTCAACGTAAGGAAAAGTGTGTTCTCAAGAAAACAGTTATCCAGAGATGGATCTGGTCGGGAACCGCCATATCAGAAGGGAAAGACAGTCCTTTTTAACCCGTGTCCCTCCAAAGGGTAGGATGAGTGTCAACGTCTGGCTTAGCGAGGCCGGAATACGCAGCCCACATCAGTCGAGTGATCCCGAGCAGGGCTTGCAGCTCCGGTGGCCACCCAGCTATTCACGCTGTCGCCCTTCTGAAGCATGCCCGGGAGCATCCACTGAGTAAGAGCCTGGGCGAGAGATCTAGGCTGCTTCTTCACGGCTGACAAGGGGGGGGACCTCTTCAACCTCCGAAAGGGATCACCAGGCCTCTGCAGCTTCCCTGCTGACATAACGCTCTCCGGCACTCCGTGAGCGTTGTGCACCCCCGATCGTGGTGTTGTCCCATCCACCAGTGAGGTTACCGGCAGGCTCCGGGGCACAAAGTCGGCATTCACCCCCTGCGTGACAGCAGGCTCCTCCAAGGCTGCGCAACCCCGCGCGTCAGCCACCCGTCCGAAGGCTCCAGGCTCGACACTGCTAGGGATATCCGCACGTCTGCAACCCCGCAATGCCTCCGTGATGCGCCTCATGTCGCCTCGTGTCAGCGGGAGCCCGTCGTCCTCCATCCCCAACAGCAGATTCTCCAGGCTCAAGAGCGCAGCCTCCAGGCCGATTCCAGGGGAAAGCTGTGGGACTTCCATCCGCCGCCTCGTGTGTGGTCCAGCCCCCCCTTCACCAGGTCAGCTGTAGTGGCCGGGAGATGGGGACCCTCCGTCTCCTCAGCCCTCGTCATCTAGGTAGGGAGAAGGTATCGGGGGTAGCCGAGACCCCCCGGCGTGGAGCTAGGCCCCAAGATGGCTGCCCAGGGAACTCGTCGGTCGGGAAACACGCAGGGCCGCCGGCCCCAGTAACTCAGCTGGAAGTGACCAGGCTCCCCCGAGTCGAGGGAATAAGGGTTCAGTCGCAAGCGGGATCCTCAGGAATACTGCAGGGAGACAGAAGTAGGCCTCAAAATGGCCACCGGCAGCACCCAGCCACAGGAGAAATGTCCGCTAAGAGTCTCTGGTCAGGAGGGGGGGGACAAAGCAGGCTCCGGACAACTCACCCCCCGGTGACCGGCTGCCCAGGGAATTCAGGAGCGAAAAATAAAAGCGGTAAAGTCAGCTAAATGTCCTGTATAGAGTAGGCAGAGACGGAGCTCCATCAGAACACGTCTTGTTCCCTTCACTGCCGGCCACGCCCCCCCAAGCTCTTCCGATCTCATTACCAAGATCGTACCACCAACTGATCTGCTCCCTCTTCTCAAAATTCATCTGGCCCCGAGGCCGACCACGGATTAAATATCCTACACTCTGCAAGCCGAAACTAAGGGGAGGTCTCGCTGTCCCAGACACTTTCCTTTACTATACGGCGGCCCATATGACCAGAATTGTGGACTGGATGGCAGGATCCCCTAACCAGAAATGGCTTGATCTAGAGGAAGTTTTGGCTGAATGACCACCCAGACTACTTCCTTGGCTCTCTTGGATAGCAGTTAAGAAACTCACGCTTTCAGCCTCTCCCCTCGGACATACACTTCATATCTGGCATAAATACAAAACAAAATTTGCGCTGACAACATACCCTTCTCCGTTGCTTCCAATCGTTCACAACCCTGATTTACCGATTACTATCTTACCATCTCTAATGGAGCGTTTTACAGATTCATCGGACCTCCGTGCCTATCATTTGCTGTGCAATGGAAATTTTGTACCACTTGACTCGCCGGAACATCCAGTTCCAACTTTCAATGTTAGCTTTAACTATCACCAAGTTAAATCGTTTCTTAAAAAGTTACCGGGTAATGCCTCACTGAACAGACAACTCACCTCGTTTGAATCGCTATGCCAAAAGGCGCTGCCGCTAGCACACGGTATTTTCACAATTTATCGCATGCTACAAACAGTCGGAGAGGAACCTCCGGATTTTATGGCCCGATGGGAACGTACCCTTAACACCACAATTCCCGATGAAGCTTGGACCAAAATACTCACTTTGACACACCATGGCTCGCCGGTAGCGAAATTACAAGAAACCTCGTACAAGTTACTGGCTTTCTGGTATCGTACACTGGCTTTGGTAGCCAACTTTGATGCATCTCATTCACCGAACTGTTGCAGATGCCTTACGGCAATTGGCACTTACATCCATATCTGGTGGGAGTGTCCTTCTCTGGAACCATTTTGGAGAAGGGTACAGGACTTAGTGTCCCACACTACAGATGTGGACCTTGACTTCACACCACAAGCTTTTCTCTTACTTATATTACCCTTCTCAGTGAATGTCGATGAAGAAATCTGTTCTACTGCGCATCCTTCTGGTTGCACGCTCACTGATCCCCCTTTGCTGAAACCGGCAAATATACCAACGCTGAAAATGTTGACGGACAAACTGGAGATATTGCGCTCCAACGAGGAACTTGCACTTCCGCCAGCAGCAGCTGCACAACATTTTACTGACGTATGGTACCATTGGACGGCATATTGCTCCACAGTCGGATTCCGAGAGATCCTGGCAGTGGAGGTGACCTGAGGAGGAGAGGCAAGGATGGCTTGTGCGGCGGAGGGAGGTGACAGACGGACTCTTACAGTCTGAATTGACTAGCAGCACTCGCTCTCACAACTCACAACTGACCTGATGGGAGGCTGGGCAATACAAAGAAGTATGACCATATCAGGGGGTATGGTCATACTTCTTTGTATTGCCCAGCCTCCCATCAGGTCAGTTGTGTTACCCACCCGCTCTTCCACGCCCCCCCCCACCACCCCTGTTTCCCCTTATCCTTTATCTACTGATGTGGTCTTTCTTCTTTTTCCTATTCTCACTACTTTCACTCTCCTGATTTCTATGACTCTTTTGGATGTATGATATCTCACCTTGTTCTGAAGGTCTTCAGCAGAACACACACAGGTTTTACACCATGCCATAACCCCTTTTACATCAGGCCAATCTATTCAGCACTACTCTAGAAATAGGGTAATTTTTATTCATTTTCATATAAGTATTAAGACAATGATCTGTATCCGGCTATCACTTGTATATGGGTTTGCTGGGTACGAATCATATTGTTTTCAGGACGGCAACAGATATTCCATTGTATTAGCATTCAAGTCTATATTTGATATTTCAGATGCTTACTTTTGCTTGTATTTTTCGCATTTGAAAATCAATAAAACCTTGTATTTAAAAAAAAAAAAAAAAAAAAAGACGCCGCTGGAAACAAGTGGATTTTAGGCTAAGTATTACAGTTACAAGTAAAAAAAAAAAAAAAAAGATTTATTAAGGGAATAGGGATAGGTTAGGATAAAAAAAACGGGGGGGGGGGTGTGATTTTTGAGTAGAGTGTCCCTTTAACTTAACCAGAGCTGTTGTAAACACAGCCATTATAGTCTTTGGGGTTGTTGAGTTAGCACCAACTATGGAATATTGCCCTCAGCATGTCAGTTCACGAGCTGCTTTGTCAAATCATTTCTTGCAATATTTGTAAATGCTAAATCTGTTCGAGCGTGTGTATATTATGTTTTTTTTTTAGCTTTTTCTTAACTTCCCTTACAGTTTTATTTCCTAACCATTTCATATATGTCAGGGTAAATTTGTACTCCCCCTGCCGTCTCTTTATGGGAACAACATTATATTTCTAGCCAAATAATTTTATAGAATCCAAGATTTTTTTTCTATTTTTTTTTTTTGAGATAACAGTTTTTTCCTCTGGATACCAATTTTGGCCCCTATTACAGTCCTCGCGCAGTGCATTTGCATGCGCGCAAATGTGCTTTTGCGCGAGGACAAAACCATTTGCGCGGAACGTCGTATTCCGACGTTCGCGCAAACAATGCACGTTAGCGTACACCGCGATTGACCCTACGCGAACCCAGCGTGAGCGCAAGTGCGTGCGCACATCCCATACTTACCATTGTCAGCGCGAATGCGTTAGAGCGGATGGTATTACGATCTTCGCGCAACGTCGTACGAACGACGTTAGCGCGAAGTATCGTAACGTCTTTGAAAACCTGGTGTTAATTTACAATCTGAACGTTCTGGCCGAAATAAAATGAACCTGCACAAAAAAAAAAATACAGCACAGTACAATTACACATTCTACACATACCCAAACAATAAAATTAATAAATTGTTTAATTTTGTTGCAGCACATATACGCAGATTGACTTTGACAGGCGCAACAACCGAAACCTAGCAAATGGTGGTTCTGAATTCTGATTGCCCACCGATTCCTGCACGCAACGGTCATTTGCGCCCGGCTTTGTGTGTCGGATTTGCGCTCAAAAAAACATGAAGGCTGAAAAACTGTGCTCGGCTCGTAATACTGCGTTTTTTTTCGTGCGCTAACGTTGTTTGCGTGCGGAAAAAAAATTGCGCTGCGCGAGCGCATTTGCGCGAAGATTGTAATAGGGGCCTTTGTTTTTAAAGGCAAACTATTTTTCATGATTCTGCCTTTTTCTTGGTCACCACAGAGCTCATACGTGAAGAAAATGGCATAAGAGTAAAAAACGTTCTTTAAATGTCCAGCACTTTAACCACGTCTCCAGATTTCCCTCAAGTAAAATGCTGGACATTTAATTTGTCAGATGCTCAAAAAAAATGAAGAATTTCTTCTTGCATGGGAAACATATTTCTTGACATCTTTTCCAAATCAGTAATAATGTAGTAGCATTTAGACTGGGTATTTCTGGCGGCTTCAATCCACGAGCCAAGGTATAAAATCAATAGTTATTGGGTTTATTTACTTACAGTCGTCTCTGTTGTACATCAATTAGGGAACCTAGTTGCAGACTGGACTGTACGAATTTCTATTTTGCAATAGATGTGTTGCTTACAAATCCAATATAAAAACCATACAGTTGCTTCCATGTTTCTACATCAATCAAAGCAGTGAATAAAACAAACAAAACAATAGATGTCTTTCTCCGAGGATATCATGAAATAAGAACATTTGTGGGCACTGTTAAACTAACAGGATAAGAGAAGATTGTGTCCATCAAAATAAGAATACCTACAGCCTTGGATTTGGCCTCAGACTTGTGCCATAAGTCTGAACTTGTAACTCTGAGCTTGTAATTTTAAACACAATATTTTTTTATCATTTCCAACACATAAATAAATGTTAATTAATTTACTTTGATATTTTAATTCCCTTAATTTTCATTAGTTTTTACAACACACCTTTTACAGTTACAAAAATAATGTATTATATTGAGTAATCTAGACAAAAAAAAATTAAGCTATATGCATTTAAATATTCTAATTGAGTTATAGTTACTTGAAAACATTTGATGTAAATTGCATGAAGGGAAGCAAGTTTTGCTTTACATTTTCCAATTCTGACTCTCTTCTATCTCCGGTTCTCCTGCCCAATTCTGTTTTTATTCACATGTGTATACTGGTTTAACAAGACTGAAAGACTCAGACCAGAGACATTTTGTCCAAATAAATGATTGGAGTGTTCTCATTTCTATTTGCCAGGTCAGAGGAGGACCAGCTTCCCATTGGCACAATTGCTTTACCGTGGATCTACATAGATGTGAATTAAACACTGACAAATAATAATTTCCCTGTCCTAGACATATATTTATTTTATTTATAAAAGGATTTTAACATGAAGGATACATTGAGATTTCTCTTGTTTTCAAGTATGTCAAGTATATAAAAGGATATCCAAATATACCACTTAGTTAATAAGCCCTTTTCTTAAATAAATGTATCTGCAGACAATTTTCTGCAGAAAGTCTTAGGAATGTGGGATGATATGACTTAGAAAGTCCACCCTTCCCCCTCCCCTTTCTATGACCAAACTACGACACGTCATTCTGGGCATAAAGAATGTCTTTGTCTAAACCTAAAAGTTAAATGTAAAGCATATATGCTAATAAGTGCCTTTGGGCTGACCTTGCTGCTCAACTCTGATGCGGAAAAATATATCTGTACACTGATTGGTCACTGTTACTCCATTGTGTGTGTTATACAAGCCAAATCCACAGATCATCAAATTGAAGGAATTACTCTGCACACACTTGTGTATGTTTGTTATTGCTTCCCTGGCTAGCTATCGCTGCGCCACGCCTTACGTGAGGAATACAGAAATATTCTGGGTTACATGTTTTGGTATATATGAATAGGAAATAAATTTTAACAAACACAAACTGCAGTCACTTAGCACAGGTAGTCTGAGGACTCAGGACACAGCAAAAATCACATTCACAATTCAGACACTCTTTGACAACTTTGTTGGCCCCTATTACAATCCTCACGCAGCGCATTTGCGTGCGCGCAAATGCGCTTTTGTGCAATGACAAAACCATTTGCACGGAACGTCGTATTACGACGTTCGCGCAAACGATGCGCGTTAGCGTCTACCACGATTGACCCCGTGCGAACCCAGCACGAGCGCAAGTGCGTGCGCGCATCCCATACTTACCATTGTCAGCGCGAATGCGTTCTAGCGGATGGTATTACGATCTTCGTGCAACGTCGTACGAACGACGTTTGCGCGAAGTATCGTAATGTCTTTGAAAACCTGGTGTTAACTTACAATCTGAACGTTCTGGCCGAAACGAAATGAATCTGCACAAAAAAAAAAAAAAATACAGCACAGTACAGTTACACATTCTACACATACCCAAACAATAAAATTAATAAATTGTTTAATTTTTTATTTTTGTTGCAGCACATATACGCAGATTGACTTTGACAGGCGCAACAACCGAAACCTAGCAAATGGTGGTTCTTAATTCTGATTGCCCACCGATTGCTGCACGCAAAGGTCATTTGCGCCCGGCTTTGCGCGTCGGATTTGCGCTCGAAAAAACCTGAAGGCTGAAAAACTGCGCTCGGATAGTAATACCGCGTTAATTTGCGTGCGGTAACGTTTTTTTTGCGTGCGCAAATAAAATTGCGCTGCACTGGCGCATTTGCGCGAAGATTGTAATAGGGGCCGTAGTGTTTTCGGAATATTCAAAATTTCTTGTTTCATAATAGTGTTGATATTACTAGGTACTCTTTGAGACACTGAGCTCTCTGACCTTGCTTGCCCAAAAACAAAGTGCACATTTTTGCTGAAGCAGCCATACGTCCCATTGTCATAGATAAGCACATGGGAAATATTCCCGTTGGAGATTCCATCATTCAATAAACATCTCACATACTTCTAGTGAGCTACCAATTCCTTACCTTCACTGTTGTCATCTGTAGTGGCTCTTTCTCATCATTGAGACATCTAACTCGGTCATTGTAGACCTACTCGGTAATGAAAATCATCATATAACCTCTGGTATTTATTTATGCTTATCAAAATATATTTACAATGTTCAAACTAAATCAACAAAAGACTAGGCATCATTTCATTATGATAATTTCATTCTTAATTTGCAGAATGACCAGAAACTCAGAAGTTTCCTGAATTTAGCAATTTGTATTCATAATACAATGTTAACAAGAACTATGCACTACGACTTTTTGTTTCCTTAACAACAACATTATAGTGTTTTACTCACTAAATTCATCGGAAAAACCTACAATGTACACAAAATTTTAGTAAAATGCACCTTGACAAAGGCCCACAAGACCGAAAACGTTGGGGTTGTCATTGCCCAGGACCACAGTCTGTGTCAAAAGACTATACTAGTGTGTCCACATATCTGATATGCTTTGTATTTACTTTTGGACCGATACTATGGATGCGTATTTATGGTATATATCGAGTTATGCTCTTTATGGTGTTGATCTATATTATATGCAGTAAAGTATATGTGGGTATTATTCATTATTAATGAGTGTATTAAAGTATATATGTATTTTTTCTAATATAGTCAGTGCAATGTGGGTTTTTCCAATGAATTTATAGTACACTCATGTATAAACGAGTGCAAAACATAACCCTTATACACCATATATTGTGAATTTTATACAGTGCTCGAGTCCGGTTATTGTATTTACGAGAATGCTTAAGTCACATCACTTATTGCCATTTCTCAGGGGTCAAGTTCGACATGAAGAAGAGTGGGAACTCACCAAGTTTTCTGTCTATCCCCTCAAGTAACTTTTTTTATCGCACCCTTGGATCAGAAAGTATGGACAGGCTGGGTTTTAAGGAAACATGAGAACGTTCATAAATAACATTACAGTATCAAGTCACAATAAAATTACTGACAAAAAAGCAAGCCGGGGCCCGATACTCCAGAGGCAAGGACGCACTTCATTCACAGCAGCGACGTCCCGGCTGAACACCCAGCCTTTCTCAAGCTTGTGAAAGGATGGGTGTTCAGCCGGGATGTCATTCCTGTGAATGAAGTGTGTCCTTGCCTCTGGAGTGCTGGGCCCCGGCTTGCTTTTTTGTCTGTGTGGGGGTGGCTTTCCTGGACCCCCTGAGCGCCCAATTTCTGCTGACGCTCTAAGGCGCCATTGCTTTGTCCCTGGGTGCGGTCATCCTTACTGCTTCTCAAAAATAACAGATAAAAAAATAATTATTTTCATGGTGGGAACTCTGTTTCGTTTGAAAAAATAGTGGAAGGGCTACATTCCCATGTGATGCCGCTCAACTTCACCCCTACCATACCTCCATAAGGTACCATTCTACCCGTCAACCGTGGAGAAGCAAGTCAAAATACCATTTAGAACATCCCTCCAAAACCACTGTGGAGAAGAAGTCTCGACTTTACCAGAAGCGGATTCAACCGAACCACCAGGTCACTGATCTACAGTCGTGGAAAGACAACCTGCTCCGACTCAGAAGACGCCACCAGCGAGTATCCTTGGGCAAGACACCTAATGATATGGATGTGCCTACCTCACAAAATACTTGTACATCTCATAGATTGTAAGTTCCCTTGGAAACAGGTCCAGGGGTCCCCCTGAATCAGGCCGTATCATCCATGTGTGGTATTCTAATGTATCAACCCCTTGTACAATGATCTTGTAAAGCGCTGCGGAATATGTGGCGCCATATAAATAAAGGATAATAATCATAATATTTACTTTGCCTCCCTGCTCCTAAACATACCGGAATATTCTCTTTGAATGTTGCAATAAGCAGCATCCACCCAGATTAAATAAATGTAAGCGAAAGAATTGCTATTTGCTTGGCAGAATTACAGAGCAGACACAATGTCCTATTCAAAGGCAAATGGCTGTTTAAAATAGCAAACTGGTACAATGGTACTCGCGGACAGAGTGAGGTCTCAGACACCTTTGCTTTTAAAGATGCAAGTGAAAACATTTTTCCTACTATGCTTAAGAGTACAGCATACTAGACATTAACCCTTAGAGTTGCACGAGCCTTTATATACAAATATAAAAATGTAAGAGAATTTAACTTCACACTATTTACCAAGTAGAGTTTTCTCCTTTTAGTTTCTTGTATGTGTTATAAATATTGATGATGCGGAGACCACCTGGCATGCACACATTGCTGTACGTAAGGCATCCTAAGAAGTTACTATAGTAATTTACTATTGTTATCCTTGAATAATGGCTATTATACCTTGAGGTTTGCACAGAATGTGAGAACAGTTGCTTTGTCCTTTTGAAAACACAGTCACTGTGGATCATTAACAGCCATTCATTGATAATAGGTATCACACTAGGGTGAAGAGAGCTTCCAAGTACCACTTGTTCTGAATGATCCCATTCAACATTTGTTGTGGTTTATAGGTCCTGAAACAAACATGATGCATATTTTTTTGGAAACATTGTGACATATACAGAGGAATTTCGCACTTTGTGATTGCACTAAACCTACACTGGACAGGGATCAATTAAAGTGACCATTTGTAATTAAATGGTTAGCTGAGGTTTTCTTCTGGATTTACACTCTAAACATTGAGTCACAAACTCAGCTGTCAGTACTGTAGAGGTGTGTTTCAACAAATCACTTTAAATTAGAGGGTTGCTGGGTAAAAGGATGTAAAATCTTTATCCACCATTCCGGCATAATCAAACTTGAGATAACAAATTGCGTGCTAGTCATTACATGCTAGAAACAAGCAAGTACTTCCCCGACCTATACCTAAAGTGCAGTATCGCAACAAAAAGAGGGTAACCGTAGATAATAGACAAAAAATAGAAATACCAGGCCCAGAAAACAGGGGCTATCCTAAATGTAACTTTTATTGATCACATAACTCTAAAATCTGGTGCAAACCACTAGCATATAGAAACATAGAAAAATGTCGGCAGATAAGAACCTTTCGGCCCATCTAGTCTGCCCAATTACATGGATACTTTACCTGGATTTATCTTTTGTTTAGGATAGCCTTATGCCTATCCCATGCTTGCTTAAATTCAATTACTGTTTTGGCCTCTACCACTTCTACTGGAAGGCTGTTCCATGTATCCACCACCCTCTCAGTAAAATAATGCTTCCTGATGTTACTTTTAAACCTTTGCCCCTCTAATCTAAGACTATGTCCTCTTGTTTTGCACAAAATACAAAAATCTGCACAAAAGGATAAAAAAAATTATACCAGACAGAAAAGAGGCCAAAAACACAAGACGCGGAAGTATAAAAACACACAAAGAAACACTATGGTAACTATGTGTGGCATCACTGCTGGTATTTAAAGTTCCCTACAGCAGAAAAATCTCTTAAAGGGAGACGAGATAAATACAAGACTTCATGGATTCGCTGTAACAGGAAAGTGCCATAGAGAAACATGACAAGAGGATTATGAAAACATATGTTTTTCCAAGACCAGCACATGCCGTCAAATATGGATATAGCAAAAAGGGATATCGCTGGGAGTGCGCGAAGTCCAGCTAATCCAACAGACATGAATAGTGTGTCTCAAGTATACATAGGCCTGGGTTAAGCCACAATAGAATAATTTCATCATGCAGCATTAATTGTAGGATCACCAAGATGGAATACGTTTGTCATGCAGCAAGAAGGGTTAATGAGAAGCCTGCCTGTGAATTTGTGGCATTCCCGGCTCACCCCTACAACCCAAAAGGAAACCAGGGGCCACAGA
The DNA here is from genome assembly GCA_009667805.1 of Leptobrachium leishanense. Taxonomy (NCBI): domain Eukaryota; kingdom Metazoa; phylum Chordata; class Amphibia; order Anura; family Megophryidae; genus Leptobrachium; species Leptobrachium leishanense. Next base: position 49,026,992 of record CM019068.1, on the reverse strand, counting down.
AGAGGCCACAAGGCTGGGAGACCTGGGCCAAGAGGACGGCCAAAGTCATGGTTGCCATCCCAGCGGCTCTCGCCCAGGTTACTACCCACTGTCCCAGACACAAAAAAAATAAATAAATGGGGAGGGAATCCTGATGCTCCAACAGACAGAATAGTTTGCTTGGGAGAATCAAGTCCTTTACTTATCCCATTCCCAACCCCAGCTCCTCAATTTTCCTTTGCACCTATATCTGCTTTATCTCTGCACACATCTGTGTTCCTTGTCTCTACCCCACCCCATGAAAATATTATGAAAATATATATATAAGTTTTAACAGAAGAAAAAGAGACTAGCCAATTTGTGGCATTTACCAGGCCGAATGATTTTGTGATAAAGGAAAGCTCGCCTTACTTGGCTTGGGAAATGTTCACTTTGCTACATCTGGCGTAACATGCTGTCAAATTAAATGCTGTGCAGAGTGTCACTTCAATGTTTTCTGGAGGAGGAAGGCTTATTGCTAGAGTAATCATTGTTCCTGACTGGATTCTAAGATCATGAGTCTTAGTTGCCAGCTAGTAACACCAGAAGCCATTGAAGCGGTTTTATGTGCCAAACAGCGCCAGCTATACCATCAACTAGAATAGCAATCTGAACCATGGTAATCATAACATTCTTGAGACGTTAAAAATAATATTGTGTGTCTGTGCTATAAAACAAACGCTGATCAAATAAAAAAGAAAACAAAATTGAATGATAATGAACAACAGCTTTTAAAAACTCCAGTGCCCTCCCATCAGCTGGTCCCTGCTTACAGACTGATCATTTTGGCCTCATAAGGATAAGGGAGGAGGAGCGGATAATTAAAAGGACACTACCACCAAAAAAATAAATAAAAGTTCTTATTTTGCTGATATCTTATACACTTTGTTTTTCTCTTGCAGGTTTAGTTAAGAAAATATTTTACTCGGTATGTGTCACCGGGTGCATCTATCTTGTAATATTTTTTGTTGTAAACTGCCCCCCCCACACAGTACCTTTACAACACTTGCTTCTCACTGTGTGGCATTGGGCACAGAATGGACTCTATGGGTCAAAAGTTCAGAACACCAACCAGATGACTTACATTGTGTGGGATGTATGTAAATAACATCACTGTTGAGTGTTTTTAGCTCTCTATCAGATCTCATTCAGCTGCCATCTCTTATCTCGGGTAGCATAGACAACAATAGATCCCCTGCAGCCTTGTCTAAACATTCCCTCGCCTCTTCACTGCTGTTTAATTCTATTCAACAGCTATAAAGTGAAACTTTTCCTAAGATTTGGTAAATGTTGCATCATGGAAAAAAATCCACAAAAAACGGTACACAAAAGATAAATACCTAGCTTTATTTATCCTTTTTTACATGCAATTACTTCAAAGTAAAACCCCCAGTAGGTGTTTTATAATGAGGATTTTTTTGTAGTGCAGACGTAATCTAGTTACACCTTAAGTTATTGTTCCTTTAATTAGGCAAAGTAAAGAGTTCTGTATCTGGTTTAGCCCAACAAAAGAAAAAAAATCTAAGTAGATGGATACACCAAACCAAGACAACAGCTTGTAAGAAATCCATAGTGTGACGGATGCCGCTGCTCGGAGGGAGTAGATCCGCCGTAGGTGCCAGGGTTGCTCTGCAGTGAGACGCTGCAGCGAGCCGGCTTCAGGTCCCTTGCTGGACGGTAGCGAGTCAGCCGTAGGAAATATCTAGCAGAGAGTTCCTCTTCCCAAATACTCATCGAGACATAGTACAGGTTAAGCAGGTTGGTTTATTTAGAACAGCACAGACACGGTAACATTTATACGGTACCGTCCCATTGTTCTTTCCCATGCCCGCCCTCAGACATCCTGGCACCAGTTTTACTACGGCCTCCAGCCATAGCCCTTTTCGTATACTTAACATGGGATGACCCGGCCTCTAGCTCTAGCCCAGCTCTTGGTGCCACACTGTCTGGCCCGTCTTGGGCTATTCATTGCCCGGGAAATTCCACCCTCTGGAGTGCGAGCTCTGATTCCGGCACCGGATTTCCTCTGCGGCTGGGAAGCCCAACCTGGGTTTAGCGGGGTGATCTTGGTGGCGCTCCCTTTTAGAACTCACCCCACAGTAGCACCAGGTTCTCAGGGCCCTTCTGACCAAAAAGCACTCTGGTGGCATGTACAGGGGCTGATAGGTACAGGGTGTAAGGCATGTCGGCTGTGCTTGGCCTCGGCCGGTGGCAGCTGCAGCAGGGTTGCACTGGGCAGATAAACTATGATGGCTGGGCAAGGCAGGGGTGGCAAAGAACTTAATAAACATCAGGGTCATACAGGCACAAATTGTACTAACAAATTCTACACTTGGGTGAACGAATACTGGGCAATTTAGGTGGTATTAAATTGTGATAGATTGCAGACGTGTTTGGTGCGGGGAATTGCGAGGGGAAACAATACACACAGGGATCATACAGGCATAAATTGTATAAACAAAAGTTAACCTTGAACCAATGAACTTTTAACTTTTTATGTGCTAATAAATTGAAAGTGACGGCTGTTCTGTCACACATAGCTCATCCTATGTTGGGTACCCATCTCAAAGAACTTTTAGTTCATTTGTGCTATTACCAGGGAAATCTTTACCATGCCTGTATCAATTTCACCCCAACCCCAGGGGCAGCCTGAAGTTAAAGTCAACATAATTTTTAAAAAATACCGCTGAAAATTCTAAAAACAGGCTAAATCCCAATTATACCAACTAGATTTGAAAGGGAAAACCCAAAAAGGGGCGACAATACCCACATTCTTTTTTCCCTCTAAATTTAGAGGAGGTTGAAGCTTGATGGTTAATGCTGGATGTGGATGCACTTTGTGATTTTTGGTGTTGTATGGACTGCACATAAGTGGTCTTTTTTAGCGGTTACCTCTCGGCATCATTTCACATACTCGTTACTCATATTGTAACTTGTCCAATTGTACCATGTTTACTTGAGTTGCAAAATACATTATGTGAAAGAAAAATTCATATTTTGTAATGTCAGTACTTTTTTTGGGAACATTATTTATAAGTACTAGAGAACACATGACAAAGTAACTTGTTTTGCTTTTGTACTGTTACAAAATACAACACCCCCCCCCCCCCAAAAAAAGAAAAACCACGTACAAGAAAGATTAGTCCATTCATGTCTGGAATTTAGGATCAGATAAAGTAAAGGTAAAATTAATTCCACAAGCAGCACCATTTTTATAGAATATTTTTAACTAATATAACTAAACTATAGAATCCCAAGCAATTGTTAAAAGGTTTTAATATTATCTTCACTCTGACAAGCACGTGTCTTTCATTCAGATCATCGGACACATACCTCTCTTTACGATTCTGGAACTAAATCACCGTTTGCCATTTCCCTGCAGCTCAACTCATTACACCTTAACTACATTTGCTGTTCTTCGTCTTCTCAAAACTTCCATTACCACAGTTCAACAACACCAAAATGCAGCATCATTGTACCTTCTCAAAGTTCCCTTTCATGCACATGGTTTCCCTTTTCTGGAAAAACCAACCTGCACCCATTCGTTCTTCTGCAACCATAGACCTAACCTAATTCACCTTGTACAATATAATCAGATATACAATTCACACATCAACATCCATTTAATACGTCCAGGTTTTGCTTTCTCCCTCTTCTTACGGGTAAATAATAGGCAAATATCTTCCTTCCGCGTTCAACTGATCCCCTCTATTAAAACATTTTACGGCTTGAAGGAGAAAAGTTACCAGGAAAGGCTTAATGATCTTAACATGTACAGCTTGGAAAAAAGACGAGACAGAGGAGATATGATAGAAACATTTAAATACGTAAAGGGAATCCACAAGGTAGAGGAAGGGAGTATATTTAAACGGAAACAAAGTAGCAAAACAAGAGGACATAGTCTTAGATTAGAGGGGCAAAGGTTTAAAAGTAACATCAGGAAGCATTATTTTACTGAGAGGGTGGTGGATACATGGAACAGCCTTCCAGTAGAAGTGGTAGAGGCCAAAACAGTAATTGAATTTAAGCAGGCATGGGATAGGCATAAGGCTATCCTAAACAAAAGATAAATCCAGGTAAAGTATCCATGTAATTGGGCAGACTAGATGGGCCGAAAGGTTCTTATCTGCCGACATTTTTCTATGTTTCTAGGTTTACAAACTTATAGAAATATATAATTTCATACCTTTCTTATTATTCTCTCTATGCTCATACTTTGATTCCAAAATTTTTCAGTGAGAGCACTTTTAGTATCAATGACTAGAGGCAGGAAGAACCAGTGTTCATTCCTGACCTCCCTTCCAGGAAGTCTGATCAGCACTCACTTATCTGGGCTTTCTGGGTGGGTCTAATTCCCCCTGCTCAGTAGCAGGAACCCAAACAGAAAGGGAAGGGAGTGAGGTGGGCGTTCAGGTGGGTCACTGTGACGAGTCAATTTGCATGGAATAGTCACAGTGTGTAGAGCATCCCTTTGAGCGAGTTATTCATTTCTTATTGACCTCACCAATTACAATTTGCAAAATACATTTAACTTTAAAGCTTTCTAAATTACCCAAAAATCAATCATTACCTCTCCACCCCAGTTTGAATCTAAAACTGTCAGGCCTATACGAGTAGTTGTGTAATATCCCGACTCACCCCACCCCCTGTCTCCAAACTCAATGCTTGCTAGCGCACCGAGACAGGAGCAAATAAGCACACAGAAACAGATGTGTATTACAAGCGGCTGTGAACCCAATTCTTTTGATGCTCATATTTAAATATCTCTTGTAGGTAGCAGAAACTTAGCATAAAATGAGTTCTAAGCCAATCATCTAAGAGTGGGCTGTATAGTGGTTTTCAGACAAAGGAAATTCCAGCATAAGAAGTAACATACATTTGCATATCTTAGCGAAGGTTAGCCGTGAACAAAACGAAATGACATGAAATTGGAAGGGGGATAGGAGTGAAGATCAACGGAAAGGGAATCTTCTAGAACTACAGGAAGCTGGTTTAACTTCATATATGTTCTGCTATAATGATAATTTTACTAGAGACTATTATTTGTAATGTTAACAATAAAAAAAATGAAGATCTATAAATCACTACACTCTATAAAATCCGAAATAGACTGAATAGCGCCCCGAGAATTATTCTGTTAACTCATTGTTTCATTTACCCCCTTCACTACCAAGCACTCCCCCCACAAAAAAGTATCATAATATTTAATTCAAACGTGTGATGCAAAGATCGTGGAATAAACAGCAAAATAAAAAACTTTCCACAGACATTATTGTTCTAAAATTGTTAAAAAATTAAACTAATGTAAATTTGCTCATTTCTAGTTTTTCATGTATTTGCTTATCCTTTACAGAAATATTTCCTGAATGAAGGAGTCAGAACTGTAACTAGTGTCCTTTATCTTTGACACGGGGTCTGCATTATTAACATACAAGCAGAAATGGCCTTTGTGTTGACCAGAAAAAGGAAATGTGATGATAGGTAATAAAATGGTGATACAACATGCTTAGAGGGATTTGTAGTTAGATTATTAGCAATGCAGCTTCCAATATAAAAGTAATATCTGTACGAAGCATATTGCCTGTGTAAAATAATATCTTTTAATTTCCTGTATATGAAAGCTTTTCTTAGGTAATATGCCCCCTTCAGTTTGAAATGCAACCTTTTAAGCTACAGATGGGCTACTGTTTAAATAAGTTCTCCCTTCCCCCTCTCCTTTCTATTACGCGTGATTCTGGATGTATAGGAATGTTTTTGGTCTCTCCAAAAGTTATGTGGGTAAGTGGAACTATCTCTGACATGGAAAATGTATTCGTGCCATTTTACCTCTGATGTGATCGGTTTCATGATTGGCTGTTGTACCACACCCTTTTGTTCTATATTAGAGCCTGATAAAGGAGCAGTTTTTACTCTGCATATTGTGTGTCTTATCGCTCTAATTTTAGCTAACGTAGCGCTGCGATGGCTATGACTTTACATAATGAAACGGATCGACAGCAGCAACAGAGATTTAACTTGCTTGTTTGGTGAATAGGAATATTGATTTGATTTGTTTATTTAGCAACCTGTATATGTTAATCATAGTAACACCTTGTATCAGTGCTACACACGGATTTTCAGAAATTATAACCCCCTGAACCGTATCCCTGTACAGAAGTGAGTAACCCCAGAGCACTCTTTGCATTCTGCCCTCTCCCTGATTATTATAATGTAGCAGCAAGTTTTTTTAAATTTTTGTTACAGTGAGGTTTGGAGCTGGTCTTTGCAGCTCGTTTTTACAGTATCACAAAGGGTGCAGGTATGAAATCGGTCAGTGACTTTCATTTCTCCACAGATGGCACACTAATCTTGCCTTAAAAATATATTTATTTATTTTATTTATTTATTTATAAAGGATTTTACCAGGAAGGATACATTGAGATTTCTCTCGTTTTCAAGTATGTCCTGGGTTCGAGAACATTGAGTGGTTACAGAAATACAAAATAGTAAAATGCAAGATATTAACACAGGACCAAATATACAGATTAACAGAAAAATAAATATTGCGGAAATGTAGTCATTATGTTACATGTTTACAGGTGCATTTTGTATTGAGGTATGCTAATAGGGAGCTCTTAAGGGACTTTAGACTGGGGGAAGATTTGACGGCGTCTGGGAGGTTATTCCATATTTGCGGTGCTCTGTAGGAAAATGCGGATCGAGCCATTTTCTTTTTGTATTGCGGTATTGCAAGTAAGGTGCTGGTCCTGGATCTGAGGTTATAGGATGAGGGAACTGCTGGGGGAAGCAGCATATTCAGGTAGGGTGGTAGCTTCCCAGAAAAGCTCTTAAACACCAGGTTGGAAAGGTGAAGGGTGCGTCTAGAGTCCAGCGATGGCCAGTTTAGTTCTTTTAACATGTCACAATGGTGGGTCATGTAGTTACATTGTAGCACAAAGCGACAGAATGAGTTATACAATGTAGTAAGTTTCTGGAGGTGTGTTTGTGGGGCGGCTGCATACACTACATCTCCGTATTCAATGGCTGGCATAAGCATTTGTTGTACAATCTGCTTTCTTACCGCGGGGCTCAGGCAGGATTTGTTTCCTTACAGGGCACCTAGTTTGGGGTAAAGTTTAGATGAGAGTTTTTCGATGTGGGGGCCAAAAGATAGATTTGGGTCTAACCACATACCTAGGTATTTGAGAGAGGTGACTGTGGTCAGTGTGCCGTTTGATTTTGTCCCAACACATAGATGGGGTGTTTGCAATTTGTGTAGTTTAGGTGCAGTTCCAAAGAGCATTGTAACCGTTTGGTCAGTATTTAGAAAAAGTTTGTTATTTGCTATCCACTTTTCTAGCCCTGTGAATTCTTCTTGCAGCACGGCCTCCAGCTGTGGGAGATTTGGTTTGCTGGTATAGATTACCGTGTCGTCTGCGTACATGTGTACAGTTGAAGCTTTGCAGACATTGGGCAGATCGTAAATGGGGTTTTAAAATGCTAATGATTATTTTGCATTGCAATACTTTGAAAAGCAGAGTTAACTAGACTTTGATAGTGGAAGGGTCAAAGGAAAGTTTGGTTGTAAAAATACTAAGTCACAAATAATTCAAAGTAACTTATTCCCTGCAAATGATGCCTTGGCTGGTAATAAGCTCTCTATGAAATAATTTAAAATCTCTTTCCATGCTTCATGCAGCACCGTTCTACAACATTTTACTCTTAATTCCAGAATTTTCAGCATCCAAACAAATAACATTTCTTCCGTTTTTATCTATTTTACAGCGCTTATAAATGCATTGTTGCATGGTATATCTGTCTTACTTTTGTTCTTCACTACCTAACAAATTGTCTGTACCGTTTATATGAAACTCTTCTCACCTGCCCTTGACGTCTTTCCTTAGTTCTAAGGCCGGGGTCAGAAGTGCTGTAGCACGCGCACAAATTGCGCACACTATAAGCGGACGTGCAAAAAGCCTCCCCGTCCAAACACTAGATGCACGTTGGACGGGGCTGCATAGTGCGATCCTCCATAGGGAGAATCAAGGTGGCCAGACGGGTGTCAGAGTGGAAGAACGTCCACTCTAACGGACGTTCCTTCCGCTCTCAAAGACACTCGCCTGACCCCGGCCTAAAACAACGACGAGCTTAACAGTGACAGTACAGGACTTACTTTACAATATATTCAGCGATTCCACCTCTTACCAACATTACCTAAAAAAGCCTCCAAAAGTAAATAAACATATTAACCCTTTCCAGTCACAGGGCATGCTATGCTGTCCTCACGGCGGGTGGGTCGAAGGCTAGTGTCAGACGAACGCATTTTTATGTTGTCTGTGAAAAAGTGCGTTCGAACGAATGGACGCATTTTTTCACAGAATACGTGATAGTGGTCATACTATGCGCATTTCCGTCCGTGATTTTGTACGGATCATCAATAAAACACTTTTTGTGTCTGGACGTTATGTTGGCCGGACATTAGCAGCGTCTGACGTCTCCTAATCACGCACACACGCCGCTAGCGGACGCAGCGCACTCTGTACGTCAGTACCTGCGGTTTCACGTTCTCGAAAAAATGCGTTCATTTTCCACTTGCGTTGCGCAGCCGGACTTTTGTGCGACCGTACTTCGTATATTGGCCGTCATTGCCCGGCATCTGCTGCTAGTGCGGCCGTGATTAAGTGCGGCTGCACGCGCGTTCGCACTGCCTCAGTCTGACCCTAGCCTAAATGCTGCATGCTGGCGTAGCATGCCCAGCTGGCTCCCTATATACTCCGGATGACCCGTGAGAGCCAAAGACGTGCTCGGTCCGCCACCCTGCTGTATTTAGGTCCCCGGCGGTAAAGGGTTTAAAGTACGTAACGTATACAGAAGTTAACTCTCTTCAGTGCATCTTTAGGCTTAACCTTATGCCATGGAACTTGCTGTGTTTGAGACCTCCTTGGACAGCAGCACCTTATGGCTGACGAAATATCATGAGACTAAAATGGCAGGAATACTCACTTGCTGCCTACAGCATTTACAAAGGGAAACTTTGAAAATTCAGAACAAAATACACATTGCACATCATTAACCAATTCCATCTAGGGATCCTGTGAAGCTTCATATGCTATCTTTAACCAGATTTATTTATAAAGGATTTTACCAGGAAGGATACATTGAGATTTCTCTCGTTTTCAAGTATGTCCTGGGATCAAGAACATTGTATTTCTGTACACTATAACAATTCAAAGTAGTAAAATGCAAGATATTAACAAAAAAACAAATACACAGATTAACAGAAAATAGGTTTTGAGGTATGTTACTCGGGAGCTCTTGAGTGACTTTAGACTGGGGAAAGATTTGATGGCGTCTGTAGGAAAATGAGGACCGAGCCACTTTCTTTTTGTATTGTGGTATTGCTAATAAGGTGCTGGTCCTGGATCGGAGGTTATAGGAGGGGGGAACTGCTGGGGGAAGCAGCTTATTCAGGTAGGGTGGCAGCTTTCCAGAAAAGCTCTTAAACACCAGGCTGGAAAGGTGAAGGGTGCGTCTAGATTCCAGTGACGGCCAGTTTAGTTCCTTTAACATGTCACAATGGTGGGTCATGTAGGTACATTGTAGCACAAAGCGACAGAATGAGTTATACAATGTAGTAAGTTTCTGGAGGTGTGTTTGCGGGGCAGCTGCATACACTACATCTCCGTATTCAATGGCTGGCATAAGCATTTGTTGTACAATCTGCTTTCTTACCGCTGGGCTCAGGCAGGATTTGTTTCTGTACAGGGCACCTAGTTTGGGGTAAAGTTTAGATGAAAGTTTTTCGATGTGGGGGCCAAAAGATAGATTTGGGTCTAACCACATACCTAGATATTTGAGAGAAGTGACTGTGGTCAGCGTGCCATTTGATCTTGTCCCCACACATAGATGGAGATTTTGCAATTCATGTAGTTTAGGTGCTGTTCCAAAGAGCAGTTTTGTCAGTATTTAGAAAAAGTTTGTTGTGTTTGATCCACTTTTCTACCTCTGTGAATTGTTCTTGCAGCACGGCCTCCAGCTGTGGGAGATCTGGTTTGCTGGTATAGATTACAGTGTCGTCTGCGTACATGTGTACAGTTGAGGCTTTGCAGACATTGGGCAGATCATTTATGAATATTGTGAATAGCAGGGGGCCGAGTATCCTAAAAGTGTAGGTAATGACCTATATGGATGGACAGGCAGAACCAAGTCAATGTTACCAATCCGTGCTTTTAAGACTAATTCTGCTTTGACAAACTCGTTTGCCAAGCAGTGTAAGTTGCAACATAAAGAGAAAATATAGATTTGTGCCATGTGTTTTAGCATTGTGAATATAGTGTTTTCTTACTTGACAGTATTGCATATGCATTTATTTACTGGTGTTCTGAAGGTTCAACAACTTTTATATCTTTATGATAAAGGTTCTAAAACCTGAACTTTCTACAAATTTCTCCAGACTTTTAGAGTTAAGCACAGAGCAGGAGTCCGGTTGAATGAGGCGTAATTTTCATGGGGAACTGAATCAAAATATACATGTGATATTTATCACCTCTCACACCTTCGCCCATTTGTCAATTTCTACGCTGGCTCCCTGTTTCCTTTAGAATCCACTTCAAAATACTGGTGCTCACATACAAAGCTCTCCATAACCGCACCACCCCTACCTACATCTCCTCCCTTATTAGCAGGTACATCCCATCCCGACCACGTCACTCTGCCAGTGATCCGACGCTGTTGGTTCCTCATACCCGCACCCCTAACTCTTGCCTTCAAGACTTCTCCCGAGCTGCCCCCTTTCTATGAAACTCCCTCCCCCACAACATCAGACTCTCCCCGTCTCTCCAGTCCCTCAAGAAGTCTCTGAAAACACATTACCTTAGAGAAGCCTATCATCTCACTCCATAATCCCCCATTGTTCATTTCTTGCTCCATCTTCCCATTCACCCCGCTACTTCATGTTCTCTATTCACCCTCACCTAGTGTGTCACCCCTCTCCTCTTAGATTGTAAGCTCTCAAGCAGGCTATCTCGCCTACTGTTCTGTGTGTGTAACGTGTATGTATATTTGTTATTCTGTCTCTCCCATTGTACAGCACTACTGAACTTGTTGGCGCTTTATAAATGCTTGTAACTGTATCAGATTTCCCTATACGCAAGATAGATATCTCCTCGAACTTCAATGGGGGATTTACATATAAACATAAGCAGTCTGCATGTTCCGGTGTTCTGACAACAAATAGATGGTTGATGCAGTAGAAGCAAATGGATCTGTGTGCAGTATTTTGTGGTAGATATATTTATGTTACAGCTATGTCAATGGCAAAACTAAAAAAAAAAAAGAATAAAAAAAATCTATAATTCAATCTTGCAAATAATTCATTCTGTTCTTAAAAATATATACCTTAATTTTGCAAGACAATAGGGACACCTTATCCCTCTGGTTACATACACCCATTCACGTACATGAAGATATTCAGTTTGTTTGTTGATAAGTGTCACCTGATACATTGTGTTGTCTTTGGTTATCAAAAAACTTTGTCAAAATGATTTGCAAGTATTTTTTTGCTAAAATATATTGTTGACTTTCACTTGAAAGATTAGCATGTCGCCTAATTAAAACCCATTCCATTAATCATCCCAGGCAGATGAAAAGCACACAGCTGCAACATCTCTAATTAGAATTTGATGATGTAATAAATAGGCTCCATTTATTATATTCGTTCTTGATTACTCAAGGGAGCAGAAATTATTTCAAATCCCAGTGTAGCAGGCCGTATCCAGCAATCCAGCACTAAGGATGATAAAACCATGCGCGGAGTGGAATGCCAGCACCACAGTCCGTGAGCAATGTCAATAGGAGCCACATCACACGACCCCTTAATCCACTATGCAGTTAGGCCTAAGGTCTTTTTCATTTTGAATTTTATATTGTATGGACATATTCTGAAGGAAAATCAAACCTGCAATTGAAACACAGCGGGCACTATTACACTCTTCGCGCACAATTTTGAGCGTGCGCAAAAACGCATTAACGCAAGGGGAAAAACCCTTTGCGCTGAATGTCGTATTACGACGTTTGCGCAAAAGATGCGCGTTAACGTCTAACGGGAGTGACCCTGCATGAACCCTGAGCAAGCGCAAGTTCGTGCGCGCATCCCATACTTAACATTGTGCACTGGTACGCGGATGGTATTACAAATCGATGCGTAAATTTTTCCGAACAACGTTTTCGCGCATAATTTTAACGTCTTTTAAAAGCTGGTGGTAATGGCAAATCTGAACGTCCTGGCCGAACAGAAATACACCAGCCCAAAAAAATAAAATAAAATACAGCAAAGTATAGTTACACATTCTACACATATCCTAACAATAAAATTGAGAGGTTGTGCCTGTTTTTATTATTGCTGCAGCATATATACGCAGATTGATTTTGACAGGTGCAAAAACTGAACGGGAGACAATTGTGGTTCTTAATTCTGATTGGCTGAATCGCGTGAAAAACAGTCTGCCCACTGATTTCTGCCCGCAAACGTTAATGTGCGCGCGTTTCTGCCCGAGTTTTTTTGCACAAGGAATGTAATAGAGCCCAGCATCTGGGATTCCTGAATTGAATAAATTTGCCCTTTGTTATTGCTAAATCTCCACTGTCTCTATATCATCTTAAAATATTTTGTTATAGTATCTGTTTATAAGGCAGATCAGATAAATAAATGCTCCGCTTATTCTATGAGCACATACCTCTTAATAGAATTTTTTGCAGTTGTAGAAACTTTAGCCTGGCATAGGATTGTGGTAAATATTGCCCAACAAAACCTGGAAGGCTGCAGTAGTATATCTAGCATTTACCAGGGCAACTTGCACTACTCTGCCACTTATTATACAGTGGATAGTTGTATATACTGGAGAATTTAACACTGTAAAGCACAGAAGAAAGGATTTGACCCATTAGTGTATACAGTGCATATTGGGGTTTTTATTCTGTAGGTGCCAAAGAAAGCAAAAGGTTTTGTTTCATAGGTTACAGAAAACATCAGCATAGACTTTTGTTAAACATATATTTCTTACATAAAGTGAATGGGGATAATTATAAAATGCAGTAATAAAGCGTTAAAGTGACATTTTGGCAGTTAAACCTTTACTGAGTTATTGAAATGCTAACAGAGGAATTATTCAATCTTACATTCTTTATTTCGTACCTTTAGTGAGATATTTCTACTGACAAGAAGATTCCGAGGTGTGCTTGCTTATAACCTAAGCCAGCTCCTATGACAGCTTCTGCTGTGCACTGCTATGTGAGTTACATGTTAGTGCAAATACAGGGGTGGGAGTAAGTACAGGGGTTTAGCTGGCAAGTAAAGTGCATTTAGGGCACCGGGGAGAAGTCTGAACTCCTCATTAAAATAAGAATAACATGGTATTATATTTAACTTGAGGACACCAATTACTGTGCTTTGTACTTTGCTATATTGATCTATACATCTTTCCTAGCTCTATGTTAATAATATGACACTAACTGTAACTATCAAGAGACTCACAATCTTTGAAGTGTTAAAATAAGTATTAAAATCTTCAGTTTGACTGTAAAAATGAAGTAAATCACTACGCACACAAAAACATTTCACAATGAACAGTTTATTGCTTGAAGTAGAGAACCAGAGAGTCCATTTTCGACATTTTTTTTTCTTTTTTAAAAGGTGATTAAGACATAACCATCAATGGAATTTTTATTTCACATGAACACAATTATGTGGTTTGATCACGACAGACATGGCAAAAATAACATGATAGAGCATCGTTCTTTGTTTCAGTGTAAACCGCCGAAACCCAAATCAAGTTGCTCAGAAGACAAATTCTGCAAGCGGACACATAATCATTCCAAACGTAGTGATTTATACCAAAAATATCGAGCATCAACCCAATACCATTGCTTAGTCCATGAACTCGGTAGTGTTGTAAATTAAATCAATAAAAGAAACATTTGTGTTTCATCAACAGACTCTCTAATCACCTTTTAATGTTGTATACTCTGGGGTAGGGTCATATCCACAGTGATAGGTATGACTAACAGCTAACAGTTAAAAGGTTTCTCCGTTCTAAAACTTTGAAACGTACAAGTCCATGTGAAAGTATTTGTATCAGAAACATACTAAGTCTATGATATACCTCCCAATTCATTAATGTGTATATAAACTACTTGGCACCATGATACAGTAACAAAATGACAGACGAAAAAAACAGTTTACAAAAATCTTTAAAAGATACACCCAAGCCTATCTATAAATGTCACATTCAGTCCTTAATATATCACATAGAAATAAGTTATTATAAGTGTAACAAAGTGAAAAATGCAAAGATATACTAGGGATTGTTTCGACTATGGTATATCTTTAGCGAGGATAACAACACAAAGGTTATACCAATAATTTTGGTTGATGATATGCATTGATCTACAAATTGCTACTCCTGAATGCTTGTTACTGATATGGCGCCCAAGCTCCATATTGGAAGGAATATTTAGCACAGGTTTTGGTAAGATTTATAAATTATTTTAAAAAGAATATATTTCATTTTTTTTTATATGTATGTGTATATAGATATTTATAGATAATGGTTATATATATATTTATATATACACACATATAAACACACACACGCGCACACACGCACACATATCAAAAGCAGCTGCTGTGTGATTCAAAAACCATGTTTTATGGCAGTGTAGTAAATAATGGGGGAACAAGGGATATGTTGACAAAGGAATCAGGTGTGTGGAAGCCTGGGATTCTATCTAAAGTGTGATAGCCATTAACCCTTTGTAATGACTATTGATCTGAATTGGTCGTTAAAGATGATTATGATTATTGCACTTCAGTGGCTACAGCCTTATCCCTAGCTATTCTAACATAAGGGTCACAAGACCTTGGTTAAAAAAAACAAAAACAAAAAAAACACTTTAAAACCATCAATATCTTGATTACTCTTAAGAATAACCAAGTGGCACAGCTTAAGTGTGTCACCGGACATTGTGCCTTTACGACTTCATTAGCGTTTCACTCTTAAAGAAAACCTAAAAAAAGCTGCAAAAAAAGTGAAAAGTGACACAAAGGCTCATATACATTGCATGGCATGTGGTAGAGCTAGCCTAGCGTTGCAGCTTTCCAACCTCCGACCCAAAGACCGTGTAGGGCATAGCATATGCACCGCACAGGACTGCTACTCTCCTATCATATTCAACGGGCTTGGAAATCTGTTACTCTGCTGAAAGGTTCTAGGTAGATGTCAGTCTCTCATTTGTGATGTGACTCTGCACGGGAATAAAAAGGGTAGCCATGAATGAAATGTACAGTCTGCTAAAATTTTGGCAACACAATAAACGAAAACACGAAAAAAAACAAAAAAACAGAAATGTGTGTATACATATATAATTATACCTAGGTATATTTATAATACACATACATATACACACACACAAGTAGAGAGATTGATATATGCTTATCTATGACAGATAGATGTGTATATCAATATTTCTACTCTATATTATATGACTGTACAATAAAAGTGAGGTATGTGAGACTTGTCGGGATACAGAAGCCTATAGTGGAGGATCCGCAATTTACAAATGTTGCTACAAGACGTCGAATCCATCTGCCCAGCGGCGATATGAAGACAGCAGACATACTGCATGTTGGCCCCCTCACAAAGTGGTCTCCCGATAGATCTTTTCATTGTGCTGGCATCTTTTCCCTGTTAAACAGAGGAGGTTTATTTTCTATTAGTTTGAAATTAATGCCCCAGAAAGAAGAGACAGAAAAACAAACGACACATCAATAAAAATTGGAGAAAAAGAAAGGAATTTGATATTTACCACCACATCACTGCACGATACAACACTTGTGAGCATGAGCATTAGCTTTACCTGCCCCAGTGGCTATTCGGAAGGACAGGAAGACCGGCTGTATGGAAAAGGAGACGGGAGAAGTTTATTTACGATTAAATCAAACAACGAAACACGATACAACAACTATAACATAAAACAACCAAACTCAAATAAAACACAACGATCAAAAGGATGGGTAAGGTCATGACCAGCACCTTAGGCTCCCTGTTCATGGAAAAAAGGAGCGTTTGCATCTTCATTGTAGGTTTGCCAAGTTGTGTATGGCAATGAGCCGCCTTATTGGAAAAAATATTCTCTGAGCAGGAGTTATGGATTGCGGACGTTGATTTAAAAAATAGTTTTTTTTATTGTTGTTATACGTTCAGAGAGTTCTGGGCTTTCTTATAAATGTCATATCTTTATTATATAGATACTAGAACAACAGTAATTCTGCATTGCATACATTACGGAAAAACAAAACAATTGGGGCAATAAAAAAAAATGTACAATCCAAGGGCACCATCATCTGCCCTGAACTGGCAAATCTCCCCTTGGCATCTTCGGTTTACCAGTAGATTACTGGGCAGGTGCCGAGTCCAGCAGCCTGTCCCGTAGTGGCCGCTAGCCTCCAGGATGTTCGAACCAGCGCAAAAGCGCGGCGCAAGCATCCCCTCCATGGAGTCCATAGGACGGGTTAGGAAGCACTGGAAAAGAAACAAGCTCAAACTGACAAAAGACCAATGAGGAGCTTTAAAATTGTTTTCAATCCAACATCAAGATCTCTAGTTTAGTGCACAGAGAGTACAACCCTTAGGATGCAAGGCTGTTTTATGGATAGGACTCCCGCCACTCCTAACCATACCACATCACAGACTCTGGTTGCTCTCTAAACTGGAGACAAACCTGTTTGCCTCATGTCACTGCGGCGTGCCACTCTGAGTGGAGAGACATACTAGAGGACAGATCTCCACTCAGCTACGCAACAGCCACAGATTGCTCCATTCCTGGAGCCCAAAACATGGCAGCACCCATTGCTAGATCGGTGGCGAGTAGAAACTGCAATATCTGTTCGAAGGAGGAGATAGCACATTGATGTTAAGAACCATGTGATATCCGTCCCCTGTTGGGACAATGCAAACAAATTGCACTTTAAGATACTGCAGCCCAGATATTAAACTTTCCTGCACTTATTTCGTTATGGTTTAATTACAAACAGAAAACTCCACCAATTCTGATGAATATGTATTGCATTTTAGTCGCAAGTTGATAGAAACAGCATAGTTTCCGGTTTGGAAGCAAAAGAACAAACCTGAGCAAGTGCTCAGTACCACCACAGTATCACAAAAAATCCTGTTAAGGCATGAATAAACCATCAGAACTGGCAACAAAGACACCACAAAATATTTCATTCAAGTGAGATAGATCCTTGTGGTTCACAATACATGGACGATGAGGCATCACACTCTAATGTTGTCTAATGTTCTGAAAATTCCACACATGGGTTACATTGAATGGACATCTAGAATTGCTGCAGAGACCCAAGCTGTAAAAGATTGACTGAGAAAGACACGTATTGATTGCACTTTACCTTGTGGTCCCCCATGCAGATATTTGGCCCAATGCTGTCGTACAACACTATTCGCTCATCATTTTCAGACTAAAAATGAAAAAGAGAGAGACACAAACACTTAGTAACAACAACAATACAGAGCATTTTATACTTTGACAATATGTGAAATCACTTCATTCGATAAGAATTTTATGTTTGCGACCTCACACATTGAACAACAGGACCTAGAACCTAATGAGAAGAAATAAAACTTTGGTTTAGCCGACCTGGGTGGGGTGGCAAAAGTATCAAATATGAACATAGAGTAAACATAACACAATGGGCTAGATTTTCTTGCATCACATTATGCTGTCAATTGAAAACCAAGAGATCTATCTAGAGTGCCGGCTCCACACAAAAACATGTGTAAATGTAGAAAGTGTGGTATTTCAGGTAATTCTAGAAAGCAGAGGCCTGTTAATGGCTATACAATGGAAAAGAAGTCTTGAAGATAATCCTGTACATAGGAATTAGAAGAAATGTGGCACAATGTTGACCAGATAATGGACAGAGGCCATTTGTGTTTATTTCAGACAAGTGCTGGCATTTTAAGGCCTGGTTCACACCTGGGCGTTTTACATTGCGTTCCTGCGCGCTGTAAAATGCTCAAACAAGGAAATCCCATGATTTCCTATGGGCCTGGTTAACACCTGGGCATTTTACAGCAGGTAGGACTGTGCTGTAAAATGCCCTATGCCCAAAGAAGCACAGGAGCTTCTTTGGGGCGTATTACAGCGTGTTCGCGGCTTATGGCATAGCCGTGAACGCTCTGAAATCGGCGTTTGAACGTTTTCATAATCGAAAATGTGCGTATGAATGTTGGGTTCAAATGCCCGAAAAAAACGAGTGTATGAGATACGCTCAGGTGTGAACCCAGCGTAAGAGTGTACAACAGCTATACGAAGACATGAAATCCTGACATTGAAGATTAAGGGTTTTCTTGCTCGATTTCTCCGTAGTCGTCAAAAATAGATGTGGGAAATTACATGGAATGCCACTAGTTCAGCTGTTAAAGAAAAATCCCAAAAACAAAAAACAAACCAACCACCCCTACAATATACGCCATAGATATCTGACATTAATCAGTCTTCAGCCTTCACTGTTCTGTCTTGAGTGCAGGCCAATGCTGGCCGAAAACATTCGACTGGTGTCCTCGAGTGCCAATCATGTTGATCGGGGTTAGATGGCATCGTCCCTGGTGCTGGAGCGAATTAAGTATGCGCTGTGATATCTGACGAAAGAACGAGACCTCCCCGTGATGGAACATTGCTCAGAAAGTGAACCTGGTTAGTACAGGTGCACTTGAAGCTCACCAAGATCTTTGGAAGCGCCATGAACTAGAACGGCCCTTGAACAAAGTTAAAAACTCTGGCATCCCAGATATTTGTTAACCATGTTTCTCTTGGTGCTCAACCACCTCTTCAGCATTCTGGTTTGTTGAGAATCCTAGAAAACCTAGTACACAACCATATGTAGCAACCAAAGTCACCCATATCTTGTCTAGTCCGAAGAGGCTACTTAATGAAAACATGGTAACAGGTCAGTACGTTAACCATATTCTGATTTCCATCCTTTGACTGCAATTTTTTTCGACTGCTTAATAACAGCCGAGTCGGGAGAGTGAAATATAATTCTTATGTGCAGGAAAACAGAGTTCCAAGAAAGACAAATTGCACATATTGCAATGACAGCCCAACTATTATTAAATATCAGCAGTGATTTCTCTCTGTAATCAGTCAGGTTTGAATGAACAAGAGTGTAATATATACATCAGCTTTTGGACTAAAAACTAAATTATTTTAATACATTAGGCAAGCTTAAGGTCAGCTATACTTTATATTATGGTTGTCTGCCAAAACGACATACAAAAAACATAACCTTCTCTATTGTATGCATGAACACTTTCCAATATTTCAAGATCATAATGGCACTTCCAATGCGAGTGGAAATTCAT
This sequence comes from Leptobrachium leishanense, assembly GCA_009667805.1. Classification (NCBI taxonomy): domain Eukaryota; kingdom Metazoa; phylum Chordata; class Amphibia; order Anura; family Megophryidae; genus Leptobrachium; species Leptobrachium leishanense. The sequence continues at coordinate 49,007,559 of CM019068.1, read as the reverse complement.
TCATCAAAAAGAGACTTGATAATTTACACAGGCAGCATAAAATTGTGGATTTCCAACTGTATAATCTTTAGACAGATAAACAAATTACAGCACTGCACAAGCAAGAAAGGTGCACACTTGGATGAGCATTCATTACTGCATGCTATCAGGCGTCAACGTGACTCGCGAGCAGTGGGCAACCTTTGGTGTTTTAGGGCTCAGCAAGCATAAAATAACATGATGGCGAGCTAACCGAGCATGGCATGATAGATGATGTTGCATGAAAACTGTTTACAGCCCCATGTCTGTACAATCTGTAATGCCTAGCGTATGTGGAGCTCGACATGCTGTGTGCTAATTTGTGAGCCCCATCCGGTTATTGAGGAGAGATAGTATGGCGTATGTAGGGGTACAGTCATGGCTTCCAAAATAAAAAAAAATAAGCAAAATCTACTTTTCGAGTGGGGAAATGGCACAAGAGTTAATACAACCAATAAGTAGACTTGAATATATTTAAATGTACAATTTGTGAATGTAACAAAAGAAAATGCGCAAATAAATATTAAAAACTGGAATTGCAAAATTAAAAAAAAATTGGGGAGGGAGAGGACTAGACTATATAAAAAAAAAAAACACACCAAAAAGACCAACATCTTCCCCAAAAATTTAAATCTTTAACACTTTTAAAGTATATTACAGCAATAGATCTACAAAAAAATAATAAAAAAGAAAATATAAAAAAATAAAATAAAATATATATATATATATGAGTTAAAAGAAGTGGAAAAAATGGGGAATGTGAAGACCGGGGAAAAGATTTTGAATTTGGAAAAAAATTAATACTTTATTTTAAAGTAGAAGACAAAGAACAGAATGAATTATAGAGTACAGAAACATAAAATGTAAAAATTGTGCTGGTCTAAGCTTTGGTCATCCTGTAAACCTACAAAGACGAGAAATGTTTAGCTATCCATGAAATTTTGTTCCAGTGGTGCACAAAACCTATAAAAACTAGTTTACTCTACTTTTATAATAAGGGGTACTGTATATATACACACAAATATATCTATCTATATCAGGGCTGGGCGATTATTTAATAGTGAATATCTGAAACATACAGCGTTATTCAGAGAGCAGTGAAAAGCAGGAGAATGACTGGAGAATGGAAAATTCTAGGTCAAAATAGCCGATTTGGAAAGTGAGATGAATGTGAGAATTTTTCTGGTTTGGATATTTTGACCTAGAATTTTCCATTCTTCAGTCATTCTCCTGCTTTTCACCTCTCTTAGTTTATGGTCGATTATTAGGTTTATGAAAATAGAAGAGTGTGTACTTTTTGTAAATGTCAGCCTGTCCGTCCAAGCATTGACAGATCAGATCAAACAGGTTTGGTAGTCATCTGCTGAACCTGTCCACTCCACTCTGCCAATTCATGGGTGGAAGGTCCATCATTAAAAATAAAAAGTCCGTAAAATTGAGGTCAACCCTAAACTTTTTTTTTTTTTTTTAATTCAAGAGCGTTTATTGAAGCAGAAGACAAACATCTCACATAAAGCGGAGGTACATAGCATAAGAAAAAAGGGCAATCAGAGCAATTGGAAGCAGTCTAGGTAGCCCACGCAGGGGTCTACTCGACATCCTACACCTTTTTTAACTGTGAAAAAGAGCAAAAAAAATGCCCATCCTGATATTATATCAAACCGTAACATATTCCAATGGGTTGGGTAATGTGTCTTGGGGAGGCTTACCTTCAAAAGAAGTTCTTTAGCAGAGTGTGACATTAGAATTCGATCACACCAAGATGGACAACGTGTATTCATGTATTGCTTTCCCTGACTGCAGTCTTCACTGTACGGATAACTAGGAAACAATCAATGAAAATGCATGTCAACACAGATAAAAAAAATGCCCTTGAGCAGACACTTATTGAACACTTTGTTAGGATATTTAACTGCAACAACCAATATAGTGATCACCACAAGAAATATAGCCACCCTTGACTTTAATACAAAGCCTATACAGTAGAAGACCAGAATATAACAGTAATACAAAGCTCAATGGGATTGAAAAATCTGGGGGGGGGGGGGTGGAGCTGCCATCACTACTAAATGTAGCTGTACTAGACCTGTTTAAATACATTCTTAACACCGTTCCAGATATGAATACAAATTTGAAAGACCACCTATTACAATGTTTTGTAGAATCCCAGGGAGAACCTCGGCTGATCATCACCCCTAAGCAATGCCAGCTATAATGAGCACCTCGGCTGATGAGCACCCCTAAGCAATGCCAGCTATAACGAGCACCTCAACTGAACATCACCCCTAAGCAATGCCAGCTATAATGAGCACCTCGACTGATCATCACCCCTAAGCAATGCCAGCTATAATGAGCACCTCAACTGATCATCACCCCTAAGCAATGCCAGCTATAATGAGCACCTCAACTGATCATCACCCTAAGCAATGCCAGCTATAATGAGCACCTCAACTGATCATCACCCCTAAGCAATGCCAGCTATAATGAGCACCTCAACTGATCATCACCCTAAGCAATGCCAGCTATAATGAGCACCTCAACTGATCATCACCCCTAAGCAATGCCAGCTATAATGAGCACCTCAACTGATCATCACCCCTAAGCAATGCCAGCTATAATGAGCTCCTCGGCTGATCATCACCCCTAAGCAATGCCAGCTATAATGGGCTCCTCGGCTGATCATCACCCCTAAGCAATGCCAGCTATAATGAGCTCCTCGGCTGATCATCACCCCTAAACAATGCCAGCTATAATGAGCTCCTCGGCTGATCATCACCCCTAAGCAATGCCAGCTATAATGAGCTCCTCGGCTGATCATCACCCCTAAGCAATGCCAGCTATAATGAGCTCCTCGGCTGAACGAAAGAAGTAAAAAATCTAATAAAAAGCAAAACAAAATAGACAAAACCCTGTGTCTTTAATTTATCTGCACCATTAGCAGACTCACTCAAACAATGTGAGCTCTCGTTCCAAACACTATACAATTAGACTAGATTAAGTATTGAGTTACAAGACCTGAGAGAAAAGGCAAGTACTGGTTTAACATTATTGACAAATTATCAGTTCTACTGAAGTGGATTTAGATGGGAAAAACAGCTCTTGCATTCCCAGGGAAGCCATTTATTATGGTCCTTGACAAATGTGCATCCAATATCCCATGCAAATTGAAAATGCCCTTTATCCCAAATAGCCAATAGATGCATAATGTTAATTTACAGTTCATTGCAGGATATACTACCTTATATTTGTATTCAGATTCACAGTTGTGAGTGTAATATTGTAATTACAGACCTTTCCATCGTGCATTAGGGCCTACAGACCAGATCTTCATAGAGTCAATAAAGTAATGGCACGGTTTATTTTTACAGCACATTACAACGGATGTGCAGTATACCTTCCTGTCGAGCTACTGCGTCGGACGTTAGATAGATCTACAAAGCGTAAGCCTCCATAATGCACACAGTGAGGTGGTCACATGGGCCATCCATGTAGAAAGAATGTCCATTCTCACGGATGTTCTTTCCATGCCTGTGTGGCCCCAGCCTAAGAAGTATGTTTTCGCAAAATCAACTGGCATCAGATTTTGCGAGCCAATCATTGTGACCTGTCAATAGGATAAACAGTGACTGGTAAGTCACTGCCTCCCCCAATACTTGTGCACAACCTGATTAAATGCTCAGTGGTTTCCAATCCTGGTCCTCACGCGCCACTAACAGGCCAGATTTTAAGGATTACCTTGGGGGAAATGCAGACTGAATCCTGCAATCACTGAGCAGCAAATCATATCACCTGTGCTGTGCTTCAGATATCCTGCAAACCTGACCTGTTAGGGGAACTTGAGGATAGGGTTGGGAACCACTAAGCTAGAAGATAAAGGGCATGTAAATCTTGAGTAAGCGGCTGGATAAGGAGAACCGCAAGACATTTCCACTCAACGCAGATTTAATATTTTGTGGATGGACCCGCAACGTTTAACCGGTTACTTGCAAGATCTAATAGCCCACTTGAAACCGGGGCCTGGAATTTGGAATGGTCATCCACAAAGATTTTCTAGTACGGATTCAGAAATCTAAAAGGGAGTGGTAAAATTCTATAAGTGTCAGAGTACCTTTTTCAAACCCTGCTGTATATCCAAATGCTAAACAAAACAGAGTGTCCACAGGGCTCCAAGCAGAAGAATTCAACATAACTCACTGGGGTTGACATGTGTTTTGAGTCATAAGGTAAAGTGGATAGTACTTACTGTCAGGGACAATAACATTTTCATGTGAATTAGGAATTGCTACAGAATGCCAATGCCTGGATTGATTTCTCTACGGTAACATTCAGAGGGCTCTATTCCATCATTGGTGCTAACTTAACCAAAGCTGTTGTAAACTTACCAGAGCCATTATAGTCTATGGAGTTGTTACGTTTACAACAGCTCTGGTTAAGTTAGCACCAACTTTGTAACATAGCCCAGAGTTGGGAATGGTTTTGATGAGTCCGATAGGAGTATGGTTAGGAATAGAAAATATATAGTGTTATAGGGAACACAAACATAATGTGTACCTGCGATCAAGATAAGGCCCGAAATCTCCCAACCCTAATCTATCCTGACACCCTACTAAACTTGGTATAAGGGGTACATTGTTATACACAGCATCAATACAATCTTATGTCTTTTCGCACTAGAATAATGCAGTGTATTATTTAACCTCCCTGGCGGTGTTCCTGAGTGTGTCTCGGGGTTAAATTTCACCTCTGAGAGCGGTAACCCCGAGACACACTTGAGCTGTATACATCACCTCTCCCTACGCTCCCTCACTGATCTCAGCAGTCTCCTCCGGTGATCGCGACCTCATACTTCCTGGATTCCTTCTCTCAAGGAGGGAACCAGGAAGTATGAGGTCGCGATCGCCGGAGGAGACTGCGGGGACATCGAGGGATCGCAGGGACAGGTAATGTATCCAGCGGCATCCCGAGTGTTGCTCGGGGTTACCGCTTCCAGCATAGGAATTTAACCCCGAGCAACACTCGGGATGCCGCTGGGGGGGGGGGGAGTTGACTGCTTTTAGACAAGAAATTTCAGAATAAATAGACCGCCAGGGAGGTTAAATGTAAACCATTTTAAAGTGAAACAGATCTACAGGGTTCATGTAATGTTGACTGCCCTCTTTATAATATCCCCATCGAGGAATATGTTTGCCATTGCGTCTGCACAATCAAGAGCTGCAGATTAAGGTGGAAGAGGTCATAAGTGCCTCGTAGAGTGAGGAGTAATAAAATTATGAATGTTTCCATTTCATAGTGAAATGCGCAGATCATAATCAACTTTTACTAAGACTTTAATACAATTGTACGAGCCCCGTGTTAAATTTATTAAAGTCAGACACTAGTCACCATCACGTGAAATTGAATTAATTGAATCCACAGAGAAGCGCCGTTTTGCTTTCCTGGATATGGTGCAATGGGAGCAGATTCTTAAGTCTGAGACAGAGATTCATAAAAGACGAATTCGAGAAAAATCGCAATCATTTGTGAAAAACATTCACAGAAAAAAAAAGGATTTATTTCTAGGTGGATTCATTCTGTTTCCATATTACGGTCGCAAACTGAATGGATCAAAGCGAGATTTTCCTTATTTCTCCCCCTCCAGGTCTGCTTAAAGTGATATTTAAATATAATTTTACATGTTCTTGGTTTTAATGAAAGTAAATGCACTGGTGCTTCAACAGAAACTTATTTACCAGCCTGCTTGGTGTGATAATATAACAGCATTCTTCCAAATGGGCTACAAGCTACACCAACATTAAATAGACATTAGCTGTGGCAGGAAGCCAAGTACACTGTATTGAGTTGGATTCTAAGAAACCCTCGGATGCCGTACCTTTTCCACCTCATCAAACCTTACAGGCTCATTCTCAAAAGCATTATGGGAATTCAATTTGCTACTTCAGTGCAATAGAAGGCTGCACACTGTTTCAGGTCTATGAAAAGCACTCAGAACAGAAGTTCCTGTTTGATGTTCTTCGTCATCAAAGGGCAAGAAAATACATTTCTCTATTGTCTTTTAGCCGCACTATGATACTTATTCAAAGTATTTTTTACCTTTTGTTCAAAAAACAAAAATGTAATAGTTGAATAGATCAATGCTATGCAGACAGAGTAACATAATAATGCATTTTGCACAATTTTTGCTAAAGCAATATTCATAAGCAACCACAGCACCCTGAATATCACATCAGGGCACATTATGGGATAAAAAAATTCCACCAGATCTGAAAAATAGCATGAAGTACACTCTTAATAGTTATTTACAAGGCGTTAACATTTAAAACGTTGCACTACAATATGTAAACATGTACATGAGGCTCATGCAAACATTAAGGGCCCTATTACATTCTTCGCGCACGCAAAAATGCATTAACGCGAGTGACCCTGCGCGAACCCTTTGTGAGCGCAATTTAGTGCGCGGATCCTATACTTAACATTGTGAGCGCAAATGCCTTTGTCGCGCATGGTATTACAATCTTAGCGCAAAATTTAACGGACATCGCTTGCACGCATAATTTTAACGTCTTTGAAAAGCTGGTGGTAACGGCAAATTGTATCAACCTGACCGTACCAAACTGCGGATTCACAACGGACAACGTCGATGCACACTTTTTTTTTACTAGATCCGTCAAAAATGACGGACACTACCTTGTCTTCCGTCAGAAAGTACGTCCGTTGTGCGCATGCCGTACAAAAATGTGTTCGTCTGACGGACTCGTTAAAAATTACATTGCGCTCACTGATTTCTGCATGCAATGGTACTTTGGGCGCATTTTTGCACGTCGGTTTTACGAGCGCAATTTCTCGACGTATGAAAAAATGCGCGAGGAATGTAATTCCAACGGTGATTTTCGTGCGTTAACATTTAACTCTTCACGCAAAAAAACACGCGTTTAGTGTGCGTTTTTGTGTTAAGAATGGCCCGAAGACGACCAAGATAAACCTCATACATGTGAGTCACCTTGGATGACCATGGTTAACCCGCGAAGTAGATCTTTAAATACGTGGCGCAATTGCCTTTGGGTCGTAATCCACTGTTATTTTAAAATGCAAGTATTACTTTATTAAAAGATGTAAAGTCTTGAAGATCATTTCTGACATATCCAAGATGGCACCCAGAAATTAATGGGATCACATGATGGCACAGTTATCAGAAAACGGTCTGGAAAAGCTATTGGGCAAATCAAACGCTTGGCAAAGGATCTCAACTGGCAGAAGGAGCCAGGAGTATAAATTATTGATCTGTGGTGACAACTCAGATCCTCACCTTGCCCTGTACAGGTGCTCTTGGTTTGTCTGAATTCAGGTATGACTTCCTGTCCTTGTTGACACTTTCACGTTCCCCTTGATCAATTTAATGGCCCAGTATAGTGCTGGGCTGAAAACTTGGTGCAGTAAATACTCAACATGGTTCCAGCTCTTCAAAGCGGAGGTTGTTCCACTGCCTTAAAAAATTTCGATTGGCGTCTGTCTTGTCTGTTTCACAGCCCGTTTACCATACCCAGGACTCCAGGTCCATGAATGCTTCTATGATATGGAAAGCATTTCAATGGTGGCATGTGTGGTTGCCTCACTTTTGTCCAATGAAACGCTTCTAATAGCATTATGGACATAGTCATCTATGCTGCCTCTTGTAGTTGGATGCCCACACCGGAAGAAAGGAAAATGGGGGGGGGGGGCGGAGGCCAGATCTATTTTTTTTTAATTAGAAATTTCCATTTTATATTTTGCAATTAAATTGTGGCAATTTGCAAAGATTGGATTTGACCCCATTTTGCTTTAGGAGAGGTGCATTAAATAGGAACCCTACCTTCCCTGACATGCTCCACCAAGTGATCATAATGAGAAATGCAATATCATCACCCGATGAGAAATCGGAAACCACTACTCATATTTTACCATAACTGGGCTTCACCATCAGTGATTATGGCATCACCCAATCAGCACGTTCATGCAAAAATTGTGACTTGTTCTCTGCCGCAACTTGTTGTCTCAGTGCATCCATTGTCAATTCCCTGCTAGAAGTGAGCAGGAAAACCTCCTGTAGGGCAATTCTTTGGATCTCTTCCATCTCCACTAAGCCAAAGGAAATACATGATAGCAATTATTTGATAGCAGAAAACCTAAAATGTTCCTATACGTTGTGTCAGAACACGTACATTGAATATAAATGCTTCTCAAATCAGTCAGCCAGTCGAATCCACCGCATCTGGTCACTGGGAGCAAAGTAAGACTGGGGAAAAAAATCCACACTCCCTCTCTGCGAATCGCTACGTGGCCCTGCGTGATCTTGTGGCCCATCAGTGCAACCCTCCATGGAGTCCTATGGACTCCTGGACGTGATACTCATGATGGTGCCAAAGTGCTACTGCGCCTATCACGGAGGGTTGCACTGCGTTCCCAGGCACGCTGCTGAATTTGCACCTGCACTAGAATATGGTGCTAAAATGGGGACGCTACAGGGAAACCTGCAGGTGCATTTTAGCACCACAGAGGGTATAGGGCCCTAAGTATCGGATTGCATGTTAATCTAGGAACACAATTTCCTCTTTTATTAATTGTATTTCAAGAATCCTTGTACATTCTTTATCCCACAAAATTCTCTACAGGCTCGTCTTCAAAATATTTTGCGTTTAGCATTTATTTTCTCTTAATGTTGTACACACGCTACAATTCATGTACATAGTGTTTTCGTTCCTTAGTGACACAAACATGAAAAATAGATAATATTCTAAATATAGTGGACCTCTTACATTGTATTAGCTCTCTGAATGTATCCAAAATATCAGTGATATTGACTCTAGAGAAGGGCTTCATCTTGTATTGTGTAACATTGAGTTTCCCCTGAAGCTACTCTGCACGTAAAGTAAACATAAGAGACCCGTTAAAGCAAAGGCAATGAGGATTTCTGAGTTTAGGAATGAAAACACATAACATACTTGTGTATTGTGTTCCACTTAATATCTGGCCCAGTAATTCTAATCAGTGAGCACAAAGCAGAAGATGTTTTTACTCCAACATCAATAATAAACCATTATCTTCTGGAAAACATATTGGTCCCAATTCCAACCTAGGCATTAATGGCCAGCTGCAAGTGCATGAGAGGTTTTCCATTTGCGGTTCGCTATTGACACCAGTATTCTGACCCATCAGATTTGTCCACAGCTCGAGCCATATTTTGGGGTTTAAAGTGATCATTCATTGCGGAATAATGGCTGATGCAAATTTAGAAAAAACAAGGCTGGAATAGCTCAGTCTTCATCTGCTACCTGCATGTTAATAGCTCCTGTATGAACTATAGGAGCTGTTCATGTAAAGCAAGGAGACGCGAGATACATAGCACGTGATTCAGTTGGAATTGGACGTGTTAAAATGAAGCAGAGCGCTCAAGCAATTAAGTTGTACGGCTCAAGAGCATAGCTTAATGACGACAACATTGGAATAAGGCTGGGGTCAGACTAACGCATTTTTAACGTGCGTTTAGGCGCACTTAATCACGGCCGCAGTAGCAGCAAATGACAGGCAATGATGGCCAATATACAAAGTACGGCCGCACGAAGGTCCGGCCGCGTAACGCAAGTGGAAAATGAACGCATTTTTTCGAGAACGCAGAACTGCTAGTACTGACGTACAGAGTGCGCTGCGTCCGCTAGCGGCGTGTGTGCGTGATTAGGAGATGTCAGACGCTGCTCATGTCCAGCCTACATAACGTCCAGACGCAAAAAGGGTTTTATTGACGATCCGTTAAAAATCACGGACGAAAATGCACGTCGTCTGACCGTTTTTGCGCATTCCGCGAAAAAAATACGTCAACGCAGTCGGACGCACTTTTTGACGGTCGCTGCGAATAATGCGTTCGTTTGACCCTAGCCTAAGGCAAAAGACGGTTTTAGAGCTAAAGTTTCAATCCAACAAACAGTAAGGTGATGTTAAAAGTGCAACATTTTGGCAAAGAGAACACATTTGAGAAGAAGAAAAAACAAAAGCCAGAGTTGCATTGTTTCTATTCTGGTATCTTCGTGTTCATAAGGTTTTAATTAAACAAAAGCCTACATTCTGCAGTACATATTCCTGGATACTGCCTAGGTTAGAGATTTATTATGTAAATATAAATATTCTATAGGTGACAAGTATGATGCACTAGCGTTTGCATTAAATGAGCTTCAATAATTCAATATCATGTGAAGCAAAAGCCTTGTACGAAGAGCAATTTGTAAAAAATATATATGGAATATGGAAACCGTGTACCAGTTTTGATGATGATAGATTTCTGTTCATGCTCTCTTAATCCCTTTGTGTCATCTAAAATCTAAAAGCCAAACCACTGAATTTTACTCTGCAGTGAAACGCCTGGTCATTTAGTCCCCCAATTCTTTATTATTTCAAAAGGAGCCCCAAAGACACATTTTTGGAATAACATCTGCCTGATTTTTCCCAAAATATTATTTAATGTGTGTGCGATCTGCAACAAAACATGACCTCAAAGAGCATGTACACGTGATGACCCAAAAACGTTTAAAATGGTCTCACCACGTGGTTGTGTAAAGGCTTGTAATTACCGAGGTTAAACAAGTACAAGATATTACTTCCACTGATACATATGTTACTTTCCTTTTATATTCCTGTAGGATAAACAAAAATTTGACAGCAAACCTTAGGAAGTGGACTCCATGTATTTGTTTTTTACCATAGAATAACACGGATTGCTGTCAAAGGAACATTCATTTTTCTAGTCCCTATGGAGGACTTTTTGCAATTTGTTTTCTCCAGTTTTCCAATTCTATTTGCATCGTGAGTTTGATTTCCAGATTGTTCGGCTTATAAAAATTAAGACATTTCTAAAGAGGAAACATTTTAGTTTTCTAAGGCCCTACTCTTAACACAACATTATCTTAATAAAGGAACCTAATGTAGCAATAATAAAAGAAACACTTGATGGACAGCGTGCATTTAGTAGAATATACAAAGAAGCTTCATTGACATAAAATAGCTCTTTGTATTCCCTCCCTATTATCAAATGCAAAAATGACATAATTAAACAACAACAAAAGACAATGAAATCTAATGTTACATGGAAAGGCGTTACCAGCATGAGGTTATGGAATAAAACCAAGGTTTTGCAGAAGCGTTACAGTAATGAGAAAAACCAATATCAATTTATCTGTACCACAGGGAGATTATAATTACAGAAACAAACAGCAGAAAGATTCCTAAAATATCAGATATCTGTACAACGATGGAGAGAAGCTTCTAAAGCAAAGCATTTTAGAAAATAATATGACCCCTGTGGCTTTCTGTGCATAAGGGGGTGAAACTAACAGGGTTATTCAAAGAGAATCGAAAAGTCACCGCACGTTCGGTGACTTTTCGTTCTCTTCAATTCGGTGCGATTTGGTGATCTCATTTTGGCGACCCTGCGGTGTATTCAGCAAGCACCACAGGGCTGTCGAAGTGCAGGGAAAAGCCACAGCAAACCCGACGAAAACTGACGCAAAACCCAGTGAACACACACCGAAACCCGCAAAAACATCTGAATTAACCCCGCCGAACACACCGGAGAAACCCGAGCAGCTGCCGGAAAAACCTGACACCGCAGACAAAAATAAAGCAGTACGCTAGAATGTTTGAAAAATGAAACGCTGTTTGCAAAGAAACTACTGAGCAAAAATGTCTGAAATTTACATATGAGGTCCAGGGAATGATAATAAAAAGGGCTGTTACACAAAAAAAGAAAAAAAAAACGATAAAAAATGAAAATAAATAAAAAGGAAAAAAAATGTTGCTAAAAAATCCCGAAAAATGCTTAAAAGATCATAAAAAAAATCTATAAATAAAGAGACTTTTACTGCAGAATATTATAATCAACGATTAGATATTGGATTAAAACGGGAATATTTTTAACATTGAAGCCTATGGGATTCTCCTGAATAAATCTGCCGCGTGAAACCACCGAACAGCCGAGCAATTCGGCAACTTTTCACTGCTTGTTTTTGTTCTCTGAATAGCCGAAGCAGTGCTTCTCTATGGGGATTTCACTGCCCTCCAACAGGCACCGAACAGGAACCGTATGTGTAGGCAATTCGCCAGGATTTGGCGAACTGCCTGCTCTCTGAATAGCCGAATGGCCAGGAAAGGTAAATGCTTAATTTCACTGTTCGGTTACCTTTCGGCAGCAATTCGGATCTCTTTGAATAACCCTGTGAGTTCCAAAATGGCTGTAGCTCCAGGAGGACCTGATGAGCATACAGATAACAAAGTGAAGTCTGCCAGACCTGGTATGTGATCAACCTCGAAGACTAACAAGAGCCCTAACATGCCAAACAGGAAACTAAATTGTGTGACTCGTTTTGAGATGTATTGAATACTTTGGCTGAAGGACAAGTGTCATAAAGCCACGCATTCTGTTTCATTGCTCTCCGTTATACGTGTGTAAAAAAGAAAGAAAAAAAAAAAAGACACTTGTTGAATAAGTCTAAGAAAATAACGAAGGTTTATTAATCAGTAACATGCGACAATATAGCTCAAATGACAAACATTTCTGTTATCTTTGTCAGATATCAACCCTCAGTGTTGAAGCTTTAATAAAATCCTAGTAAAACACCCATGCATGACACGGAGGGAGCGCCCGACCGAGCACAAATTTGCTAATACAGCATTATTTATACCTATGCCTGGACACTCATGACACCCCACCCCCATGGCAATATGGAATCAAGTCAGCAACTGGATAATTTAATATATTGGAGGTAAACATGTAATTTTTTGGTAAATTCTGTGTTTATTCAGCCAATGTCACATATCAAAAATTAAATTGGCATATCACTTCTGTTTATTGAAAAATATGTCAAATATTGAATGCCAAAGACAGTCCTTGCCTGTCACATTTTTTTTGAGAAGTATAAACATACAATGAAATAACAGTTCTTTAATAAACAAAACAAAAAAAAGGAGAGGAGGCACGTGGAGGGGGGAGAGGGGGGGAATATAGAATAGTGAATGAAATACATACCTCATTAAAAAAATAAGTATCTTAAATGATATTAACATCTAGAAACAGATTAATTACACCCATGTCTTATTTAGTAAACCCTCAATATATTTCAAAAGGTAAATAATATTGTGAATATCTTCCATACGTATTCATTATAACTGTGGTAATTTACCCCATTTATACATTGTTATGTCTGTTTTTAATCTCTTTGAATAAAGTTGTTTTTCACTATTTGATGAGTATTTGCTACATGTTTAATGTATCCAATACCACCAGATTTCTTTTCTGGTTAATAGTTGTGTAATATGTTTAATTCCTCTGCGCTGAGCACCTCAACAAACACTTGGTGAGCATTTTATTCTAGGGTGAGGGATTGTGCAGAGAGGGTACGTTTATACTCAACGGACATAATAACATCCAACCAATGAGCTGATCTTCGTGGTAAAACACATCTGTAGTCATATAATCTTGTTTATACTGTTGGACAACCACATTGTCTCAAGGGGTTAAATCCTATAGTCAGCACTGACACAGGCCTGCACAGACTGAAGTCAGACCGTGTTAAATAGCGTTTACTTGCAAATGCTACAAGAAAACCATGGAGACCAAGCAAACAATCCCAACTGAAGACTGCCATAAAAGAAGGTCAAACTGGGCAATCCAGTAGCCGGGGGTAAATACAACTTGAGCCATAACTTCACACAATAAAAAGGTCATTGGCCTTGCTTAATTTAATTCAGAGCTTTCCGTAGATATGCAAGGCACCCTGAGAATAAGATGACATTTGCAGGTAGAATAAAAATCATGCAGAGGGTAATGATGTTGGGCTAAATTCAAAGACTGTTAACCAGTTAACTGTGGTAAAGTTGCCAAAGCTACTATAAGTCTACGGCAGGGATCTCAAACTGATCTCTCCAGATTTTGCTGACCTACAACTACCATAAATTTTCTATTGCATTCAGATTTCTGTGTATTGTAGGCCACGACCATGTGGGGACTGGAGGTTTACTTCCCTGGTCTATGGAGTTATTAGTTCTACCAGAGCTCTGGCTAATTTCACGCCTTGGAATCCAGCAAGATCAGTCAATCTGTCTTAAGTGTGGCGCCCACGACCCAGTAAATGAAAATTTTATATTTACACACACGATCCAGCCACTTTATTAGGTACACCTTAGCTGTTCGCACAAATTACTCCTTCCATTAGACTTGTGCACCGATTATTTGGTTCGATTCAGTTCGTTCGGATTTTGTAAATTTTCGTTTCAGCTCGTTTCGGCCGATTTCCGTTTCGGTTCTTTTTCGGTTCGTTTTTCGCATCGACTTTTTTTTCGTGATTTCGGAAATTTTCGTGTTTTTTGGAACGTCTGTTCTCGTTTTAAAGTGTCTATTCGTTTTGACGTAAACTAATGGTTTTTCGGATACGATATTTCTGTCAATACGATAATTCTGTCGATACGATAATTCTGCCATTGAGATTTCTCATGTTTTACAAGAAGGATACATTGAGATTTCTCTGGTTTCCCAGGAAGGATACATTGAGATTTCTCTGGTTTCCCAGGAAGAATACATTGAGATTTCTCTGGGTTTCCCAGGAAGGATACATTGAGATTTCTCTGGTTTCCCAGGAAGGATACATTGAGATTTCTCTGGTTTCCCGGGAAGGATACATTGAGATTTCTCTGGTTTCCCAGGAAGGATACATTTAGATTTCTCTGGTTTCCCAGGAAGGATAGATTGAGATTTCTCTGGTTTTCCAGGAAGGATACATTGAGATTTCTCATGTTGTACAAGAAGGATACATTGAGATTTCTCTGGTTATACAAGAAGGATACATTGAGATTTCTCTGGTTTTACAAGAAGGATACATTGAGATTTCTCTGGTTTTACAGGAAGGATACATTGAGATGGGAATGATACAAAATTACAGAATCAGCGATATAAACGAAAAATAAGTTGTCCGAAATTACTGAAATGGAGCCGAAATCAGGAATGGAGCCGAAATCACGAATGGAACGAAAATTATTTTCGATTTTACACATTTCTAGTCCATTCGAAAATTCCGAAAAGTTTTCGTTTCGGTTCGGAAATTTGTTCAGATCTGCCATTTTCGGATCCGAAAATTTTCGGAAAATCGGCCGAATCCGAATGCACGAATCGGGAAATTTCGTGAAAATTCCGAAATTCCGAAACCAGAAACGCACATCCCTACCTTCCATACCATTGTACGTTACATGGCCAGTTTTGGGTTTAAATACAGCAGAACAACCTTCCCATTGCAGGTTAGACTACAAACTACAGTGATAATGGAAAAGGGCAAAGATCTAATGGACTTTGAATGTGGCATGACCGTAGGTGCAAGACTTGCTGGACGAAGTGTCTGAGACGACAGTTCTCCTGAACTTTTCTCTTACAAGAATTTCAAGGGTTTATTGAGAATGGTGCAAGGAGCAAAAAACGTTGAGTCAGTGGCACTCGTGTGGAAGGAAATGGTTTGTTGATGAGAGAGGTCCGAAGAGGATGGCTTGAGTTGTGCATGCCAAGAGTCAGGCCACTGTTGCACGAGTAAAATCAAAATTCAACCTTGGTGTTCAAAAAACTCACAACGCACCACTGCATACACCCTGTTGCATATGGGATACAACAGATGACGGCCACATCAGGTACCATTGTTATCAGAGAAGGACAGGCGAGCACTCCTTCTGTGGGCTCAGCAACACCAGCACTGGACCATCAAAGACTGGAAAAAGGTTGCTTGGTCTGATGAGTCAAAGTTCCTGGTGTATCATGTTGATAGCAGACTCAGAATTTTGTGCAAACAACATGAATCCATGGACCCATCATGCCGGATGACAACTGTGCAAGCCAGAGGGGGCAGCATCATGGTGTGGGTAATGTTGTCCTGGCACACACTGAGACCTTTGATACCCCTTTGGATGAATTTCTGGATGCCAGAGCGTATGTAAAAATCGTTGCTGGCAAAGTGCATCCATTAATGTAGATGGTTACTTCAAGCAGGATAACGCGCCAGTGCACAAAGCCCGCATCACTATAGCTTCCGGGAACATGCCAATGGCTTTTTTTTTGCTGCACTCGCACACCCAGTCTCTGGATCTCAATCCGATTGAACATTTGTGGGATGAGCTGGAAAGGAATATTTGCTGCACGCCTACACCGACATCAAATGTCCAGGAACTGTGTGATGGAGCTCATGTCTGCATGGAATACAATACCTCAACAATGCTTTGAGCACATTGCTGAATCCATGCCTTGAAGAATTCAGGCTGTTCTGAATGCTAAAGGTGGCTCAACAAGTTATTAGATGGGTGTACCTACCCACCTACCTTATTAGAGGTAAAAAGTAGAAACTAATACAGACTAGAAACATAGAAAAATGTGGGCAGATAAGAACCTTTCGGCCCATCTAGTCTGCCCAATTACATGGATACTTTACCTGGATTTATCTTTTGTTTAGGATAACCTTATGCCTATCCCATGCTTGCTTAAATTCAATTACTGTTTTGGCCTCTACCACTTCTACTGGAAGGCTGTTCCATGTATCTCCCACCCTCTCAGTAAAATAATGCTTTCTGATGTTACTTTTAAACCTTTGCCCCTCTAATCTAAGACTATGTCCTCTTGTTTCTCTACTTTGTTTCCTTTTAAATATACTCCCTTCCTCTACCTTGTGGATTCCCTTTACATATTTAAATGTTTCGATCATATCTCCTCTGTCTCGTCTTTTTTCCAAGCTGTACATGTTTATTAACTCTTTTTTTGGGAGTAGGTTTTAAAAATAACTGCAATTCCATATTTATCGTTTTATCCAGTCATTTTATTAATAAAAGAAAATATGACAAAATCCAACAATGCCCCCCCCCCCATTTTGGTTATAATGGCTTACCTTAGAAAAATGCAGAAACAAGTTCTCCATTTTTTTTAATATAGCACACGCATAGAATATATAACCACAAAGGTTTGGATTAGTATTAGCTTAGTCGGCTAATCATTTTAGTCAAAGACTTAGTGCAGTATTACAAAGCCGATGCCAACTTAACCAGAGCTGTTGTAAACTTAACTCCATAGACTATAATGGCTCTGGTAAATTTAGAACAGCTCTGGTTAAGTTCAGCACAAATTTTGTAATCTAGCCCTTATAGTCTAGTTTTTGTCACTACATTGTATGAGAACTTTAGCAGTTTCAAAACCTGAATTGAAATGCACACTTTTGTGACATTTGTTGCTGTAGCTATTTGACATGACATTTACATATAGCAAAGATACATTTTGAATGAATGGAGCCTGTTGAAAAACAATTATATATAATTTGCCTGGGTTCTGCTATATAACGTGACTTCAAATAGCTTTTAATAGATTTGAGCAAAAGATGAGCAAATTGCGCTCAGCACACAGGGTTGAAAGGTCTCTGAAGTGAAGGGGTTAATTACTAAATTTATATAAAATAAAAAGGTGCCAAGGTCTAAGTCACCCTCTTAAATGAAAAGTCACACGTGACCCGACCACAAACGTCTGTTCTATACACTCCCAAAATGCCTGCAACAGCTCTTTAATTTGTCAATACACAGAATTAAAATTTCATAATATAAACGCTTACAAATTACTTCCCATTGGTAATATAATAAAAATAATAGTCCTTGTAAAAATCGCAGTAATGATAATTTGTGAATTTGAATTAGGTATTATTAATCTAACATAGAGCGGGTTTTCAAACCAAATTGATTTTATGGCTAACAAGCCGTGCCTCCAGGGCTGCATGCAGTTGTCATGTAATAATAGAATATCTTGTTTGCACTCCGGTTAGCTAAGTGGACACCGATTATAGTAGAGATATCACGTCAAATCACTGCATGCCTGAGGCAAAGACATCCCAGTGCAAGCACTTAATGATAATGATTACACCACGTTTGCCACGATATGGCATGTATACAGCTCACGTTAGTGTGCACTGTGTGATCTAGATCTCTGAGGCTCGGCCCTGGCTGGACTGGGATAACAAAGGAAAACATCCTTGCTGGCCATTCACAAACTGAATGGATGTATACAGGTTAAATAAGAATAATAAAAAAATAGAACAAGAATCATAATGAAAGTCAGAAATTTCTGAAAAAAGCTGACATGGAGAACATTCCAAGCACGAGCTATTTTGACTCAAATGACCGATTAAAATGTTTATTCTTGAACCTTTTGGAAATGTTTTCTGTGTTCCTGCTATTGAAGTACTATATAGAGACATACACAGAAGCACTGCATGGCCATTACATGCCAACAGAAGAAAAGGTCAAGCTCTCGTCCTGATCGGAAGCACCTTGTGTTATTAAGGCCATAAAAAATAGATCTCAGGTGAATGTTGTATAATGGGCTTCTCCTGTAAGGATCATATATCATCAGAAAGTTATATATGGTACTTTGGGTTATGTGAAGGCACCTAAATCATGTCAAGCAATTTACTTTTCAGTATAGGTCAGTGATAAACTACTTGTTCCCCATGATACCCGGGCAAATTTTTGACTACCTGGTCACAAGGAGAGATGAAGCTCAGTCATTATTGGGAGAGGTAAACATGACATTTATGAGCGCTAGATTCGTGGGATACTGTTCTTTAGCCTTTGTGGTTTGTACCTCGTCAGCCATCATTCAATAAATCTCTATTAAGGGGTTACTTTAGTAGCAGCTCATGCGGGCGGCCTCTTCGGGATGTTGACTTCATTATGGTTGATTAACCAAATTTGACTGACTTCGGGTTCTACATCAGCGAGTACTGGTACGACATTGAAAACTATCTGCGATAATTAGTGATGTCCCGTAAAACTCTATAGTGTGCTTAGATCCTGAAAGACTATGCCATGGTTATAGGTCTAGTGTTTAACTACACAAAAAACTATTATTTAAACATGTGCAAGGGTAGGCTTTTAGGTAAGTTTTCATTGGAAACACAGGTTTGACCTGGTCTGCTGTCCCTATTTAGTATCTATAATACTATGTATAGAACCTTTGGATATAGAACCTTTGGATAATAAATTTAATGTGGAAAGGTGCAAGAGACACAGAATTTGCTTTAATTAAACAAATATGGTCTCGTTTATATTGACATGTATCGAACAATCAGGTCCTCAGTGCATATTGGTACATGCAGTGATACCAAACTATGAAATCCAAATATAACACTTGAATCTAGCTTCAGTACATAATTTAAAAATCAGCAATAGCCAAGGCAAGCATTTAAAGGCAAAACAATATTGCGTATTTACAGTAATCTTCTAAAATATAAAACTTATTCTTTGGGGATATCAGCTTATAGAAAGCCGACATATTACATCTGTGACTGTAACAAAGCTGAAGCCAAACATCCTAGAGAACCCATTACTACTGAAGCACGTATGTGAAGGAAGGTAGGCCCTGCTGTGATGGATTGTCCATTCCTTGATTTGGTGACATAAAAACAGTGTGATATATATTTTTTTTTATAATTCTTTATTTTCCATTTTCAAAGACAAAAAGGGCATCATATCACAAAGACACAGTTTTAGAGATTGCTACTGGTTAGCCCTGAGGAGCTCCTGCCAGAAGACCGCAGGGGAGGGACCCCGAAGAGGGGGTAGAAGAGGAGATAATAAAAAGATCAAAGAAACACAAACAAAGAGGAAAAAGAAAGAGGAAGAGACCTCATAAGAAGGGGAGGAGGGGGAAGGGGATAGGGTGCCGCCCCAAAAGAGTACAAAACCCAGGTATCATAACCCGCCAGAAAATCAAACAATCCAGCTCTCAACCCACATCAAACTCCAACCAGGGGTCCCAAATCTTGCTATGTTGGGGCATGGTATCATGTACAAGAGCCGATAAACGATCCATGTCCATATTATCTTTAATCCGAAGGTGCACCTGCGCCATAGATGGAAGGGACACAGATCTCCAGCCTTGGGCCACCGCTCTTCTAGCCGCCAAGACCATTTTATGCAGCAGCTTATTCTCCGGTCTCGATGGAATGTCCACGGGTCGAGAGCCACTCCACACTGCAGAACCTCTTGGATGAGAGCATGAATCTGAAGCCGAAAGCGTCGTATCAGGGGGCAAGTCCACCACATGTGGTAAAACGAACCCTTAGTGCCGCAACCTCTCCAGCATAAGTCAGAGAAAGACCCGTCCATGTGAGAAAGCTGTGAGGGGGTAACATACCAGCGAAACAGCATCTTGTAAGCCTGTTCTTGGTGGGCCACATTGATGGAGCAGTGTGCCACATTGTCCCAAATATCCTCCCATTCTTCACTGGGCAGGGCATCCCCCACATCTCGCTCCCAGCGTGCAACATAAGTTGGGTCCCCCCATATTGGGGAGCCTGAGCAGAGGGAAACATAAAGTGAGGAGATCATTGATTTCGTGATGCGAGCGTCATTACAGCGAGCTTCAAACGCCGTCAAGGAAGACGTGGCGGCCGTACGGACTTCTGGCGTCCGCGCGTAATCCATGACCTGCAGGTATCGAAAGAAGTCCGCCGGTCCAACCGGACCTCTGTATCGGATGTCCGCAAACTGAAGCGGTGCTCCCGCTGAGTAAAGGTGGTGGATCCTCTGAAGGCCCAAGTCCTCCAGATTTGCAAAAGGGCGAGGGCATAGGCCCGGTTGAAACTGTCGGTTGCGGAGAAAAGGCATCATAGCTGAGTGTTCTTTAGCAAAAGTGAAGCGACGATTCACAGTGTCCCAAATTTGTAGAGAGTTAATGGTGGCAGTGCAGGTGGAGCGAAAGATTGGACGATAGGTTTTGGGAAGCCAAAAATAGAATTGCGGCAAGTCAGGAGCAAAGAGATGCGACTCTAAGTCTGCCCAACGGTGTGTACCAGGTGGTGCATGAAAGGTAACAAACTGTGCTAGTTGGACAGCATGATAATATTGTAACAAACTCGGAACTCCCAAACCTCCCACCGCCCTCGGTCTATGTAACACCCTTCTAGCCACCCTATGTCGTTTATTGTGCCAGATGAACCGGTCCACATGGGACTGTAGATGCGCCAACGAGGCCGGAGGGACAGGCACCGGGAGGGTTTGGAACAAGAAAACAGTGTGATATATATATATATATATATATCCGACACAATTCTAACATCTTTGGCTCTATACACCACCACAATGGAGTTGGAATGAAACAAGCACAATGTGCTTTACCTGCAGACTGTCGGCTTTAATTTGAGGGTGGGTACATCCAACTCAGGTGAACGGTGTAGGACTTACAGCAGTTTGCAGATGTGCCTCCCACTTGTTAAGGGACCAAAGGTAATGGGACAATTGGCTTCTCAGCTGTTCCATGGCCAGGTGTGTGATATTCCCTCATTACCCCAATTACAATGTGCAGATAAAAGTCCCAGAGTTCATTTCAAGTGTGCTATTTGCATTTGGAATCTGTTGCTGTCAACTCTCAAGATGAGATCCAAAGAGCTGTCAATATCAGTGAAGCAAGCCATCGTTCAGCTGAAGAAACAAAACAAACCCATTAGAGAGATGGCTAGAACATTAGGCGTGGCCAAAACAACTGTTTGGAACATTCTCAAAAAGAAGGAACACACCGGTGAGCTCAGCAACACCAAAAGACCCGGGAGACCACGGAAAACAACTGGTGGATGACCGAAGAATTCTTTCCCTGGTGAAGAAAACACCCTTCACAACAGTTGGCCAGATCAAGAACACTCTCCAGGAGGTAGGTGTATGTGTGTCAAGGTCAACAATCAAGAGAAGACTTCACCAGAGTGAATACAGAGGGTTCACCACAAGATGTAAACCGTTGGTGAGCCTCTAAAACAGGAAGGCCAGATTAGAGTTTGCCAAACAACACCTAACAAAGCCTTCACAGTTCTGGAACAAGATCCTATGGACAGAGGAGACCAAGATCAACTTGTACCAGAGTGATGGGAAGAGAAGAGTATGGAGAAGGAAAGGAACTGCTCATGATCCTAAGCATACCACCTCATCAGTGAAGCATGGTGATGGTAGTGTCATGGCGTGGGCATGTATGGCTGCCAATTTAACTGGTTCTCTTGTATTTATTGATGTGACTGCTGACAAAAGCAGCAGGATGAATTCTGAAGTGTTTCGGGCAATATTATCTGCTCACATTCAGCCAAATGCTGCAGAACTCATTGGACGGCGCTTCACAGTGCAGATGGACAATGACCCAAAGCATACTGCAAAAGCAACCAAAGAGTTTTTGAAGGGACAGAAGTGGAATGTTATGCAATGGCCAAGTCAATCACCTGACCTGAATCCCATTGAGCATGCATTTCACTTGCTGAAGACAAAACTGAAGGGAAAATGCCCCAAGAACAAGCAGGAACTGAAGACAGTTGCAGTAGAGGCCTGGCAGAGCATCACCAGGGATGAAACCCAGCGTCTGGTGATGTCTATGCGTTCCAGACTTCAGGCTGTGATTGACTGCAAAGGATTTGCAACCAAGTATTAAGAAGGGAAAGTTTGATTTATGATTATAATTCTGTCCCATTACTTTTGGTCCCTTAACAAGTGGGAGGCACATCTGCAAACTGCTGTAAGTCCTACACCGTTCACCTGAGTTGGATGTACATACCCTCAAATTAAAGCTGAGAGTCTGCAGTTAAAGCACATTGTGTTTGTTTCATTCCAACTCCATTGTGGTTGTGTATAGAGCCAAAGATGTTAGAATTGT
This sequence comes from Leptobrachium leishanense, assembly GCA_009667805.1. NCBI lineage: Eukaryota > Metazoa > Chordata > Amphibia > Anura > Megophryidae > Leptobrachium > Leptobrachium leishanense. The sequence continues at coordinate 48,984,830 of CM019068.1, read as the reverse complement.
GTCGATGTCCCAATATTTCTGGACCTGACTGTATATACATATGAAATCACACACCAGCCGCTTTATTAGGTACACCTGTTCAATTGCTTGTTAACACAAATTGCCAATCGCATGGCAGCAACTCAATGCATTTAGGCATCGAGATGTAAAGACGACTTGATGAAGTTCAAACCAAGCATCAGAATGGGGAAGAAAGGGGATTTAAGGGACTTTGAACGTGGCATGGTTGTTGATGCCAGAGGGGCTGGTCTGGGTATTTCAAAAACTGCTGATCTACTGGGATTTTCACGCACAACCATCTCTAGGGTTTAGAGAGACTGATCTGAAAAAAAGAAAATATCCAGTGAGCGGCAGCTGTGAATGGGCAGACTGGTTCGAGAAGATAGAAAGGCAACAGTAACTCAACCACTCGTTACAACCAAGGTATGCAGAATACCATCTCTGAACGCACAACATGGCTAACCTTGAAGCAGTTTTTTTTTTTGAGAAAGGATTTTACCAGGAAGGATACATTGAGATTTCTCTCGTTTTCAAGTATGTCCTGGGTGGCGAGTATGTACCGTTAGGTGTCTTGCCAAGGACACTTACTGGAGAGGTTACTCGCTGGGATCGAACCCATGACTCCACAGGCTCTCTCCATGCAGAGCAGTGACATTACCTCTACTCCACCCAGCCGGCAGTTGGTCTACAGCAGCAGCAGACCACACCGGGTGCCACTCCTGTAAAATAAGTAAAATAAGAACAGGAAACGGATGCTACAATTCACACAGGCTCACCAAAATTGGACAACAGAAGAATGAAAAAATGTTGCCTGGTCTGAGGAGTCTCGATTTCAGCTGGGACATTCAGATGGTAGGGTAAGAATTTGGCATAAATAATATGAAAGCATGGATCCATCCTGCCTTGTATCAACAGTTCAGGGTGGTGGTTTTGGTGTAATGGTGTGGAGGAGATTTTCTTGGCACACATTGGGCCCCTTAGTACCAATGGAGCATTGTTTAAATGCCGCGGCCTGAGTATTGTTGCTGACCATGTCCATCCCTTCATGACCACAGTGCACCCACCTACTGATGGCTACTTCCAGCAGGATAATGTACCATGTCACAAAGCTAAAAATCCTCTCAAACTGGTTTGTTGAACAGGACAATAAGTTCCCTGTGCTCCAATGGCCTCCACAGCCACCAGATCTCAATTAAATAGAGCACCTTTGGGATGTGGTGGAACGGGAGATTCGCATCATGGATGTGCAGCCGACAAATCTGCAGCAACTGCGTGATGCCATCATGTCAATATGGACCAAAATCTCTGAGGAATGTTTCCAACACCTTGTTGAATCTATGGCATGAAGAAATATGGCAGTTCTGAAGGCAAAAAGGGGTCCAACCCAGAACTAGTAAAGTGGCCGGTGAGAGATATATAATTTATTGAGAGCTGGGATCCAATAAACACACTGTCTTTATTTTTCATAAAGTCCTTTGTATTTTATGGTCTGACATAAAACCAAAACAGAAACCTAGCTCCTCTGATCACTAACTTGCAGCCGTCTAATAAACAAAATATACACAGACCTCTTAAATCCGTACACCAAAGTCTTCTCAGCAGAGACAGAGCTACAGCTTTCCCCTCCTGCTCAGGGTTCCCTATCTCTGAATTCCCAGCTGGGAATCCTTTTACCCAGCAGGTGAGAAACTCCCAAGAAAGTCCAGAACCCCTGGACTGGACCTCTCACATGGAAAGCTTATGGAAAGTGTGTTGTGGAGCACTGGCACACCTTACTCTCCATGTACTCCACCCCACACCATAGGATTAATCAGAAACGTTCTCCCTGGGGCAATCTGACCAGAGCCCTCACTGCAGCACTGTTGGGGGAACATATACACGCCCCACTACCAGGCTCTGTCTTCTGTCACAATATATATGATTTGGAATTTCCTTCACTAATCATATTTGTGTATCTATTTTTTTTGTTTGCAGGTCACTTAAAGGTAATCACAAAAGCCACTGGATTTGACGGCAGCAGAGAGGATTTCTTTTGTTACGAGCACACGAACATAGCTTTATGTTTAAATAAGTGAATATGTGCATATTACACAAGCATATATATGTCCAGCTGGTTAATTACATGGCAATTTAATGCCATGTCAAACAAGAGCAGGTCACTTTAAGGAAATGATTAATGTGTCAGATTGTTGAGTATGTGCAGACTTATCAAAAAGTAAACTTGTAAGTGGGTGCGTACCTCTGGAAAAGTCAGCTCCTATCTCTGCTCTATTACAGCCACAAGAGTAATTATCATAATTAATGGAGCAAGGTGATAAAAGGTAACAATTGCCCACCTGTATCCTGGCTAATTTCTATTCCTTAGGTCCACTTTTCACACCTATGTCTCCTTCCCCCTAATCGCTAGCAAGAAGTCCAGCCCTGCATTCAGTCTTGGGTGGCGTTTGCTCATTTTGTTTGTGGCGTTCAGGAAGTCCTTGCAGTCTCTGGCAAGGTGTGATTCTGGAAGGGATAGTGTTGCCATGGCTTCCATTAGATTAAAAAGAATAACAAGAAAATACAGGGTGTAAACAGATTTTTTTTTCTGGTCTGTTTTGACCTTTCTGCTAAAGTAACCAATTGACTCTATGTTTAACATGTCACAGCATATGTCTAACACATGTAAAGGTTTCATGAAAGTGTCCTTCCCGGTTTACAAAATGAATTATTGTACCTTTTATGTGCAAACTGAACCTAAAACTCTAACATGGATTCATGCGTGTTGGCTAAAAAGTAGAACATCTCGGGGGGGGGGGGGTATCCCATGGTAGTCGCCTCCTAGGATTCTGTGCACAAAAGTTGCATTTCACTTAAAGAAAAAAAAAACCTGCGCTCTTTCACCAGGCCATATAACCCTAAAACTAACCCTGGTGGAAATACTCGCCACCCAGGACATACTTGAAAACGAGAGAAATCTCAATGGATCCTTCCTGGTAAAATACTTAAAAAAAAATAAAAAATAATAATCATTTTGTCACTTACTGGCAATGACACTAATATGGTCCCAAGTTTCACCGAAACAAACAGCACAAGTGCATTTTTTTCTTTGACATGAAATACGACTTTATACCTAGCGATCTGAATATTAAACATTTTTACACATCGACTTCTTTGCCGTGTTGTATCTTCTAACGTCCACACAGTGCACCCTGTGAAAGTACTTGATTAAAGATCAGGGGTGCATTCTGGCATGGGCCTTAGGTAGGGATGAGCTGTTCGGGTTCGGAGTTCGACCTGAACTTTGGCAGTTCGAAAGTTCGCAAACTTCGAACTTTTTGGGTGTGTTCGGTTCGAGTTCGAAAAAAAAGAAATTTTGAAAAAAGTATAGAAAATGCTTAAAAAATTACTAAAAAATCTAGAAATAAAGAGACTCTTTACTGCAGAATATTATAAGCAACAGTTTATTAGATATTGAATTAAAAACTAATGTGTACGTGGAAAGATTATCAACTCTAAATGACCTCTGTTCACAAACGGGCATAACACCAGGTGTTTTTAGTCTGGTAATCAATTTGATACATTGTACACTATACTGAGGGGGTGGGGTGGTGTCTGCTTCTGAGATTTGAGAATTAATTTCCCTCCTAAAACATCCTAATATGCTGCATTTAACCCTTTCGCTGCTGAGGCTTTTCACACCTCTGTGCTGAGGTCATTTTTACCGCTTTCGCTCATCATGTTTAACCGCGTTTTGTAGCCATATTTTGCTATATGACCCAGACATATTATATATCGTTCTTTCCGGCAGACTTGGTAGATTCATAATAGGTCATTATTATATGTATACGTTATGTCATGTCTGTATATTATAACAAAAAATTAATAAAATTTGAATTTTCAATAATTTATTATGTGTAAAGTGTTTTTTATTCACATTGTAACATGCGATCGTTTGCGGTTATATTTTGTATGGGGTGCGCTTGTTAAAAAAATTAGAAATGGGGTCTCATTACATTTTTTTGGGGGGAAAATATCGCTTTTTTTAACAAACGCACCGCATACAAAAATCGTTAGTGCAGCGTTATTGTTCACATTATAATTGAAATGGGAACAATATTGCTGCATTAACAAAACAAAAACAAACCAAAAAACTTGTTTATTTTTTTTTTAGAATTTTTTTGTAAATACTTTTATTTTTTTATTTTTATTTTTTAATTTTCTTTTAAAAAAATTTTCATGCTCATGTTTGGTATCCTTGGAAAGGCCATGCTCTGGCCGATCCAACGATATCAAACATTAACCCCTAGCTGTCACGGATTGGGAGATAGGGGGTTCATTGGAACCCCCTATCTCCACCATTGGTGGCAGCTAGGGGTTAACTCCAGGACTGGCGTCATCGTGCTATGCATGATGACGCCAGTCCTCAGGGGGAGTTCCTGGAGGCTTGGCCGACATCCAAGATGTCAGCCAGCTCCAGGAGAGGATCACGATCTGGCGCTTTTCAGCGCCGATTCGTGATCCGGCTCCCCAGGGGTTAATCACAGCCACCATTTGGAAGGGCAGGCTGTGCCCTTCCAAACGGTGCCTGGATTAACCCTCTGTCCCCTGGCGATCGGGAGGGAGGTCGGTCCAAAGGACCTCCCCCCCTCACCTTTCAGGCGCTTCCTCCGCATATGCGGGGGGGCGCCTGAATTAGATGTCATCGCGCCGCCGCGATGACATCTATTTGCTGAGCGCGTCCATAGCAGCCAAGTGGTTAACTGGTGTTTGAAAAAAATTCAAAATAACATCTAAGGCTAGGGTCAGATGAGCGCATTTTGTACGGACTGTGCGTCCGTACAGTACGGGCGTACTTACTGACTACAAGGTAGTGGCCAAACAGTCCATTTTTTTCACGGATGTATTTTTTGACTGATGTAGCAGGGAAAATAAATTAAAATGAAAAAACATTCTGTCCGTCAAAAATGCTGGACGTATAAATGCAGTCCATCTGACCTCGTTTCATCACTCACATACAAAGCTACACGGACGTTGCGGACGTGGCGCACTCCGCACGTCCGTTCTAGCAGTATTACGTTCTTGCCTAACCTGAGTCCGTTTGCTGCGTCCGCCATGCATCCGCACTTCCGTGCGGACGTACTTCGTGTGTGGGGCTCCATTGGTCAGAATGCTATGCTGCCACGGAGGTACAAATGTGCGGCAACACGGACGTGATAACTGCGCTCGTCTGACCCCAGCCTTAAGCAATGTAATTTTTCACATCGGGATTAAACATTCACAGGGTTATTCAGAGAGCGGTGAAAAGCAGGAGAATAACTGGAGAAGTGAAAATTCTAGGTCAAAATAGTTCTCCTGGCTTTCACCTCTCTCTCAGGGTTGTTCAGAGAAAGGTGAAAACCAGGAGAATGGCAGGAAAAGAGAACAATCTGGACCAAATAGCCGATTTGGAAAGTGAGATAAGGCTAGGGTCAGACTAACGCATTTTTCACAGCGACTGAAAAGTGCGTCCGAACGCATTACCGTATTTTTTTTTACGGAATGCGCGAAAACGGTCATACGATGCGCATTTTTGTGCGTGATTTTTTACGGATCCAAACCAGGAAACTTTGGGTGTCTGGACGTTATGTTGGCCGGACATGAGCAGGGTCTGACGTCTCCAAATCACGCACACACGCCGCTAGAGGACGCAGCGCACTCTGTCTGTACGTCCGTACTAGCGGTTCTGCGTTCTCGAAAAAATGCGTTCATTTTCCACTTGCGTTGCGCAGCCGGACTTTCGTGCAACCGTACTTCGTATATTGGCCGTCATTGCCCGTCATTTGCTGCTAGTGCGGCCGTGATTAAGTGCGCCTAAACGCATGTTAAAAATTCGCTAGTCTGACCATAGCCTAAATGGGAGAATTTTTCTGGTTTGGCTATTTTGACCTAGAATTTTCCATTCTCCAGTCATTCTCCTGCTCTTCACCGCTCTCTGAATAAAACCGACAGGGTTATTCAGAGAAAGGTGAAACTCAGGAGAATGACTGAAGAGAAAATTCTAGGTCAAAATAGCCGAACCAGAAAAATTCTCCCATTTATCTCACTTTCCAAATCGGCTATTTGGTCTAGAATTTTCCATTCTCCAGTCAGTCTCCTGCTTTTCACCACCAAAAAATCAGTAAACTTTTTCTGCGTGTCTGAAAATGTCTCCTCTTTTCATACAGACTGCCGCCCCAAGCAGTTGTTTATGGATAGATTAAAGGAAAAGCATTTACCGTCATCTGAGATGTCATTTTTTGTTTTTTACATATTTCTATACATCCTAGAAATCCGTCACTTCACGGGCAGGTTATGGGGACCTCCTAGGCACGATATTTGAAGGAATTTTTCGTTTTTATTTTTAACCCTTATTTCATGGAAAACTCACTGTCCCTTTAAAAACGTTTTTTTTTTTTACTTTTTGTCCTTGTTTCCTGTCCCCCAGGGCACTACCCGGACCCCCATACACCTTTTATGGCAAATATCTAGCATATATGCCCTCTTGGAGGGCACTCTAAAAACCGAATTTTCAGCCCCATTGACCTGTATGGAGTTCGAGTTCGGGTTCGGATCCGAACATTTGGAAAGTTCGGGTTCGGCTTCGAACTGAACTCGGGGAGTGTTCGGCTCATCCCTAGCCTTGGGCTGCATAATTTTCTAATCGTCCTTTTTGGAGGCTCCATAAATTAGAGGTGAGCAGCTGTATAACAGAGCTGCACAGCAATAAGACTCCCAGTGATGAGTCTGTAAACTAATGTTGTTAGAAATCACTTGCCGTAAATAAGATGTTTTGCTGTAAGTCAAAATTACATTCTTATCGACTTAAAGAACTCCAATAAGTTGTGAATATTCGTATTCATTTCACGGTTATATTCACATTTCTTACTGGTTAATGGTGGTGGGCAGCAGAATTTGGAATGACAAGGGGGGCAGCATCAATCCCAAATACATCTCTATTTGCAATGTTTAATAACTGAAAACGCACAAGGGTTCAGCGCACAGAGAGACACACAAGTCAAGAGTAAAATACGGCGATCTGGTCATACCATTACATTCAAATATAATTTTAGTTGGCTACCCCTCTACTCTTAATGTTGGAGATAAAACAAGTGATGCAGCAATGGAGGTTTAATATAAAAGGGATGTCCTCTTCTATTCAGGCCACACACAGCTATTGAAATGAGGATTGGAATGGAGAGTGTGCTTCACTCAAACGTTCTCTCGTCAGGGTTTTAAGTCTGTAACTGCTTTAATAACGGCTTTTAAAGTGATCACATCATTCAAAATGTACAAAATACTAAATAAAAAAAATTCACAGTGGAAGGTCAAGGACACATGGGCCATATACACAACACCCCATTGGACCATTAAGAAATCCCATTTGTTTGGGACTCTCGGCTGGAATATGATTTGGGCTGACGGTGGTTTTTTGGCTCTCTTGGGGTTACGTAACGGGTAAATTTATTCTCTTTGGGGCGGCACCCCTTTCCCCTCCCTTCTATCCTGGGGATTTTCCCCTTTTCCTTTTCGTTGTGTCTTCCTTGGGCTTTTTCCCTTTCCTTTTCCCCTCTTAGGGGATCTGTCCCTGCGGTTTCTTGGCAGGACTTTTTCCAGGGCTTAGCAACGGTTGGTTTCTACATTTCGTAATTTTTTGTATGTTGCCCTTTCTTCTATGAAAAGGAAAATAAAGAATTATAAAAAAAGAAATCCCATTTGAGAAGGTGTATGTCAAAGGCAATGTAAGAAAGTATTTCCATTGAAAAAAATAATAGAATCTAAAATGTTCAGTAGAATTAGGTAGAGATGCACCAGTTGCCCTCCGAACACAAAGTCAAACTGACTTAGAAACATAGAAAAATGTCGGCAGATAAGAACCTTCGGCCCATCTAGTCTGCCCAATTACATGGATACTTTACCTGGATTTATCTTTTGTTTAGGATAGCCTTATGCCTATCCCATGCTTGCTTAAACCCAATCACTATTTTGGCCTCTACCACTTCTATTGGAAGGCTGTTCCATGTATCCACCACCCTCTCAGTAAAATAATGCTTCCTGATGTTACTTTTAAACCTTTGCCCCTCTAATCTAAGACTATGTCCTCTTGTTTTGCTACTTTGTTTCCTTTTAAATATACTCCCTTCCTCTACCTTGTGGATTCCCTTTACGTATTTAAATGTTTCTATCATATCTCCTCTGTCTCGTCTTTTTTCCAAGCTGTACATGTTAAGATCATTAAGCCTTTCCTGGTAACTTTTCTCCTTCAAGCCGTACACCATTTTAGTAGCCCTTCTCTGAACTCTCTCTAAGATGTCTATATCCTTCTGGAGATACGGTCTCCAGTACTGCACACAGAACTCCAAGTGAGGTCTCACCAGTGCTTCTGGCTAGTAATTCAGCTTGTGCGGATTGGAAATATATATATATATATATGCGCCAAACAGGATATTCCTGATTTTATTGTTACACTTTCTCCATCACAAACGATACAGCTGCAATACATAAAGCTTCAGTGGTAGAATAAAACGACACAATGGCGCCCCTACTTATTATTATCATTATTTATTATTCTTTATTTATAAAGCGCCAGCATATTCCGCAGCGCTGTACAATAAGCACAGTATAGACAGGGTTACAATACATTGAACAACATTTGACAAACAGTACAGGAGGAGATGAGGGCCCTATTCCCGTAGGAACTCACAATCTAGGAGGGTTGGGGTTGGAAACAGGAGGAGAGGACTGTAAGGTGAGAGTGATTGATGGTTGCGTCAGTGAGTTGGGTGGTAGGCTTCCCTAAATAGGAATGTTTTAAGGGAGCGTTTGAAGGAAGAGAAGTTAGGGGAAAGTCTGACAGTACGAGGGAGAGCGTTCCAGAGAGTGGGGGCTGCGCGTGAGAAATCCTGCAGTCTATCATGGGAAGAGGTGATGCGGGGAGAAGCTAGGCGCAGGTCACTGTTTGATCTTAGGGAGCGGGCTGGGGTGTATTTGGTGATTAGTGAGGACAGGTAGTGGGGCGCTGAGTTAGTGAGGGTTTTGTAGGTAAGGATAAGGATTTTGAACTTAATTCTGCAGTGGATGGGGAGCCAGTGAAGGGACTCGCAGAGGGGAGCGGCAGAGACAGAGCGGCGGGTGAGGTGAATTAGCCTGGCGGAGGCGCTCTTTCTATAAAAGCCACTAAACATATTTTAAACTGTGTGGACAGAAACATGCAAGAAAATCACCGTATGGACCATGTTTTGTGTTGGAAATGGCTCCATTACGGATAGATCTCCCCTGAGACAGAGGCTTTAAAAGAAAAGAAAGGCTCTTTATTTATAGATTAAGGCACCGTTGTAGACGGTCACTAATATTTATTTGCTCAGACTTTGAGGGTGATGTGCTTTCAGAGTTTTCCCACGGAGGTTTAAGGTGCAATCACTTGTTGTCTCATCAACGCAGACCTGTTGGAGTTTAGCGCATGTATGTTACCTTGCTTACAGGCTTCGGTTCCTTATTAAACCAGCACATAGCAAAGAGACAGGAGATTGTCAAATTCTTCCTTCTGCTGTGTGTGTGTGTGTGTCTGGCTTTCAGGCGGCCGACAATATCTCAGGCCAGACATTTACAACACTCCGCTATGGCAATAACAAATTATTATTTCACTGCATTTTCTTGTTCTGGGTAATCTGAGCCCTTTAACCTATGCAGGAGGAAACCAATTTAACAAAAGGTACAAAACATAATTCTGGTAAAGCGTGTTTGTGTGTGCACACACACACACTTTTTATGAAGTTCAAATACATTTATAAGTACATAACTAGCTTTGATTAGTGTACATGACTGACCCTGTCACAATAATTTGTATGCAAGCATGTTCTGCCTTATAAAACTGTAATCTTGCATAGAACTCCTGGACTTCATCCAAAAGCAAGCTACGTTCCTAGCAGTGCGTATATTTTATGAATATTCCATTGGCATGCAAAACATCAGGAACCTAATTCACAAGGACATAAGAAGGCAATGCCCTCCATTCATTATTCGGCGCAGCCAATCTAGCGCTTTGCTCATTGTCCAGTAAACAAGAGGTTTAACGCCCCGTGGCGAGATGCCAGCACTCCATCATTGTGGTGTCGTGCCTCTCTGGCTCCAGGGCCACAACTAACATGGGAAGGCAAAATTCATCACAAGGGTGAGCAGTGATCAGATCAGCCAGGCCTGACCTGAATGATGACTTCTTGAGTAAGCAATGTGAATTTACCAGAGGTTCTGCAGTTCTAGGCAAACATTAACCCTCTGCAGTCAAGGGATGTAACAATAAATGGCAGTTATCATGAAGAAAGGGTTAAAGCATACAGACAAAATTAGGATACAGTAGTGAACACATTTTTAGGGGTGTAAGTTGTATATACACAACCCAGACATACATATGTAATTGTATGTGGCCTATATAACGGAAATATAGGGGTTATCCACAAATTGCTTGTTGATTGAAAGTCACCGTTGATGCAACCATGATAAATTTTGGAGGTCCTAAGAGTTAAATTCGAAGAATGGCAGGAGAGGTTTCCTGGTTCCTCTGCTGTCCTTTCATTTTCCCTGCCTGGATAGTCTAAGTTTATGGTGGTTTCAACAATGGTGATTTTCACTACTGTTTGCATCAACAGTAAACATCAGCATTTAGTGAATAACCCCAATATATACAAACACACATAACATAACTGAGTGGGTTATTCAATAAGCACAAGTTGCTTATTGGAAGAGCGGGGTCGCGCCTATTCCCCACTGGGGTGGCTGCAATCACCAGATGTATCCAGCCCAGCAACATGTATAAAACATAAGAAAAAAAAGGTTGTCATCTGCACTTAATCCTATAACACCGTGTGAAACAAAACACAATTAGAGGCTTTGGTTTACTCAAATGGCCATTGGAGTGTAAGCACACCTGCCAACGTCAAGGCACCTCTAGTGAAGGCCAGTCCTAACCAATGAAACCACAGGCTGCCGTGTAGTGAACCACATATGCTCATGCTGCTTTTCAGTCATGAGGTAGACTGGTGGGCCTTTTATTTATGCCCTCCCAGAAACAAATCCACCAGGTGATCAAAAAACAAAGTCACGGAACGGAATATGCTGCAAAGATGACCTGGCTGGAGGTACAATCAAATATACATAGTACAGGAAGAGCGGGGTCACGCCTATTCCCCACTGGGGCGGCTGCAACCACCAGATGTATCCAGCCCAGCAAGATGTATAAAACATAAAAAAAAGGGTGTCATCTGCGCTTATTCCTGTAACACCCCTGGGAGGGCATAAATGAAAGTCCACCAGTCTTCCTCATGGCTGAAAAGCAGCATGAGCACATGTGGTTTGCTACAAAGGAGCCTGTGGTTTCATCGGAGACCTATCCCCACCCACTGACATCATCGCACATGGGCGTGATGATGTCAGAAACGTGACCTTTGGAGCGCGGTGATACATTCATATACACCACACATTACAGTGAGTTTTATTGCTATGGAGCTTTGTGATACGCTCATACACACCATAGCTTTCTAGTGGTGACATTTAGTGTGTGATTTTCTAGTTTTTTGTGCCATTTTTCTGTGTTCTGGTAAGCTAGTTAAGTTATTTTGCAAGCACTTGAATTGTCTTCATTGTTTACAATTTGACGCCAGATTTGTGTAGAAATTTTGATTTGTCAAAAATTTCAATGTATAAAATATCAGCACTTGATAATCTGTCAGTTCTGGGAAAAAGGATATCGGTCCATCCCTAATTTCAAGTATTTAGCCCTGTGAAATTTTAGAGCTTTGAAATGTCTAACCAAATATATATATTTTTTTACCTTTTTCAGTACAAAACCCTGCACTTCGTGTTCATCTCAGGACACCTTACGTCTGTAAGATGATCACTATCCCCCACTCCAGTGCAGTAGAAGACCCTTTACCTCGGCTGTAAACCAGGAAGATGAAGGCTCCTAAAGGCTGAATAAATAGGACTGTCCTACTTGCAGGTGGAAACAAAGAAATTTCTATTGATCGGGTCTTCAGAAATGGATTACAGTTTACCTTAATAATTGTAATAAAATCACTAAAAGTCCCTTATTTGTGGGATTGACAGCCTTCCATCGAAAACTTTGGGAGCCTGCAGGAACACCCTGAGGTGGGGTAGCAGACCCTTAAGGTGGGATTCAGCAAGCGTTTATTAAGGTTGCGATAACGCCTGATATTGATGCAAAGCATCGCGGTGAATTAATAAAGTGTAATCCGAGTGCGTTATAATCTACTAGCTTTTGCCCGCGGCTTCGCTCGTGTGGATTTTAGGATTTGTTAAAATTGTTTTTTAGAAGAAACTTGAGGTTTTTTTGGTAGAACCCCCCTTTCCCCCCACTTGGGATTTTTGGAAAATTGTAAAACACGTGTTTTTCATTTTTGAAGAAGAATGTAAGTGCCAAATTTCACACCTGTAACATCTTTGGTTTTTGAAATATAGGTATACAGATAAACGTATTCACATACCTTTCCCCCACCCCCCTTAACTGGATTTTCGGAAAATGGTAAAACATGTTTTTTTTTTGCACGAAGATTGTAAATATCGAATTTCACACCTGTAACATCATTGGTTTTTGAAATATAGGTATAGTGATAAAGGTATTCATCCCCCTTTTTGCCCCCCCCCACTGGATTTTTGGAAAAATGGTAAAATACGTGTGGTTTTATTTTCAAGACGAATCTAAATACCAATTTTCACATCTGTAACATCTTCTGTTTTTGAGATATAGGTATCCGGTTGAAAAGCATTCACCCCCCTTTATTCACCCACGACGTGAGATTCTTGGAAAATGGTAAAACATGTGTTTTTTTATTTTTCAAGAAGATTGTAAGTGCCAGATTTCACACCTGTAACATCTTTGGTTTTTGGAAATATAGGTATACTGATAAAAGTATTCAACCCCCCTTTTTCCCCTCCCACTGGATTTTTGGAAAATGGAAAAATAGGTGTTTTTTTGTTTCTCAACACAAATCTAAATACCAATTTTCACATCTGTAACATCTTCTGTTTTTGAGATGTAGGTATCCTGTTTAAAAGTATTCACCCCCCCTTTTTTAACCCCCCACTTGGATTTTTGGAAAATGGTAAAACACGTGTTTCTTTATATTCAAAAGATTGTAATTACCAAACCTCACACCTGTAACATCTTGGTTTTTGAACTATAGATATACTGATTAAAGTATTCAGACCCCTTTCCCTCGACCCCCCCCTTAGGCTAAGGTCAGACGAGCGCAGTTTTAACGTGCGTTTGGCCGCACGAAATCACCGCCGTGCTAGCAGCAAATGACGTCCAATGCCGGGGAACATACGACGAACGGCCGCACGTGACAAACGAACGCATTTTTTCGAGAACGTCAAACCGCTACTACTGACGTACAGAGTGCGCTGCGGCCGCATAGCGGCGTGATTGGGAGACGTCAGACGCTGCACACATCCGGGCAACATAACGTCCAGATGCAAAAAGGGTTTTATTGATGATCCGTACAAAATCACGGACGACAATGCGCATCGTAGGACCGCTATCACGTATTCTGTGAAAAAATACGTCCATTCGTTTGAACGCACTTTTCCACGGACAACGTGAAAAATGCGTTCGTCTGACCCTAGCCTTATTTGGATTTGTGGAAAATGGCAAAAAACATGTTTGATTTTTTTCACGAAGATTGTAAATACCAAATTTCACACCCGTAACATCTTCGGTTTTTGAAATATAGGTATACTGATAAAGGTATTCAACCCCCGTTTCCCCCCCAAGGAATTTTCAGAACATGGTAAAATACGTGTTGTTTTATTTTTCAAGACGAATCTAAAGACCAATTTTCAGGACTGTAACATCGTCTGTTTTGGAGATACAGGTATCCTGTTTAAAATATTCAACCCCTTTTTCACCCCTTATGGGTGGATTTTCCAAAAATCCTTCCTTAGTGGGCGCCTAAATCATAAAAACACTGCACCTTCAAAATTTCACATTCCTAGGTTAAACGGTTTCAGCTGGGTGTTGATGAGTCAGTCAGGACTTTCGCTTTTATGATAAAAGTATTCAACCCCCCCTTTTTGCCCCCCAAAGGAATTTTCAGAAAAAATGGTAAAATACGTGTTTTTTTATTTGTCAAGCTGAATCTAAATACCGATTTTCACGTCTGTACCAGCTTCTGTTTGGAAGATATAGGTATCCTGTTTAAAATATTTAAAATATTCAACCCCCTTTTTTTGCCCCCCCAGTTGAATTTTTTTAAAAAAACGTTAAAATACGTGTTTTTTTATTTTTCAAGAAGAATCTAAATACCGATCTTCACATCTGTAACATCTTCTGTTTTTAAGATATAGGTATCCTGTTTAAAATATTCAACCCCCTTTTTCACCCCCTTAGGGGCGAAGTTTCCAAAAATCCTTCCTTAGTGGGCGCCTACATAGAAACATAGAAAAATGTCGGCAGATAAGAACCTTTCGGCCCATCTAGTCTGCCCAATTACATGGATACTTTACCTGGATTTATCTTTTGTTTAGGATAGCCTTATGCCTATCCCATGCTTGCTTAAATTCAATCACTGTTTTGGCCTCTACCACTTCAACTGGAAGGCTGTTCCATGTATCCACCACCCTCTCAGTAAAATAATGCTTCCTGATGTTACTTTTAAACCTTTGCCCCTCTAATCTAAGACTATGTCCTCTTGTTTTGCTACTTTGTTTCCTTTTAAATATACTCCCTTCCTCATCATAAAAGCAGTGCACCTTCAAAATTTCACGTTCCTAGGTTAAACGGTTTCGGCTGGGCGTTGATGAGTCAGTCAGGACTTTCACGTTTATATATATGGATAATAATTTTTTGCCATCGCATAGCAGGAAGGTTTTATAAAAGGTTCTCAGGTGAAAGGTGCCGTCGAAAAATGTCAGGCGCTGCCCGTGTTTAAGGAGTCTATTCCTAACATCCCCACCACCTTTCATTCAACTTCAGCGCTCCGTGTGGGCTTAAAACCCTTTCAACGTCTTGAGTGGAGTAATGCATTTTGGCCTTCCCTGGTGTGCATGGGGTTAACACATTCATTAGAACATAACTAATTGGTTTTTATCTTTGACTAATGCATCAATCTATTTGGTCATGTATGCTTATTCAATTTAGACCGTTCTCTAATTGAAAGTCTGTATGGGCTAATCTTTCAAAGTGACATTTCCGTACAAAGCGGTTACCTCTGCTAAGCAACGCAGATCACACGTGTCCCCTCTCCGCTCGTGCAGATCAACGCAATATCATCTGTTTGTCTTAACTGTGGAAAGCCTCCTGATGCCGCTGCAATTTTCAATCTTTTTGTCAGCCTATATGCTCAGTGTAATGGACTTTCTAACATCAATGCCAGACTATTAACATCTCCATTCTTGTTTTGCACGCCCCCCGAAAGAAGGAAGTGATTGCGTTTTGATGATAAAGTAGAATGGATACAGCGCTACGGATGGAAACATTTACTAGTATTTTGACTGATGCGATATTTCTCAATATATTTGCTTTAACAGAACACAAAGGTCACAGCCCCCAATGCGCAGAGTTTTGAGTATGTGTTTTTTTTAAACAGGATCTATTCGCAGAAGGCCCAGCTGTATCTCACTGCTACAATTATTACGGTAGCGTTGCACTTACTCTGTTGAAGTTCGTTAGTCAGAAAACAAAAAAACTATTTTTGGCCACTTTGAAAGGTTACATATTCTCTGAGCGTTCTTGAAAAAGGCTCAGGTGAGACAAAACGTTGACTTATGTGAATAAAGTCGTTTTGAAATATTATGAAAACGGATTAGTGCCCTCACTGGAATGGGGCGGAGTTACTGAACAAGGAGTGTGTGATATATATATATATATCCCTAATTTCAAGTATTTAGCCCTGTGAAATTTTAGAGCTTTGAAATTTCAAATCAAATATATATATTTTTTTTACCTTTTTCAGTACAAAACCCTGTACTTCGTGTTCATCTCAGGACACCTTACGTCTGTAAGATGATCACTATCCCCCACTCCAGTGCAGTACAATACCCTTTACCTCTTCTGTAAACCAGGAAGATGAAGGCTCCTAAAGGCTGAATAAATAGGACTGTCCTACTTGCAGGTGGAAACAAAGAAATTTCTATTGATCGGGTCTTCAGAAATGGATTACAGTTTACCTTAATAACTGTAATAAAATCACTAAAAGTCCCTTATTTGTGGGATTGACAGCCTTCCATCGAAAACTTTGGTAGCCTCCAGGAACACCCTGAGGTGGGGTAGCAGATCCTTAAGGTGGGATTCAGCAAGCGTTTATTAAGGTTGCAATAACGTCTGATATTGATGCAAAGCATCGCGGTGAATTAATAAAGTGTAATCCGAGTGTTTTATAATCTATAATAATCTTGTTTTATATATAAATCCAGAAGAGGAAGGAGCAGTCGGTGGATTAGTGTGGTGCCCAGGTGCTGCCCGTTAGAGCATGGATACAAAAGCAACGAAGTGGGCGCACTCTGGGTCGTAGAGTAAAACAAAAAGTTTAAAGGTTACATAAAAAGGGACCGACGTTACGGCTCCTAGAAGCCTTTATCAAAGTATGACATACCTTTTTATGTAATCGGTCCCTTTTTATGTAATCTTTAAATAAACTTTTTGTTTTACTCTGCGACCCAGAGTGCGCCCATTTCGTTACTTTTGTATATCATGCCTAGCTCCTAGCTGATGAGGGTCCAACAAACCCGAAACAGCGCTGTCCTAAAGCGCTGTGCTAAGAGTGGCTTTGACCAGTTGTATAAACCTCATCTCTGCTAGAAAGCCACAGTGTGGCATAGCATTGATTTTAGGGTTCTGTGTAATAACAGACCCAGGATGCATAAAAGTGAGACAGATGTCATCTGCATATCCTACCCAGAATTCCTTGATGCATATGGGGAATGTGGCACAGGAGCTCTGGGATGCAATTCATCAAATTGCTGTGATGTGCAAGTGGCTTCTGCAATAATAAACACACATATATATACCCCCACTGGGCCGAGGCATCTTTTTTTATGTAAACATTAATAAAGTATATTATTTTAACTAGTGCCTCCCTCTAATAGAATTTTTTGCTACAGATTCCTTAATGGGAGTTTTGCACCAGGGTGCAAAACGCAGCTGCAGGAAGCCCTGTCCTACAGCGCATCCTCAACCTTTGGATTTGAGTGCCCGGCTCCTCTTCCATTTTTGTTATATATATATATATAACACGGCCTACCTAATCTACATATATATATATATATATAAATAACACAACATGCTACTATGTTTGTATACAAGTAGATTATTGTTGTTATTTTTGTTTTAACCATTTTTCATATATATATATATATATATATCTATATATATATATATATATATATATTTCCAAACTGCCCCCCCCCCGAAAAAAAAAACCAGGCACCTATCACTGGGTATTATTGATTGCCATACAGCAAAATTAAATGGTCACAAGCACCCGGTATTAAGGAGGTTTTAATAGCTCAGGGCAAACTTCAAGCACAGGTTAATGGAATAATAAAAGCAGCAATTATCTACAATCCATGCAGCATAATTTCCACAAGTACCGCACCTAAAACACAGATTTCTGCCGTGAACCAATTTCTGTTCCCCCCCAAATCACCCCTAATTTAAGTAGCCCTCCACCACTTTCAGTCAGGGTACGAAGCAAATGACGGACACAGATTTACACACTTGAGCTCCACTGTTATCATAATCAATCAATGGGAACAATTTAAAGCTGGTGTAACCTCAACAGGCAGCGTGCTGACCTCCCTAGGGACAGGAGTAATCAGAATCTCAGCTGGCTGGTGAGAAATCGCCAGATTATGGTAACTAGACTAAACGCTTCATTGCATTTAGCTCCCTGGCACTTTGGGTGGAAAGCGATCATGATGCATTTGCAAGCAAACTCGTTTGAGCCTCTGGTTAAAAAGAGACATTGCACAACAATTGGCCCCTATATATAACTTATCTGAATAAGCCGAGAGAACGCTGCAACAGATTCACTGTGAAAGTATTGACTTCTAAATGTTGGATATCATTATAAAAGACCCTAAACGGAGAGCATTTATAAGAGTTTATCACTATTCTTGCAAATTATGTACAGAACAAGACAATGTGGAGGTAGAAATATTGCCTGCACTTTAAGGCCCGTGTCAGACGAACACAGTGATCACGTCCGTGTCGCCGCACAGTTTAATGTCCGTCGTAGCATAGAATCATGAGCAGTAGAGACCCACACACTAAGTGCGTCCGCACCAAACTGCGCAAGCACAACGCACGTGGCAAACGGACACAGTTTAGGCAAGAAAGTAAAACTGCTAGAACGGACACGCAGAGTGCGCCACGTCCGCGTAGCGTTGTGTGTGTGTGTGATGGAACGAAGTCAGACGTACCGCATTTGCGACGTCCAGCACCTTGACGCACAAAATGGCTTTTCATATCATGTATACATTTTTAGCATTTTTCATATTAATTTTATTTCCCATAGTTCTTTTTTTCCTACGACCGTCATAAAAAACGGATCGTGTGGGGTCTCCATTATCTTCCGTCAGTACTTTCATCCGTTGTGCACGGACGCACAGTGCGCTCAGACTGCGTTCGTCTGATATTAGCCTAAATCTGCATTCTTTACACAAGGGATCAGAAAGCTTGACCCTCCGGATGCTTTGGAACTACATCTCCCATGATGCGCAGCTACTCATTAGGCTGGTAAAGCCTCATGGGAAATGTAGTTTCAAAAACATCTGTAGGGTCATGGTCGCTGACCCCTGCTTTACACAAACAGTAACAGATCTAACTCGTACACCCACTCGGAGGTCACGTTCACATTGAAGGATTCAAATTCACCCATTACCCGATTCTTACCTGGGTGGAAAAGAGATGTCCAGTTCATATAGTCTGTCTTTAAAGACTGACAACTCTCTGTCAAATTCTAAAAGCTGAAAGGCAACAAAAGAGAGAAAATAGAATTAAAAATGCTTAGAAAAAATGTATTTAAGGCAGAAATACACAAGGACAGATTGGTTTTGACTGCAATGAACATTTGGGTCACATGAAGTTGACATTAAACCCTCATTTGCCGTAATACAACATTGCATTATTAATCTTTATTTATAAAGCGCCAGCATATGCCACAGCGCTGTATCTCACACAAACCAAACCGCCAATTTTGCATTTTCCTTGCTTTATTCATGTTCAGCCAATCAAAAGCTATAGAAGTAATGACCAATTTCATCTGGGGGCAATACTTTTGTAAAATGTTGTTGTCCAGGGTTATTATTGAAGAAAGAAAATTTTGAAATATTTTTTTCTCGCAGAATTTATAACAAGCTGTGGGCGGATCACCTTAACCAGTTATCATCTAGTTACCGGTAGTATATAAAATAGAAAGATCATTCACAGTTAGGACAAATGAATTGAAGCTGGCATTTGAGGATTAGGCACCAGGCCATAAATACGAGGTATGGCTCCGTGGTGGTCAGAGCCTTCCCGTCCAGCGGGGGGGGGGGAAAGTAGGGCCTTTCCAGCATAAATTATTGAGAAAATACATACGTAGAACAAATGATAAACTATTTTGGGTTCAAACATTACCCAGAATTCACCATAACGTGTAGTAGTAAGGGCACAGGTGATGAGAATTGCTTAACGCATTTAGTTGTGTTTAAAAAGCTGTGAAAACCGTGCCCTAGGACAATGAATGATTGCTCAGACTTGCATCTGCTTTTTGTTCATTCTTCAGGAAACAATAAGTGCAAAAACAGTGGCAATTGCTTTTGCTAAGCAGGTCACTGTACTAATTGCCACGAATGATCTTATCTGCAAATCAGAGACTCACTTAAGACCCATGCGGAGGTGAATTAGTAAGTAAAAACAGACTGATACTCTTCAGCGTTATTAGCCGTGTTTCCTGGATAGCCCCATTTCCTATCAATGTAAGTATGTCAGCAGAACTGAGCTCTCCGTGATGGCCGTGTGTTTACCTGCCATTCATTAATCATGTTCCATCTCACAGCTGTGCTGATACCATTGTATGAGAGGCAGAGGTTCTGAATCCAATTAGATTATGTCCCCTTTTGCTTCTTACCATCTCATAAATCATTCCTGAGATGTGCAATTAGCAGCTACTTGTACACATTAATTATCTGTGTGAAAAGCAGCTACCTGAACCACCTGAAGCATGGCCGATTACGTCAGCTGCCACGCTGCTACCATCATCTCACAAAGTAGGCTGTACTGTGGAAGGGTTTTCGCATCAATCTCTGGGTTGGCATCATCTTTCCAACATGTGTCAGGGACTAATAGGACATCCAGCTGTCCACGTGTTTGGTTGAGAGGTGTTCAAGAACCAGACACACAGCCAATACACCATTATTTCATTAGGATCATCATTTATATGGCGCCACATATTCCGCAGCGCTTTACAAGATCAGTGAACAAGAAGTTGATACGGCCTGATTCAGGGGGACCCTGTTCCCCAGAGGAACTTACAATCTATGAGAAGTATTTTGTGAGGTAGGCGCATCCATATTGTTAGAAGATGCCACCAGGGGCGAGACACCTGAGTGGGATCAGAGTCGGCTTTCCATGATTGTAGAGCAGCGACCTGGTGGTTAGGTTGAACCCACTTCTCGTAAAGTCAAGACTTCTACACAATTGTATTGGAGGGATGTACTGAATGGGATTTAACTTGCTTCTCCACGGTTGAAGGGCAGAGATGTTACCACTGGACTCTACAGCCGATATTGTGTGGGTAGGCAAGTATCTGCTGTTAGGTGTCTTGCTCAAGGACACTTACTGGAGACGGGCTCTGGTTACCTCTACTCCATCCAGCCGGTACAAACCATATAAAGTTGAAGTACATTTAATTAGTGGTAAAATTGCTTAGATTATTAGAAAACCTTAAGTGGCGTTCTTCAATATAGCACAGCCACGTTGCTGAAACCACACTGCAATGATCACCTAGGGGTCACAGATGAACCACATACATACTAGTATTAATTAATTTTTCCCAATACTGGGCAGCCAATACCAAGACCAAGACCAAAAGGATAAAGAAAACCTCTACAAATAAATAAAATGCATTTCTAAATGAATTTAATATGTTCATTTACACTTTTTACAAGTTTGTATCCCTGCAGCACTCCTACTAATCAAGTTAACCTTCCATGCATTCCTTCTGCCACGGCTGATCCAACCCACAAAATTTCTAATTGACACAATTGACAGCTGTGTCCAAAAGGTCCCTCATTCCACCGAGACAATCCACCTTGGATCAAGATGTTACAAATGAATAACTACATACGGTTTTGCTGGACTATCCGGGGGCATAGTTGAAATCTAAAAACATTCCAATATATTATTTCCTGGAACAACTTTTTTTTTACATAAATATTAAAAACAGCTATGGTCAGATTGCCATCTATATAGGACAGGCTGCTCACCAAGCTAAATTCCTCTACAGCAGTAGTTCCCAACCCTGGTACACAAGTCCCCCTAACAGGCCAGATTTACCAGATATCTGAAGCACAGCATAGGTGATACGATTTGTTGCTCAGTTATTGGAGGATTCAGGGAGGGTCCTGCTGATTCATTAAAGCTCAATGTTTAACTGCACTTGTGGGAGCAGAATCCGGAGATCCCAGAATCTGAATTCAATGCTCAGCTTCAGGGCACTATTCATCCACTGCACTCGGAAGGCTGGGCTGAACCAGCCCTCCAAGTGGGGTGAGGGCCGTCACATCACTGGGCAGCATGATCCCAATTTAGTCGAATTCTCAGATTATTCAAGACCCTAAGGTTCTGTTTAGCTGCATATCCCCTCCAAGTAATTTCTGTTTTCACAGGCTTTGTAAATGTGCCCTTTAATTTCTCAAGCAGACTAAATTAAGGAAACCAGCCGCAATAAAACATTTTTATTCAGGAAACTAGCAGCAACGTTTCGGCAGGCGGTGCAGCCTTTCTCAAGTCTACATAATTAATAGCTCAGTTATTTTTTATGTAAATCGAAGCAGCTACAAAAATTAAGACGCTATGTGTCAAAAATATGTCCGTTACTGTTAAAAGGCATTCTATTAAAAGGATTATCACCATTGTGGAAAAAAGTCTAACACACAGCTCTTGGAATCACCGGTCACGGTCATGCTACAACACAGTATCATATATACATCCCTGTATGTTTTTACATATCTTTTACCTATTGATCAGCGTTCACGTAAGCCGATTAGTCTCAATTAAGATATTTAATATTAAAATGCTGGAAGGGGATGGTTGTAAATGCTCTTGCAGTGGTCAATGTGATAAAGCAAGAAGCCTCAGTCAATAGAAAACAATTTAGCTCGTTTTATCTGAAAGTAGAAAGATACCCCTGCAAAAGGTCATTGTCCGCTGGGACATGGCCATGAGCTGCATCGGCTGAAATCACTGTAGTATGAACCCTTTATAACAGGGCAACTTAATTCAGTCATTGGAGTAGAACAACAGCAATTATTCATCAAGACCTGCAGACCAAAGTCAGAGCATTGTTAGATCAGGAGGTGATATTAGCAGCATTTGTCAAATCCATCTACAGCGCTCACCAGAGAATTCACAGCTGTGGACTGGAAATGAAGTTTGGGACCCGGTGAAAAAGGAGACGGAATAAAAAAAGAATATATCATTAAAATATATATATAAAATGTAAAAAGACGTTAAATCTTAATTCAGTGAGTGGACACTCGTTTATTTATCTGTATTTCAACATTTCAACCAATGCATTAAATAAAGAAAATGCCTCAACCTATATAACAAGCAGAGATGTTTAGATATATAAAAGGAAATAAAATATTTTTTCATTAATGGAGTGGTGTAAATCAGCAGGAATATTCTGCAAACAGCCAGTCATAGATCTTTAGGCCTAAGGGTCTCATCGACTCGTTCCTTGATACAACATAGAATAGTGGCAACATCTTAGTTTTATAAGGATGGTACAGCACGCTTTGCGCTCACAAATGACATACCCTTATGAAAAGTACCGGCTGGGTGCAGTAGAGTAGAGGTAACATCACTGCTCTGCGTGGAGAGAGCCTGTGGAGACATGGGTTTGATCCTAGCGAGCAACCTCTCCAGTAAGGCCCCGTTCACACCTAGCCGTTTTAACGCGCGTTCGTGCACGCTTTAAAACGCAGGAACGGGGAAATCCCATGCTTTGTTATGGGACCCATTCAGACCTAAGCGTTTTAAAGCGCTCAGGAACGCGCTTTAAAACGGCCAAACGCAAAAAGAAGTTCGGGAGCTTCTTTTCAGGCATACAGCAGCGCGTTCGCGGCCATATCATAGCCGCGAACGCGCTGTACGTGCGTAAAAAAACACGCGCATTGCGCGACGCAGCGCTACACCCAGGTGTGAACCCAGCCTTAGGCTGGGTTCACACCTAGCCGTTTTAACGCGCGTTCATGCATGCTTTAAAACGCAGGAACGGGAAATCCCATGCTTTGCTATGGGACCCATTCAGACCTAAGCGTTTTACAGCGCGCAGGAACGCGCGTTAAAACGGCCAACGCAAAAAGAAGTTCGGGAGCTTCTTTTCGTGCATACAGCAGCGCGTTCGCGGCCATATCATAGCCGCGAACGCGCTGCAACGCGCGTAAAAAAAATGTGCGCATTGCGCGATGCAGCGCTACGCCCAGGTGTGAACCCAGCCTAAGTGTCCTTGGGCAAGACACCCAACGGTACATACTCGCCACCCAGAACATACTTGAAAACGAGAGAAATCTTAATATATCCTTCCTGGTAAAATCCTTTCTCAAAAAGAAAAAGAAAAAAAAAAGGCATGTGCAACTTGAGGTCAGCCATTTTGGTTTTGTATATTACATGTTGAGGGATGACCACCCTGTTTAGTATTTACACCACTCCCTGTCACAGGTGCCTCGTTCCAGGTTCTATTTCAACCTTGATTTGTTGGGAGCCGCAGGAGGATTCATGTCCTAAGTAAGGTAGAATTGCAAAGGAGCAGGCATTTGGTTGGCATGAATGGGACCTGCCGCAATGGGCTACATTGACATTTTGGCAGGCTTAGTTAATATGTGATCATATCTTGTAACTCCTCCATTGATTTCCAAGTCAGGTACTTTCAAAATCTTTATATCATAGCGGAGAACTTTGAATTTTATAGGTTTTGTATAGAACACCATACTGGAGGATGTCCTACATTCGAACTAATGAAAAGACAACCTGCGAAAATGGCAATATTTCAAATCGCATCTATGTCAGGCAGACAGAAGGATGCTAGACGAAAATTCTTGCCAGGTAAGGTAGGACGTGTCACTACCAAGATTAACTACACCAGATTATGCAAGATACCACCTGATGCCACAATATCGAGTAAAGCCTACATCACGTTCCACATGGAAGATAAAGGAATTTCCATCATAGCAAACAAAATTAATTTGCACTGTGCTCCAGAACATGCCCCAAACGTTTTAGCACCATGGGCATGTTACCCGAGGTGCCAACATGTTTTAAATCCAACCTGGGAATGTCTAACAGACTTTTCCACAGATGACCCTGCACGGAGCTCAGTAATGTAGTAACTCCGTTGGCCAGTAGATGGCAACATCTGCCAGCCGAATAAGTTCTAACAATAAGGAATACATTGGGAATATTCACAAAAATCTGTTACTATATAAATAACAAGGATGCTAAAAAAACAAAAAACAACCACATTACTTCCTGACAGGGACCCCCCCTTTTTTTGTTAATCCATTGGTAGTGAAGGGCTTAACCAAGAAAAGGGTGCTCAACCAGGCCCGGATTAACATAGGGTCTGATGGAGCAGCAGCTCCAGGCCCATGCCCCAGAATAGGCCCAGAGAAAGTATAACTATGTCTGCATTGATGGACATTTGGACCCCTGTAACTCCAACTCCATAGCAGCTACTATGACATGTGAGGTATCACTGGAAAGGCCAGAGTATGGCCTTTCAAATCATACCAACCATGACCAGGTTATAAGTAACAGTAAGAATAAAATAAATATTCCTTTATGTTTTCTTTTTCTTTCTAACACAGAATTGTTACATCAAAAACCTAAACCGGCGTACTGCAGTGAAGAGCACTAGGGACTTTGGACTCATGCATCACTAATCTTTACACCTCACAAGGTCAAGTGAGGTGTCATTGGACAGGTCAGAGTATGGCCTTTGCATTAATAACAGACATGACCATGTAAAACCTACAAAGAAAAGAAAACAGAAAAATATATATTTTTATTTCCAAAGTGATGGCATTGTCCATTTGTCACATATAAGATGAGCAATACCACTGCTATTACTCACCTTCTCATTTCCCACTCTGGGAGCAAAGACAGTCAGGGTTATTAAGAGAGAGGTGAAAAGCAGGAGAATTGCCAGGAGAATGAACAATAATCTAGACCAAACAGCCGATTTGGAAAGTCAGGGTTATCAAGAGAGAGGTGAAAACCAGGAGAATTGCCAGGAGAATGAACAATAATCTAGACCAAACAGCCGATTTGGAAAGTCAGGGTTATTAAGAGAGAGGTGAAAACCAGGAGAATTGCCAGGAGAATGAACAATAATCTAGACCAAACAGCCGATTTGGAAAGTGAGATAAATGGGAGAATTTTTCTGGTTTGGCTATTTTGACTTAGAATTTTCACTTCTCCAGTCATTCTCCTGGTTTTCTCCTCTCTCTGAATAAGCAACTGTTTTATACATACTCATATTATTCATAAACCACCATCCTCTAAAACTCAAGGGAAATATCTAATTTGTTTCAGTTTTTGCAGTAACAGGTTCCCATTTCACTTTTTTTTTTACAAGAATTCCCTATAGAATATATAACCACAAAGGTTTGGATGATAAAATGGGAAAAAATGATTTTACACGTTTTAAAGGATTATAATCTGAATTAATAATTAGTCACACGGTATCTGCCTGGTTAGATATACCCGTATCTGCACGATTAAATAACCTAAAATATGCTTTCATTTCACTAAATTCCAAAAAAAGCCCAGCAAAATATTCAGCTCCAGGCCCATAGAGATCTTAATCTGGCCCTGTGCTCAACCAAATGGTGGATATCACCAATGTATTCAGCTCCTTATTAGAGTAAAACCCAGAAATAAACGATATCTCTGGCTACAAAATGGCATAAATTATCAAAATAAATCATCAGAATCTAAGGAAATATTTTAGATAAAAATTGTGAAATAAAAAGGTAGTGGGCGATCAGATTTGACAATTTATTATGTATAGATGATATCTCTTATGGGATCTCACAATTACTGGTTTCTTATCAGACATTAAAGACTGTAGTCATTGTAGTCTTAAAAATGTTAGGGTATGTGAGGGTACCAGAGCTCACAATTGTGTTTGTTTTCCTTGTAAGACTGCCTGTGCAGGCAGTGATAAATTACTCTATAAAGGGCTGTAGCAAATACATGTAAGGAAAGCCTGGTTTTATTGACTAATCAAATGCCTCACTGATATTGGATTAAAGAATCCAGTATAAATGATTTATTTCCAATGTACTCAAAACAACAAGCCTGGACATGCCCAGAGGCACCTCCTAACTCTCCGCGATATCCCAGAAGACCAGCGGTAGGAAGGACCCCTTGGTACATTACTAGCGCCATTAAAGGACATACTCAATGGGTTTCCAAGAAACTCATTGAATAAGTGCATAGAGTAGATAAAAGATCACGAAGGTCTTATCTCATCTGATTTTATATCAGGAATGGCCTGATCACCCTTCCCAGATAGGACGGCTTGCAGGGGACCTGGGTGGATAACGCAGAAAAAGAGTGAAACCGAGCAACATGGTGGTCACTTCACTGTATGTGGATGTACTGTGCAGCACAAGTTCCTTGATTGAGTCTTCCTATGTCAGACTGAAACTCTGTGGTTCCCGCAGTCCTTTGAATTGTGTGTCAGGGATTGAGAAGACCACTCAATTGGTGACGTATAATAATTATTGGGATAATTAATTACTCTTGTATTGTTGAAGAGTACTACTTTTATCTATGCTTTAAGTAATAAAAGTTGACATATACCTGCAAATAAACGATAAAATCCTTTGGCCCCCACGTCGAAAAACGCATCTAAACTTTACCCCAAACTAAGTGCCCTGTACAGAAACAAATCCTGCCTGAGTACCGTGGTAAAAAAAGCAAATTGTACAACAAATGCTTATGCCGGCTATTGAATACGGAGATGTAGTGTATGCAGCGGCCCTGCAAACACACCTTCAGAAACTTACTACATTGTATAACTCATTCTGCCACTTTGTGCTACAATGTAACTACATGACCCACCATTATGACGTTAAAAGAGCTAAACTGGCTGTCACTGAAATCTAGACGCACCCTTCACCTTTCCAATCTGGTGTTTAACTGGTTTTCTGGGAAGCTGCCACCCTACCTGAATAGGCTGCTTCCCCCAGCAGTTCCCTCATCCTATAACTTCCGATCCAGGACCTTGCAATACCACAATACAAAAAGAAGTTGGCTCGATCCTCATTTTCCTACAGAGCACCATAATTATGAAATAACCTCCCAGACGCCTATTAACATACCTCAATACAGACTGCACCTGTAAACATGTAACATAAGGAGTATATTTCCTACGTATTTATTTTCGTTGTTAATCAGTATATTTGTGTTTTGTTTCTAATATCTTGCATTTATTACTCTGTATTTCTGCAGCGACTAAAAATTTCAATGTTCTTGAACCCAGGACATACTTTAAAACAAGAGAAATCTCAATGTTTCCTTCATGGTAAAGTACTTTATAAATAAATAAAACTATGACTAGTAATTGTCTGTGTGTGATGTTACATAGTGTGTGAATGTTCTAAATATCTGAGATGCTCTATTGAGTCCCTTGTTAAAAGCCAAGCATAATATGGGTACGGCAATACATCACTGCACGTAAGAGAAATATAATTAAATTGATCAAGCTGCAGCTCATTTGCAAATATGACTGCAAATAATTAAATAAATTACTAAAATCACGCAAAGTATTTTACCAGGAAGGATACATTGAGATTTCTCTCGTTTTCAAGTATGTCCTGGGTTAAAGAACATTCAATTGTTACAGTAGTTACAGAAATACAAAGTAATAAATGCAAGATATTAAAAACATAACAAATATACAGATTAACACAGAAAATAAATATGTTCTGTTGGAACCAGTTTCGACGTTGCTACCGAATTAGAACCTAGAACCTAGTAGCAACCGAGTACCGGCTGGGTGGAGTAGAGGTAACATCACTGCTCTGCGTGGAGAGAGCCTGTGGAGTCATGGGTTCGATCCCGACAAGCACTCTCCAGTAAGTGTCCTTGGGCAAGACACCTAACGGTACATACTCACCACCCAGGACATACTTGAAAACGAGAGAAATCTCAAATGTATCCATCCTGGTAAAATCCTTTAAAAAAAACAAAAAACAAAAAAAACGTATCCAAGACTATTATGGCTGGCTTCTAAATTTCTGCACTAATCTACACAAACTCTTTAGAAACTGTAGCCTGGCTCCTAAAATATTTATATCCTGGGGCAAGTTGAAAATTGCCTCTCATTCCACAGACCAGATACAAATACAAACATAAAGGGGTAAGAGAGATACTGGATTAAATGTAGACTGTTCAACAATGACTATACAATGCAGAAAGTACACCACCAAGTGGGAACTGATTATCTAGGTTTATCACCATAAAAGTCGTTTTACATCATTACCCTACTACATCTATGATGTTTTGCCTCTCTAATTGGGACAATCAAACAGCAAGGAAAATTGTGTACTGCCACAAAAAGAAGAGACAACTTGTTTTGACACATTGGGCAGTAGAGACGAGTCATCTTCAAGAAATCAAGGAAGGTGATACCATGATAGTTGAAAGTAGCATCAATTTTAAAAAAGAAGAAATCCAGGGATAACAGCAAGCTGTGAATGTCACAAAAAAAAAGAAGCAAAAAAGAGTATTGAATAAGGAAGGAAGAAAAACAAAAAACAAAAAGCAAAAGAGGAAGTGAAGGGAATTAGTTTGCAGGTACAACAATGGAAGAGTGGGCGAAAGATGACTGGCATCTTTCTCATCACCTCTTTTAAACAGCTGCAAGTGGAGAGAACAACAAAAAAATGAAAGTAGAGTGTTGGGGAGAGTTAAAAGGGTACGTGGGATTGTGTAATCGGAGTGAAAGGAAGATATTGTTGGAGCCAGAACGATGGCAATGAAAAGGTTACTGTGAGACTGCCAAGGAGTATATAGTGTATCTCTCGCTCTTTTGAGTTGACAGGAAACAAAATAACTCCTATCAAGGGTTTAAACGAGTGAAAATTATAATATGAAAACGGTCATACGTACTTCGAAAAATAAAACCCCAAACAAATCCTGAATTTACAAAATGATCGGCGAATACTAAGGTTTTGGTCAATAAAAATTGATTCTTAAGTCTAAGAGGGCAAGCGGGAAATCAGCTTTCCCAATCATTAAATTTGTACAACCCGGAATATTTGTAACGTAAGTATGATTACACATGTGTGCGGCTGTCACCTTCGGCAACGTGCCAGCAACTGAAATCCGCTTAAAGTTTTTCAGTGCCAAACGAACAGATACTGAATGATAGCTAACTGCTCTTACAGGACTGCTTTGATGTAGTGCAGTTTTCAGATGGATTATCTGTCTGTATAATAATTTAGTCAGTTTGTGAATAAGTAAATTAATAACATTCCTTATACTGAATTAAAAGCAACTTTTCCAATTGCTGAACTGAAAATTAAATACAGGAGGGTGGGATGACGCTATGAGCCATTTATCGTCTACATTACACTTTGACAATTAGAATTTAGCTCGAGAGTCTGGTAGGAATAAAATTAGATTTTCGCATTGGCTCTGAATTGCAGAAAACTGCCACACAATGCAACACCGTTTCAAATGGCAGTCCGGTGAATAGGTGTTGTGAAGGATTGCACGATTCATAGCGCTCACCGGTTAAAATCTATTGTGTGTGTCTGATGAATCTGTGTAACGTGCAAATCCCGAAAAAGTACGGAAAATAAAACATGTTCATTAGAAAAAACATTCACAGGAAGATTCCATTACAGGGAAAAGGATCCAGATGGTAAATTAAAACAATTTACCAAATGCCAGAGATTGTGCTTGTGTGGTGGGACGGTAACATGATTTTCACGAACTAGAACAACACTAACAAACATAAGGGGTTATTCAGAGAGCACCGACACCGGTGCGATCTCTTTCGCCGGACTTCGGACAGTTAAATTCGCCGACCCTGCGGTGAATTCTGCAGGTTCAGCAATTCGAAGTGTGGCGAATCGACCCACCGAACACATTCGATAAAGCGCAGCGAAATTGCTGAATTGGAAAACCGCACTACCTACTGCCGAATGCATCAGACGATCCGCCGAACAGACCGCCAAATCGATCTGTAAAAAAGCAGACGACCCGCCAAACAGACCGCCGACTAGCCACCGGAAACAGCCGAAAGACGAACAGGAGTAACTAAAACAAACAAAAAAAAACAACAACTACTGCACTAAAATGTGTAGAAATAATATATAAGGTCCTATGAAAAGTAATAAAAAAACCATGGAAATAGTTTTTGCTGAAAAAAATGCCTAAAAAACCCCTAAAAAATAAAGAGACTTTTTGCTGCAAATGAAAAGAATAAACGGTTGAATAACTAAGAAAAACAGAGTATTTTTGTTACACTGAAACCTACGGGATTCACCTGTTTAAACCTGTCAAACAAAAGCACTGAAAATCAGGACATGTCGGTGCTGTAATGTGTTCTCAGAAAAGATTAACTGCTTAACCCCATTTCTTTATGGGGATTTCACTGCCGTCGAAGGTCACCGTATTTCGCTGGCAATTCGCCAATATTTGGCACGTCGCCAGATTTTTCAATAGCCGAATGGCCATGAAATTGCACAGTATGGGGAAATTCAATGTTCGGTGCAATTTCGTGGTCAATTCGGTGCTCTTTGAATAACCCACTATAGCAGGCCTCAAAATTTCCACTCTCCTATCATTTGGCGAGTTGAAATTACATGAGGGCGAGTGTGTAAGCAGATGCAGGCAGGGCAGGATAGGGTTACGTGGGGCAACTAGTGGCGAGTAATTCTTAAGGCCTGGCTAGTAGCTTGGGACTTGAACGACAAAGGTAATAGAGTGCGCTTTTTGTGTAATTGGGGAGGGCAGGACACACACATCTCGTACCTACAACCAGTTGTAATGGTGCCATTACTCCAGGCAAGCATGGGAGGGGTGAGAAAATAGCCATTTCAATACTGTATAAACACAAGTGAAAAAGAGGAGAGTGAAGGATATAACAGAAGCATGAGAGCAAAGTAAGTAATGTAGAAGAGGTGAGACACGGTGACAATTGGAAAGCAAAGAGTGAAGAGGTTACAAAGGTGAAAGAGAAAGCAATGACAGAAAATGATAGTTGGGTGCTTTAAAAAAAAAAAAAAAAAAAATGGTTTGTGCCAGTTTGTATAAAATGACAAAGCGAGATAAGATGCAAAGGATATGGATGACAGGAAGGAACTGTAAGGAAAAGATAAGTGTGACAAAGGAGAAACCACAATACTAGCCTTTTCTGAAGACCACCAAGGGTCAGAGATGCTTGAATGTTGGGGCTACAACCCAAAAGAAACGTGTGTGAGAGGGGAGTGCAATAAATATATTCAGGTATGTGATGCAGCATGAGGAAGATTATTATTTAATTATTATCTTTTCATTTATATAGCGCCAACAGTTTCGGCATCGCTTTACAATAACCAAATAGCCAATGGGAACAAGATAAAAATTAAACAGAGGAACAGAAGGAAGACGTGCAGAGGATAAAGCAGAGAAGAAGAGAGAACAAGTTAAATATGGCAGGAGTAAAGTGTTGAAACACCAGATTGTATCTGCATTTAAAAACAAAAATATATCTCGAGTGTAAATTCCCACAGGAATAGAGCCCTCAAATCCTCCTATAATTGTTTGTCTAATGTTCTGTCTTTTTGTACCCGTCTTTTTACCTGTACCAATCCTACCTATGTGCAGTGCTGCAGAATGTGTGGGTGATTTCTAAATAAAATAGAATATGTAGCAATACTGAATAAAAGAAAAATGGAAAAAACCAAAACAAAACCCAAAGACCAGTGAACGGTCAGGACACGTGAAACCGAATCACAGAAATGTTTAAATACCGGAATCTACAACACGCACTTCAAAACATATATGCAATTATATATTTTTTGTGGCAACCAATTGTCTTTTGTAGATTTGAAGCTATTTTGTAGATATATAATTGCTTTCTAGGCTTAAACTATGTTACGCGTCTACCTTTATGGTTCACAGATTTTTGTGCATGTATATATGTTTTATTTGACTCCTATATAAATCTGTTCTAGTCCGTGGTTTGGAAGTGAATCAGGTTTCATTTGAAGCCGTGGTTAAACCAATAAAATACGCTACACTCCATCTGACAAAAATAGAAGCGAGAAACGCCATCAGTCCGTTGCCACAGAACATGACAGGCAAACTAAGCTCCTAATTGCCCCCTGACAGTTCTTCAATTGACCCTTTGCAATGTCTTGCAAGTAATGTTGTTTAATGTACAGTAAAGATACTTGTCAGCATAAATAAAAACGGCATGGTTGCTCTACAGAGATAATTAGTACAAACAACTCAATATTAACCCCATCAAATCTATTTATGTGTACCGACTACATGCTCAACAAATAACGCAAACGGCAAACATAACATAGCATCCACATAAATTTATAATGTCAAGAGCTATTAATATGTATTTAGGAAAAAGAGAAAACATTTACATACAAATACATTTGAATTCACTGATGAGTGCATATTGCACATGCTTGCTTTGCTCACCGACCCAGTAGGGTACCAGTTCCATTCTGCTCTCCCTCATCACATTGAATTCAGTTCCAAAAGTCCTAGTTCAGTTCCTAGTCCATATTAAAAGTTTGGTGTTTATTTTACATTTCATTTTTAAAAATGTGGAAGAGTTAATAAAGGGCCAAACATATGGATAAAGAATAAACACAAAAGGTACAGTAGGTTTTTAACCAAAAGTGGGAAAAATACAGAGAGATGTCAAATCATGAAAGGTCCAACAGAAAAAACTGAAATCTAAAAAGTTACAATAACAGACTGAAATCTATCAGCCTCAAAGGCTGGAAATGTAGAATTACACATAAAGGGGAGGAATGGATAGAGAAGAGACCAAAGTGAATACACAAGGCATGTGGGGATGTGACATGGTGTCAAATCACACATTAAACTGGGTCAAACAGGACAAAACCTGATGATGCGTAACACAAAATAATAATAGCTGACTGGTCCAAATCTATAACTGGTATTTGTCCTTAGTGGGTATATAAATCGACTCCACAGACCTCGACACCAACTGAAACGTTTTACTCATTTCAAACCCCCATCCAACACCACGCTTTTTAACCATTGTTAACCACTTCACACCTGCTTATGTCAGTTCCTTCTGTTTCGCACCTGTATTCCAGGCTTTCTCAATTCTCGGTGTAATTCAGCTGCCTGTAAAGCCAGAGCGCTGTGACCATCTCAGTGGACAATGTTACTTGTTTGTACGTGCAGAAGGTCTAACTTACTAGGTGTCCAATTTCATTCACTTCCTAAAGTTGCAGAATAATTCACTACAATGTGGGTTACCTTGCAGTGGTCTGTTTGAAGGGACACTCTAGACACTGTGACTACGCAATGCTATTTGAGCGTTCACAATGCCCTGAGTGCCCTCACTCCTCTCCCCAACTCTGAGGGCTCACAGGGGGCTGATTCTGCCTTCCAGGTGCAGGGGCTTATCTCTAGACAAGCACTGCACAGATCAGTGAGCACTAATTTGGGCTTCATGTATCAAGACCCAGAAGTAGTAACCAATGTGGGACCCAGCTCCCTCCAATGGATTTCAATGCATGCTCAACGAGAGCCGCTGAAGGGTCCTGCCTGCAACCGTATGACTGCTGTAGCTCAAAGAAAGCCGCCAGCATGTCATTTCCTGGGGATTATAGAAGGAGCCCAGTGCTGGGTTCCAGGTGAGTTCTTAAAAAGACTAAAGGGTTAAA
This sequence comes from Leptobrachium leishanense, assembly GCA_009667805.1. Lineage (NCBI taxonomy): Eukaryota > Metazoa > Chordata > Amphibia > Anura > Megophryidae > Leptobrachium > Leptobrachium leishanense. Next base: position 48,950,672 of record CM019068.1, on the reverse strand, counting down.
ATGGGCTCGAGGTGGTGGAGGGGTATTCAGGAGGTGGTGTTAATGTTTAACCTATCCATCACCCCTTTTATTTCTGGAGTAGCCCCCTTTAAATGTTTGAGAAATTGTGTTTTATTAGATTACAGGCATCCAATAACAATTATTTTCAAATGTGTCTATAAATTCTGTCAGAATATTCAGACTGATTGATCGATCGCTAGTTGCAAAATGTCACTTAAATCACTTCTAATGATTATTATGATTACCAAAGATGTTTGGTTACAAGTAGCAACAAATGATACCACTAAGATATCTCTCAGCACAAAATAAACATGCCAAATAAAAAAAGTGATCATTATAAAACAATGTTATATATATATTGTTTATTATTGCAGAAGCCACTTGCACATCACAGCAATTCAATGAATTGCATCCCAGAGCTCATCTGTCTCACTTTTATGCATCCTGGGTCTGTTATTACACAGAACCCTAAAATCAATGCTATGCCACACCGTGGCTTTCTAGCAGAGATAAGGTTTATGCAACTGGTCAAGTGGTCAGTGGCTTTGACCAGTTGCATAAACCTTATCTCTGCTACCAAGCCACGGTGTGGCATAGCATTGATTTTAGGGTTCTGTGTAATAACAGACCCAGGATGTATAAAAGTGAGACAGATGTCATTTGCATATCCTACTCAGAATTCCTTGCTGCATATGGGGCATGTGGCACAGGAGCTCTGGGATGCAGTTCATTGAATCGCTGTGATGTGCAAGTGGCTTCTGCAATCATAAACACAACTAATTATAGTGTGGAGGCTTTTTATCCTCCACCACAACCCTTATATATATATATATATATATATATATATTTATATTTACATTACACCAGGAGGGCGGCACTCAACCTTTACTAAGCTACGCAAAATACCTGTAACTAAGCATTCGAGTGCTTCAAGACAAAAAAAATACAATAAACCAGGAGGAAAGCACTCCACTCATACATGTAAAGACTTTAACAGAAGCTCATACAATAAAGATTTTAATTTTCTTTAACCCTTTACAGGTTTTAGCAACGCTAAACCCTTTTGAGATTTCAAAAACTGGTAACCCATTGCAGATATTATAAGGATTTCAACCCTATACTCTGTTAAAAGATGATGGGAGTTTAGTTCACAATATATGGCCATAAATTACTTAAGTCTGCCACACCATAAATGTATCCCATCTGGGACAGGTCCTATTCTTGTCACCTAATGACTGCCCTTATGGGACTGACTCACTTACCGAGGACAGAATCCTTCCAGGAGCTCCCGGTGATTCAAGGATAATCTTAATTTACAAATTTATGGCCATATATTGTGAACTACACTTCCATCATATTTTTTTTTTTTTTTTAACAGAGTTTAGGGTTAAAATCCTTATATAAAATCTGCAATGGGTTACCAGCTGTTGAAATCCTGAAAGGGATAAGAGTTGTTAGAACCTGTGAAGGGTTAAAATTTGTTAAAATCTTTACATGTAGGAAGTGGTGTGCTCTCCTACTGATATATTACCTGGGTAATCCTGACATTACCCAGGCGTCATTAGCAAAACCCAAAATTTAATTTCACTTCAGACTTTTGCTAATGACGCCTGGGTAATGTCAGGATTACCCGGGTAATCCTAAAATTAACCGCACTTCGGGCTTTAACCGTAACACATACAGTTGTGTTCAAAATTATTCCACCCCCAATGCTGTAAAGGGTTTTAGGGAATTTAGTGTACATTTGTAATTGTATTCAGAATGAAATCCTACAAGGACTTTTTAAAGAACCATATGCAACTAAAATGACATCAATTGGTTTTGTAATACAGGAGTAAATGTTTCTTTTGTGAATTCTTCATTGACACAATTATTCAACCCCTTAAAGACTACCACTCTGAAGAACAGAGGTTCATTCAAGTGTTTTCAATCAGGTATTGAAAACACCTGTGGATGTCACGGAGCAGCAATAAAGCATAATAAGCACCAATTAGGCAGCTTTAAAATGACTGTGATACTCAGCTCCTTCTAGACATTTACTGGTGTGGTTACAAACATGGTGAAGTCAAGAGAATGGTCCAGGAAGACAAGAGAAGAGGTGATTACTCTTCACAGGAAGGGCAATGGCTATAAGAAGATTGCAAAGATGTTAAACATACCAAGAGAGACCATAGGAAGCATCATTCGCAAATTCAAGGCAAAGGGCACTGTTGAAACGCTACCTGGTCGTGGCAGAAAGAAGATGCTGACTTCGACTGCTGTGCGCTACCTGAAGCGTAGAGTGGAGAAAAGTCCCCGTGTGACTGCTGAGGAACTGAGAAAAGATTTGTCAGATGTGGGTACTGAAGTTTCAGCTCAGACAATACGGCGCACACTGCGTAATGAAGGCTTCCATGCCAGAACTCCCAGGCGCACCCCCTTGCTGTCTCCAAAGAATAAGAAGAGTCGACTGCAGTATGCCAAAAGTCATGTGGACAAACCACAGAAGTTTTGGGATAGTGTTCTGTGGACTGATTAAACAAAATTAGAACCGTTTGGGCCCATGGATCAACGCTATGTTTGGAGGAGGAAGAACAAGGCCTATGAAGAAAAGAACACCTTACCTACTGTGAAGCATGGCGGGGGGTCAATCATGCTTTGGGGCTGTTCTGCTTCTGCAGGTACAGGGAAGCTTCAGCGTGTGCAAGGTACCATGAATGCTCTTCAGTACCAGGAGATATTGGATGACAATGTGATGCAGTCCGCCACAAACCTGAGGCTTGGGAGACGTTGGACCTTTCAACAGGACAATGATCCCAAGCATACCTCCAAGTCCACTAGAGCATGGTTGCAGATTAAAGGCTGGAACATTTTGGAGTGGCCATCGCAGTCACCTGACTTAAATCCGATTGAGAACCTCTGGTGGGACTTAAGAAAGCAGTTGCAGTGCGCAAGCCTAAGAATGTGACTGAACTGGAGGCTTTTGCCCATGATGAATGGGCAAAGATACCCGTAGATCGCTGCAAGACACTTGTGTCAAGCTATGCTTCACGTTTAAAAGCTGTTATAACTGTAAAAGGATGTTGTACTAAGTACTAAGATTGAATGTCACTTGGGGGTTGAATAAAACTGATAATGATGTGAGCACAGAAAAGACATTTGTGGTTATTTCATTATAAATGTTATGTTATATTTGTCTGACCTACACGTGCCTCTTTGATTTAATTGTAAGCAAGATGACTGAATGATCAAAATCAATGTCAAACTGGCCAAAACACTCAATTTCAGTGGGGGTTGAATAATATTGAACACAACTGTATATATATATATATATATATATACATACACTAACAAATTAACTTTTACAGTAATAAGGCACCAAAGCAATAAGATTTTTAACCACTGGGCATTGACTGATCACGGCTGCCATGCAAGTCTGCATACCACCCAACATTGGGAGGTAAGCAACTGCGACAGGGTTGGGCAGGTTGCAACAGAATGCTTGTGTCACTAGCCGTATGCAAAAAAACCTCAGGTCTGTCTGAAAAACAGGTGTGTAGAGGTCTGTGAAGCACCAGTGAAAGGGGGGGGGCAATCTGGAAAGGGGAGTGTCTAACTGTCCCATCAAGAAAGTAGGATAGCGGGATTTCGAGGGACAGTCCCCGCAGGTCAGTCATATCCCAATAGAAACGTCTTTAATTTACTTTTGTTTTCCCACGCCCCTCCCATATAAACATATTTATGTGTTTTGTGCTCATTTTGTTGATGTTATAGATTCATAACCCTTTCACTGCTGAGGACGTGTGGGGAACGTCCTCATTGACTCCTAAGGAAAGATAGGGGGTTCCTTTGAACCCCGATATCTCCAGACTGTTGGCAGCTAGCAGGGTATTAGAAAGGCCAGAGCATGGCCTTTCCAATGCTGCCTAACATGACCATGTTTAAAGTAAAGAAAAAAATAATAAAAATAATAAAAAAAAGGAAAAAACTTTTTAAGACGTGAAATGTCTCAGCAGTGAAGGGGTTAATATGTGGCTCACCATATGGAGTGTGTGAGGGCATTTAGTGCTCAATTTTATCTTTTCACAGATAATATACTCGTTATAGATAGATGGCAACACGTCGCACCACGCTGTCACCACTATTCGATTTGCACAAAACATACTGGAATTGGTCCCATTGAGCAGCTCTATAGGGTAAGCGGGATGGGGAAAGAATAACAATCACCACCAAAATCTTCAGCCCGCTTAACGTCTTCTATATGGAAAACCTGTATGTAGTGTCTTGCATTAAAATAAAAATTTCCATATAATCCCCATTTACTGATGCAAGATTTGTGTGCCTCCTCTCACTCATTATTCATTTTCTTTTCTTGTATTCATCCTCCTCTCAATCCTGTCATACTGTATTCCTGTAAAGAAGTAACAAGGAGCAGCCCCCACCTTCACGGTTATAAAGTCATTAGGTTAACATCCCCCATGGGCATGACATCCGATCATTTTTATTATCCATCTTCACATTTACTATGTTTGACACAAAGGCCATTTCTGCCTCTATGCTAATAACAAAGACCCCGTTTGAAATTGCGAAAGATAAGGAGACACAATCTAGAGTTCAGAACGTTCATCCCAACATTATTTGTGTAAAAGATAAATACATGAAAAATTTACATGTTTACTTTTTAATATTTCAAACAATCTTTATGTAAAGTTGAATTGCAACGTTACATAAAGATTGTGCCAAGTTTAAACGCTAGCATCCTTTGTTTCAAATAAATGTTATATTTGTTTTCAACAAAAAGTAATAGGTACTGAAAAGGTTAAGAGGGCCAGTGCATCTCCTTCCTATTCTGCCAGTGTTGGGGGAAAACCCTCTATTACACCCGATACTGCAATAAAAATGAAGGTTTCACCTAAATAATCATTTAAATTTACTTAAAGATAATAACGTTGAGTTGTCTTTATAAGAACAACAAATTGATTACCTTGTTGCATGTAACATTGCAGTATAGAGCATAAAATACACTTTTTTAAATTTGAGGTGCCATGTGACAATGGATTCTTTGTGTGCATTCCCCCAACATGTGTAAAAGTAAAGTAAGTGGCACTGTTCCCTTATCGTTATCAAAAGAAACAAGATCAATGAAAATCTCATTCGAAAAAATTTGTGAAAAGAATTACCCACTGGATCTGCAATATTAATGACTTCGGGGGATTATATTTACACTCTACTCAGGGAAAAAAGTGCCATCAAACCGAAATCATCGCATTGCCTTTTTGCGCTCAGTGCTGCCTTAGATAACAAAGTACGCATCTGAATCTTTTCCGAATGAAAATTGCATTCCTGCTTCTTAGAAAAATTTTGATCTATTATAGATTTTTCATGAGTATGATAACCATTTTATGTATCTCGAACATCTATCTCTTAAATTACAATGAAAAAAAAACCACCGAGGGCCAAAAAAGCTCTCCACGGACAATGATAAAGTAGGTTGCCGATAATAAATATTTGTCAGGTCTTGTCACATCTGCACAAATTCCACTATTAGTGAAGAGATTGTGCATGGATAGGAAAGGGAAGAAAAAAAAAAGAAAGAAAAAAGACGCTAGAAAATCAATGCATCTTGAGCTGAAGCAGTTGCTAAACACACAAAAAAAAACATCTTTATCCAACAAGCAATGTGCTGTGAAAATTCCCAAGCCTTGCCGCGGTACAGCAAAGGAAAATTTAATCTTCCCAAATACTCATCAGGGCACTCCATCCTGCAGACCTGACAGCCCCACTTATAATTAATTATACAATTTCGATGGGAATATCGACTAAACAAAGCAATAAATCATAGAAAAAGTCAATAGCCATGGACACATTCAATCATGTCCTAGCCAATGATTACTACTCTTAAAATACAATAATTATTTTCAGGAGCCAGCTCGAATTAAATTTCTGTCAGGCTGGTACAAGACCGCTGGTTGATGAAGGATGCAATGGATTTTTTTGGGTTGAATTCGGCACAGGGACATTTATCCTTTAAGAGAGGTAGTTTGTTTTTAGTGATCATGGTGCTGCGTATTTAACTAGACCATGAGGATTAGATTATCTCCTCAGGCTCATTATATCATTTATCTTTCGTCTCCGTCGCGGATCTTAAAAGATGCTGTGCTGCTGTTGGGCCGGATGGAGTGGCAGCTGGTTTCTAAACATACTGCGCGGGGTTGTCTGTGTGTGGCTCAATACAGACGAATCTCTATCATTAGCCACGTGAAAGCCTATTGGCATTCTGTGATTTACAGCATTTTTAACTCAAATGACCTTGTTCTCCTTACTAAACTGCACCAGACAAATTCAAAGTTTGCATCGCTTAATGATCCAAAAAAGAAATTCAAGTTATTGATGTGAATATTGTAACAGGGTACATGATTATGCACGTACAGAGCGCAATGATTTTATTGGTAAATAAAGACTTAAAATGTGTTGCTGCTACATATATTACTGATCAAAATATAAGTACAGGTTATATAGTTTGTTTTATAACAAGGGTTAGCATCCTTTTCCCTACAGATGTTTTGGGACTACCTCTCTCATTATGCTCAGTCACCCTAATGTGTGTCTGAGCATCATGGGAGATGTGGTTCCAAAACATCTGGAGGGTCAAAAATGCTGATCCCCGTTTTATATTTTACCCAATCACATCATACATTTCAGTGCATCTCTAGGCTTCCTTTTGCTTCATGGGAGTGGCAACTTTTTAGTCCCATTTGGTCCTATGTATCAAGTGTTCATGATACTTGAAATCATGAGGCACCGTCAGCGAACCTCCAAAATGTGCTCTTAATTGTGTTCAGATGTTAGAGAAACACTTTTTATGTTAGGTGGAAAAGTATCAGGATGGTGAAGAGATTCTAACCAATGAGGTCGGTCTTAAAGATGGCTCAAACAAAAGCCTGGAGAATAACTGGGGAAAAGTTCATACGACAGATTTCATTCAGAAATCTGAGAAAGGACCGAGAGCACAATTTAGCTTTCAAATCCATAAAATAACCTTTATTAAGGACTTATTTTTCTAATTGTTATTACATTTTACATGAAGGTTTCAGTTTCTCACAGCAGGGAGCCGCCGTCACAGAAAAATCAACTGTGCAAGATACAGTAAATGAAGGTACTCATGTGGCCAACCACCACTGATACATCCAACAACCAAATAGGGCTGAAACAACTAATCGGTTAAATCGACAACTAATCGGTAATGAAAATGGTTGACAACCATTTTCATTATGGAGTAATCGGTCTGTGTACAGCATCAGACCAATTTAACCATTAAAAACCACAGACACTACTTTTGAGCAGAGTGTAGAAAACGTGCCACTTGCTTTACGCTGTATGATTTAGTCCTAGGGTTATGTCAGATATAAGCCGTTTGTTGAGATTTCGTTTACAACAACAGAACTATCGAACAGAACCTGGGGTACTGTCACTGGTTGGAGGAGCAGCACTGTGTCACCACCCCGCCCTTTCTGCCCTCCCTCCAGCAGATCCAGAGCTGCCATCCCTCCCCTTTGGGCTGGTCCTTCCCCCAAACTCCCTCTGACACCCCAGGTGCCTTGCCCAAACTCACGCACTTCCAGCTCTGGTCCCTACCCCTACGCTGAACAAGAGCTCGTGTACCTTGTGTGTGAAAAGTATGCATGCTATGCGAGATACACAATTTGTGTATGTATGTGCGAAAGTTACTTCGCTTTGCAAATTGGTTAAGAGAAAAAGGAGGGAGGGGTTGATTTTCTTTTGCATAGCGCTCTTTTAAGTAAACAAAATAGTATTTTTTTTTTTTAACAAAAATGAATCAAGCGACGATAATAATCTGCCAACTACTCGATTAGGATAATCATTAGTTGCATCCCTACAACCAAAAATGGGCACTCCTAAAGGATTTTTGGCATTTATTGAAGAACATGTAAGGTTTCAGTCGCATGGGCTGCTCACTTCTTCTCCCTAACCACGAGCAACTCCTCCTCTTCAACTTAAGCATTCCCGAACTCTGAAGTCGCTGACTTTTTTCTGCACAATTCGCACTACTGCTTTACGTATGCAAGTTCTGTAGCGCCTGCGCAGAAAAATGGATCGGAACTGCGTGTGTGGGCAGATCTGATCCATTGGCTGCCTCTCTGACCACTTGCTACAGTGATTGGCTTCTGAAAGTGACGACTGCACGCTCTCTGCATGCTGAAGTCATTAGTGACCGATCTGTTGACCAGCAGTCAGAAAGTGGGACACTCCTCACCACTTTACAACTATAGAAATAGATCAGCTTATACTCACAGGAGTTCTGACTTACCGCAGTGCCGTTGTTATCTCTAAAAACCTCTTGATTAAAATAGTCAAATAGTTTCTTTTCTATTTGTAGCACGACCTAAAAAGGAATAATAAAAGAAATCAGCATTTAAAAAGGTTCTGTGACAAATAGAAATGTTAGATAATGTAGTGGAAAAAAAAAACACCAATATATTCAATATAGCATGTTAATATGAAGATGTTCTAAGTGTGTGTTTCAAGCCTTTCACTACCAAATCATTTTTTAAAAAAAAACCCTGAGAGGACACACAAAGTAAAAATATATAGAAACGTCTCTACTGTATACGTTCCTGTAGGTAAACCCTATTTGACCTGCTGAGGCATCCCTCTGCTGGTAAAAAAGCTCTATTACATGGACATAACAGCTTGAGCTCTGTGGTTCCCCCAAGGAAAAACTAATCTCAAAGCTTTTCAAACAATTTGAACACATCAGCTGTCATATCTGATGCGTTGAGGCTTTAAGGGAACATTCAGGAGCTCATTTGCAAACTAATTTTTGTTTGCAATCTTGAGGCACCTGCAGGTGCTTTAAAAGATTAAGTATACGTTCATGATAGTGATGGCGTTAAACCCCCGAAATGAGTTTTTTTTTAAAAATTGGAGAGTCTCTATCCAGAGTTCTGGGGGCATAAGAGGCCTTGCGGGCAGCAAGTTGTGGGGTGTGACAGTTTTTTGATAGACTGGTTACATAGTTCAAACAGTAGAATACACATAACTCTCCAAAAGATGGCTGTGCTGTCACAGTATATAATCTCCCCATCAGTAGGCGCTACAGAAATAAGAAAGTCACTGCTGGAAAGGTCAGAGTCTGATCTTTCCAGTGGTGCCCCTCTTAACTCCTTAACTGCCAGTAACGCGATTAGGGACCAATCAGCGCCAGATCATGGTATTCTTCCGGTGGGGGCTGACATCTTGGATGTCAGCCCCGCTGCCGGCCCTCCACTCATCCACTGACTTCATCGCGCATGGGTGCTTGATGACGTCAGTAAGGAAATCCCGTGATTCCTTATGTTAGAGACACAGGGGTCAATTGGACCCCCGTATCTGGTGATCAGTTGAAGGCAGAGGGTCATGTTTGGTATCATTGGAAAAGTTAGAGCATGACCAGGATATTTGTAAAATCAAAATAGAAATTAAAAAAATACTGTAATAAAAATAAGTGTCAGGACTTTATTTTTATAACGCAATATTTTTCACTTTTCAGTTATGTGAACAACAATTCTGCACGAACTCCCCTTCTCATTTCCCACAATGAAATATGTTGTTTTTTTCAGTGTTCGCTAAACTCACGTATTTTCTCAGAAAAATACAGTATCAGGTTTCCATTTCTTTTTTTTTTAACAAGTGTACCCCATAGAATATATAACCACAAAGGCTGGGATGATAAAATGTAAAAAAAATAAAATTTAAATGCTGTAAATGATTGAAATCCGAATGGAAATTCAATTTTTTAAAAAAAAAAAAAATTATTACAGCATTCTGGCAGAACATAACGTATACATATAATAATGTATATTATGAATCTGCCGAGTCTACTATAAAAAAAGGATATATAATTTCTCTGGGTCGTATAATAAAACAGGACTTCAAATCATGTTTAACCACTTCACTGCTGAGGCATTTCACCGATGTGTGCCAAGCTAATTTTTACCGCTTTTGCTCATCATGTTTAAACGCGATTTGAAGCCACATTTTAATATAGGACTCAGACATATTATATATCGTTCATTCCGGCAGACTCGGCAGAGTCAAAATATATAATTTTTATATGTATACGTCATGTCCTGCCTGTATATTATAACAAAAAAATGCAATAAAATTTCTACAGCGTGTTAAGTGCTTATTTTCACATTTTATCACATGAGCGTTTGCAGTTATATTTTCTATGGGGTGTACTTGTATAAAAATTAGAAATGGGGACTGTTTACATTTTTGGGGAGGAATTGTGAGATTTTTAGCAAATGCACCCCACGGAAAAAAATCACGAGTTCAGCATCAGTTTTCACATTATAATTGAAATGTGAACAATATTGCTGCATTAATAAAAACAACACACAAAAAAAAAGGAAAAAAATATATGTTTTTTTATTTTATACTTTGAACATAGTCATGTTTGGTATCAATCGAAAGGCCATGCTCAGGCCTTTCGAATGACACCCTCCATGACTCCCTAGATGCGGTTCTGGAGATATTGGGGTTAAAAGGAACCCCTTATCTCCACCAGGGGATTTCCTTGGAGTTAGGGGTTCCCCGGCGGGAGTCAATGTCCCCACACATCCTCCGCACATCCTCCGCAGCGAAGGGGTTAAACAGGAGGAGCACAAAACGGTCAAAATGAGCTCAGCACACAGAGATGAAATGGCTCAGCAGCGAAGGGGTTAATGTTGACATATATATTATTATTTGATTAGAATTGGGTAAGTATTTTCAAATCATTACAAATCAGAAAAAAAAATTACCTACAGAAGTCAACAATAAAATCTATAGGATTTTTTGTAGTAACTAGATGTTTTCCTAACAGATTGTAATATTTTGCTTATCGAAAGGAATTATATCCCGACTCTTGGTAATGAAACTTAAAAGATGGGAAAAATCATTAACAGCAATGAATATCGACTGTATTCCTTATGCTAAAAAACAAAACCACATTAAAATGTGTTTAATTTTTTTTATCGCTATGGAGTACAAGACATTTCCTAATTGTCTTCATTTTCTTATGTTAATACAGTTGTGTTCAAAATTATTCAACCCCCAATGCTGTAAAGGGTTTTAGGGAATTTAGTGTACATTTGTAATTGTATTCAGAATGAAATCCTACAAGGACTTTTTAAAGAACCATATGCAACTAAAATGACATCAATTGGTTTTGTAATACAGTAGTAAATGTTTCTTTTGTGAATTCTTCATTGACACAATTATTCAACCCCTTAAAGACTCCCACTCTGAAGAACAGAGGTTCATTCAAGTGTTTTCAATCAGGTATTGAAAACACCTGTGGATGTCACGGAGCAGCAATAAAGCATAATAAGCACCAATTAGGAAGCTTTAAAATGACTGTGATACTCAGCTCCTTCTAGACATTTACTGGTGTGGTTACAAACATGGTGAAGTCAAGAGAATGGTCCAGGAAGACAAGAGAAGAGGTGATTACTCTTCACAGGAAGGGCATTGGCTATAAGAAGATTGCAAAGATGTTAAACATACCAAGAGAGACCATAGGAAGCATCATTTGCAAATTCAAGGCAAAGGGCACTGTTGAAACGCTACCTGGTCGTGGCAGAAAGAAGATACTGACTTCGACTGCTGTGCGCTACCTGAAGCGTAGAGTGGAGAACGTCCCTGTGTGACTGCTGAGGAACTGAGAAAAGATTTGTCAGATGTGGGTACTGAAGTTTCAGCTCAGACAATACGGCGCACACTGCGTAATGAAGGCCTCCATGCCAGAACTCCCAGGCGCACCTCCTTGCTGTCTCCAAAGAATAAGAAGAGTCGACTGGAGTATGCCAAAAGTCATGTGGACAAACCACAGAAGTTTTGGGATAGTGTTCTGTGGACTGATGAAACAAAATTAGAACTGTTTGGGCCCATGGATCAACGCTATGTTTGGAGGAGGAAGAACAAGGCCTATGAAGAAAAGAACACCTTGCCTACTGTGAAGCATGGCGGGTGGTCAATCATGCTTTGGGGCTGTTTTGCTTCTGCAGGTACAGGGAAGCTTCAGCGTGTGCAAGGTACCATGAATTCTCTTCAGTACCAGGAGATATTGGATGACAATGTGATGCAGTCCGTCACAAACCTGAGGCTTGGGAGACGTTGGACCTTTCAACAGGACAATGATCCCAAGCATACCTCCAAGTCCACTAGAGCATGGTTGCAGATTAAAGGCTGGAACATTTTGGAGTGGCCATCACAGTCACCAGACTTAAATCCGATTGAGAACCTCTGGTGGAACTTAAAGAAAGCAGTTGCAGTGCGCAAGCCTAAGAATGTGACTGAACTGGAGGCATTTGCCCTTGACGAAAGGGCGAAGATACCCGTAGATCGCTGCAAGACACTTGTGTCAAGCTATGCTTCACGTTTAAAAGCGGTTATAACTGTAAAAGGATGTTGTACTAAGTACTAAGATTGAATGTCACTTGGGGGTTGAATAAAACTGATAATGATGTGAGCACAGAAAGACATTTGTGGTTATTTCATTATAAATGTTATGTTATATTTGTCTGACCTACACGTGCCTCTTTGATTTAATTGTAAGCAAGATGACTGAATGATCAAAATCAATGTCAAACTGGCCAAAACACTCAATTTCAGTGGGGGTTGAATAATTTTGAACACAACTGTATGTTTCCCTACTACATCAACTGGAATTAAACATAGCGTGCATGTGTTTCACTACAAATTACATCTCTTTGTCTGGAAAAGAAATGTATATCAGTTTACAAATTGTGTTACTTTGTCTTACATACCTTGCGGTCATTCTCTGATTCACAGAAAATCAGCTTGTCTACTGCATTCGTGTCTGTTGCATGTACAGTTTGCATTGTTGTTTTCGCACAAAGTGTCTGTTGAAAATAGAAGAAAAACAAAGACAGACACTATTAGTTGGCCACAGGTTGCAGAAGATATGAAAGTACCACAACATGAAGCATTAGCTTGGCAAGGTGTTCCCTCTGAAGGTGTGGCTGGGTTTTCATTCAGTGAACGGTCACCACGTTTCTTAAGCACAATAAAGCACAAAGTGGAAATGTAAAGTGTAATATTTTATGTGAATAAACTGATGAATGCACAATAATATTGAAAGAAAACAAATGAGAATACCATTAAACAACCCAAAGTAATTCCCACTGATGTAAAGGCATCCTGACAGGCTGCCTATACAAGCGATAAATAGTAAGGATGAGCCGAACGCCCCCGTGTTCGGTTCAACTTCGAACAATTTCAAAAGTTCGAGTTCGAACTCGAACACTATCCAAACTCAATGTAAGTCAATGGGACCCGAACGTTCGATTTTTAGAGTGCACTGCCCTCCAAGAGGGCATATATGCTAGATATTTGCCATAAAGGGTGTATGGGGGTTCGGGTAGTGCCCTGGGGGACAGGAAACAAGGACAAAAAGTTTTAAAAAAAAGTTTTTAAAGGAACAGTGAGTTTTCCATGAAATAAAGGTTAAGAATAAAAACGAAAAATTCCTTCAAATATCGTGCCTAGGAGGTCCCCATGACCTGCCCGTGAAGTGGCGGATTTGTAGGATGTATAGAAACATTTAAAAACAAAAAAATGACATTTCAAATGACGGTAAATGGTTTTCCTTTAATCTATTCATAAACAACTGCTTGGGGCAGCAGCCTGTATGAAAAGAGAAGTTTTAGGACACGCAGAACAAGTTTAGTGATTTCTTTGGCTAAATTATGGTGAAACTTATGCAGGCTTTGGATGAAAGTAACAATAGGTGCTTTAAAATTGGGCCTTTAGTGTCGGCAACAGTGCCGCCACACCGTAACCCCTCTGTGGTATTGTGGAAGAGTGCAGGGTTGGACCCTGCGGTCAAATATTAAAAGGATATGAATCTGGTATAGGCGTTGTGACAGAACAGCCGTCACCTTCAATTTATTAACCCATAAAATGTTGAAAGTTCGTTGGTTCCATGTTAAAATGGGTTTATACAATGTCTTAATGATCCCTGTGTGTATTGTGTTTCCCCTCGCAATTCCCCGCACCTGTAATCCCTCACAATTTAATAACACCTAAATTGCCCAGTTTTCTTTCCCCCAAGTGTAGAATTTGTTAGTACAATTTGTGCCTGTATGTTTATGGTTGTTTATTAGGTTCTTTGCCAAATCTGCATTGCCCAGTCATCGGAGTTTATCTGCCCAATGCAACCCGGCTGCAGCTGCTGCTGGCCGAGACCAAGCACAGCCAACATTCCTTGCACCCTGCACCGCTCAGCCCCTGTACTTGCCACTGGAGTGCTTTTTGGGCAGAGGGGTCCTGGGAACATGGTGCCACTGCGGGGTGAGTTCTAGAGAGGAGCGCCACAGAGATCACCCCCCAATCAGCCACTGGACTCAGGTCGGGTTACCCAGCTGCAGAGGAGATCCGGCGCCGGAGTAAGAGCTCGCACTCCAGGGGGTGGAATTTCCCAGGCGGAAAGCAGCCCAGGGCAGGCCAGACAGTGTGGCACCAAGAGTTGGGACCCTATTAAGCATACAAAAGGGGCTCGGGCTAGAGGCAGTGGCAGAACTGGCGCCGGGGTGGCTGGGGGCGGGCATGGGAGAGAACAATGGGACTGTACCATATAAATGGACCGTGTATGTGCTGTTTTACATTAAACCAACTTGCTTAACCTATACTGCGACTCGATGAGTATTTGGGAAGAGGCACTGTCCTGCTAAGTATTACCTCCTGGCTGACTCGATATATTCCAGCAAGGGACCTGACGCCGGTTTGCTATTGCTGCTCACTGCAGAGCAACCACGGCACCTAAGGCGGATCTACTCCCTCCGAGTAGCGGCGTCCGTCACAGGCGTCAGTGGCAGTGCACCCAAATATTGTGCCTTTGGTGGCAGCAAGTTCCTTCACACCATAAGTAACCCCTCTGTGGTATTGTGGAAGAGTGCAGGGTTGGACCCTGCGGTCAAATATTAAAATGATATGAATCTGGTACAGGCGTCAGTGCACCCAAATATTTTGCCTTTGCTGGCAAGTGCCTTCACACCGTAAGCCCTCTGTGGTATTGTGGAAGAGTGCAGTGGTGGACCCTGTGGTCCAATATTAAAATGATATGAATCTGGTATAGGCGTCAGTGGCAGTGCACCCAAATATTTTACCTTTGGTGGTAGCAAGTGCCTGGCTGTGCCAAGACAGATTCGAATTTGCTGAACTGTGGTAGAACTCACTGATACACACTGATAACAGGCAATGCCAACACAGATTCTAATTCCCAGAAATCTCCTACAACTCACTCTACACCCTGTCCCTGATAGTCTGGCAGTGCCAACACAGATTCTAATTCCCAGAAATCTCCTACAATGTCACTGATACACCCTGAGAGAACAATCTCCTCTCCTCTCTGATTCACTCCTGCAAATACACGCGCTGGGGCTGCAGGCAGGGAAGAAGCCTTATATAGTGTGCTGCGGGATTTCGCTCTGTGAGCCCATGATTGGGAAAATTTTTCCCAATCAGGACTCTGAGCCGTGATTGGCATAGTCTTGCACCTGTCTTGCACCTGACCTGCGGTCAGGTGCAAGGCTGTAGCCAATTACAAGCTTCAGGCCAGTAGAAAAGTGCATTGTGGTCCATTGTGGGCGAACACGCGGAAATGTTCGATGTTCGCCGAACGGGCAATGTTCGAATCGAATTCTGAACCGATCGAACCGAACAGCTCATCCCTAATCAATAGTACTCAACTTGTGAAGTGCCTTATGATCTAAAACAGAGGTCACAAACCTTGGCCCTTCCAATGATTTGGAACTACATCTCCTATGAGGCTCATCCACTCATTAGCTTGGCAGTGGATCACGGGAACATCTGAAAGGCCAAGGTTGGAGACATCTGGTCTAGACCAGTGTTTCTCAACTCCAGTCCTCAGGACCCCCAAACAGGCCAGATTTTAAAGATCACTTTGTGGAAACGCAAACTGAATCCTGCAATCACTGAGCAGCAAATCATATCACCTGTGCTGTGCTTCAGATATTTGTTAAACCTGGCCTGTTAGTGGGTCCTGAGGACAGGTTTGAGAAACACTGGTCTAGACAACGGGTCAGCAACCTTGGTCCTCCAGAGGTTTTGGAACTACATTTCCCACGTGGCTTAGAGAACTTGAGTGGCTGAGAATCATTGGAGATATACAGGGTTATTCAGAGAGAGGTGAAAACCAAGAGAATGACTGGAGAAGTGAAAATTCTAGGTCAAAATAGCCAAACCAGAAAAATTCTCCCAGTTATCTCACTTTCCAAATCGGCTATTTTGACCTAGAATTTTCACTTCTCCAGTCATTCTCCTGGTTTTCACCACTCTCTGAATAACCCTGATAGTTCCAAAACAGCTGCAGTGTTAAGGTTGCTGACCCCTGGTCTAGACTATACTTAACCGATTCCTGAAGGACAAAATTATATATAATTTTTTTTCAATCAAAATAAACCTATTTTAGGAGAGGGGATTCTCCTGTCTTTGTCGCATTATGGGTACCATAATGAGTCAATGTTTCAATACGTCACTCAAAGTTATGTTTGCTAGCCTTACACAACGGCGACTCATTGTCCACATTTTGTTAAAGATATGCAGAGGATGCAAAATATTAACCCTAAAAGAAACATAGAAAAATGTCGGCAGATAAGAACCTTTCGGCCCATCTAGTCTGCCCAATTACATGGATACTTAACCTGGATTTATTAACCCTAAAAGAAGATGGCATTGGTAAGATGTTAGCCAGGGAACAGTAATACTTCCTATTTAGGAAAAAGAAAGCAATATATAATCAGTTGGCATAACCAAGCAGATGTAGTGCAACTTTCTACCATTCACAACAAATGGCACCAGGATTAATTTTTTTTTTTTTTTTAGATTTAAACTTTTTTATTTTGAATAAAGTTCACTTATACATCAGCAGAAGGCCACGCAGGGCCAAAAGAACATTTCAGCAGAACACAGCAAAGACATAAGCAAAGGAGATCTTAGTTGGGGGGAGGGGGAGTTATCAATGCAACAAATCTTAGCTTGTGGGATAGGGAAAAAAAGAAGAAAAAATAAAATTAGTAAAAGATGGGGGGAGGGTATAAGTCGTCAATTATATCAACCAAAAAGGGGGTAGAAAGTCCTCGGTAAAAGCAAAACATGAGTCCTCGCGGGGGAGGGGGACAAAAGATCATTGCAAAAAACACGCAGCTGGGGGGGAGGGGGAAAAAATGTCCACATAAGAGAGGGGGACTCTTCCAAAAATACACGTCGGCAACAGAGGGTAAAGAAAAGAAAGTCATGTAGTCATCTTCAGCCTGTGTCAAACGGAAAAGCCGCACGGGCAGATCCATTATGCCAAGGCGCATCATAGAAAGCGCAGCCAGCCGATTCCCAGTACATCAGTACGCTGTCAGAGGTCGCAGCTCCCGCAGGCTTCTCGGTTGTAGACAGGGCCCACCTCTCCACCCGCGGCCGCGTCTCAGGATAGCTCCCGTGGTCGACCTCCCAGGAGGAATCCTCGAGTCGCCGCACCACAGAGGGTGGGGTGAGAGATCCAACGTGCAGCCGCTGCATGGCCAGCAAGGGAAGGTGCCCCCCCTCGTCCGGTGCCGAACCATAACTGGCAAAACAGCCCCGCCAGGCCGCTCCACCACCACACCTCTCTCTGGGGGTTCTTCCGCAGGAGTGTCGGTATGCTCCAGCACACTGTGTACCAGCTCATCCTCGTCGTCACAATCCGCCGCCGGATTAGGAGCGGCCTCACCACTTGTGGCTGGCAAGCTCCTCGATCGCTCTGCATCCGACCGGTTAGCTCGCAGCACGTCCATCAGCCGCCGCCACATGCCACGTGTGAGCAAACTGTCCTCCTCCCCCGGTAACCCCTCTAGACGGGCCTCAAGGGCCTCAAATACTGCCTCCATACTTCCAGCCGGGGGGGAGCGATGCTCCATGCGACGCCAACACACCTGCTCCTTCAATGTGTCTGCTATGGGGGCAGAAGGCGTAGCACTTCACTGAGGAACGAGGGATCAGGCGCCACGAGTAGGCCTCGAAATGGCCGCCGGCCGATCGGACCTGTCAGAAAAGGGCTTCAATCTCAGCTTTGCCCCGGAGGGGGGAAGCAAAACAGGCTCCAGAGCAGGTCTCCTGGTGTCCAGCCGTGCAGGGACTCCCAATAGCGATAAAATCAAGCAGGATTCCGGGCATAAATCTTTCTCTTCTGTTAAAGTGTCTGGAGCTCCATCTAAACACGTCTGCTCCCTCACACAGCCGGACACGCCCCCCCACCAGGATTAATTTTGAAGTGCCACTATGGGGATAGGAAATAGATAGAGGACAGGCATTGGGAAAAGTTAATAAGTTAACAGGGTTAATTAGCTAGCTGGGAGTAGATTTATTTATTTATGAATAATTTTACCAGGAAGGATACATAGAGATTTCTCTCGTTTTCAAGTACGTCCTGGGTTCAAGAACATTAAAATGTTACAGTTGTTACAGAAATAAAGTAATACAATGCAAGATATTAAAAAAAACAAAACACAAATATACAGATTAACAGAAAATAAATATGTAGGAAATAGTTATTATGTTACATATTAAGGCTGGGGTCAGACCAGCGCACTTTTAACGTGCGTTCTGGCGCATTTAATCACGGCCACACTAGCAGCAAATGACGGGCAATGACAGCCAATATACGAAGTACGGTCGCACGAAAGTCCGGCCGCGCAACGCAAGTGGAAAATGAACGCATTTTTTCGAGAAAGCAGAACCGCTAGTACGGACGTACAGAGTGCGCTGCGCCCTCTAGCGGTGTGTGTGTGTGATTTGGAGACGTCAGACCCTGCTCGTGTCCGGCCAACATAACGTCCAGACGCAAAAAGTTTCCTGGTTTGGATCCGTAAAACATCACGCACGAAAATGCGCATCGTATGACCGTTTTCGCCTATTCCGTGAAAAAATAAGTCAATGCGTTCGGACGCACTTTTTTACGTTCGCGTGTAAAAATGCTTTCGTTTGACCCTAGCCTTACAGGGGAATGCTGTATTGAGGTATGTTAATAGGGAACTCGAGTGACTTTAGACTGGGGGAAGATTTGATGGCGTCTGGGAGGTTATTCCATAATTGTAGGAAAATGAGGATCGAGACACTTTCTTTTTGTATTGTGGTATTGCAAGTAAGGTGCTGGTCCTGGATCGGAGGTTATAGGATGAGGGAGCTGCTGGGGAAGCAGTCTATTCAGGTAGGGTGGCAGCGTCCCAGAAAAGCTCTTAAACACCAGGTTGGAAAGGTGAAGGGTGCATTTAGTCTCCAGCGATGGCCAGTTTAGCTCTTTTAACATGTCACAATGGTGGGTCATGTAGTTACATTGTAATGCAAAGCGGCAGAATGAGTTATACAATGTAGTAAGTTTCTGAAGGTGTGTTTGCGGAGCAGCTGCATACACTACATCTCCGTAATCAATAGCCGGCATAAGCATTTGTTGTACAATTTGCTTTCTTACCGCGGGGCTCAGGCAGGATTTGTTTCTGTACAGGGTACCTAGTTTGGGGTAAATTTTAGATGAAAGTTTTTCGATGTGGGGGCCAAAGGATAGAGTTGGGTCTAACCACATACCTAGATATTTGAGAGAAGTGACTGTGGTCAGCGTGCCATTTGATTTTGTCCCCACACATAGATGGGGATTTTGCAATTTATGTAGTTTAGTTTTTGTTCCAAAGAGCATTGTTACAGTTTTGTCAGTATTTAAAAAAAGTTCGTTGTGTTTGATCCACTTTTCTACCTCTGAATTGTTCTTGCAGCACGGCCTCCAGTTGTGGGAGATTTGGTTTGCTGGTATAGATTACGGTGTCGTTTGCATACATGTGTACAGTTGAGGCTTTGCAGATGTTAGGCAGATCATTTATGAATATTGTAAATAGCAGGGGGCCGAGTATCGAGCCTTGGGATACACCGCAAGTGACTGGGAGGGGGAGGGAGGAGCTGCCAGAAATGGACACATATTGTGATCGGTCGGATACATATGATTGAAACCAGGTTAGCGTGCGATCACCAATACCAGAGTCTAAGTTTGTTTAACAAGACGCCATGGTCTACTGTGTCAAAGGCCTTGGCAAAATCAAGGAAGATGGCTCCAGTTAGCTTTCCTTGTTCCATCCCAGCTTGGATATCATTACAGACTTTTAAAAGGGCGGTTGTAGTTGAGTGATTTGGACGAAAGCCGGATAGATCCGTGGTTAAGTAGTTCCAATATTGATAATAATCACGTAATTGTGTGTAGACGCATTTTTCCGAAATTTTTGACATTACAGGGAGCAATCATATCGGACGGTAGTAGGATACCAAAGTACTGTCACCACTTTTATGGATAGGTACCACTCTCGCAGTCTTCCAGAATTTGGGTATGTATCCAGTCGCAGTGATTCATTAACCACTTCGCTGCTGAGGACGCGCTCAGCGCATCCTCAGCAGTCCCGCTGGTGTGCTGAGGACGCGCTGAGCGCGTCCTCCCATTGGGGTCAGCGTTCGGCCGGGTTCCGGCCGATCGCTGGCCACTCCGGCGCGGGCTGACATCCTGGATGTCAGCCCGGCATCCGGACCAGCAGCCGCCAGAATTAGGTGTCATCGCGGGGGCGCGATGACACCTAATTCAGGCGCCCCCCCGCATGTGCGGAGGAGGCGCCTGAAAGGGAGGGGGGGGGAGGTCCTTCGGACCTCTCTCCCTCCCGATCGGCGGCTCTGCGGGGGTTAACCCAGGCATCATTTGGAAGGGCACAGCCTGCCCTTCCAAATGATGCCTGGCATTAACCCCTGAGGAGCTGGATCGCGAATCGGCGCTGAAAAGCGCCGGTTCGCGATCCTTTCCCGGAGCTGGCCGACATCTTGGATGTCGGCCAAGCCTCCGGGAACTCCCCAGAGGACTGGCGTCATCGTGCGTAGCACGATGACGCCAGTCCTAGAGTTAACCCCTAACTGCCACCAACTGTGGAGATAGGGAGTTCCAATGAACTCCCTATCTCCCGATCCGTGGCAGCTAGGGGTTAAATTTTGGTATGGTTGGATCGGCCAGAGCTTGGCCGTTCCAACGATACCAAACATGAAAGTGAAAAATTTTGTAAAAAAAAAATAATAATAAAAAAAAAAAATTAAAAAAAAAAAACACTTTTTATTTTTTTTGGTTTGTTAATGCAGCAATATTGTTCCCATTTCAATTATAATGTGAACAATGATGCTGCACTAACGATTTTTGTATGCGGTGCGTTTGCTAAAAATAGTGTCATTTTCCCCAAAAAAAAATGTAATGAGACCCCATCTCTAATTTTTTTAACAAGCGCACCCCATACAAAATATAACCGCAATTGCTCGCATGTTAAAATGTGGAAAAAAACACTTTACACATTGTAAATTATTGAAAATACATAATAATGACATATTATGAATCTACCGAGTCTGACGGAAAGAACGATATATAATATGTCTGGGTCATATACTAAAATAAGCCTTCAAAACACGTTTAAACATGATGCGCAAAACAGGTAAAAATGACCTCAGCATAGGGGCGGGAAAAGCCTCAGCAGCGAAAGGGTTAATTAGGGTTGCGACAGGATTTGCAATTGCCGGCGCACTGATTTTCAGGAGCATTGCTGGGATTTGATCAGGTCCAGACTGGTATTTCATTTTTTGGTTACGGAGAAGTTTAGTAACGACACTGACAGGCACTGGTCTAAAACGGAATTCCTGTCTGATACAGGGACTTTGTACAGTTGGAGATGCATTAGAAGTTACAGAATTGACGGATAGAAAGCATTATGCCAGCTTTAATCCAAGTGCTTTAAAACAGAATACATGTGATGCTGTATATGCCAGTAACAGGGTGAATCAGCGGTTTGTGTATCTTCAATGAAAGTTTGGGAACAAATTTACCTTAACTGAACCTACTGTGTTAAAGAATGAGATATAATTGGACCTACTAGGTATAAAATCTTTTATATGCAAGAAGAAGAATATATCAATGTATTTAACTATACCATATGTGAGAGCTGAGGAACACACTGGTTGCATGTGGCTGTGTATACAGCACTGGATGGGAAGCCACACTTTATTTACCATATGCTTCATAGTGACCATATCAGGGACAGTAACTCGTTGAAGACTTAAATAGCTTATGTTGCAGTACCCACAAATGTTCTTCTGAAAGGTATCCTATCACCAAGTTGCCACCTTGTGGCCACAGACAAAATTGCTACAGTAAAAAAGGTCTTTTTTTAAAAAAAAATTGTGTAAATTTGGATGGCTCTATAAAGGTTTTTCATCCAAAAATTTGTACACCTCACGTAAATTTTCCAAATACATTTTACTCTATGCATTTTAAAAGACAGGTGTGCAAACGTGTAGAGCACTGGTTCCCAACCACGGTCCTCAAGTACCCCTAACAGATTAGGTTTTCCATATATCTGAAGCGCAGCACAGGTGATATGATTTGCTGCTCAGTGACTGCAGTTGTCAGTCTGCTTTTCTCCAAGGTGATCTGTAAAATCTGGCCTGTTAGGGGGACTTGAGGAACGCGGTTGGGAACCACTGGTATAGAGAACCGAGCAGCAGCACAGAAAAGGAGGGATGGACTTCTCTGTTAGTCGACACTTCGAAGTCATATGTTTGAAGGTTCATAACAAATATGGGGGATGAAAAGTTGATTTTAGAATACCACTATCTTTATGCAGTAGGTATACACTGTTAATTTATACATTTTAAGAGTGAACCTTAACTGGATAGGTTCATTTCCCTGTGACGTCTCATCAGGGGATAGTTATCGAATTGATCGTATGAACACAGTTCCAATGCCAAAACACCACCACGTTCCTCGTAGGTATCATTGGAAGAAACAACATGCAGCACTGGGAGATGGCCCCCCGTGGTGACATTGACGCGTTTACTCAATCAGCTGTGAGTGGACGGCTGTCCTGCAGGATGGCTCTTCAACCCACAGCGATTACTCGCTCCATTGGCATGCCACCTGGATTGAGTGAAGGCGTATCTTTCATAGGGAGTGATACCCCATCGAATAAGAGCGAAAACACGTACTGGGCATGCCAGGTGCACTTTAAAGATCTATAGTGATGATAATGATGTGCCTTTTTGGAATTAGCTGGGAAAACAGAATAAAAACACAAAAAGTTGTTAAGTTCCAGGATTTCCATTTGTAATTAAATGTTTAAAATCACGGTAGCTCAAAATTTTGATTGTCCAGTCTCCGAGGAACCATTTGTGAAATCAGTAATGAGGGATGGAGAGGATGCTCCTGTGCTAAATAAACATGTAATATATCTTTGCACACAGATTTATCTAAATTTTTGCAGTCTATAAAAATATAATATTGCTTTTTTTTTTTAGGAACCCAGCTTTTTCAGGCAAAAACCTGATCCAATGGAATGATAATACATAGATCCTTAAAACATTCAATACCGGTAACAAATAATAAATAGGTTTCCTCTGAATTACAAGTTACATATATAAACCTCAGGGTGTGAAATTGGCTTTATGGTACTAGAACGTTTCTCATGTTTTAAGACCAAAACCTTTACTAATCCATTCAATTTTCTGCTGAGCGTTTATTTTACCATCTGTGTCTGTGTGCACTTCTCATTGCAGGAATCCAAAACTATTCGTCACCGCTTCCCCCATGATACCAGGCATTGAAATTCAAAGCACAGATTAGTAAATCGGGTCAAATCCAAAAGCAGCCCTTTGGACTCGTATGTCACAAATCAGTCTGGTCGCCTTTAAACAACACAACAGATTAGAACAAGCATCAGAACAAACCAGAGAGGTAAACCGGACGCTTTCTAAAGCCCTAACAAATCGCTCCATCTTTCACTCATTTAAACTTTCCAAATGAGGGTCAATATGCTCCCCCAGCATCCAAATGCTAATGCGCTTAAGTGCGCTTAAGCAGCTTTCCAGCGTGAATGGGCCAAAGAAGGGCTTGCAAAAAACAAGGGAGAGGGTACTGTCACTGTCAAACAGGCATTGTGGTCACCCCCAGAATGGTGGCAATTCAAGAAATTCATGATTTCTGTCCCTTGAAAGCATCTGCTTCGGAAGGTATTTTCCCCCCTTCCTTGCTTTATCTCCTGGCCCTCACCCAGCTCTGAAAGCATAATGCAAACTGATCAACTTTTGTAAACTGATCCATGGAACGAGAACTACATACCTTCCTAATTTCAATGGCCACACACAAGAAAAAGATGCCGTATGACGTGAAAATCCA
Source organism: Leptobrachium leishanense (assembly GCA_009667805.1). Taxonomy (NCBI): domain Eukaryota; kingdom Metazoa; phylum Chordata; class Amphibia; order Anura; family Megophryidae; genus Leptobrachium; species Leptobrachium leishanense. Next base: position 48,926,404 of record CM019068.1, on the reverse strand, counting down.
AGTGATTGTATATGGAATCAACGACAGCATAATCGAGGGGCATTGTTCGGTGAAAACGCCGCAGTCGCAGTCACCGGAGCAGAACATCTTTTAGAACGTGCACCTTGCTTGTGAAGAGACTTTTTTTTTTTTTTTGAAGACTTAAAGAAAAACACAACCACCCAAACAAAAAAATTATATTCTATTGGCTTTTTGAGAACAAAACAATAATAAATCAAGAAATCTCTCTACATAATAGTCTAGAGAAAATAAGGTCTGATTTTCGGTGAGCCAATGATTTCTTATGGCCTTAAAACCAAATCCCTACTTCAATTTGATCATTGACGGAAATAAAATTTAAGTTGGGAAAGACCAGCGCTGTAAAAACACAACAGATCTTAAAAATAAACCTATTCTTTCCTTCTCTAGATTTATTTTATAACTCCAGTTTAAAGGGAACAGAAGACTTTAGAAACCCAAACTGGATTAATACAAAAAAAAAAAAAAAATCATCAACATCTTATGTAAAACGTCATATTGTTACAATCTTGCCACAGTCCCTGTATCTTTTATAAATGTGAAAAAAAATTATTTTATAGAATTTATTATATAGAAATTATTTATTATTTAAGATGCTGGATAGCTAACCAAGCCCTCAATTTATTTCGGCCCGGTAACTGAAACCTGCAGTTTTTCACAGGTAATTTTTGGTTTGGGAGCTTCTAATTTGGGCATACCAGCATTTCGATTCCTGATAGAAATTCAGATCAACTATATGCTCTTGTGGCTATGATTCAACTGGAATTTATTGGTATACGAATTTTCAGAAAAATGAAAGGTGTTGATAAAGTAAATTATACTGAAACCCTTAAGTGTCAGATATTTCTAACAATCATGTTTCAAAAGCACAATTCTGTGTGATGCTGGCCGAAAATAAGCTTTATGGGCATCTTTCTGGTCCAATTATTTTTGGATCAGCTGCGTTTTTCAAATATTGAAACTGGATGAATTTATTTTCGATTGAATTTGCCAATGTTCCGAAAATAATTTTTTATTTTTTTCACAAATCTGCCGATAGAAGTAAAGCAAGCCCCAAGTACCCAAACTCCACTAGCCTGCGTATGCTTATTTTAACATCTATCCGAAGGCTTACTGTCACTGAACTCCGTGCTCAGAACTTTCCTCCTGTGGCTTTAGTAATGTTATTTTAGGTACCGTGTTGCCATGAACGCCACTGCTCCCCAGAAAACCCCCAAACAAGGACCCTTGCTCTGTATGACTGTGCTAGGTGGACCTGATGGGGAGCAGGTTTGACTGCAGTGCCGGGATGTCTGGGTGGGCTGAGTTTGGTAATGGGATTAGCTGTGGTTATCCGATTCTGTACCAAATAAAAGGAGGTCTGCTGGAATGGACAGGCAGTCTGCTTAACCCAATATGACCGGTGTCGTCTGCTTTATCGGGGGAAATTAAGGACAGAAATTCAGCGCTGCTTGCTGAGAGAAAAGTCTAGGAACTAGCGGAGGAAAAGGAGTACGATGGCCAAGGGACAAATCGCGACCTTGGCTCGCATAACACTTGTGTACTTCTTACAATGCTGGTTTTTGCTCTTGCGGACTTGAAAAACAAACAGTTTGTTTTTGGCAAAGCCCTTATTATGATTTGATCGTTCATACGTTCCGCAGACCTTTACCACATGCACAAGGGAACTAAAGCTACCTAAATGACCAACAAAATATTCAATGATTTTACTAGAGTACAGTGATATTAGAAAATAAATAAAAAATCATTCAACCAGAAGCTTTGAATATAGGACACTTGTGGTTATTTTTACATCTTAATTCACAGCACTTTTGAAACAATATATCATGCCACCCTGCACACTCCGGCTGCTTTGTATACCGTAGATTTGCAGTGTAATGATAGTGAACATTACCTCTATCACAGCAGATTAAAATCTGTGCTGTCTAAAAAAGATTGTCCTGTCTTTGCAATAAATCCATCTGTGACCAGACTTTTAGTCGCAGTTATGCTGTCAGACTCCTTGGCCACAGTCTGTATTCTCATAGACTACACAGCATGCTACATTGTAAATCCATCACTGAACGCATGGGAGGTAAATTTACAGTCCTTCAGCCAAACCAGTCATTTTAGAAAATGCTCCACAGTCTACCCTGTCTTTACTATGACGCATGATGCACTCAGTAGTCATAAAATGTAACTCTTTGAAATAGCAAAAACCTAACGCATTGTAGTTTAGATGTACCTGCCCTCAGGCATGTACTGGCCATAGGGACTACAGGGAGATTCCCGGTGGGCCGATGACTCAATGGGCCATTGTGAATGCTGGTTGCGGTGAGAACTTTCTCACCATCTGTAAAACAGACGCAGTCTGCCATGGTCTCATATTGAGGCCACTGTGCCGGAGAGACCTGCTGCGCATCCGCCTCACCTTAAGACATGGTGCACACCCAACCTCAGTGCCACGGTGTTGCTTTACCCAATCACTGAGCAGCAACTCCAGTATCTGTAGAGCGATTGGTTGAGTGTTTTGATTAGTTTATATAATATTTTTGTGCGTGTTTGCATAATTAAAGTTGGCCGGGCTGGATGAAGTACAGGGCTGAATTTTTGTCCCAGTCCAACCCTGCCTGCCCTCACATCACAAGTTAGTCCATGGGTCACTTAACGTCTGTAGATTGCAAGCTCATCTGGGCAGGGCCCTCTACACCTCGTCTCCGGTGTCTGTGTTCGTTTTACTTTTATTTACAATAAAGAACAGGGAATTAAATAAAGTGCGGCAGAAACAATGTGCAATATAAATGATATGGATATTGAAATGGATATTCTTTCTCACGCCATAGACAAAATGTTTTCAGCAACTCTGTATGCTGAAACGTCACTAAAACATACTGACTTTTACTCTTATTTTCTTGACATTTGAGAATATAATTAAAAACTTCTATTTATGTTCTTATATAGAGTGATTTTATTTCCTTTAATCACTGAGCAATGCAAGATGGTGGATGTAATGCGCACACATACCAGCTGCTCAATTCTCCTTTTTGGGTTGAGGAAGCAGAGTCTTTTGTTCGATCCCTGGTGGGAATGGATGATTTCTCAGACTTGAACTCCGCTGTAAAACCATTTTAAATTCATTGTCTCTTTTGCTCTGAGGTGACAGAGTATGGGAATCTAGGTATATCAGCAGGAGGCTGGATGAAACAATCCCGGGTTCGGTAAGGGGTTAAGCCTCTTCTTTTTCAGCAGGTAGACCTGCAGCTCATTAGCTCTGATCATATACACGGACACAGACTGCATTTGGTTGGAGACTACAGTAAAAGGTCTGCTGAAAATAATTAATATATATATATATATATATGAAAAAGACTTTGTTTTATTTCTACTGGGAGCCAGGATATCTGCCCCAGTAACCAATAGTAAGGGAACTACTGTTTAGTTAGCCTCCTAAGAAGGAGTATTTGTTTTGACGTTTGTTTTCTGTTGCAAGTTGCTTGGCTTTTATCCCTTATCAGCGGGAATCACTTAACACCGGCGAGGCGTACCCACCCAGCAGCCGATACACTGCACGCGTCATTGGCTTCAGGGGGACGGCCTGAGTTCAAGCCGTCTTCGTGCAGCCAATGACATGCAGCGTGTGCAGGCTGCAGGTAGGGGTCGAAGCAGGCTGTACGCCTGCGTCTTCAAAGTCCACCCGCCACCCGGGTGACATAGCATGTCTGTGGGGTGAAAGGGGTTAAAGGAACAGTGTATCCTGTTAGAGTTTTCTTTTCCCGATTGCAATAAAAGCTGTATATCCTCCAATTCCTGGACCTGTCTGAGTGGCCTTACCACACTGGTCATTCACCACATCGGCCAATGTTCTTTGTCCCATTTATTGATCTTCATCTTATAACATAAATAAAATCACCCTCATATTACAATCCCCTGCACTTTATGCATGTTGTAAGTCAATGAAATATCCCGATTGAAAGTAAAAAAAATAATTTAATCGGCCCCACCTTCACTGCTGTAAGTGAAATGATAGATCAAACGTTTATCTTAAGGTGTTTGCAAAAAATAGCAGCAGTTCAGGACCATTTATCTTTAAAAAAATGCAAATAAAAAATAGTTTGCTCAGAAAGTACCAGTACCACCTAAGAGATGAGATATTCAATACTTTGGAAGATAAGGCCACACGAGTTGCCTCTTTTGGCGAGAAGGATAATAGCAGTAAGACGCGGAATTAGTAACTGAGAAGCATTAGAGGAGGCAGAATGCTTAAAGAAAGAAAAAAAACACTTGAGAACTTAAAAAGCCAAATCTGATCAAAGAATCCAGTAATGAGATCACAGACTGCAGCAGCTCTTTAAATTAAGCACCATACAATTGAGATCTTAAGGGTCGAGGGGGAGGGCGGCAAGATTTTCTATTTCATCAAAGGAAGGATACAATGTACAAGTCCAGACTTGGAACAGAAATACAGGAAAATGTTTTTTCATTATCACTAGAAAGGATAGAGAATCCGACTTATTTAGGTCAAGAGATCAATTTTGTTAATCACAAATGTACGCTAACACAATAATGGAGAAACTTGGGTAGCATGTAGAATCAAAAACTGTGTGGCTACAGAGATATGAAGTCTTAGAAGCCAGGAGTTTGTTGTATTAAGCCTATGGATCGTTCACGCCATAACAATCCAAAGTAGGAAAACGTTGGAGAGTGGGAGCAGGAGACAGACAGTTCAAGACCATAACTTGGCGCCCAGCTCTACAAAAGTATAGTTAAGCTACCACCCCCTTCTACCCTTGACATTTCTGATCATTCTTATAAATGAAATTGTTTGAATATTTTGACAGGTCTACACGTGTTCTAGCAGTACATTTATCTTTGCTTCTTGAGGGAGAGGTCCATCATTCCGCTTCTAGAGTCATGTATGGGAAATGTACGGCAATCAATTACCAAGTGCCGGCTGGGTGGAGTAGAGGTAACATCACTGCTCTGCATGGAGAGAGCCTGTGGAGTCATGGGTTTGATCTCGAGGAGCAACCTCTCCAGTAAGTGTCCTTGGGCAAGACACCTAATGGTACATACTCGCCAACCAGGACATACTTGAAAATGTTAGAAATCTCAATGTATCCTTCCTGGTGAAATCCTTTCTCAAAAAAAAAAATTGCAACCCATAACAGCAAAATGTGGTGGTTTTCTACATAAGAGCCAAAAGTACATCTGGGCAAATAGATCTGCAGCAAATGTGAATCTCGGTTAGTGAAGGGCCGGAGCAAAGATTTTCCAGTACCAATTTGTCCCATCCTTCCCAATTTAACTCCCGCCAAATTTTGCTAGCATGTAAAACCTTAATGCGTTTCTCCAAACCCCGCCTAACCATCTAACATCTCTTTCCTCTCAGTCATGCACAGACAACAACCAACAGACTAAATACACAAATGCAGAGAGATATTGACAGACCCACAAAGAGACACACAGAAAGCCATACGCAGACACTGACCAGGACACATACAGGCACTGGCAAAGATGGAACAGGTTTCTGTGTCTCCCACTCGGCACCCCCATTCGACCGGCACCATAGGTCACCGCCACACTCGCCTAGCTGTCACACAGGCCCTGGATACATGGAAGATTCCTTATAATTTTGCAATCCGACAGGTATCCCTTATATAAGGACTTTTTTTTGTCTAGTTTAATCATTCCTTGAATAATACATGTATCAAATAATAGGAATAAGATAAAGGAAGTCTGTAAAGGATCCAGGAAATTACCGACATTACTAAGTTAACTTGTTTATGAGAAGATCACAGAAAATGTCATATGTACGTAGCCATCAAGACCCTTTAATTGCCATTATTATGTTCTCAACATACATTGCGTAAATATTTATTATCCTCTAGGAGAATTAGACCTTAGAACGTGGCTCTAGTCCACTACTCACTCTATAGTTCTATTTGTTTTACTTTATTTTTGTCATCTCCCATTATTTTGTTTATGTACTGGTTTACAAGAATTTTAAATCCTATTAAAAGTTACATTTCTATATGATTTTTGCCCTAGCCCTTTATGAGTATTCGCTGTGTTTTTTTTTCTCTGTATGTTGCGGGGTTAAACCCTTTCAAATGGCATAACTTGGGTTATACATAGTTACTCCATGTTCTCCTCCCCTTTTGTTTTTAACAGAGGCAATAGTTATTTTGTATAAAACAATTGTTTGAAAGAACAAATGGCAACATGAGAAATACATAAACTAATTTTGCATTTTAATCTATTTTCTGGAGCTTTTATAAATATAAAAAAATTAAAATGATGTTCTAAAAAGGAACATCCAGATCTATATAAGCAAGGGTCTAAATAGGAAAGCAAAATGGATTTCATGCAATCAGTTTCTCTGGCTGGTAATTTATGTTTTTCCCAATCTGACCATGCAATCATCTTTTTTGTGAAAATACATAATGGTGCAGCATCAAATAGATCTTACAGGACCATATAAGGGTAATTTCAATGTTAATCATCAGATATTCCTGTGGCAGAGAGAGACATGCATCTGGAGCGTCACATTGCAAAGAGCCATTTCAAATGCTACGACAAATGTAAAATAGCATGTGCAGATGTCAAATAACCCCATAAAGGTCGAGGCAAGTCCCAGTGACATACGAGCGGCAGTACATGACACTTTGCAAACCCATTAGTATCAGTCAAAGGAGCTTTGCCAAAACAAATGATCAACCGTGACCAGCACAAAATGAATTTCTTCTTGTTCTTGTGCCATACAGACTAAGATTACAGCAAGCAACCCCATAATCTTCCTGTCATATCTAATTAACCTCTTTGTTAGCAAAATAGAGACACACTTTGCAAGAAACACAGTGTGTCAATTTTAACAAAAACTGTAAACTGGGAGCTACTTAATATATTGATGTAACTATACCTCCGTGTTCTACTCAATAAATCTTGTTGAGTGAACCAAACCAGTCATTACTGGCCACTGTATAACAACATACACCACGCTAGGTCATTACCGTGTTCACAGGAAGGAAGGTGTGTAATTCTAGTACAAGGGCTTGAATGGTATCAAATAGGAATTCTAGCGCTTTTGTTTTTATTTATTATGCGTACACATGGTATCCAGATTTGACTACTTGGTGATAACTCAATCATCTCATTAATGATTAAGTTATATAGTTAGAATTGGAAAGAGTTTATCAAGTTGGAGCTGTGAAATGCTCAACACGCTGGATGCTCCTGTATTAATGGAGTCCTGACATAATGCTGGCCAAGTCATTGCGCCACGCAGCATAATAACATCTGTCTTAATTAGCACTTGGTAATTAATAATTGATTGAAAATTGATGACGCTGTATTTGATAATGCCACGCAGGCGGGGTTTTCGCTCTATTTAAAAACAAAAGAAGTGTTATAGCAATATGTTGCAAGTTAAGTAAACAGAAAAAACAGCTGTTTGTGTGGAATAAATGCCCATTATGACTAATTTCAAGATAAAAAGTACAAAAATGATCTTCAGTGTTCACAATTCTCAAAATCAATAAGAGGAACCGCTTAAGCGCTCAGGTCCAATTGTAGCAGATTTTTCCTAAACGAGTCAATACGCTATTAACATGGTAATCTTTGGTTACTTAATTAAAAGAATCTTAACATGAAAAAAAAATGGATGAAGCCAACACCTGATTTTACAGGTAACGAAATTACTGAGATCTACTGAAAAGTAGCAAGAAATAAAAAGATCTGCAAAAAACCTATACTGTGTTTTTTAAAACCAAGGGACCAATGACACTTTAAAGATGAAAACAGAAACGTCGTTAATGTCCTTAGAATGGTCATGTGACCAGAGGTCCTCCCCCACGCAGGTGCCCCAGAAGCCTGATTTAGCCAACCGCGCCCCCCCACCCCCACCGTGAAAATGTTTTTCGTGCATAGGAAGGTGTCAGCTTTCACTGGTAAACTTTCTGGGATTTAGGTTAGGTTGTTTACAGCTGTACCTTCATTAAGTCTCATTGGAATAGCTGGACGTTTAAGGAAACGCTCAGCCCACTGCAAGCTTTGGTACGCTGCTGTTACAGGAAGTAACATTGGCCGAGGGGTGCTGGGTTAAGGTTCAAGTATAAATAACAAATATGCTTGGAATAGGAGAACCCAAGGAGATCACAAGAGACTAATATTTAACTCCTCCTTCATCCCCCAAATATTATAACCCTAGCATATCCCTTTAAAACCTACCACCAACTCACTGACATTTTCAACTTTAAGTGCACCGGTCATAACCACCTGCTTGGTGCCAACATTTTCAGTCATCTACAGCCTTGATTAAAAATTCAATCATACACACAAATCCTTACATACAAATCCCTCTGTAACCATACCCCTACCTACAACTATTCCCTTATCAGCAGGTACGTTCATGGCGAAATTGTCCTGACGGAGGCTACCATCAAGGCTTGATAAAGGCCATAGTTGCAACTGAAATATTGCCTAAGATAAAGATCCTCCTCCACTCTACTAATTATTTGTGTGCCCGATTGACTTTTCATTATTTTTACTGTACATGGTCATTGGGTTGGCTACCTGGGCAACCTGAGCATCCTCATTTTGTTCAGGTTTGTGGATTAATTTTATTTTCTTCACTAGTTGCACTGTACCCCTTTGTTTAATTACAGAGCTACTGCTGACTTGGATGGATTTCCACCCTATGCCACATAGATATGACTCTGCTGCACCTCTAGTTTAACAAAAATGCAGGGATTCTGAGAAACCAGCTCAATTCATAACTCATTCCCACATTGTACCCAACCCTAGCCTCTTCCCACATAGCCCTGTGTTTCACACAATCTCTTATGGCTCGATAAATTATTTATTTATAAAGTATTTTACCAGGAAGGATAGAGATTTTTCTCGTTTGCAAGTATCTCCTGGATTCAAGAACATTGAATTTTTACAGTAGGGTACAGAAGTAAAAAGTAATAAAATGCCAGATATTAAAAGCAAAACACAAATATACAGATTAACACAGAAAATAAATATGTAGAAAATATACTCACTATGTTACATGTGTACAGGTGCATTCTGTATCGAGGTATGTTAATAGAGATCTCTTAAGTGACTTTAGACTGGGCGAAGATTTGAGGTTTGATTTGGTACATGAATTTTTGAACTGTGCATTCAATCTTGATAAAGCCTGCGTGACAGGCAAAATGTGTCGAGGTGCTCCTTATTTTTAACTGAGTATTATGGGGTGGTTGTGGACCCCTACATAGATGTGTGATTTGAGTTAGCAGGTGTAAGTTTATGAATTTGCCTTTGGCGATTAGGCTATTTTGGTGTTATACGAAATGGACTGAGGTCCCTCTACTACCAACCTATCCTTTGAAGCTTCCTCTTTGTGGGGTTTTCTAATTTGCCGGATATATATATTTAGCGAGATTGCTCTGGCTCTCTTGAGGGGTATTGTGGCAACTCTGTGGTACTTCCGACTCATCATATACCAGCATAGTGGCTAATCGCCAGACACCGTGCCTCTCCTTTTATATTATCTTTGAACGCACCCTGCACCAAACCTTATTGTCATCATATCCTAGCTCTTCCTGATATTTTTGCTTTATATGATTTTGTCATTGTGTACTGTTGCATATATAAGTTGTGTTACTACAATAAAATTGGTTTATTATATGGGACTGAGATACCTCCATTGGTACCTTTGAAACATCCGTTTGGCGTACCAGGTTTGTGTGCTTTGAAGATTTGATGGAGTCTGGGAGGTTATTCCATAATTGTGGTGCTCTGAAGGAAAAAAATATTTTTGTATTGTGGTATTGCAAGTAAGGTGCAAGTCCTGGATCGGACGTTATAGGATGAGAGAACTGCTGGGAGAAGCAGTCTAGGGTGGTAACTTCCCAGAAAAGCTCTTAAACACCAGGTTGGAAAGATGAATGCAGCGTTGACAGAAAAAGGGTTGCTCACCATGGAGAACATCAGAAAAGCCACACTTTGATTGGGGTGCCTGATCCTATTCATTTTTCTTGACGCTCATATTTTATATCTTCCAATCCATCTTTTCCATTTGCTCTGCTAATTTGTCAAATTTGTTTTGTTATTGGACAAACAAAAAGAGTTAGTTGTGTCATACCCATTGTAAAGTATTCCAGAATATGTTGGTGCCATTCAAATAATTGTAATTGAAGATGGCCTACATAAGATGCAGCAAGGTGGGATTCTTTAAAAGTATCTATTTTTACATTGAAATGTGATCAATTCCAACTCCAGACAGACGTAAGCACAGTACAGGAAGAGAGAAAGTTAGTAGTAACCAATGCCTTCTCCTGTATCATGTTTTTCAATCATTGGACTGTGATTTAGAAATAAAGGGGAGGTTCCTCAACTCAATAGCAGCAAAGATGTTTACATGGTATTTCAGGTCAAGTAAAATATGCACTTTTTTTTGTTTTTGGTTCTCTGTTGACTTATTTTCTTTTTTCTTTAGGGTCAGGTCTCTATCATTGGAACATACTCAAGTTTCTCTCGTTCGATTCAATCTACAACGTAAGCATGGCTTCTTGTCCTACAGATCCAGAACATCAACTGGATGACCTCCATTTTTTTTCATGCCACTTGTGACCGTTTTTATTCAAGAAGAGTTCAGCTCTTTTTAGATTACTCTTTAGTTACAAATGAGAATTATCACTCTCTCCGTTTTTGCCATCCAGTGGTGGAAACGGTTAGAAAATGCGACACGTCTCGCGTACACATAAAAACGCTTAGATGGTTTAATGGCAATTTAAAAAATACGTATCATTTCCATTTAAACTGAACAGTACAAAAATCATGTTTTTAAACTACCCATGACATTTATTTATTAGAAATGCTTGCATTCACAGTTCATCGTAAGAAGATTTAAACACTTTATTGGTTAAAACATTCGTTTTCCCAATTAACATCCAGTGACACACACCACTCACAGCACAGAACGATTCATTCTGCTGCATCTTTATGTGCCGCTAAATTCATCTGTCATTTGATCGAATGCCAATAAGGCCACAAATCTCCATGAACTTCCTGGAGTGAATGCGACAAGAGTATTCTGTTTTACCATAGGACTACATTTATGTGCCCCTGTGTTTGGTCATCCAGGCTATTTTAACTCATTTGCCCCTCCATTATCCCAAGACTAGGAGGACAAATTGCTCACAGTGGTCTCCTTTCAGAAGCAGCACAGCGCGCAAAATATTTTGAGTGAGCAGAAACACAAGGAACAGGAGCATAAAAATTCATCACTTTGGCCTCCTGACCTTTACGAATCTGGATGTGGCAAACATTTTTTTTGTTAAGTAGCACCCAGGGAAAGCTAAGCAGGCTGGCTGAGGGAAATTCATGACAAATAAAGAAAAAAACAATATTGTGGATACAGGAAAAACCCACCAGATGCTTCATTGTCTTTGTAGAGAAGCAGTCCTGAGCAAAGTGGGCGATTGGCCACATGGCATACAGGGTGGAATAAGTAAGGGCATTGTTTCATTGCAGCTCTGTCACTTTCCTGACTGCAATACAAAGAGGTGTAAAAGGCAAGATTTAATCCTGAATTTTTTAAATCGGCAGATTAAAACCAATCATGCCAGATGTCCACAAGACTGTTTAACATACAGAAAGCTTTTTCATACTCTAAAGGGAAGTAAACTGTATCTTTATTTTACTAGAGAAATCCTTAACATTTTAAAGTCACATCTCCAGAGCCATGTGGCTCATCTTTTCACTATAAAGCACTCAATTTCAATGAAGAGGTTTTAGAGAAATGTGTAAAAAAACATCTTAAATTATCACAGGAGGCATTGAAACAAAACATTACATTAACTTGCACAAAAACACCAATGGAACTTTGGTGGCTTTCTCCAATGTGGAAACCCAAACCACATATTCCATTCCTACCACCACTAATACTTTGATGGAATTATTAACTTGGCAGCTGTTCCATAAAATAATTAAAAACACTGCGTGAAAACTATGTTTGTGAGGGTCCTAAGAACAAGCAACAGAACTAGTTGTCTGTCCTATGGTCGGTCCCCACTCCGGTCTCAGAAGGTTTTAGCTCGATGGCGCCATCCCAGAGATGACTATTCCATATGCTAATCAGACTGCCATCACCCAGAAACGATGGCCTGTACCAAAATGCTAAGTCATCTCTGCACGAGAGGTGCAGCACCCACGACAATCGTTTTGGCCTCGTCAGGAGTGTATAGCTGGCACTCTTCAAGCAAGGGGTTCACGTCTGGATTACCCTGTATATTTACAGTGAGCAAAGACAAAGTTTGTGAGGGTCCTGAGAACGAGCAAGAGCACTAATAGCTTGCCCTGCAGTGGGTCCCCGTTCAGGTCTTTCAAGGTTTTTAGGGCAGGCCACTTATGCTATTGCCCGTTCTCAGCACCCTCACAAACCTTATGAGGTTGCCCGTTCTCAGGGCCTTCACATACTTTTGCTCACAATAACATATCCTACAGAACAGAGGAGGTGAAATCAGAAGGGGCTATTCACATAGCCCGAACTTTCCACCGAAGGGTGAATTTCAATGTACTTTGCAAATTAGGGGTAGTTGGTCCATTCACAAAGCTGTCAATTCTCCAAATACTGGCGAACTGAAGATGAAAGAAGGTGCAGATCGTCGCAGATCTCCACAATTCTGTGGCAGCGAAATTGTCCCATAGAGAAGTAATGGTTTGTCTATTCACAGAACTGCACCGAAATGTCGGCGAAATTACCCGACTTTCAGCAATTCAGTTCGATAGGATTCAATGGTTAAAGTTTTTTTTATAAAAACGTTTCATTTTCAGTAAAAAGCCTTTTTTATTTTTTAGAACACTATTTGTAAAAAATTAAGACAAAATTTTTGTCTCTTAATTTTTTAATTATTAATTTCTAAAAGGTTTTGTTTTTATTATTTAGACACATTTTACTGCAATTTTATTGGTTTAACCACCTATTATTAGGAGAATAGGAGAGTTCAGGTTTATCTATAGATTTTTTTAAATTCACTTCGGTGGATTTTGCCAAGGCCAGTTTGCCGTGCTTCGACTCCATCTTCGCTACACTATGGTGACCTTATGATGAATATTGAATTCACCGTAGTTTCGGTCACATGGAATCGCCAAGGTGCATCGAAGTAAAAAGCACCGAACTTTCTAGGAAATATTGGTGTTTTATGAATAACCCCTATAGAATGAGAATGCCGTAACGACCTTATTGTTTATAATTTCCTACCTTTTCAGAACCGCTCACTGATTAAAGACAAACCAGGCTATTCAGAGAGAGGTGAAAAACCTTGAGAATTGCCAGGAGAATGAACAATCTAGACCAAATAGCCAATTTGGAAAGTGAGATAAAAATGGGATAATTTTTCTGGTTTTGGCCATTTTGACCTAGAATTTTCAATTCTCCAGTCATTCTCAAGGTTTTCACCTCTTTCTGAACAGCCCTGTAAGTGTAGACCATCTGCGGAGATGGATGCACAAAATTTACACATTATAAACGGTAACACTTTTTTGAAACATCATCTGTCAAAAACATTACAGAACGACATGCATTCGTTTTGTAGGACTTTTACACAATTAAATTTAATAATTTCTCCAGTTCATGGTAGAGACACCACAATAGTCTATAAGCCCCACGCAAACGCTTGGATAACAATATGCAGAAACCAGCCCTTCATGTACGTAAACAGCTTTTGTAAAAGTAACGACTACATACTAGGAATCAGTGGTGTAGCGTGGGTTGTCAGCGCCCGGGGCAGGGCAAGAATTGTGCACCCCCCCCAACCTGTGGACACGGTAACACACCCTGATTCCCTTCTACCAGTAGAGTATGGACCCCTTTACCCCACAAGCACATGTATTGTATATTAACAAAATACTGATATAAAAATATTAAACACACATGCCCCCCAAGCTACACCACTGCTACCAGTCACCCTGTCCCATTATACCCTAGCATAGTTCCACTCTCCCATAATACCCAGTCACTCTCTCCCAGTACCCCCAGTCACACTCTTCCAGTACCCACACTTTCTCCCAGTACCCCAGTCACTCTCTCCCTCCCAATACCCCCAGTCACTCTCTCCCAGTTCCCCAGTCACTCTCTCTCAACTATATATCCAAGTACCTCCAGTCACACTCCCCCAGTATGCCCAGTCATTCTCTCCTTGAACCTCTAGTCACCCTCTCCCCGTACCCCCTCACTGTGTGTTGGTCATGCTGCTCTGGTGTCACACAGTGTCGCCTACCTGGAGTTGCCGGTGGCCTGGGGGGGAGCTGTCCAGGGGGGCTTAGTGGAGACCGGATTTTAAATGTGCTGCAGGGCAGGCACCTCCCCTCTCTCCTTCCTGTACAGCGGCTGCAGGGCTGCCAGTGGGTGGCCTGGCACAGGGCTTCAAGGAGGGTCTGACAAGCTTGGTACAGGGTCAGTGGTCTGTCAGGTAATGCAGTGCTGCTTCACATGACTCATGCGTTAAGGAGGAGTCAGGACCAGAATTTTCTGTCCTGGTCCTCCCTTCGGGACGCTGAGTGCTAAGTCACTGCCGGCACCTTAAAACTGGTGGCTGCCCATGAAAGGGCCTCTCACGGACACCATTGTCTGTGAGCAGACACCATGCTGATCCCTGCTGGAAAATAATAGTGATTCAAATTTCTTTTGAAATTTTGCGCCCCTCAGAAAATTGCACCCGGGGCGACTGCCCCCGAGGACCCCCCCACGTTACACCACTGCTAGGAATGCAAGAACGCGACGGTGTCCCCACTTAAATCATACAGGGTTATTCAAAGAGAATCGAAAAGTCACCGCACGTTCGGTGACTTTTCGTTCTCTTCAATTCGGCCCAATTTGGCGATCCCATTTCGGCAACCCTGCAGTGTATTCAGCAAGCACCACAGCGCTGTCGAAGCGCAGGGAAAAGCTGCCGCAAACCCGGCGAAAAGACACCGCAAAAACCTGGCGAACGCACGCCGAAACCCGCAAAAACATCTGTATTAACCAGCCGAAGACACCGGAAAAACCCGAGCAGGAGCAGATCACACGCAGTGAAGCCTCCGGAAAAAGCCGACACCGCAGACGAGTGGAGTGAATAAATTAGGAAAACAGTTTGCTTGAATGATTGAAAAGTGAAACACCGTTTGTAAAGAAACTACTGAGCGAAAATGTCTGAAATTTACCTATGAGGTCCAATGAATGATAATAAAAAGGACTGTTACAGAAAAAAGAAGTTAAAAAGAAAAAAAAAAGGACTTTTTTTTAGAAAAAAAAAAGGAAAAATGCTTAAAAGATACTAAAAAAATCTGTAAATAAAGAGACTCTTTACTGCAGAATTTTATAATGAACGCTTTATTAGATATTGAATTAAAATGGGAATATTTTTAACATTGAAGCCTATGGGATTCACCTGAATAAACCTGTCGAATTAAACCACCGAATGGCAGGGCATTAGGGGAACCTTTCACTGCTGGTTTGTGTTCTCTGAATAGACGAAGCATTGCTTTTTTATGGGGATTCACTGCCCTCGAACAGGTACCAAATGTGCAGGCAATTCGCCAGGATTTAGCGTATTGCCTGCTCTCTGGATAGCCGAATGGCCAAGAAAGGTAACCGAACGCTGATTTTCAGTGTTCGGTTACCTTTCTCCAGCCATTCGGATCTCTTTGAATAACCCTGATAGGGTCTTGAAAAAGACACGATTTCACCAAGAGAGGATCACACGGCAGTTTCTGACTGTGCTGTAGGAAGGATTTACTGGATCCCCAATTCACAAGAGCTGCAATAAGCCAAATCACACAGTTAAAGAAATAACTAAAACCAAAGAACCTAAACACTGGAAACTGCCATTCAACCTTTGCATCTTGGAAGGTATTACAGAAAATCATGAAAATAAGCCTCTCTTCCTTTTAGCACTAATTTTACAAATTGATACGTTTTGGAAAGAAAAAAAAACACAATTATAATTTGATCCTGAATTAGTACTATATGGGACAAAGATAAAACACTGATAATTGGAGCACACATCAAGTACAATGTATTCTATGATTCAACTTGCTAAATAGAAGACATCTTACACCGTTGAAAAAAGTAATTTTGCCATATAGTTCGTTAAGGATTGCAGCAAATTGGACATATTTAATTTCTAGTGTCATTTTGTGGATAAGAGTTTGTGATGTCACCTTGTGATTCTGACTGATTTGATGAACAGAATAAGGCAGTAATCCTATAATATGGGACTGAATAGAATTTAATGTGCCTCAAAGTCCATTTGCTTGGCAATGATGCAGGTATTCGGCTTCCACTGCCCTCTACTTCAGAAAGATTGGCATGCTCAAAATTGCTTACATAACCTCCCCCCCATCCCCAAGTACAAATGGGGAAAATAAATCAACTAATCAAACTAACGCACTGGTCAGGTAGGTCATAATCGCTTGTATAAAAAGGCTCATGTGTTGTGCCAAAAATGTCACATTCAGCTCTTTACTATTATTATAATGGAGTGACCGGCTTCTCTTTTGGGTTTGTGAATGGATCAGTGGGGTGGTGGATGTCCAGGTTTGTGTATGTATCAGTGGGGTGGTGGATATCCAGGTTTGTGTCTATGGGGGGAGGTCCGGGTCTGTGTGTGTCAAGGGGGGGGGGGGCTGGCAGGATTTATGTCAAGTGCGTCAAGTGATTCTATATCTATTTATTTATTATTTATTATTCTTTATTTATAAAGCGCCAGCATATTCCGCAGCGCTGTACAATAGGCACAGTATAGACAGGGTTACAATACATTGAACAACATTTGACAAACAGTACAGTAGGAGATGAGGGCCCTATTCCTGTAGGAACTCACAATCTAGGAGGGTTGTCTCTTACGGTGTCAGCGCCTATGTGTGTCTTTCTCTGCATCTTTTGTGATTATCTAGGTCTCTGTATTGATGGCTTTTCCACTGGTTTTGTCATGGTCTCTGCCAGGGTCTGCATTTTTTGCAGAGTCCTTATCACTGTGCCGGTGTTCCTCTGTGACCATCAGTGTCTTTCAGTGTTTGTCAGCATCTATGGGCCCTATTCCCTACTTGGCGCTGGGACGACAACGGGGTAAACCTATGCCAGCAGATTTCACCGTAGCGTCTCTATTTAAGCACCATATTCCGGGGCAGGTACTAAGTCATCAACCTGCCCCGGAGCGCAGCGCTACACTCGATGATACTCTCGGTAGTGTTTCTGCTCCGCCTTGAGTATCACCTCCTGGAGTCCATAGGACTCCAAGGAGGGATGTGCTACTAGGCCGCAAGCCCTGTGCGATTTCGCTCTCGTGAGATCACGCAGTGATCGCGGAGGGAGACTGGGGATTATTTGTCCCTAGTCTCACTCTGCTCCTGGCAGTCTGCAGAAGTGGAATAATTTAGTACCAGCTTCTGGGTGATGAGAAAAATCCGTTTAACCCATTGGAGTGGAAATTTGTGCTAGTACTTCGTGCTCCCCATGGGATGCGCAAAGTACAGCAAGCTCGTGCAAGCCAGCGCAATCACTGATGCACTAATGAATTTTACAGGATTTAGCGTTAGGAATGTAATATGGGGGGCATGCGTTAACATCACTTATCCTGACGTTAACGCCTACTCACCTGAACGCTACATCTAGCCTTCACAAGCAAATAGTGCCCTATGAATTTTCCAGCGTTTTTCTGCATCTCAATCGGTTTTGTTTTCTTTTGTGTTCTTTGCCCATTTCTAGGTCATTGTGTTCATTGTTCACAAGTGTCTAGGTTTATGTTTTCATCTCATTATCTCTATCAGTGCTTTGTAATTTGAGAGGCTCTGTCATCGTCTTCGTGCCTGTGTCTCTCATCTAGTGTTGGTCAGTGACCGTGTGTCGCTTTGTTATGGTCTCTGTTTTTCAGTGTCTGCATGTGTTTGGCATTATTTTTGCAAGTGTTTCTGCATGTGTCTGTGCATCTTCAGAAAAGTATGATTTGAAGGTCACTCCCTTTAAAATGAGCATCAATCAGGTCCCTCACACCCGGGGCAGTTAAAAAGCCCATGACTCCACAGGGAACAAACAGAAGGTTGGTTATACTCCACAAATCACTATACGATGATTTATTAGGAGCAAAAGCTAGTGTCCCGGCTCAAAGATCTGTGTGTATGTGTTTGTCAGTGTCTCTGCCATTGTCTCTGTGGGAGTCTTGGTCACTGCCAGTGTCTTTGTGACCTGTACCACCTCTGTCAGTGTTTTTTAGGTCTGCATCTTTGCTAGATTCTTACTTTTATCTGTCTTTCTGCCAGTGTCTAATGTGTTCGTATATTAGATGGATCAGAATTTTTATTATTTTAGTTTGTTTGCTGAGGTTTTATTTCACAATTATACTTATTTGCAAGGGATGCACCGATCCCCATTTTTGAGCCGCTGATCCGAGTCATGCAGTATTGACCAATATCCAGTCCAGATCCAATTCCATACGACTGCGGCCGAACCAGCGGCTCAGTCCTGTAATGGAGTCAAGGGACCTCTGCATTGACATGCGGTATCTTTCCGGTCTGCTCATGCAGCACACTGTCGGTAGTATTAAACAGGGAAGATTCTTGAGAGTGAATGCATGGGCACCTGGGGACACGCAAAGTCCTCTCCACCTCCTCCATGACTTCATGCAGGAAAAGAAGACACTCCAAGTCCATGCCGGGGGCTGCAGGGCTCCAGATGAACGTCTCACTGCCCATCAGGTCCTGGACTCGGGGATAGGATAGCCATGAAAAAGCAGATCACTGATCCCTGAAAAAAGCCTCAATCAGGTCTCAATCCTAGGGATCGGATAGGGACATCCCTGTTATTTGCACTTAATGGTTAAATATTAGTGAATAAAACATGTATATTCTTTAAGCTTTGTTTTGGGTTTGATAATGGGAGGTTTTATATGGAGGGATGAGGAGTGTGACCAACGCAAGGTGTGATCAGAGGAGGCACTGGGAAGATTTTTTTCACAAAGGCCAAGGTCAGCCCTGAATGGGGGGGGGGGGGAGAATAGAAAGATTACATTAGAAAAAAGTAAAAGGGATACCCAATGCCTTAAAATTAGCCTGAGGAAAGGATACTGCAAGCATGTTTAATTGGAAGAATTTATAGCACTTAGACATAATATCAATTAGAATTAAATATATTTATTTTTGTAGGAAAAAAACATATTGCATCTCTCAAACTCTGAAGCTACTGAGCATTACTTGTGCTACACTGGGTGGGCTTATAGAGGTTTTTTTTTAGTATTTCACTAATTTTCCATGCCCATCCCTCTAAATGTGACCCTGTTCGAAAGCTTTTATGTGTTTGACAACTCCAGGCAAGAAAACATGCAGTCCCTGTAATAGCATGAAATCGGTTAACAAAGACTAAAGAAAACAGGGAGCAGGAGGCAGGATAGGAGGCCGAATCCAGCACACACACGTTTTCGAGATCTAACTTTAAAGCAAGCTAAAAAGAATGCCTGTAAAAGAAACAACAAGCAGCGTGTATACATGGGGAATAGCCATATAACGGCAAAATATTGGCAGCGGTTATGTAGTACAATTGTTTTCATGGATCATTTATTACTACAAATAATAAACATCAACCCAGAAGTATAAGCAGCATCATGATAAGCTGAATTTAGTTACAGAACAACGTAGAAGAGAAATACATATTTGACTAATCTCAGAACCTGGATTGATACTTTCTTCATGTAGTCACACTCACCGGACACTTTATTAGGTACACCTTGCTAGTACCGGGTTGGACCCAGTTTTACCTTCAGAACTGCCTTAAATTCTTCGTGGCATAGATTCAACAAGACGTCAGAAACATTCCTCAGAGAGTTTGGTCCATATTGACATGATGGCATCACGCGGGTTGCTGCAGATTTGTCGGCTGCACATCCATGATGCAAATCTTCTGTTCCACCACATCCCAAAGGTGCTCTATTGGATTGAGATTTGGGGAAGGTGGAGGCCATTGGAGCACAGTGAACTCCTTGTCATGTTCAAGAAACCAGTTTGAGATGATTTAGGCTTTGTGACATGGTGCATTATCCTGCTGGAAGTAGCCATCAGAAGATGGATACACTGTGGTCAAAGGGATTGACATGGTCAGCAACAATATTCAGCTAGGCCATGGATTTTAAAAGATGCTCAATTGGTACTAAAGGACCCAAAGTGTGCCAAGAAAATATCCCCCACACCATTACACCACGAGCCTGAACTGTTGATACAAGGCAGGATGGATCCATGCTTTCATGTTGTTTACACAAAATTCTGACCCTACCAGCTGAAATAGAGACTCAGACCAAAGTTTTCCATTCTTCTTTTGTCCAATTTTGGTGAACCTGTGTGAATTGTAGCCCCAGTTTCCAATTCTTAGTTTACAGTAGTGGCCCCCGGTGTGGTCTTCTGCTGCTGCTGTAGCACATCTGCTTCAAGGTTGGACGTGTTGTACATTCAGAGATGGTATTCTGCATACCTTGGTTGTAACGAGTGGTTATTTGAGTTACCGTTGCCTTTTCATCATCTAACTAGTCTGCCCATTCTCCTGTGACCTCTGACATCAACAAGGCATTTTCGTCCACACAACTGCCTCTCACTGGATATTTTCTCTTTTTCGGACCATACGCCATAAACCCTAGAGATGGTTGTGCATGAAAATCCAGTAGATCAGCAGTTTATGAAATACTCAGACCAGCCCGTCTGCCACATGTCACTTAAATCCCCTTTCTTTCCAATTCTGATGCTTGGTTTGACCTTCAGCAAGTTGTCTTCACCAGGTCTCGATGTCTAAATGCATTGAGTTGCTGCTATGTAATTGGCTGATTAGCAATTTGTGTTAAGCAATTGAACAGGTGTACCTAATGAAGTGGGCAGGTAAGTGTATTTCCTGCATGCAAAAATAAACCCATAAGCGCGATGTGTCTCTTAGCTTAAAAAAAGATTTAATGGCAAAACTCAAATGGGGGAGGGGGGTGCATATGAATAAAATGACTCGGATGACCGTTTAACTAATGCATGGTAGAAGAAATCTGATGTTCACATAATACAGTGAAACCCACTGAAGCCAAAATCTTCATCGAACACATGCTGCCCCCATAAAATTAGGAGTTAATCTAATATTAGCTTCATCAGCAAAATAGAACATCATTTTCTTCAGCAATATCTCCATCGGATTAATAAAATCACCAATTGATCTGGCAAACTAGTAGATCCTGTAAACATAGTTTAATAGAAATAAAGTTAAGATAGGCACCTGAGCATTTTCCAGCAAAGTTATACTGCTAACCTGGAAAAGTCATTTAACTAACAGTAGAGATCAAGGTATCAATTCTGGTAGATTAAAAAAAAAAAGTGAAATGCGCGGCATTATGGGAAGAGTGTTGTCATTATAGCAAATATACCCATAAAAAATGGGTAGATTACTGTACTGTAGCGCATGATAATTACCCCCCGCCCCATTTCTCTATCCCAATAAGCCCTATGACCCTATGCTGCAATAAGACCTATGAATAGCACCATAGTACTGATAGAATTTGTGGTTGGTGACAAAAGCCATGCAGTAATCAGGGTAGGGGAAAAAAGCAGAAGTCCTGAAGGTAGAGGGAGTAGGGACAGGTGATAAGTACATCAACTCCTCCCATGACTTCAGGCTTCCGCTTCTCTATATACGGAATCTGCCGAGTCCACCGGAGAAGAAAAGGACACGTGACCGTCCTGCAATAATGTGATGTGATTGGGGGAAAAAAAGGATCAAAATAAGCTCATTACACAGCAGAGAAATGGCCGTTACCCCAAACAACCTCACTGCTATTTCTTTTAGCATAGGGGAAAATCAAACAGAACACTTCCCTTAGCCCAAGCGGAAGTTCCCATCCCTCATGTATATTTTTTTTTGTAAAATGGATGTCTTGACCTTTCAACGTATTGTTTTTTTTTTAAACTGTACCAATCATACCTATGTATAGCCCTGCAGAACGTGTTGCCACTTCATAAAGTATAATGGTATGACGGAACACTTCCTATATTTTAATACTAATTCCAAGTGGAAACTTCACACACTGGAGCATAAACACGACTTTATTAGGTCTATTAATATTCATCACCCAAAATACCTTCATTATAGAGACTCTGCAATCATCAGTATATACTTATTTGACCACACATTAAAATGGAAAAAAGAAAATACCCTCCAACAACTTTGTATACAGAGCCAAAATAACGCTACTACCGGTAACTACTTCCACCTCTCGGCACAATAAAGCACATGAGCCACACTATAACTACCACAACACAGGGATGAGAGAATATTCTCATTAAACGTCCCGTCCCTGTTCTTAATAATGGTTTCTATACAGCCCCTAAAAAGTAAATATATTTATACAAGATTAGAATGTAGGGTGTAAGGAAGACGAGAGGAAGGGTATAGAGTAAGAACAACATCCTCCAAAAAAAAAACCAATCACATGCCCACTGGAACTTCCCCAGATCAGTGATCAGTCAATGGGACAAAAAAGGTCAGAGTTCCATAACCAACAAACCAGACTTTTAAAATGGCAAAGAAAAAACCACCCGACACATGGTTTACCATCACGGCTTCTTATACTTTGTCTAGGTCATTGTGATGTTGCTTGTAATTGTTGCACCAGATTTAACTTCAAAAGCTGGGCCTAAGTGATTTTGCATTTGTGCAAAATTATAAAAAAATAATAATAATCAATACAAAATAAAAACGAGCATAATAAAGTGCTACACTCACCTGTGGTCCCATGGTGCATAGGACAGCACAGACCTGTAGCAGAAGGACACTGAGAACAAACAGTTCCCAGTGTCCTTCGGCCACGGAGGGCTCGGTCTCATCTCCAGGGAATTCTGTTTACTCTAGGAGATACCAGCAGCGGCACATGGCCATGCAGCCGGTATCTGCTAATGGCTCCTTCCTCAAGCTGCTAACCTAGTGGCTCACTTTGAATTGGATGTACAATGGGGAGCTGTTAATAAGGAGCTTGTAATGGAAAAATACTACTTAAGTGGAATAGAGTCCACGGTTTGTGGTTGACAGGTTCTCTTAATACATATAATTAGCTTGATTTTGCAATATGAAGAGCATTGTTCACCTCATTTTTATATCCTGCAGGGGCAATTATGCTCATTTACTGTTTTAAGTCCAAACTGTATGTGTTTGTAAAGGGCACTGGGGGGGGGGAATTCTTTTTAAAACGAACGTGTTTCTCTAATCCGTCAGTCAAGAGCAACATAAGGGAACGTGACCGCTTTGAAAGATTCTATTAGCATGTCCGTGACCGCTGGGGAGAAATCTATTACTGTGCTGAAAATAATACCAGACTGTAGAGGTCAAAAATTGACTGACATCACTGTGTACAAGCATTAAGATACACAAAGACTCAGTTGTGCCTGTAAGCCTATGGCACATTGTCATTCAGTAAATGAAAAAGGCGCTATTATAAGGAGATGTTGTCAATATCGGAGACAAATCTTTTCTAGCTCCAAATAATACAGTTGTAAAATGTCTGTCGGTAGGAAGTACATGCGATTAGTGCTCATTAACCCCCTCAGATAGGCACGAGATCAGCAGCCGCTATATTGTGCAGGCCTTTTGGTAGTAGAAACACTGAAAAAAGTTACACAATGAAACGAACATTACATTGCAGAGATCGCTGTGTCCATAATTGTTTTATCATATGCACTGAAGTACTTCGTATTAAAGGTAAATACACATAAAGGTTGATTAAAGGGATAGTATACAGCCAAAAAAACAGTCTGTATTTTACCAGGAAGGATAAATTGAGATTTCTCTCGATTTCAAGTATGTCCTGGGTTCAAGAACACTGAGTTGTTACAGAAATACAAAGTAGTAAAATGCAAGTACCGTATTTTTCGCTCCATAAGACGCACTTTTTCCCCCCAAAAAGTGGGGGAAAAGTGGGTGCGTCTTATGGAGCGAATATGGCCCAGCAGCTCGTGGATGTGCCTCCGCTCACCTGCCGCCGCCGCGTTCGTCTCCCTCTGAGCATGCGTCTGGCGGCAGGAAGCTTGGGCACTCGCCTGGGGGAGCCACGTGACCGCGATCTCCCGAGATCGCGGTCACGTGGCTCCCCCAGGCGAGTGCCCAAGCTTCCTGCCGCCGGACGCATGCTCAGAGGGAGACAAACGCGGCGGCGGCGGCGGCAGGTGAGCGGAGGCACATCCACGAGCTGCTGGCCATATCCATATGTGAGCTGGGGAATTATCAATGTGTGAGCTGGCTGGGGCAAATCCATGTGAGAGCTGGCTGGGGCAAATCCATGTGTGAGCTGATGGGGCAAATCCATGTGTGAGCTGATGGGACAAATCCATGTGAGCTGGCTGGGGCAAATCCATGTGTGAGCTGATGGGGCAAATCCATGTGTGAGCTGATGGGGCAAATCCATGTGAGCTGGCTGGGGCAAATCCATGTGAGCTGATGGGGCAAATCCATGTGTGAGCTGATGGGGCAAATCCATGTGTGAGCTGATGGGGCAAATCCATGTGAGAGCTGGCTGGGGCAAATCCATGTGAGAGCTGGCTGGGGCAAATCCATGTGAGAGCTGGCTGGGGCAAATCCATGTGTGAGCTGATGGGGCAAATCCATGTGAGAGCTGGCTGGGGCAAATCCATGTGAGAGCTGGCTGGGGCAAATCCATGTGAGAGCTGGCTGGGGCAAATCCATGTGTGAGCTGATGGGGCAAATCCATGTGTGAGCTGGCTGGGGCAAATCCATGTGTGAGCTGGCTGGGGCAAATCCATGTGTGAGCTGATGGGGCAAATCCATGTGAGCTGGCTGGGGCAAATCCATGTGTGAGCTGATGGGGCAAATCCATGTGTGAGCTGATGGGGCAAATCCATGTGTGAGCTGATGGGGCAAATCCATGTGAGAGCTGGCTGGGGCAAATCCATGTGAGAGCTGGCTGGGGCAAATCCATGTGAGAGCTGGCTGGGGCAAATCCATGTGTGAGCTGATGGGGCAAATCCATGTGAGAGCTGGCTGGGGCAAATCCATGTGAGAGCTGGCTGGGGCAAATCCATGTGAGAGCTGGCTGGGGCAAATCCATGTGTGAGCTGATGGGGCAAATCCATGTGTGAGCTGGCTGGGGCAAATCCATGTGAGCTGGCTGGGGCAAATCCATGTGTGAGCTGGCTGGGGCAAATCCATGTGTGAGCTGATGGGGCAAATCCATGTGTGAGCTGGCTGGGGCAAATCCATGTGTGAGCTGGGGCAAATCCATGTGTGAGCTGGGGCAAATCCATGTGTGAGCTGGGGCAAATCCATGAGCTGATGGGGCAGATCCATGTGTGAGCTGGGGCAAATCCATGTGTGAGCTAAGGCATATCCACGTGTGAGCTAAGGCATATCCACGAGCTGGGGCAATATCCATTATTACACTATTTCATTCAGAATATTTATTTTCCGGTTTTCCTCCTCTAAAAACTAGGTGCGTCTTATGGTCAGGTGCGTCTTATGGAGCGAAAAATACGGTAATTAACACAAAACAAATATACAGATTAACAGAAAAATAAATATGTAGGAAATAAAGTCATAATGTTACATGTTTACAGGTGCATTCTGTATTGAGGTATGTTAACCCTTTCGCTGCTGAGGCATTTCCCGCCTCTGTGCTGAGGTCATTTTTACTGGTTTTGCTCATCATGTTTAAACATGTTTTGAAGGCTTATTTTAGTATATGACCCAGACATATTATATATCGTTCTTTCCGTCAGACTCGGCAGATTCATAATATGTCATTATTATATGTATACGTCATGACCTGTCTGTATATTATAACAAAAAATGCAATAAAATATGAATTTTCAATAATTTACAGGAATCCGGCCGATCGCAGGCTGCTTCGGGAGGACGCGCTCAGCGCGTCTTCCGCAGCCAACCCTTCCTGCGGCAGGACGCGCTGAGCGCGTCCTCCGCAGCAAAGTGGTTAATAGGGAACTCTTAAGGGACTTTAGACTGGGGGAAGATTTGATGGCGTCTGGGAGGTTATTCCATAATTGTGGTGCTCTGTAGGGAAATGAGGATTGAGCCACTTTCTTTTTGTATTGTGGTATTGCAAGTAAGGTGCTGGACCTGGATTGGAGGTTATAGGATGAGGGAACTGCTGGGGGAAGCAGTCTATTCAGGTATTTATTTATTTATTTATAAAGGATTTTACCAGGAAGGATACATTGAGATTTCTCTCGTTTTCAAGTATGTCCTGGGTTCAAGAACATTGAAGTGTTACAGTTACAGAAATACAAATACAATGCAAGATATTAAAAAAAAGGTAGGGTGGCAGCTTCCCAGAAAAGCTCTTAAACTCCAGGTTGGAAAGGTGAAGGGTACGTCTAGATTCCAGCGATGGCCAGTTTAGCTCTTTTAACAGGTCACAATGGTGGGTCATGTAGTTACATTGTAGCACAAAGTAGCAGAAGGAGTTATACAATGTAGTAAGTTTCTGGAGGTGTGTTTGCGGGTCAGCTGCATACACTACATCTCCGTATTCAGTAGACGGCATAAGCATTTGTTGTGCAATCTGCTTTCTTACCGTGGGGCTCAGGCAGGAATTGTAATTACAACCTGACTTGCCCACGAAGAGTGGCTTAACAAATTCAAACACAAAAAGGGTAACCCCCCCCCCCCCCACAAACTTTCACACGCACCAGCACTTTCACTTCATTTGGCTGTTGGCATAAGCTCGTCTGGATTTGACACGTTTGACTCATGAATGGATTGGCTGTATGCAGACCAGAGCACATCAATTTTAAATGTAGTTTACAATCCTTTGTGGGTGGTAACACACGATTCGCACTGGGCTATTCGGACCAAAATTACACATCCTATTGAAATAATGTCATTTTGCCATCAGAATACTCCTGTAATCCAGTGGTGCAGGTCCATATAGATCACCCACTTGCCTACATGGTCCGTAGACCACATTGTATCAAAATCCCCTCCATATGAAATTTCGAAAGTTGTGAATATCTTTATCAAGAATGGTGGAGCGGATTGTTCCACGCGGAGCAATATTCTGTGAACAGTATTTCACAGCGTTACCGTTCATCGTATCATGCATTCTACTAGAGAGTTCCCGATCGTATTCCAGTTGTAACGCAAGTCATTTAATCCCAAGTGGCAAATACTATGAGCATTGAATTTCCATGCTAGAGGTGTGGAGTCTATAGGACCCCATTCAGTCTTATCACAGGAGTAGTGCAATGCAAATTGATGGTGGAAGGCTCCAGAGGAACTATTGGACATCAATGTCCTTCCAGTTACATTGCAAGAAGACAGCGAATCGGTGCAAGAATATTGGTGAAGCCAGGTAGGATATTGTAAATGTGAGGGTGATTTTTTTTTTTTTAACAAATTGTGAAGTTTTGCCTTCCCAAAATCAAGTTTACAGCATGATTTTGGTGTTATTTTTGGCATTTTTGCATTAGCAGCACTAATGAGCTGGAAATCAATAGTTTTCTGGCACTGGTGTCCTTTAGTACAGTTCAAAGAATAGGACACACATAACTGCAGTATTCCTGGGGGGAAAAGCAGAATGGCAATGCAATTAAAGCTCCACTTGGAATGGCAAGTGGTGCAGTAAGGATTAAGTAATAACCAAGCCTCGAACTTGCGGTCCATTTTCAGTACTGACTAGGATTTGGGAAATTACTACCTCTTAAGTATGGGATTGAACTGAAGACAGCAGGAACAATGTAAAGTGTTGATGTTCTCATAGGGTAACATCTTCCAACATTTGTGGCAAATATGATTTAAAGACTAACATCTTCCAAGCTCCCTTTCACTTCACTGCAACTTAGAAGTGATTAAGGTCCTAATGCAGCTACTGATACCCTGCCTGAACATTTAATCCTTCTAACCCTAAGAGCCACATTCACAGCAGGAACAACATATGACCTTAAAAGAATGGTTTGGTCCTTAAACCTGTTCCGCATATGAAAGTATATTCTGCTCGTTAATAACTTCTACCACCAGGTTACTTTATCTGAACTGACATTTACACACATCCTGGGCCCTATTACATTCTTCACGCAAAAACGCTTGCCAACGCGTGATTTTTTGCATGAAGCGTTAAACGTTAACGCGCATAAAACAACACTGGAAATACAATCCTTGCGCATTTTTTCATCCGTCAAATAAAAAGCGCGGAAAATGGACGCGCAGCAATCAGTGTGCAGACTTTTTTTCTCGCGATTCAGCCAATCAGAATTAAGAACCACAATTGTCTCACGTTAAGTTTTTGCGCCTGTCAAAGTCAATCTGCGCATACAGTCAGGTCCAGAAATATTAGGACATCGACACAATTCTAACATCTTTGGCTCTATACACCACCACAATGGAGTTGGAATGAAACAAACAATGTGCTTTAACTGCAGACTGTCAGCTTTAATTTGAGGGTATGTACATCCAACTCAGGTGAACGGTGTAGGACTTACAGCAGTTTGCAGATGTACCTCCCACTTGTTAAGGGACCAAAGGTAATGGGATAATTGGCTTCTCAGCTGTTCCATGGCCAGGTGTGTGATATTCCCTCATTACCCCAATTACAATGTGCAGATAAAAGGCCCAGAGTTCATTTCAAGTGTGCTATTTGCATTTGGAATCTGTTGCTGTCAACTCTCAAGATGAGATCCAAAGAGCTGTCACTATCAGTGAAGCAAGCCATCATTAGGCTGAAGAAACAAAACAAACCCATCAGAGAGATGGCAAGAACATTAGGCGTGGCCAAAACAATGGTTTGGAACATTCTCAAAAAGAAGGAGCTCAGCAACACCAAAAGACCCGGGAGACCACGGAAAACAACTGTGGTGGATGACCGAAGAATTCTTTCCCTGGTGAAGAAAACACCCTTCACAACAGTTGGCAAGATGAAGAACACTCTCCAGGAGGTAGGTGTATGTGTGTCAAGGTCAACAATCAAAAGACGTCACCAGAGTGAATACAGAGGGTTCACCACAAGATGTAAACCATTGGGGAGCCTAAAAAACAGAAGGCCAGATTAGAGTTTGCCAAACAACACCTAACAAAGCCTTCACAGTTGTGGAATAAGATCCTATGGACAGAGGAGACCAAGATCAACTTGTATCAGAGTGATGGGAAGAGAAGAATATGGAGAAGGAAAGGAACTGCTCATGATCCTAAGCATACCACCTCATCAGTGAAGCATGGTGGTGGTAGTGTCATGGCGTGGGCATGTATGGCTGCCAATGGAACTGGTTCTCTTGTATTTATTGATGATGTGACTGCTGACAAAAGCAGCAGGATGAATTCTGGAGTGTTTCGGGCAATATTATCTGCTCACATTCAGCCAAATGCTGCAGAACTCATTGGACGGCGCTTCACAGTGCAGATGGACAATGACCCAAAGCATACTGCAAAAGCAACCAAAGGGTTTTTGAAGGGACAGAAGTGGAATGTTATGCAATGGCCAAGTCAATCACCTGACCTGAATCCAACTGAGCATGCATTTCACTTGCTGAAGACAAAACTGAAGGGAAAATGCCCCAAGAACAAGCAGGAACTGAAGACAGTTGCAGTAGAGGCCTGGCAGAGCATAACCAGGGATGAAACCCAGCGTCTGGTGATGTCTATGCGTTCCAGACTTCAGGCTGTGATTGACTGCAAAGGATTTGCAACCAAGTATTAAGATGGGCAAGTTTGATTTATGATTATTATTCTGTCCCATTACCTTTGATCCCTTAACAAGTGGGAGGCACATCTGCAAACTGCTGTAAGTCCTACACCGTTCACCTGAGTTGGATGTACATACCCTCAAATTAAAGCTGACAGTCTGCAGTTAAAGCACATTGTGTTTCATTCCAACTCCATTGTGATGGTGTATAGAGCCAAAGATGTTAGACTTGTGTCGATGTCCAAATATTTCTGAACCTGACTGTATATGCTGTATCAATAAAAAAAACTCAACTTCTCAAATTTATTGGTTTGGGTATGTGTAGAATGTGTAACTATACTTTGCTGCATATTTTTTTTTGGCTGGTGTATTTGGTTTTGGCCAGGTTGATAGAATTTGCCATTAACACCAGCTTTTAGGAGTTGCTAAAATTATGGGCTGTGCGTTACAAACTACGCATAGATGGTAATACCATCCACGTACCAGCGCACAAATGCATTTGCGCTCACAATGTTAAGTATAGGACACGTGAAATACAGTAAGTTCGCACAGGTTCAACCGTGGTAGACGTATACGCGCGTTTGTTTTGCAGACATTGTAATACAACGTTCTGCGCAAAGGGTTTTGCCCCTCGCGTTAATGTGTTTCTGCACCGACGCAAACGTATGCGCGAAGATTGTAATAGGGCCCCCTGTGTATAAACTCACAATTACTTAAATGTAGAGATGTTAAATAAATAAATTATAAATCAAAACTATACGGATGTTTGTTAGATATTGAATTTGTGGTACACTGTCCTTTTCACTAAATAAATAAATAAGCCCTACAGGGGTACACAGGCAAACGTGTCTCTGATCAGATACTTAAACAGTCTGCCAATATTAACTTGTACTACAAAACCGTATATTAACTTTATTATACAGATATCCATCTGACGTTTTAACACTTTAGACGCAAACAGGCAGTTTCTACTAGGTTCCCTCTCATCCAAGACTATGAAAATCAAGAACAAATGCAAACAGCACAAAATAAAAACAGCTAAATTAGTGTATCTTTACAGCACTGTACTTTGGGGCTAATGTTACCTTTTACTTCCTACTTATAAATCCACAATTTTGTACTTTATATTTTATTGTTTAACTAAACAGGGTTAAAAAATACATATACATACACACACACACACACAAACACAAACACTGCTAGGTACAAAAAGTCACTAATATTTGGTTGCACCACCTTTTGCTTTGATTAATGGCACGCATTCGCTGTGGCATCATTTCGATAAACTCATGCAATCTTCCAACATTAATTTCCATCCAGAGTCGCATTAATTTGTTGTCAATATCTTGTATTGATGATGGAAGATTCGGACACTGCGTAAAGTCTTCTCCATTTTCCCAAAGATTCTCAATGGGGTTAAGTTCTGGACTGTGCGGTGGCCAATCCATGTGTGAAAATGAGGTCTCGTGCTCCCTGAACCACTCTTGCACAATTTGAGCTCGATGAATCCTGGCATTGCCATCTTGGAATATGCCCGCTGTGCCATCAGGGGAGAAAAAACCCATTGATGGAAAAACCTGCTCATTCAGTATATTCAGGGAGTCACATGACTTCATCTTTTGCAGGTGAAACATATTAATCATTGCAGTAATTATCCAATGGAAGGCCCACACCTAAAAAATAATAAATCACCACCTCCAGCAGTGCCAGACAAATTGCTCACACAACCTGGTCTGCTGCCTAGAGCTCAGTGACGTGAAGGGCCTCCAACCCAATCCCCAGCCATACTATTAAGTTTATGCAATTATGGCTTCCCCTTCTCAATGCATGTTGGCGATGGATATTTAATGTATTAAGAAAAAGGACCAAATTTAGCCCCTTCACTGCTGAGCAATTTCACGTCTTAAAAAAACATGTTTTTTTTTATTATTATTTTTTCTTTAATTTAAACATGGTCATGCTTGGTATCATTGGAAAGGCCATGCTCTGGCCTTTCTAACGATACCAAATATGACCATGCTAGCTGCCAACAGTTGGGAGATATCGGGGTTCAAAGGATATCTTTCCTTAGGAGTCAATGAGGACGTTCCCCACACGTCCTCAGCAGTGAAAGGGTTAGTATCCAGACTTCTAAATATAGTTGTGTTTATGCCTCTATCGGAAAGATCCACAGGTGGTAATAATCTCAGAAATTACATTTTTAATTACCACGTTATAATCTCCACATTACTGTGATTTAAATTTGACAACATCCTAAATGCAAAAATACAAAAACAAATGGCTTAGACAGCTCTGCTCACATGAGTCTACAGACCTTCGGACTAGGATAGTAATCGGTTTCTAGCAGCAAGAGCTTGCAATCTACAATTCCAGCTGAGTGCGCTTTAAGAAAGCTTTTCGTAGCGCTGTTTGATTTGGCAGCGATGCCAGAGTTAATACTTTATCATTAACCTCCAAATGATCTTTAGCAACGCAACTAAAATAAAAAAAGATAAATAATAGGCAGTGACAAGGAGGGCCTGTCGGGAAACTATGCGAAGACCAGCCACAGTCAGCAGTGGAGGAAAGTAGGGTAACGATGAAGGGGTTTGAGGCTTCTGAAAAGTCATCTATCACAATCACTGTCAGATAGGTGATGAATGGCAGGTGTGGCACAGGCAGACTATGGTTTCCATTGAGCTGGGACAGGAGCCGCTGGTACTGCTGTCATGCCTTTTGTCATCCCGTGCCAGCTGAGGCTTGCAGCTGCCACCGCACGAGAAATAAAACATACACTACGAACAACCACAACAGCATCTCCGAGCTGATTGACTGCATTATTAATTAGTTTAATGATGCCTGGAACTGTTTAAAAATAAAAATTAAAAAAAAAAAACCTCACACGCTAGATAATTGTATTTAATTTGTGTAGGTTTTAATTATGGCCAACGCAGTGCAAAATATGTGATCAGAGCATCATCCTTTTGTAACGGTGTTTGTATTCATTTGCATGTGAAAAGAAAGATAGCTGCTAATTCCTAGAGGGAATAAACACATTCTTAATACTTTAAGAGTGTCATCTTTCACATCAATCTGCCTCAGGAGACCTCTGGCTGCTGATAACTGTAATCTTTAGCTGTAGTCACAAATTAAAAGCAGGTTTATGAGCACATGCTACTGCTCCCTCTTGGGGCTCCAAGCGTGCGGCCTTAAAACAATTCATTTACACAGCTCTCCTCCCCTGCCTATTCCCCCCTCTCGGATGATGGAGGTAGAAACAATTGCATCATTTAATTTACTATTGCAACAAGGATACGGCTCATTGGCCCCTCGTTGTTTTGAAGATGGATTTAATTAACCTCCAATGAATCTTGCCAGGAAAGCGTGGCAGCATCAGACTGGAATCAGATATGTCACAAGTGCTGTTGAAGGAAAGGGTAATCAGTACTAAACCTGGCGCAAGGTTGTGATTAAAATCCTTGGCCCATGAATAAATTAGAAGACAAACACCGGAGTACAATGGGACACAAACAGAGGTGCTAAATTATATTTATTATATAGGAGTTGGGCTAAGGGCACCATGCTGTAATCTTAATAAGTGCCATTTGTAGTCTGGCTGAAACCATAAAAACTAAAGAATGCTAAAATAAGAACAAATAAAAATACACTCACCTCACAAAATAAAAACGGCGATTAGGAAACCACTAGATCGCAGGGAGACAAGCGCACACACACACACACAAAAGAGAAAATTGGTTGAAAATACGGTTTTAGCCCAATATGATAGCTTTCAGCTGGTGTACACCGCATATTACACAAAATACTACAGGTCTACACCGATAATAAAACTAGTAGTGAAAGAAATATACAGGTAACCCTTAGTAGGTTTGAGCAAAGACACAACAGGTCCAGCTATAACATTTTCCCACGGGTCACTTTGAACAGGAACACTTGGTCCAGTTCCACCAGTGTATTACAGGACGAGTGGCGTTCACGTTTGGCCAACACACTGAAAAGCTTTTATTAGGTTTCAATCATATATTTATTAAGTCACCAGAAATCTTTTACAATCATCAGAAGGATTCCCTAAAACCCAGCTTATTGTATTTAAACTAGACATGTGCACGGCTGAAAAATTCGTTTAGTCTGAAACAGAATTAGTTTGACTGTCGATTCATTTCCGTTTCGTTATTTCGTATTGATTCGTTTTAAAAAAATAATAATAATTCTGCTCAATTACTGTTAGATTAGGTTTAAAAATGAGAGTCACAAGGCAAACTAGGTTTAAATTACCATTTCTGTGCTTTTGGCGATATGTGCATAGTGCAGGGGTGAGCAAACTGTGGCCCGCGGGCCGCCACAGTTTTTGCGGCCCACCGGCGTTCTTCTACTCCCGAGGTGAGCGGTCGCTGACATGCAGCTTGGTCGCTCGCCTGGGATGGGAACCACCTGACCAGCGAGCAATCTCGCTGTTCAGGTGGCTCCCATCCCGGCGAGCGGCAAAGTTGCATGTCAGCGGCCGCTCGCCTAGGGAGTAGAAGAACGCCGGCGGACGCGGAGCCTTGGTCCACAGCAGAGGAGGTAAGAGCTGGGGACAAATATACCCATATGAGCTGTGTGCAATATATACCCATATGAGGTGTGTGCAATATATACCCATATGAGGTGTGTGCAATATATACCCATGAGCTGGGGGCAATATATACCCATGTGAGCTGGGGGCAATATATACCTATATGAGCTGGGGGCAATATATACCCATATGACCTGGGGGGCAATATATACCCATATGACCTGGGGGGAAATATATACCCATATGAGCTGGGGCAATGTATACTCATGTGAGCTGGGGGTAATGTATAACCATGTGAGCTGGGGCAATGTATACTCATGTGAGCTGGGGGTAATGTATAACCATGTTAGCTGGGGCAATATAGACCTATGTGAGCTGGGGGCAATATATACCCATATATACCAATATATAACTTGCAGGCTGTGATGAGAATATCAACAAGCAATCTCCCTCCTGAATTCCAAAAAATTGTAGAAAAGTGCGATAGGATACGTTTGTCTCAAACTGGTTTAAAATTAAATGTGCTTGCAGCTATATAGATGATATGAAATTAGCACAATAAATAAAATAAAACTACCACTATTTCATCATTTTAAAAGGTGCGGCCCTCCGATAACCCCGCTCCCACAAAGTGGCCCCCGAGCCAAAACATATGCCCACCCCTGGCATAGAGGAATCATTCAATGTCTCTCTATGGGACAATTTTGTTGCCGCCGAATTGCACTGAACAGCACCGTTCAGCGCAATTCAGTGGTAGCAAAACTGTCCCATAAAGAAACAGTGAAGGATTCCTCTATGCACAAATCGCCAAATGGTAATTTAACCCTAAGCTTGCCTTGCAACCCATTTTTAAACCTAATCTAACAGTACTTGAGGATTTATTGTTGTGTTTTTTTTTAGAGGGATACAAATCAATCCGTATCAATTCGTTGTATATAAATTCGTTTCAACCACGATTCATATTAAATTCTTTCGTACTTTGGAAGTACTTAGGAAATACGAAGTAACGTAATATCAGACGAATTGCGATTCGTTACTTAACACACACCTCTAATTTAAACATGGATATCAAAGTACCGGCTGGGTGGAGTAGAGGTAACATCACTGCTCTGCATGGAGAGAGCC
The DNA here is from genome assembly GCA_009667805.1 of Leptobrachium leishanense. Lineage (NCBI taxonomy): Eukaryota > Metazoa > Chordata > Amphibia > Anura > Megophryidae > Leptobrachium > Leptobrachium leishanense. Next base: position 48,891,052 of record CM019068.1, on the reverse strand, counting down.
TGTGGAGACATGGGTTCGGTCCCCAGGAGCACCTCTCCAGTAAGTGCCCTTGGGCAAGACACCTAACGGTACATACTCGCCACCCAGGACATACTTGAAAATGAGAGAAATCTCAATGTATCCTTCCTGGTAAAATCTTTTATCAAAAAATAAATAAATAAATTTGAGTGTGTGATATCAGTGACCTGTGGCGACTTCAGACTGCCTCTTCTAAGGCTAGGGTCAGACTAACGCAGTATTAACGTGCGTTTAGCAGCACTAAATCACGGCCGCGCTAGCAGCAAATGACATCCAATGCCGGGCAGCATACGAAGAACGGCCGCACAAAAGTGCGGCTGCGCAACGCAAGTGGCAAACGAACGCATTTTTTTGAGAAGGTGATACCGCTAGTACGGTCGTACAGAGTGCGCTGCGTGCACTAGCGGCGTGTGTGCGTGATTAGGAGATGTCAGATGCTGCTAATATCCGGCCAACATAACGTCCAGACACAAAAAGTGTTTTATTGATGATCCGTACAAAATCACGGACGAAATGCGCATCGTATGACCGCTATCGCGTATTCCGTGAAAAAATGCGTCCATTCGTTCGAACGCACTTTTTCACGGACAACGCTACAAATGCGTTCGTCTGACCCTAGCCTTACACATAGGGCTCTTGAAAACTTGTTGGTTGCCTAAATATACTGAGAAAAAAGCTTTACGGAACTTCCTTCCTTAAACCATTTTGGCTTTGTTCTTTAGTTAATACAGTAAGAAAAGAGTCAAACAGAATATTAATTCAAAACCTCATCCCCGGGGGAGGAGCGGGATTCATTCATGTGGGGGGGGGGAAATCAATCAATCAGAAAACATCTGCTCTAACAAACTCCAAGGCAAAGAGCATCTCTTCAAGTAAAGAGACCTAAATGACTGCAAGTGCTAGACACCAATGAGTAGGCAGCCATACACATATACAGACAGGGGTCATGACCCTTCTATTCTTCGCTCTATAAATAACTGCAACTTTACAAATGCGGGAACGTTTACAAGATATTCTGTTTCCCTGTACACCTGTGAGTAAATATGATTTAAAACATACACAATGTTATCTAGATTATCGGTCTTCAGATTCAAAGTTTTATTTGGGTGATTATCTTCTTAGAAATAAATAAATAAAAAAAGTCTAGTTCTGGGGGACTAAAGGTCTCTGAAATGAGAAAAAGCCTGTGTGGTCCCCAGCAGGAAGCCACCAATGCATTGTAAGCAGTTGCAGCTCTGTGATTGACAGATCGTCATTGATACAGTGACTTCCAATAAGATGTTTTTCTTGACGCTTTGTTCTTCTACTAACCTTTTGGGAGCCGTAGCAGTGTGCAATATATAGCTAAGTGATGGGCTGCCTGTTCGTTCGGTGTTTAGAAGGTTAACATTTGGAAGAACAATAGAAGCCGAACAAAAATGTCTGTTTGCATTTACCATGAGAATTCATGTACCCTCTAACATAAGAGAATGGAGATTTGTGCATCTCATGTACGCATCTTCTATGAAGAACCAAACTGAAGCGGAGGAATCGTACATAAATATTAAAAGATGAAAAAATAACAGATAGGGGAAGAGTGTGGCTTTAAATCCTTTAATTATGGATTACATTATAATGCATCATTCGATTTCTTTGCCAAAAATAATACAATGATGAAAAAAAGGCCAACGTGTGGCGAATGTGGGCTCAAACAATACTGCTCTTGGTACACAGGAGGCGACGATGGTACAATTTTGAGTTCAATCAACTGTTGAGCACTGAAACGAACGACCTTTAACCTTTCCACTATTAAGTGTTTTCTTAAATTAAAATACAATAAAACAAGCGATGCCCAGATAACACTTAAATCTAGGGGGTAAAAAAATCATGCCAATTTTGCATAAATACTGTTATTCTATGATAGTTAAGAAATGGACATGATTTTAATCCTTCATTTTTAAATTTGCTTATTTGGAGAACGCATATTTCAAGCAGATACAAAGCCTATAAAAGCAGTACACAAAAAACATTGCCATGGTGATCAATCGCCAGGCCTGTACCTGAAATTGTGTGTGGAAAATATGGGTTAACTAAACTAAAAGAGCAATGAAAAGGAATTGCTAGGTAAAATTGCATTATCTCACGAGCACTTCATTACTAGACATTTTGCTGAGGATAGAACTACATAGATCACATAAATCACAGCTGGACAGGGGTTGAGGGATATGATCTTGCCAACGCAACAAAGTAGGAAACCTCTTACTACTGGAGCCTCTTCCGGATGCAAGACAAACCCTGAGCTACTTCAGATGTTTCCTTTACGTTAATACATACAGTCATGGCCGAAATTGTTGGCACCCCAGAAATGTTTCCAGAAAATCAAGTATTTCTCACAGGAAAGTATTGCAGTAACACAGGTTTTGCTATACACATGTTTATTCCCTTTGTGTGTATTGGAACAAAAAAAGGGGAGGAAAAAAAGCAAATTGGACATAATGTCACACAAAACTCCAAAAATGGGCTGGACAAAATTCTTGGCACGCTTTCAAAATTGTGGATAAATAAGATTGTTTCAAGCATGTGATGCTCCTGTAAACTCACCTGGGGCAAGTAACCGGTGTGGGCAATATAAAAATCACACCTGAAAGCAGATTAAAAGGAGAGAAGTTCACTTAGTCTTTGCATTTTATGTCTGTGTGTGCCACAGTAAGCATGGACAACAGAAAGAAGAGAACTGTAAGAACCAAAACTGTGGAAAAATATCAACAATCTCAAGGTTACAAGTCCATCTCCAGAGATCTAGATTTGCCTTTGTCCACAGTGCGCAACATTATCAAGAAGTTTGCAACCCATGGCACTGTAGCTAATCTCTCTGTGGGTGGACTGAAGAGAAAAATTGATGAAAGATTGCAACGCAGGATAGTCCGGATGGTGGATAAGCAGCCCCAAACAAGTTCCAAAGAAATTCGAGCTGTCCTGCAGGCTCAGGGAGCATCAGTGTCAGCGCAAACTATCCGTCGACATTTAAATGAAATGAAACGCTATGGCAGGAGACCCAGGAGGACCCCACTGCTGACACAGAGACATAAAAAAGCAAGACTACAGTTTTCCAAAATGTACTTGAGTAAGCCAAAATCCTTGTGGGAAAACGTCTTGTGGACAGATGAGACCAAGATAGAGCTTTTTGGTAAAGCACATCATTCTACTGTTTACCGAAAACGGAATGAGGCCTACAAAGAAAAGAACACAGTACCTACAGTGAAATATGGTGGAGGTTCAATGATGTTTTGGGGTTGTTTCGCTGCCTCTGGCACTGGGTGCCTTGAATGTGTGCAAGGCATCATGAAATCTGAGGATTACCAAAGGATTTTGGGTCGCACTGTAGAGCCCAGTGTCAGAAATCTGGGTTTCCGTCCGAGATCTTGGGTCTTCCAGCAGGACAATGACCCCAAACATACGTCAAAAAGCACCCAGAAATGGATGGGAACAAAGCGCTGGAGAGTTCTGAAGTGGCCAGCAATGAGTCCAGATCTAAATCCCATTGAACACCTGTGGAGAGATCTTAAAATTGCTGTTGGGAAAAGGCGCCCTTCCAATAAGAGACCTGGAGCAGTTTGCAAAGGAAGTGCGGTCCAAAATTCCGGGTGAGAAGCTTATTGATGGTTATAGGAAGGGACTGATTTCAGTTATTTTTTCCAAAGGGTGTGCAACCAAATATTAAGTTAAGGGTGCCAAGAATTTTGTCCAGCCCATTTTTGGAGTTTTGTGTGACATTATGTCCAATTTGCTTTTTTTCCTCCCTTTTTTTGTTTTGTTCCAATACACACAAAGGGAATAAACATGTGTATAGCAAACCATGTGTTACTGCAATACTTTTCTGTGAGAAATACTTGATTTTCTGGAGACATTTCTGGGGTGCCAACAATTTCGGCCATGACTGTATGTTATTATAGTATATGATAGTATTTATGTAATGCAGTTGCCGGCTACCTCAGCACTCCAGATATGTAGTAAATATATTATTTATATATTATGCCCATGACTGACTAAGCATAATATAGTAAAGGTGGTTTCACAATATCTGGAATCCCAAAGCAAAGCAAATCGCTCGCTCGCAAACTATTTAATGCATGTGAATTCAGGAGTGCTGGTATTTCATATACAGGCAGTGGTATTGTTAGGTAGAAAAACTAGCATGATGTGAAATCTGCATATCGAATGGCACTTTGAATTGTAGGATACAGAAAAAGTTATACGTATATTCGTTTTTCGGAGAGCGAAAACAATATGTGAAGAAAGGAAACGGAGAAAGGAACAAAACAAAACACATTTTCTGTTGAAAGTGCAGCGTCTGTTACAGTAAGCAATTCTATTATTCACACTGTTGCCTACAACTGTTATAAACAAGGTAAGAAGCTATGGATGTACTGAACAAACACAGCTGCTGTACTGGTGATTAGAGAATAATGTACCCAGTCCTGCAAATGCACTATCTAGGTGAGACAGAAAAGACATCATTTGGGAGCGCAACAGATTAGGTGATCAGGGCAACAAAACAAAGCCATGTGTTGATTCTGTGGTATTTCTGTGCAACCTCAGGACCCGGTGAATTCCCACAATTCAATGCACCTGGAGCAGCAGAGATTACCTGCAATATAAGCTATTGAAGTGGCCAATAAAAACACGGGGGCATCTTTGCATATTATTGTCGTCCCCTCTACAGCTTACAGTACTGATATTCTAGTAATAAAGGTAACACGATCTTAAACCTTACAGGGCAGTTTTAAATCATCCTTTATAAGCAATGTATACGGTATGTATGTCTATGTTTAGAATGGAATATACATATATACAGACAATAGAAGCCCCCTGTATTGGTGGAATCATTTCTGTAGCATCAGGTATCCACAGTTTTCCGTGTCCAAAGTGTTTCCCAGTCTACGTAACAGTAACAAATACAAAACCTTCCTACAATGTACTGTACATACACGACTATATTCCTTTACACCAGCGCTGGCCAACTTTACTTGATACAGATATACCTCCTATATCAACAACCTTGATATATTGCTGTTCACAACTATCCTGTGTTATGGACATCCACAGACTGCACACTTTTGAGACGTATCCTCAGTGACAGTGGTGAAACTACTCTGTGTAGGAGGTAGGCATAGGTAGGCATCTGGTCATACTTACCTCCTAGCTGATGAGGGTTCAACAAACCCGAAACAGCGCTGTCCTAGGAGTGGCTTTGACCAGTTGCATAAACCTTATCTCTGCTAGAAAGCCACAGTTTGGCATAGCATTGATTTTAGGGTTCTGTGTAATAACAGACCCAGGATGCATAAAGGTGAAAAAGGGGTCATTTTCATATCCTACCCAGAATTCCTTACTGCATATGGGGAATGTGGCACAGTGGCTCTGGGATGCAGTTCTTTGAATTGCTGTGATGTGCAAGTGGCTTCTGCAATAATAAAACACACTTATTATAGTGTGGAGGCTTTTTATCTCACTTTTAGTCCTTCACCACAACCCTTGTAGATATATATGTATATATATACGCACACATCAACATGTATTATACTTTTTTTTTTGAGAAAGTATTTTACCAGGAAGGATACATTGAGATTTGTGTTAGAGAATTATAATATTACACACAACTGAATTTATTACAACATACAAAACATGCTAGCGGTGTTTAGTGTATTTAGCCATAAGTATCTTGAAGTAGTCGATGCTACTTGATGTCATTAATATGCAGTTCTGTTTTTGGAATTGTTGACGTTAGAAGGGTTTTAACCCTTCCTGGCAAACACCCTCGCTGGTTTTAGCACATAGTATCTAAATACACCTCCTTTCAAATCCCATGATGCTTTCGTTACTCGCTTTCAGCTATAATATAAGCCATAGTCATACAATTGGAAAGATGCTTTTTGGGTATGAATGCCCTAGAGCAGAAATGTGAAACTCTAGACCCCCAGGTAGCTTTGAATGCAGTAAATGGTCACAGTATCAATCATGTGAGTGGTAGCTCAGAAACATCTGGGGGAGGAATTTGACATCCATGACATAGAAGAAAGAACAAGTCACGTATTTATTCCATATTTACTTTTACAGTGAATAATGATATGACAACCCGGGGGGGGGGGGGGGGGGGAGGAGAGAGACACGAAGCATGATCTAATCATGAATTTAGGGTTCTAGATAAAAAGTGTATTTGATTTCAATATGTGAATCTTTTATGTTGTCGACACATTTTACTACAAAGCTGCTCATAGAAAAGAAAACAAATAGAATGATTTTATTTAGAAATGGCCTACCTCTACCACTGATTTTAAATCCAGTCGAAAGTTAAAATCTCCAAAAACAAAGTAAGGAACCTTTTCATATCGATGGTCTGTAATACTGAAAAGATACAACAAATTGAAAATCAGCTACAATTCACTGCTTGCTACAGCAACAAAAACATGAAAGAAAAGTTTTAAGGTTGCATTTGAATGAACTATTAAAAGACATTTGTTCAAAGTAACTTGAAAGAAATCGTTCATTCGCAAAGGAGTAAAAGGCTTAGATTCATTTAGTAATTCAGTCACATGAATGCCACTTTAAATGTGTACAAGGTTAAAATATACATTACATATATAATCATAAAATATTCCGTGCTCACCAGAACATTCCTAAACACCAATACATACCATTTTAAATGCAGCTCAACCTCAACCTTATAGTTTGGTTTTGTTGTGGAAAAATAATGCCTGATCTTGATTCAATCCCCAGATCACAATGACTACATTGAAATTTGGTCAGATCATCATCAGTTTGGAAGATATAACAGTGTAATAATTATTAAAAGAAACACTGAAAAATAGAGTGTCCCTTTTTGTCCTTAAATATTTGATCAGAGGCTATGGGGCCTCTGCCAAATTACTATTTATTTTTCTTAATTTCAGTGAATTTACTCACCCTCTGTCCCTTGCCAGGCACGGCTCCTCCTCTTCAGCTCAGGGACTTCCCATTCCGGAATTCCCTGAGACTTTATTGCGCAATTTGCGCTCCCTGCGTCACTTGCATAGTGTAGAAAACTCCAATTGTGCAATGCAACCGGACTTGTGAATTTTATGTAGGGAAGTCCTGTAGCGCCTGCGCGGAACAACAGATTGGAGCCGTGCGCATGTGCAGCTCCAATCTATCACGGCCGCTCTCAGACCGATCATTAACGTGATTGGACTCAGAGCCGATGACACCAGTATTCGTAACGGGCATCCAGGAAATTCAAATTACCCGGCTGCTAATGATGCTGAATGGGGTGGAGGTCCTTTAATTTAAGCAATTTCCATGTTACTCTGCCTGTATACATGGACCCTTATGGTATTAATGACATTACATAAGTAGTCATCAACCCCACCGCGTCACCAAATGAAAAATGTGTGTTGGGCACAGCATCTTCCTCAAATACTTCTTCAGGAATAGAGGATTTTGTTTAGCCAGGTTTCAGCAAGCATTTACTGGGGTTTGTGTGTTTTTTTGTATTTTTGGTATGACTGCTTCAGTGTAGAATGCCGTTTTCGAAAATTAAAACATAACAATTGTTCAGTAGCTGGGTCAGTCCTACCAAAGATTCATGGGAAAGAAAATTGACTTTTTTTGTTTGCATTTTTTCCTTCCAGAGAACATAAATGTTGATGTTTATTTATTTATTTATTTGCAAAGGATTTTACCAGGAAGGATACATTGAGATTTCTCTCGTTTTCAAGTACGTCCTGGGTTCAAGAACTTTGAATTGTTACAGTTGTTACAGAAATACAAGGTAATAAAGTGCAAGATATTAAAAACAAAACACAAATATACAGATTAACATATCATGGGAAGGGCTAGAACCTTGGGTTAATTAGGGTGATTTGCAAAGTGGAAGCAGCTGGAAAGTAAGCTACAAATTTTAGACCAGCACTAGGTGGGTGGCACAGCAGAGTCCAGAAGCAAGCGCTGTGGCTGAGGGAGATGTGAGCTTGTGGCAGGGCTGTTGAATAAAGAGGTTGCAGAATTAGAGAGTGTGGGCTGTATAAGCCAGGTATTTTTATGACATGGTGAGAGGGAGGGGCGGCCATATGAGAGCATGGGTTTAACAAAGCAGAGCATACATTTATGAAGAAAAAAACAAACAGCCAAAATAGTAATAGATAGATGCAGGCATAAAATATGAACAGTAGGATTAAAGTTCTTTGATACACTGACATGAAAAAAAGGAATTCATAGAAAGTCCTACACGTGCCTATCATTCCTTTGTCTTTTCTACAAGCTGGTGTCACACCATGTAATTAAATATACACAGGTAATTGCTGAGTGCAGGAATGAATGACTGAATAATATATATATACACACACTGCGCACCCTTTATCCTGAATTCTAAAATTCAGATGAAGGATTTGTTATTATTCTCTGGACACCTGCTGCCCCTTGGGAACTCCGCTGCTGAGTGCTGCAGCCGAATGTGGCCCATGCTGTAAACCTCTGGGCAGTCCCAGCATGTGACATGCTGTTTGGAGTATTGCTGACTCTGGCAGCATGTCTACAAAGAAACAGAAAAAATGGCATTGCGCCTGTACTCACCAGAGCAGCTGCAACAGGCACGAGTAACAGCCCAGTTCATGTATAAAACACAACAAGAGAAAAAAAGATGTCATCTGCACTCGTTTCTATAATATAGAAATATATAGAAACGAGCGCAGATGACATCTTTTTTTCTCTTGTTATGTCTACAAAGAAAGGCTGCAGAGTGCTCTCCGCCTGAGTAGAAGTTGTGAGCTGCAGCAGGAAGGAGTTCACGGCTCTGCTACCCTGATCTCCTTACTCTAACACAGTGGGTCCCAACTGCGGTCCTCAAGTACCCCTACAGCCCAGGTTTTAGGGATTGCCCTGGGGAAATGCAGACTGGATCCTGTAATCGCTGAGCAGTAAATCATATCACCTGTGCTGTTCTTCAGCTATCTGGAAAACCTGACCTGTTGGGGGGATTGAGGACCGTGGTTGGGAACCATTGCTCTAACACATCGGATTCTCCAGCATTCTGAAATGCGGAAGAATCCAAAATCTGTAAAGATAAGGGTCCTGAGCAGAACCCCCCACACACATACTTGTTGTCTAGATCAGGATGGCTTACAACCCCAAGAATTCACTGAATGCAATAGATGGTCAGAGAGTCATGGGAGATGACATGGGGGAGTCTGATTATCCCGCTCGAGAAGGTGTACGACAGGCTGTTGGGTTTAAGGCTGAGTGTACAGAAGACACTGGCTAAAGACATACTGAAAAAGTGCCGTTTCACCGAAACAAATCACTACTAGGGTTGAGGATAGATTCATCACGGACAGATCATCATAAATTATTTCTTAACACATATCTTCACTTTAAGCAAACAACCGACTAACAATGATATTTTTGCACAGAAAGAAAGTTATGCTGGTCTCAGAGTTAACTTTCTTAAAGCCCGACTGCGAAGGGAAGTACTTACTTGACGTCTTGAAAGCAGTGACTAAATATCAACTTTCTACCCATTCCTAGGCTTTTTACAATTATATTGCCAGTATTACCCACGTACGCTATTTACTACAAGCACAGGCCACATTCTCACACAGGTATTGCCGAAGTCCCCCAGTGAGAAAACCATTCAAACCAACAATTTCCAAGACATTAACTTTAAGACGAAGAAAAAAAATATATATGTATTACAGAAGGCTTTGCCAATTTCAGTAATTCATTTCGATTTTTGGCATTGCTCAAGGTCATTTACAGCTAACATAAAAATAATGAATGCTACTGAAGTGGCAGAAAGGAGTGAGGAATGGCTTTTTAAATAAATTGATTTTTCAAGGAAGGTATGTGTAGCTAATTTTTCCCCAAAGTCATTTTTTAAAATTGACACTTCTTGCCAAAGAAGAACCACTTACGGCTTGTTAACTAAATGGATATCACGCGTCAGTAATGATGGAGTCAAAAAATACTGGGCCAGACACAAAAGAAATCAGTTAATTAAACCTCAATTACATTACTCTTACACATTTAAGGATTTCATAAAAATGATATGTTTCACCTCGATTATGAATATCATACTTTGGCCCCAAAGAATTACAACAGGCAAATCTTCAGGAGAAATAAACGCTACGTGGAATCCAGCTCTGCTGTACAAAACATTTTAGAAGTTATGAAATGAGAAATATTAAAAGCTGCTTTTTTTCTGAAAACCTATTTTCAAACTAATCTAGCAATAATTCCCATCCAGTCATAATGTTGTAACGACAGCATTAAAGTATATGGTTCACATTATTGATTCCAACAGGAGTTCTCAAAGCCGTTAGCACCTGCACAATTATCCAATCCCGGTTTAAAGAAGTACAGAATGTACTGTACATTGATTAATTGCTCTATTTTTTGGAACAAATATCAAAATCACGAATACAATGCCACTGAGGCTAGACCATTCTTACAGGAGAAGAATCACACAACTGATGGTACATTACTACAAGGGCGTATATATTAGGGCTGCAACTAACGATTCTCAAAACCGATTAGTTGGCCGATTATTATTTCGATTAATCGGATAAAAAAAAATATAGAAAAAAAATTGTTTACTTAACGCCTTAAGGACGGGAGTAATTTTACAAGTTTGGAACACTTTTGAACTTTTAAAAGTAGAATTTCAGCTATTCGCTGTTCAACCATAATTTACCTCTCACATATTAAGTGTACCCACCCTTATTATATATCATTTTGTTCAGGAGAAATAGGGCTTTCATTTTCCATCAAAGATTTATATATAAAATATATTATAGTATGAAAAAAAACCTAAAAACTGAGAAAAAAGGAAATTTTGCAAATTTCAAAGTTCTCCATTGTATTTTTAGTGTGACTGACATTGTACGCTTAGCATTAAATGAAATAAAATACATATATTTCTGGTTGGCACTGTCTTACGAGTTCAACGGTACCCCCCATGTAGAGGTTTTAGGAGGTTTTGAAAAGTTACAGGGTCAAATATAGAGTTTGCCCATTTCACGTTTTACAACTTGAAATTTGCCAGATTGGTTTCCTGGCCCTATGTTGACTTTTAGAGGTTATGGCAGCCCAGGTATGAAAAGTACCCCAACATGTCATACCATTTTGAAAAGTAGACAACCCAGGCTATTCCAAATGGTGTACGATTTGTTTTTTTATAGTAGTCACTTAGTCGCAAACTTTGTCTTCATGTTTGTGTTTTGCATTTTTGACACAAAAACTGTTATTTTACCGATGATATCATGCTCCCTCGACATTTTACTGGCCTAAAAAACTCATATTTCTGGTCGGCAATGTCTTACGAGTTCAACGGTACCCCCCATGTAGAGGTTTTAGGAGGTTTTGGAAAGTTACAGGGTCAAATATAGAGTTTGCCCATTTCACGTTTTACAACTTGAAATTTGCCAGATTGAGAGGTTATGGCAGCCCAGGTATGAAAAGTACCCCAACATGTCATACCATTTGAAAAATAGACAACCCAGGCTATTCCAAATGGTGTACGTTTCGTTTTTTTATAGTAGCCACTTAGTCGCAAACTTGGTCTTCATGATTGTGTTTTGCATTTTTTACACAAACTGTTATTTTGCTGCTAATATCCTGCTCGGTCAACCTTTTACTGGCCTATAACATTGATATTTGTGTTCGGCAATGTGTTACGAGTTCAACTGTACCCCCATGTTGCATTTTTATTTACTTTTTGGAAAGTTACACGGTCAAATGTAGAGTTTGCCAGATTGGTTTGCTGGGCCTAGGTTGAATTTGAGAGGGTATGGCAGCCCAGGTATGAAAAGTACCCCATCATGGCATATCATTTTGAGAAGTAGACAACCCAGAGTGTTGAAAATGGGGTATGTCCAGTTTTGTATAGTGGCCACTTGGTCACAAACCCTGGCCACACTTAGTTTTCATGATTGTGTTTTGCATTTGTTTTACACGAAAACTGTTATTTTGCTGCTAATATCATGCTCAGTCAACCTTTTACTGGCCTATAACATTGATATTTGTGTTCGGCAATGTGTTACGAATTCAACGGTACCCCACATGTAGCATTTTTATTTAGTTTTTTGGTAATTTAACAAGTGATTTTCAGGATTTATGTCGACTTTGAGAGAACATGGCACGCCAAGAAAGAATATTGCTCCAAAGATGACGCGCCAATGATTCTAAATTAGTATTTTGAGTTGTTTGGTGCAGCCACTTTAGAATAGCTGGGCTTAACGTAAACAGGGACAGGCCAAATTCAGGGGATTCCAGAAGTCAGAGTAGTCGTTATAACAAGCCAATGAGTCGGTACAGGCAGCAAACAAAGAGTAGTCGGTATAACAAGCCAATGAGTCGGTACAGGCAGCAAAGGGTAATCGGGACAAAGCAGAAAAGGGGATTTAGTCATTTAGCTCGGTATGATAAATTTTGAAGCACTCGGTTATGCAGAGGCCAGGTAGAGATGGGCAGGTAGGGCAATAATAACTAGAATCCTTTCGGATTCCTTTCTTGCGGCAGACACGACACTTTTTCTGGGGGGACTTTTTACAGCGGGTGGGAGGAACTCGGGAAGGAAAGTGTCTGCCGCTTAATCTTTGGAGATCTCCTGATTCCAAAGCGGATGTAACGGGGGCCGGGGTTAGGATAAGTTGGGATATGATCTCAAGCATGAATTCTAGGAAGGGATATGGCTTTTGTACTGCTGCATGCTTGTAGAGCACGTACGCATTGAAAATTGCTATCTCGGTCAAATAGATGGCAATCTTCTTGTACCATGCCCTAGTCTTTCGGTTCACCAGATAAGGCTGTATACATTGATCAGCCAAGTCTACTCCCCCATAAACTTGCTGTAATCTACAATGCACTTCGGCTTTTCCAGTGGCTCAGTCCTCCCTCTCACAGGCACTGGCACTGTACTTTCGTCGTGCACTGTAGATAGCATGTATACATCCTTCTTATCGGTGAACTGAAGGGCTAGCACTTCTTCCTGACGTAGAGATGAAGAGGAGCCTCTACTTCTTTTGCCTGCTGTCAGGATTTGGGGAAAACCTCTGCGATTCTTTCGCACTGTGCCACACGCAAGGGTCTCAAAACAATATAAATTTTTAAATAGGTCGATACTGGTGTAATAGTTATCGACCCATAAATGATAGCCCTTGTTGAATAGGGGATAGACCAGATCCCACACAATTTTTCCACTGGTGCCAATACAATTGGGGCATCCTGGGGAGTCAAGGTGGCTATCTTTCCCTTCGTATATTCTAAACGCCCAGGTGTAGCCTGTTGTGGACTCACACAATTTATAAAATTTGACGCCATACCGGGATCGCTTGCTTGGGATATACTGCTTGAAGAGCAGTCTGCCTTTGAATTTCATAAGGGACTCGTCTACAGATCTATTTTGGTCGGGAACATAATTATCGGTGAATTTGGCAGACATAAGACTGATAAGGGGCCGAATTTTATAGAGGCGGTCATGCATTGGGTCGTTTCTTGGTGGGCACAGTGCGTTTTCATTAAAATGGAGGAATCGCATGAGATTTTCGTATCTCCCCTCTTCATAACCCTTGGGAATAGTGGGGTAGCCAGGATGGGGTTTTTGTGCCATAAGACCGGATACTTAGCTTCTTCACTATTCCCATTACGAGGGTTAGAGCCCAATTTTTTTTTAACTCCATCACATCCGTTGGGTACCACTTGTTACGTCTGTGGTGATGTGAATCCGGATGCGCATCAAGATACTGGTTGGCAAACAGGTTGGTTTGCTCAACCACCATCTCGAATACGTCGTCCGACATAAAGAGATTAAAAAAGCTCACTGGCTCACAGTCCTCTACCCTTACTGTGATGCCAGGAGTCGCTATAAATGGGGGTATATCTGGGGCAGCCATATTTGGGGGTACCCAATTGCTCTCGCGCCTCCCAGTAGATGGTGGGGGGTCACCATCACTGGAGGGTTCACTAAGAGGCTCTATATCAGAGGCTGTGAGGGTGTCACTGTCGGCGAGAGCTTCGCTCTCAGAGGCGGCCAGGATCTCATATGCCTCTTCTGGGGAATAAAAGCGGGAGGACATTTTTATGGGGATCTTGTTATAACTAATTAAATGGGAGGTCGGGGAACTGATGGGGTCAAGTACACAAATAAAATATTAGAACTCCTAAACTAAGCCCTTCCGGTCCTTGTAGTGGCCGGTACTTCTATCTATCTATCTAGACAAGGTAAGAATATTCCAAGGGGGGTCGTATGCCAATGCGGGTAGTCAGGAATGCCAGGGGTCGTATGCCAATGCGGGTAGTCAGAAATGCCAAAGGGTCGTATGCCAATGCGGGTTCTCAATCGGGGGTACACTGCCAATCAGGGGTACACTGCAGGCCAGGGGGTACAGTGCCTCGGTTTTTTTTAGGTTTTTTTTAGTCAGGGGGTACTGTGCCAGGAGGGTACAGTGCCAGCCAGGGGGTACTGTACCTGGGTTTTTTTTTCAGTTTTTCTTTTTTCAGCCAGGGGGTACTGTGCCTGGGGTTTTTTTTCAGCCAGGGGGTACTGTGCCTGGGGTTTTTTTTTCAGCCAGGGGGTACTGTGCCTGGGGGGTACAGTGCCAGTAGGTACAGTGCCTGGGGGGTACAGTGCCAGTAGGTACAGTGCCTGGGGGGTACAGTGCCAGTAGGTACAGTGCCTGGGGGGTACAGTGCCAGTAGGTGCCTGGGGGGGTACAGTGCCAGGGGGTTACAGTGCCAGGGGGGTACAGTGCCAGGGGGGTACAGTGCCAGGGGGGTACAGTGCCTGGGGGGGTACAGTGCCTGGGGGGGTACAGTGCCTGGGGGGAACAGTGCCTGGGGGGAACAGTGCCTGGGGTTTGGGTTTTTCGTTTTTTTTTTCTGTCTCTGCTCCGTTCTCTGCCTCTCTCTCTCTCTGCTCCTCAGATCGCAATGAGGAGCAGGAGAAAGGGGCAGAGACAATGTCTCAGCCAATGCAACAATCATTGGCCGAGACATTCTGACAGTTGCAGAGGTGACAGCTTGTCACCGCTGCAACTGTCAAATCCAAGCGCCGGAATGGCAGCTTGGATCTTTCCGCGAGGGAAACGGCCCGCCTCCCTTCCCACAATGCCGATCGCCAGCTGGGAGGGTCTGCCCGGGTGTCAGGCAGACCCCCAGCCAGCGATCGTCATTGTGGGAAGGGAGGCGGCCATTTTTCGGCGCGCAGAGGCACCAAACGCAGCGGGGCGTACCATGCCGTCCTGCGGCATTAAACCCCACGTGGTGCAGGACGGCATGGTACGCCCTGCGTCCTTAAGGGGTTAAAAGGAATTTTTTGTAAAATAACCACAACCCCTCCCCTTTTTTCACAAGCAATTTGCGTAGTGTACGTAACTTTCATTGGGTATCTTGCGTACTTTTCACACACGGTATGCGTTTGCTTGGTCAGAGGGATGGGTTGATGCTGCATGCGCAGCTTAAGCCCAGGTTTGCTTTCTCAAATGAACATGGCTACAAGCACTTCGTCATAGATGATGTCAGCATGAAATTGTGGGCTAATAAGTGGTCAGGGTGCTTAGAGTGACCCTTTAAAATAATTTCGTGAACAAACTGTGTGGGGTGAAGGACTGGAGGTGGAAGGGAGTGACTTTTCTCAAGTGACTTGACCTTAGCTTGAGAGGGATGGGTATGGACAAAAGACCGAATGGCAGTTCCCGACCAAAGAGGGTGTGGCAGGGTGGTGGCACAGGACTCCAGCTTCAAATAAGGACTAAACACAGGCATACAGCTCCTTCACCCAGTGGCAGTATCCTATGGTTTGTGTTATAGATCTACTGTTGTAAACGGAATAAAAACAAACTGGTTGTGTCTGACCTAACCCTAGAACTAAACCACACCTACAGGGTTATCCAAAGAGATCCGAATTGCTTGAGAAAGGTAACCGAACGCTGAAAATCAGCATTCGGTTACCTTTCCTGGCCATTCGGCTATCCAGAGAGCAGGCAATTCGCCAAATACTGGCGAATTGCCTGCACATACGGTGCCTGTTCGGTGCCTGTTCGAGGGCAGTGAAATCCCCATGAAAAAGCACTGCTTCGGCTATTCAGAGAACACAAACCAGCAGTGAAAGGTTCCCCTAATGCTCTGCCATTCAGTGGTTTAATTCGGCAAATTTATTCAGGAGAATCCCATAGGCTTCAATGTTAAAAATATTCCCGTTTTAATTCAATATCTAATAAACCGTTCATTATAAAATTCTGCAGCAAAAAGTCTCTTTATTTATAGATTTTTTAGGATACTTTAAGCATTTTTCATTTTTTTTTTTTTTTTTATTAAAAGTCCGATTTTTTTTTTTTTTTTTTTTCAGTTTACTTATTTTTTTTGTAACAGCCCTCTTTATTATCATTCCCTGGACCTCCTGTGAAAATTTCAGACATTTTCGCTCAGTAGTTTCTTTGCAAACAGCGTTTCATTTTCCCAGATTCATACAAATGGTTTTTCTAATTTATTCACTGCCTCCTCTACGTCACAGCTGCTTCGGCTCTGTGTGATTCGGGGCTCCTGTTCCTCTTTTTCAAAGGTTAATCCAGATGTTTTTGCTTGTTTTCAGCGTGCATTCGGTTAGTTTTCGGTGGGTTTACGGCAGCTTTTCCCTGCAATTCGAGGACCCTGTGCTGTTTGCTGAATACACCGCAGGGTCACCGAAATGCAATCGGCAAAAGGAACCGAATTGAAGAGAACGAAAAGTCACCGAACGTGCGGTGACTTTTCGAATCTCTTTGGATAACCCTGCATGTAAAGCAGCAGCGCATCTTCCCCAATCAGCTCCGAAGCTGAAGTTATTTGCGTTTTAACTCAGTCTGATGCTTAACAATGTGTGCTGTACGCAGGACAATTAAATCGACACCGATTAATCGATAATGGAAATAATTGACAACTATTTTAATCATCGACTAGTTGTCGATTAATCGATTAGTGGGGTCAAAAAAGTTTTTATGGAGGAAAACAGAAACCAAACTAGAATACAAATATAAGGGAGGTAAAATACAGGGGATAAAAACAATAGAAAGTAATGGTGGGTCATAATTGCCCAGACTTTGGAAAATGGCCTTTTTGTTTTGCATTTAAAGTTACTATATTTTCAGTGATACACAATAAAGGACCAGCTACATACAATACAACGAGAAAGGACATAGACACATAAAGTACTAAGAAATATCATTAAAAAAAAAACACGGAAAGAGAGGGATTAGAAAGAAGAGAAAAGAAGCAGACTGACGATTAGACTGAAAAAATGAATTCCAAAAGGAAAAGCAGAGAGGAAAGTGGTCTGACCAGAAGAAGTGAAAGAAGAAATCTCAATGTATCCTTCCTGGTAAAATTATTTATTTATTTATTTATAAAGTAAGAGCGAAAACTAGAGATACACCCCCACCCCATCAACTGGAGGTGACAGGGTAACAGTAACGAAAGAAGTAACTTTATTTTGAATATAGATAAATGCCTGTAGAAATCTTGCAATTATTTGATGTTACTATAATTTGTGTTTACTTATCTCTAAAAATGGTTTCCCAGGACGGCATACATTGATATTTTCCTTATATTTTTCCTTACATTCTATCAAAGTCGAGACATAAATATAGGCTGGGTTTTAGGGAATCTTTTTGATAATTGTAATACTTTTTATGTATTACTGGTGACTTTATATTTAAACATACAACTGGAACTTAATAAAAGCGTCTCAGTGTGTGTGCCAAATGGTATCTCCATTCCCACTTAGAAAATAGTGGAGAAACGGCATTCCCATGTGTTCCTGCTCTACTCGACCCCTGATTGGAAGGATTTATATGGAAACACACTTTTGTCTCATAAGCTTTAGCCTTTGATTTTCAAGTAGACAAAGTTTAAGCTAGGGTCAGACGAACGCAGTGCGAACGCACGTGCAGCCGCACTTTATCACGGCCGTAGTAGCAGCAAATGATGGCCAATATAAGAAATACGGCCGCACGAAAGTTCGGCCGGGCAACGCAAGCGGCAAACTATCGCATTTTTTTGAGAACGTGATACCGCTAGTACTGACTTTACAGAGTGCGCCGCGTCCGCTAGCGGCGTGTGTGCGTGATTAGGAGACGTCAGACGCTGCTAATGTCCGGCCAACATAACGTCCAGACGAAAAAAGTGTTTTATTGATGATCCGTACAAAATCACGGACGATAATGCGCATCGTATGACCGCTATCGCGTATTCCGTGAAAAAATACGTCCATTCGTTCGAGCGCACTTTTTCACGGACAACGCGAAAAATGCGTTCGTCTGACCCTAGCCTCAGAGCAGGACTTGCCTAGGACGTATGTCTTGATGCCGATAGCTGAGCTTGCACTTCAGCGTCCATTCCTGCTGTACTAAAACCTCTCCGTTAACAACATTGAGATTTGGGGATATAAAGCACAGGAGAATCATTTGCTGGTATGTTCAGTAATATGTTGTTATTGTGGATTTGTTTTTTCCTCTAGCGCTCAAAATAAATTGCCTTTCCAAAACACTTGCCAGGTGATCATATATATGGGTTTATATCCAAAAGGGAGCACAATCTAAGCAAGTTATTTTTATGGAGTGCCAGAACTTGGTTTTGGAGATGGTTACCCATTACGACAGCAAACCTTAATTTTCCCTGTATTGCCATTTATTGCCCCGGAATGTTCTCTGACGGGCAATTTCATGCATTTAATCAAAGAACATGTCTTAAAAGATTTCAAGACTTCCCTGTAAGCATCCATGTGAGGCATTAAAAGCAATCCTATGCTTGTCGATATAATATGACACGCTCACACCTGTGTTGGGGTTTGAGTATTCGCTGTAATAAATCCATAGACCCTTTTAAACATTTTTATTTCTATTCCAGCATTAAGGTTTCACAGAAATATTTCTAACATCCCTGCTATTCTGCCGGCAAAACTGGGGGCAAGCGAGGAAAAGCACAAGTGCAAGATTAAAAGAGCCATCTGACGTAAACGCACACAAAAGTCAGATTTTAAAGATTAGGGTTGGGAAAGATGGGCCAGTTAGAGACAAAATAAATACAAAACAGCCGTGATAAATTAAAATGGCTTCCCCAGTTTTGCCGCTTTATTGCCGCAGCTAAAGATTTTATAAATGTTATTACATGAAGAAGTCATAAGTTCTCTCTGTGAAGACATCCATTGGTGAACTGTACAACAAATGCATCATAACAATAAGTATTCGGGTAGAATGATTCATTCTACAAAGGGTGAACAGAAGGTTAACTAGTAACAATGTTAGCGGTATATAAAAATATGCCCATACATCACGAGGCCGGCTCCAACAGGCAAATTTCCTAATGAAAATGTAAGACGTGCAGCATAAGAGTGTTTAAAGTTGCAGTAAACGAAACGCAGGGGATACGTGTCTGGTAGATCTACCAAACAAATGGATCAATAGAATATAGGGATTATTTTCCTCAAAGAAGAACAAAATACTAATTCTTTATATTCTTGTATAGCAAGATCTTGAAAGCACGGCAGGGCAGTGGCCATGTTCTCAGAGCGCACTATCCCATTTACTCAGTTGAAGGAGCATTTTTGGGAGATGCAGTGCCTAACCCCACTACCCACTTTAACCTTAGTGTTACATTTTCAAAGTAAACCCCCTAAAGTTAAATAAAGGCCCCAGTGTAGATTATTTGCCACCAGCGGTTGGTGACATCCTGGAGGTCGTACTAAGAGAGGGTCTTCATCCCGATGGACCCTTTATCAGCTGTATTTAACTAGGAATGATATCCATTAGCATTACTTGATAAATTCTTCCATCATCCAATGAGGGAGCGCCATCAATTGAGCTCTTTTCATTGGCTGACGTAGTTTGGCCATGTGTAGCCAAACTGACCAATCGATCAACTATGAAGACATGACCACACTACCTTAAGCTACAGAAAAGGCTTCTCTGGTCAGTTTGGCTACACGTGCCAAATTACGTTGGCCAATGACAGGATCTCCGTAGAGGGAGCTCTTTCATAAGCGGATAGAACGGTTTAACCAAAAATGCTTTTGCATAGCATTCCTAGTTACAGAACTCTGTGCCTAAAGGGCTCATTCAGGATTAATACCACGGCCTGGAAGGACCTACAGGACGTTGATGACTGCTGGATGGGAACTGTAATCTATACTGGAGATATACATTTGTAGGGGTTTATTTGGGGATTATAACTCTAAATTTAATTTAAGGGGGTAGGGTGGTTAGGTCCCATATATTAGCGATAGTAAGGGGAGGGGTTGTATTTATGTCTTAAGGGTTAACTGGGCATAGGGGACCCACTCGCCATAGTAACCCCTCACTCACTGACTTAGGGGTGGCATTAGGAGTATCAGGAGTCCCCCTTATACCACTAACCCGAGGTGCTGATATTCCGAACACAGTTGTGTAACTCATCGGCCTCGGCTTTCCAGAAGCGTTATCAGACACATCATGCCCATATTAATGCTTAGGGAATGCCGTCCATAGTCAGTCCTATAGACACAAACATTTCTATATATCAGGGTGATAGGCAGATGGGTGGTTGAAGTCTCCTGATCCCCCGAAGCCCACGGAGACATACGAGCTTCAAGTAGAGGTGTAGAAAATCACTCCAGGCAGGAGATTTTAGGCTAGGGACAGACGAGCGCATTCTGTGAGGACTGTGCGTCCGTGCACAACAGACGTACTTTCTGACTGACAAGGTAGTGGCCACACAGTCAGTTTTTGCGACTTGACTTTCTTTTGACTGATTTAGAAAGGCAAAATAAATTAATATGAAAAACATTTTGTCCGTCAAAATGCTGGACGTCAAAAATGCAGTCCGTCTGACTACGTTCCATCACACACACACAAAGCTATGCGGACGCGGCGCACTCTGCGTCCGTTCTAGCGGATTTACGTTCTTGCCTAACTTGCGTCCGTTTCCGCGTCCGTACTTCTGTGCGGACGTACTTCGTGTGTGTGTCTCTATTGATTATAATTGTATGCTACCACGGACGTTAAAATGTTCGGCAACACGGACGTGAACACTGCGCTCGTCTGACCCGAGCCTTAGTTGTTTGCTTCAATAGCAGGAGTGAGATTCGTAATCTCTGCAGAGTGATACGGACTTTAAAGGTGGAAATCAGCAATTGTATGAATTCTGTAAAATTATTGGAGAAAAATACTGGAATTTTGAACCAGTTAAATGTGTGTGCTATATGTAATTTATCTCTGTGTTTGATAGCAGTCATCCCAATTGGAGATTTGAGTGTGAAACTATATACACACACGGACAAACAACAAGGGCTCCCACACACAAAGAACAACATTCTGGGGCGGCCACTGGATTCACACAATTCCAAGGAGAGGAGCACATGTAGTAAAATATACTGAGCAAAATTTACTGAAGCAAAATTGACTTTCAGTCTTAAATAGGGACATTTTCAAGTAAAAAAAATAAAGTCCCGATGCGGGACAAACGATCTTGCGTTAATAAATTTTGCTGAATGCACTTTATGAATACTACGAGTGCGCCACTCCATGGTCCTGTACACATCTGCTTTAAATAGTCATTTGTTATGATTTCAAGCACAGTAATAAAAAGCATCTACAAGATAAATTTGTATACGTTAAAAAAAATAAAAATTATTGCAACTAACAATGAATTAGAGAAAAAAAAATTCACTACTTTTAATTTATTCCCCACAACTATCCAAGAAGTCGGCATTAGAAGTAGAATTGCCTGGAAACTTGCCTTGGAATTGTATTCTCTAGAAATGCATGAAGGGAAAAAAAAAAAGTAGATAAATGGCAGCGATTTAAAGTGGGAGGTTGCTGAGCATGATTCAATGTGACAAGGGGCACAGTGATTTTGCTAAACCATTTCTCAGGGCACTTTGTAAGGAGGATCAGCTGCATTATTCTTTTAATAGCCATAGCTAATGCAATAGCCCAGAGGGTTTTGTTCAAAGGCAAGGTATCAGCTGCAGGTCAGAAGGTAACATTCTGTTTACACGATTATTTCCTAAAGCACTTATCTAGCATTCGGTGTGAAAGTTGACTTTACGGGTTTTGTAAGGGGTCCTAAAGAATTGAAGGAATGGCAAAAATTAGCCACACTAAGTTGGAGCTGAATAGGCTGAGGTGGGAGGTCTGTGAAAGGCTCACTGTGGCTCTCAGCGGGATACCTTATTAGTCGCGTCATTGCAGTTCATTCAAGCAAACTGCAACAGTGTCACCAACATTGGCACACAAAGACGAAATTCTTCACACAGTCTATAAACATGCTTCCATTAGCCAATTCATCCTGCCCTGACATTGTTGCATTGCAATGCATACTCTCTCCCATCACCCCTCCTAAAGAAAAAAAAAGTCCTATAGGTTTCAGCAGGACCAAGACAAGAATTTCACTTCTAAATGCAAATTTCATGCATTGACATTATAGATTGTCCAAACTTTATGTCTCAAGCAAGAGAGGACAGACAGAAATCGGAATATTTTCGATATCATGGGCCGGAAATCCAATACTGGTAGTATACAAGGCTGGTGCCACACTATTTTGTGCCCCAGGCAAAGCCAGCTACTTGCACCTCCAGAGAAAAAAATAAAAATGCCAACAAGTTTTTTTTTTTTAAAAGCATAAAACTTAGAACTAATGTTAAAATAATCAACATAATAAAAAAGGTTCGTTTCTGACAGGATGAAGTGCATTACATAGAATGGGGAGGGTCTGACAGGATGAGGGGCATGTGGCTGGGTTCAAACCAGGGGCGTAACTACCAGGGGTGCAGTGAGTGCCACTGCACCCGGGGCCCTGAGTCCAGGGGGGCCTACAACCGGCCTGCCGGGGACCTCGGCTAGGCTCTTCCACTGGAGCAAGAGGAATTCAGCCCCCTCCCTGCAAAAAGAGTTAGGGAAGCTAACAAGTAAAAATATTTGTAATATCAATTATGTTAATATAATAGTTTTTATATTTATCTTAATTGTATTTAAATAAATTTAATATTTTAATAATTTTTAATATTATACTTATTTGTGAGTTTACTTTGGAGCTCGGTGATGTGGCACATTACTGTGCATTTTATTGCTGTGGAGCTCTGTGATACGCTCATACACACCGCACATTACTGTGGAGCTCTGTGATACGCTCATACACACCGCACATTACTGTGGAGCTCTGTGATATGCTCATACACACCGCACATTACTGTGGAGCTCTGTGATACGCTCATACACACCGCACATTACTGTGGAGCTCTGTGATATGCTCATACACACCGCACATTACTGTGGAGCTCTGTGATACGCTCATACACACCGCACATTACTGTGGAGCTCTGTAATACACTCACACACCGCACATTACTGTGAGTTTTATTGCTGTGGAGCTCTGTGATACCGTTTTACACACCCCACATTACTGTGGAACTCTGATACGGTCATACACACCGCACATTACTGTGCGTTTTATTGCTGTGGAGCTCTGAAATATACATAGTCCACATTACATTAAAAAGTGGACCTGGAAAAAAGATGGGCCACTGTCTGGAGTCGACATTGTGAACCTGGGGGGGGGGTGCAGTGCATGGGGACAGCGGAGTATGTGGCAATATGTTTTTGCCAAGGGTGGGGTTCATGGATTCCTGCACCTGGGCTCTAAGGCTGAGGTTTCTAGTTCACAGAGTAAAGATACAGGCAGCAGGGGGAGCTTAGAGCTCCTTGCCTATATAGTAAGACCTGTGCACTCCCAACACTATTATATGTCAGGCAGCACATTGAACTATAAATGCCTGGCACCAGCAGCACACCCCCCCCCCCGAGCAGGAGATCAGTGCCGGGTCGGGATTTTCCACAGCTCCGCTGCTGGCCCTGGCCTTTCCTTGCTTTGATGCCAGCCCAGGTCAGTCCTCGACTCTAAGGTAAGGTCCTTTAATGCTCTGCCATTCCATGACTCCGAAGCAGATTCTGAGGCTGGGCCGCTCCATGGCTCTGTCAATGTTTTGCTCCTTGCTCTTTTCTAGTTCTCCATCTCTGTCATGTGAAGGGTGAAGAACGAGTGAGCATGCGTGCCGTTCTGCAACATGCTTCACATGCTGGCCTCAAAAGGTTGTGGGTGGAGCAGCCAATCCTTTGTTAAGCACGCATACTTGACGGTGGCTCAGAGGAACAAGACGGGCCATGTCTTAGGCAGCTGCCTAGGGGTAGCGCGAGCCCTGGTGGTATATTACATAGATTGTTACACTTTTTATGGCTCAGGAAGTACTTTTTCGAACAAAAAAGGGCCATTTTTGTTTACCCGGTTTGTTGTTGATTTATACTTTATTATGTTTGGAGAAACCTTTGGAGCTGCACTTTCAGATATTTGGGGGATGAGGTGCACATTTTTTATTTTTATTTTTTATAAATTAGCTAGCTGATTCAAATAAATTATGTGGCAAAAGCCATAAATAGCAGGGGCTAAAATAAAACACATCTCTATTAAGAAGTTACTTATACCAGGGTAATTAGCCATAGGGACATACGGTTACATACTCCGCTCCTGGGGGGGGGGGTCTCTGGCTGGTCAGGATGGTACCAGGCACCCGGCAGCACCACCGGCGCTAATAGCTGGCTGGGTGCCAGGTGATGCGCCGGTTACAGGAGGTCGCGTGGGTAATGGCGGGGCACGGTATGATGATGCGGAGCCGCCGGCTTTAAATCCAGACCACGCAAATTACTCGGCGCCTTGTCGTGGAGTTGCTTCCCGCAGAGTTTAGGGATTCATCGCTCTTGTGATTCACTGATTCTATTGCCTTGCTGATTACTGACTCGGATTGTATGAGGACCCTGCCGATTACTGACTTGGATTGTATGAGGACCCTGCCCAATACTGACTCGGATTGTATGCATGCCCTGAATGTTACTGACTCGGATGGCATGGTTAACCCCCTCTGTTTCTGGTCTGGCTTGTGTGTATAAAAAGGAAAAATGGCTATACTCCGTGGCGCTAGACTTTTAAGGATTCGCTATATTCCCACACTTTGGTGCTCCCGTCACCAGAACAAATTGCAAAATGTGAAGTAAAGAAATGGGGACAGCGCTTCAACTTAAAAGGATGCAGTGTATAAGTGATGTGGTAAATATGGAAGAATGCTCACAAGCAATGGTAGGTCCCTTAAGGAGGATTAGGCGTGGACTAAATCAAAGTCTTCAAAATAGGATGACCTCAAAAAAAAAAAAAATACAGATAATGGTACAGTATTGCATAGAATATACTGCTATAGTAAGGTTGTAATATTCACTACTCACACTTTATGAGAGCTGCTAGCTCTCATGTAGACCTCACAGGCCTCATACTCCCGCACTCAGACCTCCAAAAAGCACAGGAGGTGAGGTTTACACACGCGGCTACCCTGGAATATTTCTGCTGGAGATTCAATTCTAGTGAGTGGAGATTTGCTTACCCTTTACAATCCTGTTGGATTATATGCAATCCATGTTCCTGTGCTTTTTTGGAGGTCTGAGTGCGGGAGTATGAGGCGAACAGGTTGGCCCTGAACACCTGTGAGGTCTACATATGAGAGCTAGCAGATCTCGTAAAGTGTGAGTAGTGAATATTACAACCTTACTATAGCAGTATATTCTGTGCAATACTGTACCATTATCTGTATATATATATTTTTTTTTAGGTCATTCTATTTTGAAGACTTCGATTGATTTAGTCCACGCCTAATCCTCCTTAAGGGACCTACCATTGCTTGTGAGCATTATTCCATATTTACCACATCACTTATACACTGCATCCTTTTAAGTTGAAGCGCTGTCCCCATTTCTTTACTTCACATTTGGCTTGTGTGTATGCCCGTCCTGATACTGGCTCAGTTTGCCTGAGTGCATGTCCTGTTGCCAACTAGGCTAGCCTGGGAACCACTTCTGGTACTGATCCAGCTGGTCCTAAAACCATTCATGAGATTAACCCTTGTTGCATGTATGCCAGTCCTACTCTGAGAGTGCTAGGCCTGTGTCTTGTGTTGTATACATGAGGCGTGTTCTTGATTCAAACAGAGATATACAGGGATAGCAATACCGACCACCAAAGGATCGGAGGGTTTAGAAGTTTGCCTAAAGGGATCTGCATGAAGTTAGTCCACGGGAATCGTGACACATACACTTTGCATTCTGCATACGGACACCATACACCGTTCATTAGTTTGTGAGTAATACGCGTTTTGGATGTGACAAGTAATTAGGGGAGACAGCACTTACATATCTATTGGTGTAGGAACCCCAAAAAAAGCGTGCGGGGGGAATCTAATATTCTCACAGTAAGGCAATGCAAATGCAAAAGCATCGCTCCTACTGCAGACAAGCAAGCTCTGATTATGAATTTAATTACCCTATTCATTCACAACACACAAATTAGAGGAACTCGGTAAACTAAAACCTTAACTCCATCAATACAACAAATCCTCAATACTGGGCACACACTGTGCACAAGTCTTTGGAAAAAACATGGAGGGGGAGGATCTGCCGTAAAAATTATATATATATATACATAATTTATTAAGCGACAACACATTCTGCAGCGTTGTACAATAAGTAGAGTGGGAAAGACAAGACATATCTACAATACACCAAAAAGTCAAGCCAATATTTCACCAACAGATACAGGAGGAATCGAGGGCCCTATTCCTCTGGGAACTTACAATCTAATATATATTTCAATAACAGACTAAATTACAGTAAATATACATTACATCTTATTACCTTTTACGTTTGGCTATTGCTACAAACTGTGTTGGATGGGGAGGTTATGCCCCAAAATGGGATTTATTTTGATCCAAACAAAAATGGCGGTCATGTTGACCAGGCCTTGTATAGAGTAAAAGGTATGTCAGACATGGCTGCCTTTCTTTACACATGTTGGATCTGTACTTGTTTTTAAAAGGTAACAAAATGTAGTATTACAAAATAGAATTCATATCTAAGTACCAAGCATAAAATGTTACATTTGCCAGATTAAATCCTGTAGACGGCTTCACTACTCACTGTCTGCAAGCTTCAACCTACCACGTGCGGCCTTCATATCAAGTGCTCTGCAAGAGGATCTGCGAGTTTACAACATGAAAGGGAAAATTCACCCTTTACTTGCACAGTAAATGATACTGAATACATGGTATCAAAAAATACTTTGAAATGATACTCCAGGATGAAGTTTAAACTCCTTCAAATGCATTACAGAGACCGGGAATTCCAACAATGTGACTGGCCCCGAGACAATTCATGTTAATGGGAAATTATTTAATTGGTAGGAATTGTGTGTAATGTCACTGTAAGGACAATTATATCAGAAGATTGTTTTTTTTCTTCTTAAAATAAGAACTAAATGGGGCGGGGGGATTTAAATGTCCTACTAAAAAATTAGATTGAATATTCATATATACGCAGCCACAACAGAAGATCAAAGGTCACTGGAAACCAGAGTTGGTCCTCCCTGCCATATTTAACCTCAGTAATAGGCAAAGCCACCTATTTAAATATGAATCCTGTGAATGTTCCTTGAAAGAGACTGAAAGTCTTTGCATACGTCTGGATTAGTCAAATAAATGGGCGGCCTTGCACCAAGTATAACAATTGAGAACTTTGCATGGCAGCTAGGTGGAAGTAGACTATGTGACACCCCACCGTCACCATTAATAACAAAAGAGGACTTTCACTGTTCTGGGTCATTATAGAAGAAAGGTCACCTAAAGGTGAATTGAAAAAGATGTATGGGGTGGGAGAGATCCTCATCTACCTTAGCTCGCACATTGTATGGATACGGAATCATTTATACGAATAAAAAATAAAATACGTGGCAGATTAAAAAATAGCTATGTCTGCCAGTGAACAAAGTAGAGTAACTTGCTGTCAGTTTCAGGTGGAATTCTAGGATCTAGATAGTCTAGATCCACACACACCAAAACCATATTTAAAGGAGTACAAATAGTGAGTTGACTTCATGATATTTACTGATCTTATGCCCAGGTAATTAAACCATAGCCATGACTGATTTGGGACATGAATCTGTAATCAAATCAGAAACAAAGGTGTCAATGACAAACATGTCTGTAGTGATTTATTTTCCCCACCTGTACACTTTTATGCTTCACTTATTTTCCCCATGTAAGAGGTTTGCCGGATATATGCAGGTGGGGTGTTGCTTTTATGGATATATTTAGTAGACTACAAATCTCTTTCAACCCATAAGTGTATGGGATTTTGAGTCCACAAAATACAGACACATTGGTCCCTATTCCAAAATTATTGTTAACTTAACTAGAGACACTTACTGGAGAGGTGCTCGTCGGGATCGAACCCATGACTCCACAGGCTCTCTCCATATCTTGTTGTGAGAGGGTCGTTGGGTGGTTCTGGATAGGAGAGAATCTTTGTGCCAGGGTCGTCCAGGATAGTTTTTTTTTTTTTGCTTCTTCAGTGACTTTAAATCACCTTGGGACTGTTGCTGGACATCTAAAGGACCAATTTTATTCACACCAACACAGTGCAAGTGTCTTGCGCCCATGGTTAGTGCATCCATGTCAGATACAAGTTTAATGACATAGGTCTTACAGAGGAAACAAAGTAACCGTCCAACTAGAAGTGCAATTCAGACAACTACAAAACATTCAATATGTTAACATAAGTTTGACTTTAAGAAATAAACCAGTACATTCATGATGCAGAGTGTTACAATATGATGCAAAATGTCATGGCTCGGTTTGTCCGATAATAGGGATGTGCATTGCTGAAAAATTTGTTTCATTTAGTTTCGTTACGTTTTTAAAGAATTTTGTTTTTGGAATTTCGCAACTAATTTCGCTTCGTATTGTTTTTCGTATCGATTCGAATTTCATATATCAATTGGATAGTTGATATCAATTCGAATTTTGTATCACTAAATAAAACCCCAATTATTCAAATTTTGCTGTTAAAAGAAAAACTACGGTTAAATTTTAAGCTGTGTCACAGATTTAGTATTTGAGTCAAATTAAACAGTGAAATAAAATTAATTTGTTTCATAAGGTCCTTTGCTGACTATTACTTGTATTGTAAGTTAAGATCAATTCGATAGTTCATTTCAAATTCGATAGTTGATATCAATTATTCAAATTTTTCTTTTGGGATGATGACCCAGTGTAAAACAAAATAAATTCGTTATATATACCATTTAGTTTCGTTTCAAATTCGTATCGATTAGTTATTCGGAAGTACTTCCGAACTACGAATTATTAAATTTCGTTACAAATTCTGAATTTTTCCGAAACGAATGCACATCTCTAGCCGATAATGTCTACCTCTAGGTTATAAAAAACACTGCCCGTAGTGCAGCAATAGACTGACTACCCCAGTGGAGAGCTAGTCCCTTGCTGTGTACAAGGCAGGAAGCAGTTCCTCTACATCAGGGATCTCGAACTCCGACCCGCCAGATGTTGTTGACCTAAAATTGCCAGAATTCTTTGAATGCAAAAGACAACCAAAAAATCATGGGAGGTGTAGTTCAGAAACATCTGGGTGGTAGAGTTTGAGGTGCCTGCTCTACGATGTACTGTTTTACTTTGACTTAAAACAGACTGTTGAGTAAAGTCATGACACAGAATATGTACGTATCTCCTCTGAGATGATAATCATTATATTAAGAGCTATTTGCTGAGTGAGGTGTACAGTTTCAACTTGGTTCTATAGAAAGTGCAGTGTTTTGTACTGAAGTTGCAAACACCAGGGGGTGGGGGGGGGGGTGGATTGCTGTTTTTAAATAATGACTGCATTTTCCAAAGGATAAATCCAAGTAGACACAGGGGAAGCTTCACAGTGAAGCCTTTCCAGCACCTTTTTTGATTCTTCTTTAGTGATATGTCGTTGTAACATGGGCGACTTTCATGTATATTTAAAACACTGGCAAACACCAGCCCATCCTGAATAACCTGTTTAATTACCATTAACTAGCTATCCAATGACTGAGAAGTTAAGATCATTTTAATATTTGTCTCAAGTAATAAATTGCTTTTTTCTGCCGATAAAAAATAAATAAATGCATCTCTTAAGTCACAGGAAAATTTCTATCAAACGAATATTAAGCTTCAACATAAATATTAAGAATCAGGGGAATATACTCCGTCTTATTACTAAAAAGGTTTGCAGTCTATCTTGGCTTCACATACTCAAAGAAATTATTGCCTAGGACCAGGAAGGTTTTACAGTGACTCCTAGTGGAGATGACTTGCACACACATCTAAACTGTTGCATGAATTTTGTAAAGCGTGTATTGTAAATACAGCAAAACTATAAAAACATCTAGGTGGCACTAGAAGCGATACTTCAAAAATTTGTTTTAGGTGAAAATAATTTTATTTAATTGTTTATTACAGCCATTTATTTACTACCATAGATTAGATAGGTTAGGTAGATTCACCTACCATAGATTAGGATCAAAGATATATTATTTATTTATTTATAACGTATTTTACCAGGAAGGTTACATTGAGATTTCTCTCGTTTTCAAGTATGTCCTGGGTTCAAGAAACATTGAATTTTTACAGTCGTTACAGAAATACAAACTAATAAATGCAAGGTATTAAAAACAAAGCACAAATATACAGATTAACATAGAAAATAAATATGTAGGTAATATATTCAGCGTGCTGCATGATTACAGGTGCATTCTGTACCAAGGTATATTAATAGAGAGCTCTTAAGTGACTTTAGACTGGGGGAAGATTTGATGGCGTCTGGGAGGTTATTCCTTAATTGCGGTGCTCTGTAGGAAAATAAGGATCGAGCCACTTTCTTTTTGTATTGTGGTATTGCAAGTAAGGTGCTGGACCTGCATCGGAGGTTATAGGATGAGGGAACTGCTGGGGGAAGCAGCCTATTCAGGTAGGGTGGTAGCTTCACAGAAAACGTTTTAAACACCAGGTTGGAAAGGTGAAGAGTGCGTCTAGATTCCAGCGACGGACAGTTTAGCTCTTTTAACATGTCACAATTGTGGGTCATGTAGTTACATTGTAGCACAAAGTGGCAGAATGAGTTCTACAATGTAGTAAATTTATGAAGGTACGTGTGTGGGGCAGCTGCATACACTACATCTCCGTATTCAATAGCCGGCATAAGCATTTGTTGTACAATCTGCTTTCTTACGCGGGGCTCAGGCAGGATTTGTTTCTGTACAGGGCACCTAGTTTGGGGTAAAGTTTAGATGAGAGTTTTTCGATGTGGGGGCCAAAGGATAGATTTGGGTCTAACCACATACCTAGATATTTAAGAGAAGTGACTGTGGTCAGTGTGCTATTTGATTTTGTCCCCACACATAGGTGGGGAGGTTGCAATTTGTGTAGTTTAGGTGCTGTTCCAAAGAGCATTGTTACAGTTTTGTCAGTATTTCGAAAAAGTTTGTTATCTTTGATCCACATTTCTACCTCTGTGAATTGTTCTTGCAGCACGGCCTCCAGCTGCGGGAGATTTAGTTTGCTGGTACAGATTACGGTGTCGTCTCCGTACATGTGTACAGTTGAGGCTTTGCAGATGTTAGGCAGATCGTTTATAAATATTGTGAATAGCAGGGGGCCGGGTATCAAGCCTTGGGGTACACCGCATGTGACTGGGAGGGGGGTGGAGGGGGAGGGAAGTGCTGTCAGAAATAGACACATATTGCGATCGATCGGATACATTGGATTGAAAACCAGGGTAGTGTGCGTTCACAAATACTGGCATTTTTACGTTTTTGTAATAGGACGCCATGGTCTACCGTGTCAAAGGCCTTGGCAAAATCAAGGAAGATGGCTCCAGTTAGATTTCCTTGTTCCATCCCAGCTTGGATATCATTGCAAACTTTTAAAATGGCGGTTGTAGTTGAGTGATTTGGACGAAAGTCGTATTGATCTGGGGTTAAATAGTTTGAGTATTGATAATAAACACATAATTGTGTGTACACACATTTTTCCAAAATTTTTGACATAACAATGAGCAATGATATCGGACGGTAGTTGGATACCAAAGTACTGTCACCACTTTTATGGATAGGTACCACTCTTGCAGTCTTCCAGAGTTTGGGTATGTATCCAGTCGCCAGGGATTCATTGATAGGTTGCGACAGGTTTTGCAATTGCCGGCACACTGATTTTCAGCAGCATTGATGGGATTTGATCAGGTCCAGACTGGTATTTCATTTTTTGATTACGGAGAAGTTTAGTAATGACACTGACAGGCACTGGACTAAAATGGAATATCTCTCTGATACAGAGTCTTTGCACGGTTGGTGGGGCCTGTCCTGCATGCGGCCTTTCTGAAAGAGTGTCATTTGTAAGCTTAGCAATAAGGGTGGTGATGCATCCAACAAAGTAATTATTAAAGGCTTTTGCTACATCTACGAGGTGTTGCAGGCAGAGGCGTAACTAGAAACCGCAGGGCCCAGGTGCAGGAACCATGACACCCCCCCTAGGCAAAAACCTATTTTGTTCCCCTTTCCATCAACATGCATTGGTCCCCCTCCAGGTCCACAATGTTGACTCCAGACAATCAGTGCCCCATTTTTCCAGGTCCACTATGACCTCTTCAGTCCATCCCATTTTTAATGTAATGTGCACTATGTGTAGCACAGAGATCCACAGCAAAAAACTCACAGTAATGTGCGCTGTGCATGAACGTATCACAGAGCTCCACAGCAATGTGCAGTGTGTATGTACATATCACAGAGCTCCACAGCAATAAAAGTTCAGTCTCCGTGTGTTGTAACCCTGTCTATATCGTGCCCAATGTCCAGCGCTGCAGAATATGCTGGCGCTATATAAAGTATAATAATAATACTCACAGTAATGTGCAGTGTGTATTAGTGTAAATCTCAGAGGTTTACAGCAACAAAACTCACAGTAATATGTGGTGTGTATGAGCGTATCACAGAACTCCAAAGTAAAACTCAAAAATTATAATTTTTTTTAAAAAGAAATGTATATATATATATATATTATAGGCAACCCCTCAGACCCAGGCAGGTGAGTGTGGGCCCCCCCAGACTTAAGGGCCCGGGTGCAGTGGCACCCTCTGCACCCCTGGTAGTTACGCCCCTGGTTGCAGGGTATGGCTGTTTACTTTGACAGTGGCTGGTTGGGAGTGATTGTATCTTACTTATAATTTTCCAAAAATATATATATATATATATATATATATATATATATATAATCTGTGTGTATACATTTTTGGAAAATTATAAGTAACATACAATCACCCCCGTCCACTCCCAACCAGCCACACCCTGCAACCAGGGGCGTAACTATTATATATATATATATATATATATTATAGTTACGCCCCTGGTTGCAGGGTATGGCTGTTTACTTTGACAGTGGCTGGTTGGGAGTGGACGGGGGTGATTGTATGTTACTTATAATTTTCCAAAAATGTATACACACAGATTATATATATATATATATATATATGTATATATATACACATTTTTGGAAAATTATAAGTAAGATACAATCACTCCCAACCAGCCACTGTCAAAGTAAACAGCCATACCCTGCAACCAGGGGCGTAACTATAATATATATATATATATAATATATATATATACACACATATATACACACACACACACACACACAAAGCTATCCAGCAATCCTTAAACAACCTGTAATGCCCTGATGCAAAAATCTGTAAAATAAAAAAATAAAAACCATAGGTAGGTGCAATGCAGACACATAGGACTTGGATATACAACAATACATTCTGACTAGTTAAAACATGATTCCAAAGTTTCGGCTTGTAGTAGGCCTTTATCAAGGCCAGCTATGGGCCAAAATGTTGGAGTTCTGTTTTTACTAGTCAGAATAAAGTTTAATGTTTTATCCATCTCCTTTGAGTGCATCCGCATAGCACCTACCTACATATATAGAATTAAGGCTTCAAATTCATTAATTTTGATTTTTGCAGCATCAATGTTTTTTCCACAGTATAATAATGTGTAGAAAAGGACCAAGACAAAACTATCAGAAGACAGAACATGAAAGTTGTAAAGGATCTTGTTTACATACAGGTCTAGTCACTAAAAGGTGAAACTCAGAACAATCTAGACCAAACAACAGATTTGGAAAGTGCGATAAATGGGAGAATTTTTCTGTTTTAGCTATTTTGACCTAGAATTTTCACTTCTCCAGTCAATTCTCCTGAGTTTCACCTTTATTGAATAGACCTGATAATCTTGCAATCAAGAGGAAACCAATTATATAATTTATAAGCTCGTGGCTGCCTTTCTGATGAGCAGTCTCATATACGCGCAGTCAACGAGGCCCGCATCAGACGAGCACACTTTTTGCGTCAGTCTGACTGCACTGTTTGCTGTCCATATGTGGCTTTTCAAGAGAGTCAATAGAGAACAACACAAGAAGCAGGTGCGCACTTTTTCACGCGCGCGCAACGCATGTTGCAACGGAAGCCAAAATGGCATCGTCGTGAAAAAGCTAGACGGACGTAGAGAAACAACTGAATACAGGTTTTTTTTTTTCTTTTTCTCAGTCAAAATTAACTGACCACAATCTCATCAGTTAAAAAGTACGTCCGTTACTGTGCGCAGTCAGTGCGCTCGTCTGACCCCAGCCTAAAGTGCCAATATAATTTTATTGTTCGCGAACTTGAATGCAAATGAAGTAAATCATGCCCCAGAAAACTGAAATAACCACAGAAAAGAGGGCAATTTGTAAACGGAATTATATTTCACCAACTGGAACTATAGCTTTAAGGGCAAAAAGTCCTATTCTGCCATGTTGATTTTTGATTTAAAAAGCTCAGGTCTATTAATAATATCAAAACATTTAAAAAGGCTGGAGATGCCTCTAAGAGGATGAAAAATGTTGTCAGGAGAGGGAGATAATTAATTTGGTACTTTAAGCATTTGCCAGACTTGTTAGTGTAAGATGCAATGGCCATTTTTAATTTCAATAGTACCATTTGAAAGAAAAGAAGGTTGTGTTTTGTAAAATAAATGACCCTGTCAACAGCTATTTAGGTGAAAAGGCACATCTATTTAATATGCCTAATCCGGAGAAAAGAATGCAAACCGCAGCAATAAAATCAAGTTGTTGGTCAGCGTGGAAGAACCAATGGTTGTTTGTGTTGCAGGTTATTGGCCCAATATTGTAATCTGACACTTGTCCTTTACTAATAAATTATCATGAGTAGATTAGGATATGAGGAGCAGAGCCCAAGCAATGTAGTTATTTCAGACTACCGTGGATTGCTCCTATATGGTATCTGAGGTCTGTCATTTAGCCAGATATAAAGAGTTTTCTAACAGTTTAGATCAGGGGTCAGCCACCGTGGCACGGTCAGATGTTTTGGAACTACATTTCCCATGAGGCTCAACCAATCTCAGCAGTGACTGAGCAAC
The DNA here is from genome assembly GCA_009667805.1 of Leptobrachium leishanense. Taxonomy (NCBI): domain Eukaryota; kingdom Metazoa; phylum Chordata; class Amphibia; order Anura; family Megophryidae; genus Leptobrachium; species Leptobrachium leishanense. Next base: position 48,855,637 of record CM019068.1, on the reverse strand, counting down.
ATGAGAGCATATGTTTCATAGTATCTGGAGACTTCTGCACTTAGGCTAGGGTCAGACGAGCGCAGTAGTAACGTGCGTGCAGCTGCACTTAATCACGGCCGTGCTAGCAGCAAATGATGTCCAATGACGGGCAATATACGAAGAAGGGCCGCACGAAAGTGCGGCCGCGCAACGCAAGTGGCAAAGGAACGCATTTTTTTGAGAACGTCAAACCGCTAGTACTGACGTACAGAGTGCGCTGTGTCCGCTAGCGGCGTGTGTGCGTGATTAGGAGACGTCAGACGCTGCTAATGTCCAGCCAATATAACGTCCAGACACAAAAAGTGTTTTATTGATGATCCGTACAAAATCACAGACGATTATGCGCATCGTATGACCACTATCGCGTATTCCGTGAAAAAATACGTCCATTCGTTCGAACGCACTTTTCAACGGACGACGCGAAAAATGCGTTCGTCTGACCCTAGCCTTCTTCTCTGATTTATCTTTAAGGATCAGCTTCTGGAAGAGCTTCCCAGAGAAAGGTGTGGAGTAATCAGACATGTAAAAGCAACTGCATGTTTTTTGGGACTTTTGCACATACAAACATGCTTCAGAGGGACAGTGGGTTATACCGTCTCGCACAGAATCACCGCAGCTCGACTCGTTAATTCAACTCGAATGGAAAAATGTGTTTCACAGGCAAACACTGCACTTTTACCTGAATTACACTTTGTATAGGACTTAATATGTGACCCGTAAAATGGGCTTGCTGGTATCTCACAGCAATTTCTGAAAGGTTAAATTTTAAAATCACGAGGATGTCACTGTAATGTAGCCATGCTCATTGGAATGCAGGGTCATTATAAACACAGTGATGTGGAACCCTGCGTTAGAGAAGTTTAAATATGGGGGGGGGGGTAGATTTAAACAAGTTAGAGAGCAGGGGAGAGGCAATGTTTATTACCATTTGTCTATTTTGGGGGGTGGGTTTAAGAGCGTTGCAGCCCAAGAGGTGGGCAGGTTTGGGAGCCGCTTAGTGCTATGGGTTACCTGCTATCCAGGGGCTGTACGTTAACATAACATATTTTGCTTGAAATCCAGCCATTTAGATTGACATTAGCCTAAGCGAGTGACATACAGACGAATGCAGTCAGAGCGCACTGTGTGTGCGTGCACAACGTGGGGTACGGATGTACTGACGGAAGATACTGTAGACACCACACGACCCGTGTTTGTTGACGGGCGTAGAAAAAAAAAAAGAGGGGAACTATGAGAAATAAAAATTTGAAAAGGATATGAAAAGCCATTTTGTGCGTCAAGGTGCTGGACGTCGCAAACGCGCTGCATTTGACATCTCATCACTCACAGAACGCTACGCGGACGTGGCGCACTCTGCACGTCTGTCTAGGGGTTTTACGTTCTTGCCTAACTTGCGTCCGTTTGCCACCTGCGTTCGCAGTTCGGTGCGCACGTACTTAGTGTGTAGGTCTCTATTGCTCATGATTCTATGCTACGACGGACGTTAAACTGTGCGGCACCATGGACGTCATCACTGCGTTCGTCTGACACGGGCCTTAATTTCAATCTCAAACATGTTTTACTTATCCTTTGCACAGAGACAGTAAAGCTTAATAATAATATAAACATTAGTATTTTAACTTTAACAACAATAATGATACAAGTCATCTCCCCTGGGATTAATAATATTGAATACTGAGAACGTAACAATGCTGCGAGAAAAGATCGGATCAAATAATGGAAGACAAACTGTTGGTGCAATGCTAAATATAAATCAATTGCTTGGTACACGCAGTGACCCCTAAAACTTGCTCCCACCATTGTGAATAAAGGGTCAAAAGGACAAAGAACGCCTTAAACAGTAAATGACAAAAATAATTTAATTGGGGGATGAATGATAGGTCAGACCATGTTTACCAGCACATAACGGGTTAACAAGACAAACAAGGATTATTTGCTGAGCAATCACATCTTCTCTTTATATTGCTCTTTTGATGAATGTTGAGATTTTTCAAGACAATTTGTTAGCAAGAGGGAAAAAGGCGTCCTATTACTCTTGTGTTAGCATTTCACAGCTAAGAGCATTATTGTAAATGAACCCTGGCTGCGAGGATTTTACATTTATATAAATTAACAATTGACTGATAGATCAAATCAGTCATAACCTACCTTTTCAGTCAAAAGTTTGCGCAAATCAGTCAAAACTCCCGTTAAAGGAAAGAACACAAGCCGAGAATGTCTGCTAGCAAATCCCAACGGAGAACCAAAAGCTGGTATTTGTTCCGGAACATAGCAAATGTTGCAAAAATAAAGATTAAAAAAAAACACACACAGCATGGTCTCAAATGCAATAGCAAATGTGTTTAGAAATTGATCCTTGGAAACAAAACAATCGGCTAACTTGCAAAAGGGAGCATCTGCCCTGGGTGCCCAGAACGCCTCTGTGATCAGCCTTCAACACAGAATGCACAGAACCGACTGTACTCAGCTTAACAACATGCCACATGGTTTGGATCCCTGGGGTGCTGCGCTTTGATAAGAGGGTGAACCAGTGCTCCACAGCACACATTTCATACAGCTCAGCAGGTGAGGGGTCCGGTCCAAAAGTTCTGGATTGCCCAAGGATTTCCTTGCCTGCTGGGTAAAAGGATTCCCAGGGAGGAATCCAGAGAGAGAGAGAGAACCCAGAGCAGGAGGGAAGCTGAAGAACTGTCCACGGAGAAAGAAACCTGGTTGAACGAACTAAAAAGCTGAAAAAAATCTGTACATATTTTGGTTTTATCCATTGGCTGTGTGTAAGGCCAAGGTCTAGAAAATGTGTTCGAGCTTGACTAGAGTTCCCTTCCCCCCAGTACATTTTGCCAGACCATAAAATTAGGGCTGAAACAAATAATCGATTAATCGACAACTAATCGATAATGAGAATAGTTACCAACTAATTGGTTGGTCGATTAATCGGTCTGTGTACAGCACACTCTGTTTAGAGTCGGACTGAGTTAAACATTATTAACCGCAGTTAATACTTTGAAGCTGATTGTATGATGATCTAGGGTTATGTTGGACACAACCATTTTGTATTTAGAAGAACACACAGATCGTGGGGTGCTGCCACTGGGTGGTTGGAGCTGTATCACCAGTGTTATAGGCTTACTTGGACCTGGAGTCCTGTGCCACCACCCCACCCTCCCTCCAGTACAGAGCTGTTGCTTCTGGTCCCTTCCCTGCAAACTCCCTCTTAAACTCAGGTCCAGTCTCTTGCCCAACTCACTCCCTCTCACACTCGGGACCGGTCCTTTACCTAAACTCCCTCTCATCTCCAGTCCCTCCCCCCAGTTTTTTCATGAAATCATTTTTAAGGGGATTCACTACACACCCTGATCACTTTAGCTTATTAACATGGTTAGGCAACGCAGAGTTTCCCCCACCTTCTCATCATGCTTTGTGTGCTGACCTCATCATGTCTATCCGAGCGCTCGTAGCAGCGTTTGTTCAGGGTGAAAGCAGACAAGAGCCTGAGTTACGCACGCACGCAGCACCAGGTGGTCGCAAAACTTGTGTATGAAAAGTACACAAGATACATAATTTGTGTATGTATGTACACCACAAAATTGCAAAACGAAAAGTTGTAATTTTGTTTATTATCCGATGAATCGAAAAAAATAAAATCAGCCAATAGATTATGAAAATAGTTAGTTGCAGCCCTACATAAAATAAAAAAGGACTTTCATTTTCTTGAAGACAGTGTGTTTACTGGGTCCCAGCTCACAAACATACAGTGCATTCCAATGTAATATGTAAGATTTAGGCTGACCGTCCACTGGCGCCGTATTTAAATCAATGATCCAATATTGTCTAAAGTCGTCAAACTGATCCTACAACATGCAGGTGAATCAGCCCTCTTCCACTGCATCTGACCACATCGGACAATTTCAGTCGATTTTTGCGAATACAACAGACTTGCGATCTTACCCATTTCAAAGGGAGTTATCGGACGATGCCGGAACGTAATGGTTAGTTTACATGAAAAAGATATATTGTAAAGTTAAACTGCCGTGACGGGAAACTTGGAAAAAAATGCATTGTATAGTTAAAGCACCGTGCTTCAGGGGAAACGTGAAAAGATGCATTGTATAGTATTACCGTCGTGCTTGAAGCCCATAGGATTCAATGGAGAAAATATTCGAGTTTTTATCTATTTTTTTATTCAACAGTTATTTTTATATAATTTGCAGCAAAAAGCCTTTTTTTTTTTAAAAGAATTTTTCTTGTTATTTATCTGAATTTTTTTGGCAAACTTTTTGTATCAGATAAAAAATTTTTTTTTAAAAAAGGGGCATTTTTTCTCTCGCGTCTTTATTCTTTTCTCTGCACAAACCAGCTTCAGCATTGCTCTCCCTGGTGCTGAAACATATTTCAGCACCAGGGAGAGGTCAATCTCCCCCCCCCCCCGCAGCCTGGCGAGTTCTTTCTCACTGCGAGCTGGCCTTGCTGGATGGGGGGGGGGGGCAGTCCGTGATGCTGAAACTCCGTTTCAGCACCAAATACAGGTTTTCTTCTCCCTGCATCCCCCCGGCAGCAGAGCCCCCCCCCACATAGCGAGATTTTTTTTTTCTTCATTGGCCGATCTGGGTCATCAAGATGCTTCCAGTGCATGACACTGATCAGACGATGGCGTTGTTCATAGTCTGGTGACCAAGCTGTTCGTCTGACTACGGAGCCAGGGGATGGCCAGCCTTAAAATCACCTAAAATATAGTACATATGAGGATCACTCTATAAAACAAATAGAACAGTATATTACAGGCAAATACTTATATATATATATATATATATATATTATATTCCCCTGCTTTCTGGAAATGCTCACGGAAATTCCATATATTTAAGGAACATCATGTATAATATTCAGCCATCCAGCGTCACCGATCACTCCAGAAAACCAGCTCCACACCAGGATTGAAGGATCTGGATCGTTCCACCGAAATGGCAAAATAAATGTTAATATATCAATTTATGTTATACAAAAATGTATGTTTTATATGTTTTATAGAGTGATCCTCATATTTACTATATTTTGGCTGTATGCAGTGGGTGAAATTGAGAGAAGCCACCTGTTGAGGATTTCACTCAAAAGATACTTTTTTTATGTATTATTGTGTCACTGACAATCCTTGCTATTCTCTGCATTGTAGATTAAAATCACCTAAAGCTGGTACAAAATGAACATGGTCATTGTACCCCCCCCACCCTTTACATGTGTTCATTAAAACATTTTACCAAACAAATAGACTTGTGCAATAATTTTTTAGAGGATTTATCTAAATAACGAATCAGCATTTGGAGCAAATGACTGAAGAATGGAACATATGATACAAAAAAATCATCAAATTGTTCTTTTGTTCCTTTATGAGAATAGTGGCGGGTGGAAAAAAAAAAGGGGGTCAGAATGATCTTTATAACACCATGTGATGCTGCCTGACACAAAGTGCTGTTGAAAGTACCGTATATCAGCTGAATGGCTAGCAATCCATCAGCTGCTTGCCGCTACTATCCAACACTGTGGGGTTTCAATATTGGTGACTTGGGCTCACTGCTGTCCAGTTACCAATAATGAATATTGATGGAACTGCCACTGGTAGCTACTGGCCCCACAGCAGGTGGGTGAAGGGAACAAAGATCATGATCATGCACACACAGACAGGCCTTTGCACGGTTTGTAATAGTGTACGCAAAATCCTCGTGCAGCCACTTGCGCCTAAGTCTTTGTCCGACTCTCCTTCTGGATATATAGAACATCAGAACCTCTGTGGACCTGCGGACCATTGTGGGCTGTTGATCCCACCTCCCTGGATTCAGAAGAACACCGGAGAGACCAGTACCTGTGGATCGTTGAGGGCTACCGGGTGAGCCATATGAAACACCCGCAGGCGAGGTCGTTGAGCCAAGGGAGGCTCCGAAAAGTGTGAGTGGGTCTTGTCCCCTGTCTATATTTTGACTGTGGTTACTGAACTTCACTATTGTGCACTGCCTTTTTTTCCTAGGAACAACCCACGGACGATTTCGTACTTCATATATATGAACTGTCATACAAGCAGAAAAATTCAGGGCATATGTATGTACGTTTGTTATATATATATACACGCGAGCGCTCAGCATCCGTTTTCTTTTTCTCTGGGTGAAGGGAACAGACTATGTGGGCTAGACATGCCCAGTGTCCATCCACAGTCCCCACCCATTTTATTATTCTTTATTTATAAAGCGTCGGCATATTACGCAGCGCTGTACAATAGGCACAGTATAGACAGGGTTACAATACAATACATTGAACAACATTTGACAAACAGTACAGGAGGAGACGAGTGCCCTATTCCCGTAGGAACTCACAATCTAGACGGGTTGGGGTTGGAAACAGGAGGAAAGGACCCATGTGTGACTGGTTACGGCTATTAATAAATGTTGCAGGGAACGTGCCTTTGTCATTCAGCTCCCTGGTTCCCCACCAATTGGTATCTGAAATCCTACTGTAAGTGGTGGACATGTCTAGTCCAGTCCCCTAAAGTCAATGCATGGCAGGGTGCTGTAATAAAACTGGAGGGGCAATAGCGCCCCTCCGAACCTCATCCATTGGGTTGTAGGGTAATAGACTTGGGGGCTATTGAAATACCTGGGGATTGGACATGTTCAGTTCATACCAATGCACTATGGATGAGCTATTAATAAAGGTGTGTGGGGAGACCTGCCCCTGGGTATTTTGTTACCAGGAAGAACAGGCAAACCAACCAGAGAGCTCTATGCTACGCAGGGGTAGGCCTTATGAAGGGCTTCCCCTCGCTTCAGAGCTTTTTTTTTTTTTTTTTTTGGAGAAAGGATTTTACCAGGAAGGATACATTGAGATTTCTCTCGTTTTCAAGTATGTCCTGGGTGGTGAGTATGTACCGTTAGGTGTCTCGCCCAAGGACACTTACTGGAGAGGTGCTCGTCGGGATCAAACCCATGACTCCACAGGCTCTCTTCACGCAGTGTTACCTCTACTCCACCCAGCCGGTACCAATTCTGCACAGGGCCTTCCAAGGGCATACAAGGATAAAGGGTGTTTTCTTTCAAGCATAGAGGAGTATTTACTTTTTCCCATTGGTTTTTTTGAATGAACAGAATCGTGGCACGAATTAAATTCAGACAAAAACAAACTGCTAAACAATGAAAATTTTAAATTTATCAGCGTAGAATAAAGTAGCGTCAATGCATTATGTTTGTACACAAAATATATACCCACGTACGGTACATACACATAACATATGAGATATATATCTCACAAACGCTATAAAAAGGTCTGCAAATCCAATGAATTTCTGTTAAGGAACATTGCACACTTTGCAATTCAAAGTCCTCTTTGACATGCTCATTATAAATAGGTACATTTAGAGCATATAAATAAAACCACAAGGGCAATTTATTTTCATTTTCTTCTAATCTAATAAAATAATATCTAGTTCCATTAGCATTTATGGATTTTCTTTCATTTATATTACAAACCAAACAAACAGAAACTTGCTTGGTTGAGATTTATACGTCTCCAATATATTCACGACGAGGGCACTTGCGTATATAGATATGTAAGATATTTAAACAGAAATAACACCCACACAGACAAACTGTTTTGGAGTGCAGTTTAATAAAAAGCAATATACTTCCCATCTGTAGTTCAATGTGGAAATGGAACAAGCAGACCTGCACCCAATCTAATTCCTACTCCATTGGAGAGAGAGAGAGAAGCAGACAGATTTGCCTTCCTGAAGTCATGCGCGGAGGATATATAAATTGTATACACACACACTTTTTAAATAGTGGTAGAGTACTCAATGGGTGCACTCCTATCTTCTATAGACTTTTGGGCTTTGTGAGGTAGGTTAACACTTTGGGATGCCTCCTTTTACATTAAAGAGGATTTCCGGTGATTTATTAGGGACTAGGTCTGCGCAATTTATTTGTTCTGTCGCCATGATGACTGCAGATGTAAAATTAATGAGAGACTGTTAAAAAAAGCAACATTATGTACTGTGTCCAATGAGTGCTCTGCTGCTTTTGGATACAATCGATGTAGATACTCGAGTATACCGCTAGAGTTTGGTGACAAAATTTTACCTTAAAATTTGAAGGGGCGCGTTAGATACGAGACATCTGCATCGCATGTATGGAAAAAAAACTTGCCTTGATCTGGATTCCAAGTTTCCCTGAAGTTCCGGTAGTCTCGCTGATGCTTGCAAACACTTCAGGAACTCCCGGATTCAGGAGAGGTGGGATCCATCACGGCCAGAGGGCACGCTCGGTGTAAGCCAATCTTTCACCTCGCTCGCCTCCGCCGGCCATCTAATCGCTAGTAAAGACGACGGGTGGCTGGTGGCTCATACTTAGTAACAACTGCAATCATTCTAGAGCAGAGCACCCTGACCTAAGGAGGAGCCTGACTGTGTTAAGAGAACCTGGAAGGATCTTAATGGTTTACCGGTACAGTAAAATTTTGCTCCTCGCGTTATAGTCGAGTCTTGAGTATCAAGTCTCCTTTCCATAATAAATCTCTATCCACCGGGTTATATTCGCGTCGAGCTATACACGAGTATCTACGGTAATCCATTTTAGCACCATGGCAAGAAGTCTTTTTGAGGATAAACAAGTGACCTTTGGTAAAAAAAAAATATATAAAATACCTTGTAATTACCTTGTAATAAAGTAATACACATTTTTAAACGCTTTCATTGTTTTAGGTTACTTTTTTTTCTTTATTCTTTTGTATGTCTGGTTTAGATGGACCACTTCATTCTTCTCAGTTCACTAACATGAGAGGTTGTGATAGTGTGATATTATTTCCTTTAGTCTCCAGTTTATTTCAACACTTAACATGTACCCGTGTCTTCTCACATTAGTCCATCAATATTTAAACACATCCATATCATACCCAGTTATAGGAAAATACCCCCTAGATTCTACTCCAGACATTTGTTAAATTTGATTAAATCATCTTTTTAATGACAACAGTGCAGGTTGTTTTCAGTTACAAGCATTTATAAAGCGCCAACAGATTCCTTAGCGCTGTACAATGGGAGAGACAGAATAACGAATATACATACACGTTACATACACTGAACAGTAGGAGGGAAGGACCCTGCTCGAGAGTTTACAATCTAAGAAGTTTAGTTTGCATACGACCGTGTCTTTCTAGAACAAGGAGCTCCAACATACAAAATATATAGTGTTCAATCTAAAAGGTCCACAATCCATATACATTTTACACTAGATCCCCGTCAAGCATCCCCAGAGATCATCCACCACGTCTGAACGCTAAATTCCTAGCTTTATCTGGTGACGCTCTCCCATCATGGTTTACATCTCACATTTTCAAATTCGTTGGGCAAGATCTCTTAGAATATATTGGATGTTTGTCGATTATAGACAAACGTCAAAAAGAAATTAAGGTTACATATGAAGGGAAAAAAACAACACTATAGAAAGTCTACTCTCAACAACAAAGGTGTAGGTAACTATTCCAGTTAATGTGAAAAGAATGGTTACTCTAAAGTTTATAACAAGCAATAAAACTTGTGTGTCACTTAGAATAGAGCTGCTGGGATACCGGTGGGTGAGCAGCACCCCCCCCCCCTCCCCATCCTCATCTTATGGCTGTAGGAATATTGGAAAACACAATCGCACATACAACAGACAATGACAACGTTCCTCCAGAGGAGCGATACAATTTTATCTTATAGTTTTATGTGGGTTTTTCTTCTCTCTGGATGAAAAATAGAAATGTTTTAACCACACATATTTTGTCTAGCACCTCTCTCCCTCAGATGTGCATTGGCGATCTAAAGTAACATGCGGGCCCTGGATGAAGAGAGGGACCAAGACTGGCCAAGTATCATTACATGCCTAAAATTACTCCTAATCTGTGAATAGCGGTTTTGGGCTAATGTGCTTTGTTGTCCATCAGGTCGTCACTATATATACCTTTTATGTTTTTGTCCCTTTGTACAGCCCTGCAGATCTTGTCAGCGCTTTATAAATGCTTGTAACCATTTTGCATTTGTTGATCCACCTATTAAAGTAACATCCATGAGCAGGTTATGTTGAGTTGTGACTACCTCAAGCCTGTCTTCCACCACCATACGATCTCATATCACTCCAGATCTTGGCACTTAAGAATGTGGTCGTATGAGAGACCTCAATGGTGAGTAATACCTGCACAGCAGATATCTAGGCCAGGGCTTGACAAATCCAGAGGCCTGGTAGCCACTGGCTCCTATTATTTTACTCCTGGCTCCTAAATTTCCAGCTTATTTTACACCAATCTAAAAGCAGTCTTTGCCTGGCATCTAAACATCTAGCTGGCTTCAATGTTTTTTTTCCTGTCTCCTACATTTAATGTAAATATATCCAGCCCTGGTGTATATACGTATTTATATAGGAGGACTGTTGTCTGTCAGTGTGTGTCTGTGTTTGCAGTGGGTAAAAGGGTGTCTGGCCATACATTTCAATACCATCACAAATTGGACAGGCTTTCAGCAAAAACGTTATTTATTGGAAAGCGTCACATGACATTAAATAAAGGTATCGGTGAGTACCTGGCAAAAAGAATATTGGTACTCCTACAAAAAAAACGGTATTCTGCATCTTTAGTTGTTGAAAGTAAAGCTTTGTTACTCTGAAGCAAAAGCTAGCTCCTAGATTCAAAGTAAATTTGTGAAGCCCTGGATCTAGACGGACATATTTTGGACATCTACTCAGGAGTTGAGGTCTCGAGTTTGTCCATCAGTGTGAAGATTTATTTACTTATAAAGTATTTTACCAGGAAGGATACATTGAGATTTCTCTCGTTTTCAAGTCCTGGGTTCAAGAACATTGAATTGTTACAGAAATACAAAGTAATAAATGCAAGATATTAAAAACAAAAACACAAATATACAGATTAACAGAAAATAAATATGTAGGAAATAGTCATTATGTAACAGGTTTACAGGTGCATTCTGTATCAAGGTATATTAATAGAGAGCTCTTAAGTGACTTTAGACTGGGGGAAGATTTAATGGCGTCTGGGAGGTTATTCCATAATTGCGGCGCTCTGTAGGAAAAGGAGGATGCTTTCTTTTTGTATTGTGGTATTGCAAGTAAGGTGCAGGTCCTGGATCGGAGGTTATAGGATGAGGGAACTGCTGGGGGAAGCAGCCTATTCAGATAGAACACCAGGTTGGAAAGGTGAAGGGTGCGTCTAGATTCCAGTGACAGCCAAAGATGACTGTTCGCCATCTTAAGAAAGCATTCTTCCACCCTTAAAAGCTGGAGCAGCCAGAGCACTTCTAATTATTTTTTCTTCATTTCAGATTGGTTATGCATGATAAATAACACAATAATCAGAGTTTCATTAATCCTCACTGTATTTTATCTTCGATGTATCGAGAGCTAGCAGATCACATCCATGCTAGTTGCTAGTCAGGCTCTGAACCTATATAGCTTTTCATTTATTTTAATAATATATATATATATTTTAATGTTAAGGCTCCCCCCTTTCTGCTACACTAGCCATATTTTGGAATAGATATTTAATGGTATCAAATATTTTAATATTTCAGTACCACGCCATCTAATTAAACTGGGGAAACAATGTTTCAGATCATATTTCAAACCAAGAAACAAAGGCTTAGAATTTAAACAGTCGCATTATGCACCCAGGACACGATTTACCGGCTGAAATAAAAGCCTGCAGAGAATGGAGTGCTGTTGACCAGCCCTTTGACATACTTAACTCTTTAATTGTCCAAGTGAGCAGCAATACTTTTCTTCACACCAAGTTTCACGTCCCCTGGAGCACTTACAGGGTTAATGACCCAGTTCTTTGGCACTAAAACTCACTTTTGCCTACAAACTAAGTGGCTTTGCTGATGCCCATTCAGCATCAAGTTCTGGGAAAAGCCCAAAGAAAAAAAACATTTAGGCTGGAGGAGTCTTTGAGACAAAGTGACAGATGACTAATGAGTATCCATAAAACCACAAAGAATTGTTGTGCAGAGCCTGTGCATCACATCGCCTCTCCCTGGGAAACTAATTGCTCTGAATTGTTAATCATAACATTATTTTGAAGGCAATCACTCCCTTTTCAATGGCCAAAATGAGCATGAAACAGGGCTTTTGACTGGACATAAAAGTTAAATGTCCCAATGTTGATCAAATTAACTTCAGCTGTGCAACAATGGACTACATTTGTGAGAAAATAATGAAGGTCCTAAAAGACTGCTTTAAGACAGAATTCGAGAGATGTAATGTTAAAAAATGTTTGTTGTATTAGACCAGCCAACGATTCGTAGAGAAAAAAGAAAAAGCAATAGAAAGGGCACGATCTTAAAATAAAATCTAGGCTAACACAAGCATTTTCAGGGAGTTTCGACAGTTTGATCATTTGGACAGACGTGCAGCCAACAGCCTGTATTAAATGCTGCCATCATACACATAGGACGCGTTGCATATTAAGTTGTAAGGATCTGGCATCACAATGAGTGAGTTTAACTCGAGCGCAGAGTTACACAAGGCTCTGTTTGCGCAAATGCCTTTCAAACAGGCAATAAGATACGCCAAATTAATACAGACACAGGCCTCTTGGGGGAGAGAAGGCTGAACAAAGAGTTTAACCAAACATGGGAGGGATAACATTTTCTTTTCCAGCATTCTGTGCGTATGTATTGAAATGAGAAACAAGCAATTTTTATTTTGCTCTAGCTACTACATCCAGACAACACAAGAAGGATTTGGCTGAGAATAACGGACAAGGAAATTATATCAGGTGTAAGTTTGTATTATTACCACTTATAATGCTTAGTGGTGATATATGAAATTGTGGGTGAAAAAATGGAAAAAAAAACAAACAAAAAAAACCACCACACTTAAAATATTCTACCATAATCTATATATACACCATCATATACATATCTGATTAGAAGAGGCTATACTTTTTCATTTTGCTTTCAAGAAGATGAATAATAAGATTTCCACGGCTATTCACGCTATTTTAACGGGCGATATAGCTGGATATATGCGAGGTTTGTAACTCTTTATATTGTTATTTTAGTCACCATCTATTAACAATAACCATTAAACCGATGGTCTCTTAACATCCATTAAACCAGTGAAGATCCAGCGAGAACCAGAAAGGTTTAAAAAAGAATACATCTATAAAAATACATTCATATTATACACTTAGGGCCCTATTACATTCTTCACGCAAACGTTTGCGCCCGCGCAAAAATGCATTAACGCGAGGGGCAAAACTCTTTGCGCTGAACGTTGTATTACAATCTCAGAGCAACAAACGCGCGTATTCGTCTACCACGGGTGAACCTGCGCGAGCTTACTGTACTTTGCGCGTCCTATACTTAACATTGTGAGCGCAAATGCGTTTGTGCGCTGGTATGCGGATGATATTACAATCTATGCGCAGTTTGTAACGTACAGCCTTTGCGCGCATAATTTTAGCAACTCCTAAAAGCTGGTGTTAATGGCAAATTCTATCAACCTGGCCGAAACCAAATACACCAGCCCAAAAAAAATACGCAGCAAAGTATAGCTACACATTCTACATATACCAAACCAATAAAATGGAAAACTTGTGCGTGTTTTTTTTTTTTTTTGATACAACACATATGCGCAGATTGACTTTGACAGGTGCAAAAACTTAACGTGGGACAATTAAGGTTCTTAATTCTGGCTGAATCGCGTGAAAAAACCCCCCAAAAAAAAAACAGTCCGCACACCAATTTCTGCATGCAACGTTATTGCGCGCGCGTTTTTGCGCGTCTGTTTTACGCGTGTTATTTTTTGCCGGATGAAAAAATTTTTCACGATTACCGTGCATTTTTGCGTGAAGAATGTAATAGGGCCCTTAGACTTTTACAATCTTTATTTGAATCTAAAAGACATTCGCGGATATTCAGACAACTGTCGGGGTATGCTAATTAAAGATCTTAAAAGTAAATAATGAAACCTTAAGATTTTCAGTGGGGATATACACGACCCACCCTGCCAGACAGGCACATAATCAGCGGGACGGCATGGCGATATAACGAACAGCGACTTCGGCCTGCAGTGAGAAGTGCCTTTGCCATTCATCAAAAACCTTCGTTCATTAAACGTTTTCCTTTTCACTATTGTTCCCTGATTTTGAAGCGCATTACTGTTAAATAGTCTTTAGCAGTTTAAAGGCTTTTGGAGGAAAAGACTTATCAGCTTCTGTTTTCAGGGGGCACTAAATCTCCATTAGGCCATGCAGTTAAGGGGATTTAAGGAGGCCTGAATCGAAACCTCTCTCTTCAGTGTTTAGCCGACACTATGTAGCTCCTGTTGCTCAGCTGGAAACTCACATGTATGCAGCTTGAAGAGGAGATTACAGGCAAGAAAAGAAGCACACCCCCCTGTATATGTTCTCACTTTCCCCTTTTCCTACTGTCTGGAGGAGTGGTGTTAGACAATGGTGAAAGATGGTTCCCAAAAGCCTGAATAGGGGCACTGTTGGTGGTAGCATTCATTCAAAGTGAGCTTCAGTGTATTGTCCTCCCCAATCAGCCGATCAGAATAGAGTTTGCCGGTGGTTGCCAAAAGGTTAGCAGTGCTGATGAAAAGGGTTAGTCATTATTCACTGCTTTTACAGAACTGCTCTTTTGTGTTACTCAGCCCATCATTTCACTATGGAGGTCCGGATCTGCGGCTGGGTGCTTGCTGAAAATAAGCGATTCATGTGAATGCCATTCCACAAGTGGCAGAGGCACCTAGAATTCAGTTTTTTTTTTTTTATTCCATGCCTGGACACAGGGGTGGCAAGGGCATTTTTTGGCAGAGTCACATTTTAATGATATCCATCACAACGTCTCTGACTCAAAGTTAACACTAAAACTACAGCCTCACTCCCGCCCCACCGCCAGGACAACGTGGGAGGCCAGGAGACAAAAATTAGCTTAATGAAGCAAGCAGCACTCTATGGGTAAGGAAAGAACAATGCATTGATATGCTTCAAGCTTCGTTTCTTTTTACATTGATACTTTTACAGTACTAAATATGACTACAAATTGCTTTGCAAGTAGCAGCAGATGAGAACAATGCTACGGCACATCCCACTAGCACAAAAGGACTTAAGAGTCATTAATGGCCAAGTTTAAATGGGTGCCATATAAACCATGCATACGTAGAGGTTACGAGACTCGCTCCTAGTGATCCGATAAGCCCTGCGTTTCATTTCTAACACTGCATGTCAAGGTAATTGCAGGAAATGTTCTAAGGAAAGAAATGAAACTTGAGTTGCATCGTATTCTACTGGTGACAACTTGTATGATCCCTTACTATAGTGAACTCCACTCGCTGCCCATAGGTGTCAGGCATAGAGGACCGCTTTCTTGTCGGTGTATATCTTTGAGCAGGAACTGTAGCGGTGTAATTTTTATTTAAAAGCTCGATCTATGACAGGTGTGATGAATGTTGGCAACATCAAGCCAGGATTGACAGATTTAAAAGATTTTCAAAGTCAAGGAAAAATCGCATAAAACAGTCACTCTATCCAATAACGTTGTTGTATGGAAACAGAAATACAGTAAAAGAGAAAATTAAAGGTTTCTCTTACCTATTAAGTACATAACTAAGAGCCTTCTGTCGTATTCCTGAGTAGGTAGATGGGCTGGATTCCCAAGCAACTAAATTGGAAGCATCATGAAAAAGATGAATGTTTACCAAATCGAAGGCACTGCAGGTGAAGATTAAAAGAAAGCGTTACAGAGACAATATATTATTTCTTTTTACCAAACAATAAGCTGCACCACTTATTTAGCCCAAATTATACGGATTCGAATTCTTCACTGCAGCACATGTGTATTTCATAGAAACATAGAAGATGTCGGCAGATCGGAACCTTTCGGTCCATCTAGTCTGCCCTATTTTATGGATACTTTCCCTGGATTTATCTTTTATTTAGGATAACTATGATCTAGGATTCTTAGATTAGAGGGGCAAAGGTTTAAAAGTAACATCAGGAAGCATTATTTTACTGAGAGGGTGGTGGATACATGGAACAGTCTTCCTGTAAAAGTGGTAGAGGCCAAAACAGTAATTGAATTTAAGCAGGCATGGGATAGGCATAAGGCTATCCTAAACAAAAGATAAATCCAGGTAAAGTATCCATGCAATTGGGCAGACTAGATGGGCCGAAAGGTTCTTATCTGCTGACATTTTCTATGTTTCTATAACCTTATACTCCTCCCGCTTCTACTGGAAGGCTGTTCCATGTATCCACCACCCTCTCAGTAAAAGAATACTTCTTGATGTTACTTTTAAACCTTTGCTCCTCTAATCTAAGACTATGTCCTCTTGTTTTGCTACTTTGTTTCCTTTTAAAAACAAACTATTTTGCTGCATCACTTATTAATTTTAGACCCTGGAAAATATTCATTGGCATTCATGCATAACTTATCTTAAAATTTACATGTTTAACTTCCTAAATTTGAAAGCCAACCAGCTCTAAAAAGTCTTTGCGATACAAAGATTTGAGGCCGTGTTTCAGATTAGAATTTAGTAGCGAATATTAAAAGATCGAGTTTTTTCTACAGTCCTTATGTGTGGTTTTTTATTATACTTGAGTAAACTAATAATTCATAGCAATAATGCTGAGAGAAACGTGAAACACATTCTTTTAGATCACATATACATTTACAAACAAAGGAGTAATTGAAAAGTGTTCTAACCCATTCATTAATCACCTTTGCTTCTTGGTCCTTTTTAAAATAAATTTAGTTAAACCAATTTATTTATATTTGCATTTCTGGATGATAAAAAAAGCCACTGCTAACAGGTTATATATTCTATAGACAGGCTAACTTGGTGGATTTTGTAGTCACTCTGGAGGTGAATACACAACATGACCTCAGTTACAAAGGTAGTTTCTTTGCATCCATTATGATCTCTTCTACATCCAGTAATTTACCTCTGGAACGATACGCCTAGTCTGATTACATTTCCAACAGGCAATGACACCATTAGGGTGTAAGGCTGAAGCCAGCATAGCGACCAAGAATCAAAATAAACAAAGTTACTGACGATGTGTCTTTATCAAATCATAATAACAAACCTATTTAAATCCCAAATTAATAAAATAAAAAGGCACAAGCATGGGACAATGTTCATATCTAACCCCTGCACAGCACAGGTGTGCCAACTTTAAGAATCAGAAAACCAAAACTCAAACTTTTACAGAAAAATATAAAATATAAGTGCTTTAAATCCCAATCTGATTTCATAGCACGTTTTTGTGTGAAGTCAGGTTATGTATGAATGTGTCTTTCTTACTTATAAATTATTATAGATTAGGGTTATTCAAAGAGCACCGTACTGCGACTTTCACCGTACGGCGCAATTTCGTGGCAGTCCAGGTATTCAGAAAGTTGTCAGTTTGACAGATACTGGCGAATTGACAGTGAAATACAGTGCAGTTCGCCGCAATTTGGCGGCAGTGACATTGACCCATAGAGAAGTCATGGTTAATTTATACAGAGAACACTGAACTGCACCGAAATGCCCAGATATTCCGTGGTTCAGTTCGACAGGTTTAAACCGGATAATCCCATAGGATTCAAGGTTAAAAATATTAATGGTTTTATCTTAACTGTATTCAACCGTTTATTCTTTTCATTTTCAGCAAAAAGCCTTTAGGTATTTTTTTTTGTATTTTTAGGCAACATTTTTGATTCCCTTTGTTTCAATGGACTTTTTTATTCTGTAAAAGACTTCATTTTTTTTTATAGGACCTTTTTTTATCATTTCCACTAATTTTCATGCATTTTTATTGTTTTAAACGCCTTTTAAGAAATGGCAGAGTTGTGTTTTTTTTTTCCTGCAGTTTGGCGGTGTTCGGTTGGGCTGATTAGCGGTGTTTGGCGGCTCCACGTTCGGCACTTTGGGGACTCTGCAGTGAATAGTGAATTCGGTGCGATTCCAGTTTGCCGAACCTGCAGTGAAGTGCGGCGAACAAATGAGCACTGAAATAAAATTATTTATTTGGTACAAAGACTTTTTGCAGCTCTGATACTAGTAATTCTTTACGTTTTACATTACGAACAATAGAAAAAACTTATATATATATATACACACACACACATAAAAAAAAAAAAACATACCAGTCATTTATACACCATCGTGTTCGAATAAACCCTTTTCTTGATGATTTGCTCTGTAGGATAAAAAAACAAAAAAGCAGTGAGCATACATCTTTCAGCACAGAGTGGCAGCGGATAATATAGATTATATTTAAATAAAAGATTACAAATGTGGAAACGGACCTTCCAGAATAAGAAATTCTATTCATACAATTGCTTTAAAATTTTATAATGTAGCTTTATGTTGATGCAATATTCTGAGTGGTGATGCATGTAAAACACTTTTCTATACAGTGCATCTATAAGGCCAACTCCTAAAGAATCACAGATTTTTTTTTTGAGAAAGGATTTTACCAGGAAGGATACATTGAGATTTCTCTCGTTTTCAAGTGTGTCCTGGGTGGCGAGTATGTACCGTTGGGTGTCTTGCCCAAGGACACTTACTGGAGAGGTTGCTCGTCGGGATCGAACCCATGACTCCACAGGCTCTCTCCACGCAGAGCAGTGATGTTACCTCTACTCCACCCAGCCAGATTGAAAGAACGTCCCTTACTGTTACAATGAACAATTAAGAGAATACAAATTTAACAGGTAACACCTCCTGCTCACATTTAGCTTTTGCTTAGGTTTTGTGTAGGGATGGGCGTTCGGTTCGATTCGAACGTGAGTTCGAATCGAACATGGGCCGTTCGGGTGCTCGGCGAACGCTGAACATTATGGCATGTTCGTGGTTTGTTCGACCGCGGACATTCCATAATAAAAAATGCGTCCACAGGTCTCCTAAATGTACCGGCGGCTGCCGGTACATTTAGGAGACCTGTGGCTGCAGCCCACGGCAACCGTAACTCACCTGTCCTGCAGCTGTCCCGGCCTCCTGTTCCCCGGTCCGCCAGCTCCTCCGGTCCGTCTGGCCGTGGCTCCTCTGCCCCACGTCTTCATGCTGAATGATCTGATTGGGCAAAGTACTGCGCCTGACCTGGACTTTGCCCAATCAGGGCTCTAATTCAATATTGAGCCCTGATTGGGCAAAATCCAGGTCAGGTGCAGGATCAGAGCTCAGCATGAAGATGAGCTTTAACCAAGCTCTGATTGGTTAAAATCGGTGCAAGACTTTAAGCAATCAGAGCTTGGTTAAAGCTCTGCCCCACGCCTCATCTTCATGCTGAGCTCTGATTGGGCAAAGTCCTGCACCTGACCTGGACTTTGCTCAATCAGGGCTCAATATTGAATTAGAGCCTTTATTGGGCAAAGTCCAGGTCAGGCGCAGGAGTTTGCCCAATCAGATCATTCAGCATGAAGACGTAGGGCAGAGGAGCCGCGGCCAGATGGACCGGAGGAGCTGGCGGACCGGGAAACAGGAGGCCGGGACAGCTGCAGGACAGGTGAGTTACGGGGTCCAGGGGGCGCAGCCACAGAACTGTGAACACATTTTGCGTGTTCGGCCCCCATTAATTAACATTGTGTTCGAGTTCGTATTCGAACATTTCGGCCGTTCGAATACGAACCGAACACAGGGGTGTTCGGCTCATCACTAGTTTTGTGTTGCATTTTCAATCGTATTAACTGCCACATTTAAACACTGACAGATATTCGATACTTTAAATTAAACTTATTAGGGATAGGCCGATATCATTTTTTCAGGGCCGATACTGATGTCGATTATCAGCAGCTTTTCTGGCCGATATCTTGTGCCGATATTCTGTAAATTTAAAGTTGTGAAATAAACCGCACAAATCTGACATTATGCCATAAACGCAAGGTGTTTAATAACATTTAAACATTGCACCATGTCCACTTCGTTTATTAAATTTAATAAAAAATTATTTAAGCTCTTATTTTTACAAACAATAAGACAGTGTCTTTGGCTTTTGCACTGATCCCTCATATAACCCTGTATGTAAGGGGTTCAGCAACCTTGGCAAAACTTAGGCCGGGGACAGATGAGCATTTTTACGAGCGGAAGGAACGTCCGTGAGAGTGAATGTTCCTTCCACTCTGACGCCCGTCTGACCACCTTGCTGATTACAGTTAGTGTGCTCAGTGCTGCAAGGCTTGATCCTCCACAACGCTGCGACGGACACCAGGAGGCACGTCAGTACAGGCACACATAGTGTGCTCACCTGACACCAGCCTAACCACAGCCATTATAGTCTATAGCAGTGTTTCCCAAACCTGTCTTCGGGACCCTCAACCAGGCCAGATTTGCAGATCACCTTGGGTAAAAGCAGACTGAATCCTGCAATCACTGAGCAGCAAGTCATATCACCTGTGCTGTGCTTCAGATATCTGGCCTTTTAGGGGGACCTGCGGACAGGCTTGGAAAACACTGGTCTATAGGGTTAAGTTTGCAACAGCTCTGGATAAGTTAGCACTGACTTTGTAATATTGCCCCACATGTTTTGGAATTACATCTGCCATGATGCTCAGCTACTTACTAGGTTCTTTGAGTCTCGTGCAGTTCCAAAACATCTGGAGACCACAGGTTGCTGACCTCTGCTGTAGGAAATAGACCCCTGCATCTCCTGTACAGGGAATTCCCTGCCAGATGGGATGGAAGCCCCATTTCTGTTATCACGCTCATGCGCAATACTGTCAGTGAGCAGGGGTCGTTCTACAGTGAAGGCTTACAGACTGATGTGTGAGCAGCCCCGTATTCGAACAGTTCTGTGGGACCTCGCGTGTCGCGGCTGCAGTGAGCCAACTTGTCCAACTATCAGCAAATGCCAATGCCGTCAGCCATACAGTTGATCAGGTCTATGTCCTACAACATTGAGCAATAGAAATAACTGCGTGAACTGAGCAGAAGAAACGTGTGTATATATGTGAATGCAGTGGGACTAGGGCCATGAACAAGCAAGAGTTTACAGTATTCATGAACAAGAAAGAGTTTACAGTTATAAGCTTAATTTTAAGGTTTTACACTATTTTGTGCGTAATGGATGCCCCCTTATTTCCTGAGGTAGGGTAGCAGAAAGGAAAAAAAATGAATACAACATCAAAGCAACGATAAAGCCAGAGTAGCATACAGGTCCCAGAGAAAGAGTTTGTTAACAAATCTAGCAGAATTCATAGGTTCTCTTTTGACGTTTGATTTTAGAGTACACGACTCTTTCAAAGACTAACCAGCTCCCAAAATACACTGGCTCACTGCGTTCCTAAGAAGGGAAATCTGTTATTTTCAGAATCAAATTATTCACTGCTTACTACTGAGTATTTACAGATAAAATGGCATCCTGCCTTTCTGTCACTTCATCACGTCTTCTCACTATATTCTCCAACAGTCAACACTTATATGGTTATCTATACTATAATAGAGTAAGGCTTGGCGTGTCCATCGCCAAGCCTCCTCTGTGCATGCGCGTGCAACCAGCGGCGGTTGGCTGCGCTCGCATGCAACCGCCGCGGCACGAGCCGGCTGTGCGCTTGCTGCGGCAGTTACAAGATGCGCACGCAGCAGCCGGGTAGAGGCTGCGCGCGCATCCTGTAGAGCCAGATGTGCTCGCAGCCTCTACCCGGCTGCGGCGCGCGCATCCAACCCCTGAACGGCGAAGGGAAAGTTTCCTCGCTTCCGCTCTTTGAAGGACCCAAGCCGTGGTCACGTGGGAGTCCCATGGGAGTCCATGAGCTGGGGCAATATCCATGAGCTGGGGCAGTATTTCCATGCGCTGGGGCAGTATTTCCATGTGCTGGGGCAGTATATTCATGAGCTGCTGGGGCAGTATAGGATGCGCGCGCAGCCTCTATCCGGCTGCTGCGCGCGCTTCCTGTTCTCCTGGATGCGCGCGCGGCCGACAGGTAGTTAGGGGCACCTTAAACCACGTGAGCTGGGAGCACTTATACCCACGGGAGCTGGGGGCAACTATACCAGCTGGGGGCAACTATACCCACGGGAGCTGGGGGCAACTATACCCACAGGAGCTGGGGGCAAAAATTCCCATGTGAGCTGGGGGCAAATATTCCCATGTGAGCGGGGGCCATAATACCCATGTGAGCTGGGGACAATTTTACCCATGTGAGCTGGGGGCAATTATACCCATGTGAGCAATTATACCCATGTGAGCTGGGACAAATATACCCATACGAGCTGGGGGGCAAATATACCCATGTGAGCGGGGGAAAATATACCCATGTGAGCTGGAGGGCAAATATACCCACGTGAGCTGGAGGGCAAATATACCCACGTGAGCTGGGGGGCAAATATACCCACGTGAGCTGGGGGGCAAATATACCCACGTGAGCTGGGGGGCAAATATAACCACGTGAGCTGGGGGGCAAATATAACCACGTGAGCTGGGGGGCAAATATACCCATGTGAGCGGGGGGGGGCAAATATACCCATGTGAGCGGGGGGGGGGGCAAATATACCCATGTGAGCGGTGGGGGGCAAATATACCCATGTGAGCTGGGGCAAATATACCCATGTGAGCTGCTTCGCTTAACAATAGACTGCCCTCTGGGCAGACTTTCCACCTAGTAAAAGATAAAACCTTAGACTTTGAAAGAGACGTCAATACGATGTTTTACAATGTGACATGAATCCGAACGCAAAGCATATGGAACAAATATAAAGTTGGGCTGCAACCAACAAATATATTTTGATAAATCGGTTAGTTGGACGATTATTTTTTCGATTAATCGGATTTAAAAAAAAAAATTGTTTATGAAATCATTTGCATTTTAATTTATGCTTTTCCCTTGTATAATGAATTTAAACTGTTGACGTGGTGGTAGTCTGGTAGGGTTACAGATTCAAGCCGTAAAATATGCTTGAAAGTTCATAATGAAAATACCAGAAAAAAAAATAGTGATCACAGCCACTTTTATCTCTGAGGTTAAGGAAATTAAGAAACATTCAAACCACTTTAAAAATTTTCATAGTAGACTTTATATCAAATTCCATTAATATAGGAAAATTGGCTAAATGCTCATAAGATATGGATTTATACTGTTGTATTTTCAACGAGTTCACAAACTTTGGGCCCGATTACATTCTTCGCGCAAACGTTAACGTGCGCAAAAACGCATTAACGCGTGGGGCAAAACCCTTTGCGCTGAACGTCGTATTACAATGTCCGCGCAAAAAATGCGCGTTAACGTCCACCGCGGGTGAACCTGCGCAAACGCTGCGCGAGCTTACTGTACTGCGCGCGTCCTATACTTAACATTGTGAGCGCAAATGCATTTGTAATACCATCCGCGTACCAGCGCACAATCTATGCGCAAAATTTAACGCACAGCGTTTGCATACATAATTTTAACGTCTTTGAAAAGCTGGTGGTAACGGCAAATCTGAACGTCCTGGCCGAAACCAAATACAACAGCCCGAAAAAAAAATACAGCATTCTACACATACCTAAACAATAAATTTGAGAAGTTGTGTGTGTGTGTTTTTTTATTGATGCAGCATATATGCGCAGATTGACTTTGACAGGTGCAAAAACTGAACGGGAGACAAGTGTGGTTCTTAATTCTGATTGGCTGAATCACGTGAAAAAACAGTCCGCACACCGATTTCTGTGCGCAACGTCGCTGCGCGCGTTTTTGCACGTCCGTTTTACATGTGTTATTTTTTGACGGATGAAAAAATGCGCGAGGATTGTATTACCAGCGTTGTTTTACGCGCGTTAACGTTTAACGCTGCGCGCAACAATTCACGCGTTCTGAGTGCGTTTTTGCGTGAAGAATGTAATAGAGCCCTTTGTCGCTTACTATTTAAATTCTATGAATAATTAGGGTTTGCCCTCTTTCCACTATAATAAACCGTTACCTGATGAGCATTTAGCCCTCTACCCTTCCTCCTTATCGCATATTATCTATTTGATAGTAGGTCTGCTTTGGGACTATTTATTTTCACTTAAAATGCTTAGATGATGTTGTGGGTCTTGTGTGACATTTTTTTGTCATACGTGAATTATTCTTTGATATTTTGTGTGACATCTGTGGTAGGATTTGCCGATTCTCTTTTATAGGAATTTAATAAAGTCTAGTGATTTTGATATTTCTTCATTACTTTGACCTCAGAGATAAAAGTGGTCGTGATCACTATTTTTGTTTGTTTCAATTATTGTCTAGGGATAAACCCATTAGTTTTCAGGTCTAAATTGCCCTTCTGTTTTAGAGCCCCTTGCAAGTTTACATTTTGAAATAATAGAATGAAAATGCTTCTGGTTTTACGAAATCTTATATCTCTACTAATGTCAAAAACATGTTATCACCTGCGGGCATGTTTAATGATAGTGTGAATTCATTTTTGTGGCGTTTGATACATGGCCCTTGCTCTGCATGAAGCTATATAAAACGTGACACGTAATAGCTCTCAGAAACCATAGTTATATTCTAAGGGACCGAGTAGTTCCCAAGAGCAAACTCAAAGGTCTAGTTTACAGGCCTGCTTTAAATTTGACGGTTTTTGGAGTAAGTTGTGAAATGCTGAAGTGCTTTATAGAATGAGACACACAGGATTAGAAAATTATGTTCTGCGCCATAAAATCTACACTTAAAGGATGAGGCAGAATGATATGAACAACTGCAAATGCCTGCAAAAACATTACCGCCAGTATGGAGAGGTCTAGGAACATGGAAAAGGGAAAAAAAAAAAAAAAAGGAGGCAGGTCATTTCAAAAACTAAAGCAAAACACTTCGGGCACCATTCTATAGTTACCGTTCGCACCTCGATTTGTAAAAGCGCCAGGATAAGTGTGTTTAATGCACGCCACCCATATTACGTTCCTGACGCTACCCCCCGTTAAAGCATCATTTTTTTGCGTGAGACTGAGCTTACTGTACTTTGCACATCCTATACAAAACATGGGGACGCAAAATGTACATTAGCGTTTCGATAAGTAAGGTATTACAAAGTGCAAGCGCTAATTACCGCAGGGAAGCACAAGGCAAAATATTAGCACCTTCTAAAAGATGGCACTACACGATTCTGCATTTGCAGAATCATGTAGCACACCCTAAAAAGGCCCCAATAAATCCAATACTCACCTCTCATCTGTCCGCGAGAATGGTGGCCCGATCCACGGATTCTTCTGGCCGCAGAGTGAGACTGGGACCAAAGAGTTTCCAGTCTCCCTCCGCGATCACTCTGCGGCGTGTTCATGCTAGAGCGTGCAGGGCTCACTGCCTAGAAGCGCAAGCCTCAATCGAGTCCTATGGACTCCTGGGAGTGATACACACGGTGGTGCGAAAGCACAATCACAAGTATCCGAGCAGTTACGCTGTGTTCCGAAGCAAGGTACTGAGGTGACATCCGCCAAGGAATATCGCTGTAACATGGGGACGCTACGGGGAAACCTGCATGTGCAGATTTTCCTCGTTCGCATCCTCATGTTAGCATTAAGGATGGAATAGGGCCCTTCCATTTGTACTCATGAAATGGGTGCAAGTACCTCAAGAATATGGACATTTACAGATCAGACTAGCCAGAAGCAAACCAGGCAAATCTTAATGGACCGTGGGCAAACTGGAGAGATGAACAGATTTCATTCACAAATACAGGTCAGTATCCACTGTACCATCCTCCGATAGTGAAGCAGAACAATCACTCTTACCAGTCCTGCACTCCTAGCCTCACCCAAATCAGGAGAAGGATGAACACTTAAAAGGTGCAAAAGTTGTCTGCACCAGCAGTAATGATTCACACTGCAGTCATGATTGCTCCGTCAGGGGCATGGAAGAGGAGCCAGTCCATACTCGCGCCTGTGTGCGATCATTGATGCTTTTGGATTAGGGACGGATAGAATTTATTTGCAGCCTTTCTGAATGACTAGTAAGAATAAAGTTTGTAGATTGCTACTTGGCGCTGGCACTATATTTCAACGTCTGTCTTCAAGACCAGGGATGGTAACCAGTGGCGTAACTAGAAACCTGAGGGCCCCGGTGCAAGAATCCACGAAGGGCCCCCCTCCACCCCAAAAAAATTCTATATTTTTACTTTTTTTTTCATGCAAAATAAAAAAAGATAGCTCACATGGTTATATATTGCCCCCAGCTCACATGGATATATATATATATATGGCCCCCAGGTCTCATGGATATATATATATATATATATCCCAGGTCTCATGGGTATATATATATATATATCCCAGGTCTCATGGGTATATATATATATATATATATATATAATATATATATATAGAAACCTGGAATCCCCGCACTCCAAGTGTAAATTCATATAGGTGCTCCGGTGCTGGAATCAAGCCGATGCATAAATAGAAGGTCATGAGAGAGACCGCAACACGGAGTCTTGAATCAAAACGATTTAATGCAGTAGAGATACTTCAACGTTTCAGTCCAACATGGACTTTCTTCAGGAATCATTCCTGAAGAAAGTCCATGTTGGACTGAAACGTTGAAGTATCTCTACTGCATTAAATCGTTTTGATTCAAGACTCCGTGTTGCGGTCTCTCTCATGACCTTCTATATATATATATATATATATATATATATATATATATATATATATATATATATATATATATATATATATATATATATCCCCCAGGTCTCATGGGTATATATATATATATATTATATATATGGCCCCCAGGTCTCATGGGTATATATATATATATGGCCCCCAGGTCTCAAGGGTATATATGGCCCCCAGGTCTCATGGGTATATATAGCCCCCAGGTCTCATGGGTATATATAGCCCCCAGGTCTCATGGGTACATATATATGGCCCCCAGGTCTCATGGGTATATATGGCCCCCAGGTCTCATGGGTATATATATATATATATGGCCCCCAGGTCTCATGGGTATATATATATATATATATGGCCCCCAGGTCTCATGGGTATATATATATATATGGCCCCCAGGTCTCAAGGGTATATATATAGCCCCCAGGTCTCATGGGTATATATAGCCCCCAGGTCTCATGGGTACATATATATGGCCCCCAGGTCTCATGGGTATATATGGCCCCCAGGTCTCATGGGTATATATGGCCCCCAGGTCTCATGGGTATATATGGCCCCCAGGTCTCATGGGTATATATGGCCCCCAGGTCTCATGGGTATATATGGCCCCCAGGTCTCATGGGTATATATGGCCCCCAGGTCTCATGGGTATATATGGCCCCCAGGTCTCATGGGTATATATGGCCCCCAGGTCTCATGGGTATATATGGCCCCCAGGTCTCATGGGTATATATGGCCCCCAGGTCTCATGGGTATATATGGCCCCCAGGTCTCATGGGTATATATATATATATATGGCCCCCAGGTCTCAAGGGTATATATATATATATATGGCCCCCAGGTCTCAAGGGTATATATATGGCCCCCAGGTCTCATGGGTATATATGGCCCCCAGGTCTCATGGGTACATATATATGGCCCCCAGGTCTCATGGGTATATATATATATGGCCCCCAGGTCTCATGGGTATATATATATATAGCCCCCAGGTCTCACCTCTGCTGGCCCCAGGGCAGGCTCCGCCGGCATTGTTCTTCTCCTTGGCGAGCGGCCGGTGGAAGCATGCATCTTGGCCGCTCGCCGGAAACCACCTGACCAGCGCAGAGGTCTCGCGAGAGGATCTCGTGCGCCGGTCAGGTGGTTCCCATCCCACGTGAGAGGCCAAGCTGCATGTCAGTGGCCGCTCGCAGGGAGAGGGACGGCCAGTGCGCGGCTCCCAGATTCCGGCGCTGATTGCCGGAATCTGGCGGCGGCGCTGGGCCCCCTCCAGTGGCGGAATGCCAGGGCCCGGTCGCAACTGCTGGTAACACTAAATAAATAGGCTACGCGATGTTACCTCAAAAAGAGAAGAAAAAGATGACTGTGCAGACTATTTTGTAAATAGTCAAGAAAAATCGGTAAGGAAAAACTTGCTCACCTTTTCTGGTGCCTATTCTAAAAAAGGCACCAAACAGCGGGCATTCAGTGAATTTATGGAGACACCGATTCCCCTTCTTCAGAGTTCCAGACTCCACAGGTTAAAAGTGGTGATTTCCCAGGAAACTAACAACGTGAACTCAAGTCGTTAGAAATACACAATGGGTTTATTTAAGGCAGATAAAAAAACAAGTACACAGCAAACGCGTTTCGCTGTGAACAGCTTCATCAGTGAAAACACAATGCACCAAGATACAAGTCAAAAATTTAATTTTTGTAAATGTTTGTTAAAATTGTGTATTTCATTTAAAAAAAAAAAAAACAGTAAAAGCTTCTACATTTCCGATTATTCTTTTTAAACAACATGGTTATGTGTGGTATCCTTTGAAAGGCCAGACTCTGGCCTTTCCAATGACACCTCACATGACCCGATAGTATATATATTACCAGAGACACAGGGGTCCACACACCCCTTAATCTCATGCACAGTGAATTCAATGCCAGAAGAGAGGGAAGCCACGTTTCTGATGGTGTGGGCAGGGGGAAGTCCTACAGCAAGGGCGGACTTTCAAGACATCTGCCAGCTGAGAGAAGAAGCTCCAGATCAGTGGTGATCTGGCGTTGATGTGCGTGACCCGTTATTGGTAGTAACGTCAAATGGCCAATACCGATTTGGTATTTTCCCAATATCGGCTCCAGCAAAACCAATAATCGGTGGATCCCTAAATTGGCTTGATCACCACAGCCATGAAGACTCCATTAAGAGAGCTGCCTGGAATCAGGAAACCACAACCTGGGACTGTCCAGTGGTTGGGCACAACAACCATTGAGACCACACTACCACCACTTCTGCATTCAAACCGCACTTGGTTTCAAGTCATGATCAATATTCACCTATGTCGGAAAGCCAGAGAGGTTCATTACTAGCCTCTCTTGTCCCTCCTTTCCAATTGTTTTTTGCCCATATGGTGTAGAAATTCACTCTGAATGTTTCCACATTGACCTTCCAGCTGGCCATTTCCTTGCTGCAGTCACCCACTGGTGACTGATGCATGTGCATCTAGTGCACGAGACAGGTGGGTGCCTCTCAATGATGCCTCTCAAACATTATGCCTCAAGTCAGTTGGTTGAAACCTCGCTTATTGTGTGACAACTTAGTCCAACAGCTGTGAATTGACGGGGCAGATGAAGGACCTCCACCTTGAGGCCACGTTCGCACCAGGGCATTTTACAGTGCGTTCCTGTGCACTGTAAAACGCCTAAACATGGAAATCCTAGGATTTCCTATGAGGCCCGTTCACACCTGGGCACTGTAAAACATCCTACGCCCAAAGAAGTACAGGAGCTTCTTTGGGACGTATTGCAGCGCGTTCCCAGCCTATAGTCTGCAGCTGAACACGCTGCAATGCGCGTTCGCGTGGTTTTTACGCTTGCGCGATCCGCGCGGCAAAAAATGTGCGTATTGCGCGCGTCAAAACCGTGCGTATTGCGCGCGTCAAAAACGTGCGTATTGCGCGCGTCAAAAACGTGCGTATTGCGCGCGTCAAAAACGTGCGTATTGCGCGCGCCAAAAACGTGCGTATTGCGCGCGTCAAAAACGTGCGTATTGCGCGCGTCAAAAACGTGCGTATTGCGCGCGTCAAAAACGGGCGTATTGCGCGCGTCAAAAACGGGCGTATTGCGCGCGTCAAAAACGGGCGTATTGCGCGCGTCAAAAACGGGCGTATTGCGCGCGTCAAAAACGGGCGTATTGCGCGCGTCAAAAACGGGCGTACTGCGCGCGTCAAAAACGCACGTACTGCGCGCGTCAAAAAGCGCACGTATAGCGCGCTTCAAAAAATGTGAGCATTGCGTGCGTCAAAAACGTGCGTAATGCGCGTTCGCGTGGTTTTTACGTTTGCGCGATCCGCGCGTCAAAAAACGTGCGTATTGCGCGCGTCAAAAACGTGCGTATTGCGCGCGTCAAAACGTGCGTATTGCGCGCGTCAAAAACGTGCGTATTGCGCGCGTCAAAAACGTGCGGATTGCGCGCGTCAAAAACGCGCGTATTGCGCGCGTCAAAAACGTGCGTATTGCGCGCGTCAAAAACGTGCGTATTGCGCGCGTCAAAAAACGCACGTATAGCGCGCTTCAAAAAATGTGAGCATTGCGTGCGTCAAAAACGTGCGTATTGCGTGCGTCAAAAACGCACGTATTGCACGCGTCAAAAAACGCACGTATAGCGTGCGTCAAAAAATGTGCGTATAGCGCGCGTCAAAAAACGCCCAGGTGTGAACCCAGCCTGAAGGTCTGCATAGTGGCCAGAGACAGCTGGGGGATTCTTAGGACCATTTAATTCACTTATATGCTTACGGTGGGCTAGAGGGCTCCATTATTCTAGGATAATCACAATTTGCAAAGGCTCCGAGTAGTAATTTTTCTTTAAGAGAAAAAAAAACTATAAAAGTAGATTCGACTTTTGAAGAAACCCCCCCCCCACCACACAGACTAAACATGAAATAGTAATGACAATTCTGCTTAAAGAACACTCACTGCAGGAGAAGCATACAATGTAGCAAGTATACAGCATACAAATAACAATAACAATGGAAGTAAATACAGATTCAGTATCTTCCAACAGCTTGCAACAGAGGAGGCGCCCTCAGAATTTTTCAATAATATGATTTCTTAGGGCAGCGAGCAGATCTTGAACATAAGCAGTTTCATCAACTAAAAGACAACATAAATCACTATTGAGAAAGGCGAGACTGCGGTAAGGTTATCACCATACAGCCTTACCCATGAAAGGTTTGCATTAAAGCATTAGTGAAATTAATTCATCTTTCATAAGAGCCTGGAGCAGTATCTGTGATCTATGATAACAACCAATTTCTCACTATAGCCGGGTAAGAAAAAATATGACTCAACCCTGATAGACTACACAAATCTGCTTTTTTAAAATGGCCTAACATTATCTGAAGTGCTGCTCCCCGAGGCATCTTTTCTGGCTCATACCTTGCCAAGGAAACCAATAAATTATTAGAGAAAGTTTTGTTCGTTTTATATGTAGCAAGTTGTAATTATTTTGAACATTATATCTCAATCACTGTAATTACTTCAATATTTAAACGGAGGCGATGAAGAAAAAAGGAGAGGCGGCTGTATGACTTCTAAAACAAAAAAATTAAAATAAACACTGGTGAATTTTGAGAGGCGATAGGAGAGCGCAATTATTGTTAACAGACAAAGCCTTCGTTACAAAGGTTAGGGAGCCCGATATCTCCATTATGATGTACGCTCGTCTCAATAAACAACAATGCTATATTAAGTGAGTAATGTGCTGTCAATTGATGTACATGAGCTACAAATTAAGAAAGAGAAAACAAACGTAGTGGCCGAAAGGTCAGTTTTTGGAAATTTAAGGCAAGGATTTATTGCAGGCAATGGTTCCAGCCTCAGAACGATTAATTTGCAGTCTCATTACATTAATGTTTTGACGCTGCCAACCCTAAACTAACTTACCTATAATGTGCCTCTAATTACAACCAAGGAACAGAGGAAGTCACGGCTGTTTGAAGAGATTCTTCTATAGAACCTACAACTGTCTGAGAAGAAAGCATTTAACATATACGGCTGTAACTTAACGTGGGTGGGTGGGATGCACACTAGGGTCACTGACCTGTGGACACATGGAAACCGCTCTGCCTATAAACTATGGTTACTAATAAATAAAATATTGACACATTTGCGGTGGCATCGTCCATCGCGGCAAAATCCATTTTTTCTTGCATCCGTTCATTTTTGACAGCTTTTAAATGCAAAAGTCGAACACTTTCCATATACAGAAACCTCAACCTGCTCTGTAGAGATGAACATGGGGTACATAATGTTATCAGCAAGAATTACTAACGTCGGAAAAGCAGGATAGTATGAGTGCATGTATAATAAGTGTTTACAATGCATTACAGCTACAAAAAGTAAATTCAGGGTGTCAATCACAGATGTATGCAAAGGGTGGGTCTGCTCTGAGAACTGCTCTTGATTTTGACCCTTTGGTTCCTCATCTATACTTTTTAATGGTTTTCTATCTGGTTCTTGAATAAAGAACATTAACTGAATACTACGTACCCTGACCATGTTAGATGGATAAAATGGTCAGGCTGTGTTGAAAGTCCATCTTGTAGCGCTCTTTGGCTGGTACACCTGGATGAATCGGGGGGCTTCTTCCACCCATACAGCTGCCGCTCAGTATATTGTATTTCGAATATCCCACCTGCCGGTTACCAATGATCTTGGCGCCAGCAGCTGTGGGCTGATGCTACCAATCCATCAGAATGTGCAAGCTCTCACCAAAGCAAGCTTTTGCCAGACTTGGTGGCTGCTTGAATGGATTGATGCTTCTTGCACACAAGGGGCCGGTATTACATACTTGGTGCTAACTTAACCAGAGCAGTTGTAAACTTAAAACCTCCATAGGCTATAATGGCTCTGGGAACTTTACAACAGCTCTGGTTAAGTTAACACCAACTATGTAATATGGCCCAAGATGTGTGTAAAGCACTAATCTCGTAACTTGTGTGCGAAAACATATACAGTATAATCAGCTACAGGGGACTTTCGTGTTGTTAAAGCCCTGGAGTAAAAGTGGAGGAGCAGCCCAGCATCACTGGAGAAAGGGTATGTATTTTAACTTAACCTTTCACTGCTGTGGACGTGTGGGGAACATCCTCATTAACTCCTAAGGAAAGATAGGGGGTTCCTTTGAATCCCGATATCTCCCGACTGTTGGCAGCTAGCAGGGTCATGTTTGGTATCATTAGAAAGACCAGAGTAAGGTTAAAGTAAAGAAATAAAATAAAAAAAACACGTTTTTCTTTTTTTTTTAAGACGTGAAATGGCTCAGCAGTGAAGGGGTTAATTGTGTAATCGCTGTCAGCAGCACCTGCACAATTATTAAAGGGGGAATTTACATAGAGTGTTCGTTTAATTTTTATTTCTTTTAAAAAAAAAAGTTTTTAAGTAATAAATGTAAAACGTGCACATACCCTAAAATCTAATATCTTGCATTGTATTACTTTGTATTTCTGTAACTGTAACACTTCAATGTTCTTGAACCCAGGACATACTTGAAAACGAGAGAAATCTCAATGTATCCTTCCTGGTAAAATCCTTTATAAATAAATAAATAAATACCCTAAAATACAGGTCTGTGGTGTCCATGATCTTTTAGCTCTTCCTTTTTGAACCACCACATAATCTTCAATATTTCCTTATTCAAATAATTTTTATGCTGTACAGTCAGATTACATGTAACGTACTACAGATAAATTTGGCATTAAAAAAAACTCACAGGCAATGCCTTATCCCATAGAAAATATTCTATTTACATGAGATGTTCTCAGTTGATTATGAGGAAGACTAGGGTGTCATGGGCAGCCAAAACTTTTTTAATGCATGAGGGTTTTTTTCTGACAAGGAGGTGCTACATGTTTGTGACTTTAACATTGTGTATAAAAATAAAGAGATTTACAAAGTTGTTCAGGTATCTATGTTATAGGGTCACAGGACCAAAAAACTTCTAACAAAATAGTGGAAAGCAAATTAGAGTGGAAAAAAAGCACCTTCTGATCCTCATTGCTCCATCGGATTTCTAGCACTCTTCTGGGTTGTAAATAAAATGAAAGACGAAAAAAGAAATTTGAAAGCTCCTCTAACTTGGATTGTTCAGTCGAGTGAAGGTGCTGCCGAAATCATTTTTCCTTCATCTGTCCCTAGTGAGGTTTTGGAAAAGTAAACTATCTACACAACAGGCAAAAAAAAAGCGGATATCTAGTATACACTGAAATCTGGCAGGTCAAACCGAGCTGTAGAGATGTACAAAACACTCTCTGAGTTGTACAAACAATTTCCGTGAATGTTTCTGCCAATATCCTTTAATTTAATTTAGTGAGACTGCTGCACATTTAAACAGAGGGAAGAGTCTGAAATTGAAAAACAGCTTCGTAATCTTTATCAGTTGTACGTGGACTATTTATTAACGCTTCTAAACTAGAGATGCATGACAGATTGCTATACATAATGGAGCAACACAGGGCAATGCACTACTGTCAAGCCGGCATTTTAGAACACATTTATGAGGATATAACACAAAAGGGGACATTCCCTGATCAGAATACATGTGATCTTATGAATAATCGATCACAGAGCTTCAACTGGACCCATTATTTGTCCTGCTTTTTAACGTATAGACCGTTAATGCAACACTTTTGCCATCATGACCCCTTTAAAGGGACACTCTACTCATCCTGACCACTTTACATTTAGAAAGTGGGCAAAATGTGAGGAGTTGCCCCCCCAGTTAAAATACTGGGTGAAGCAGAGGAGTTTCTGACACCCCATCCAGCGTCACAAGCAGCCCTTGCTGAATTGCCTGGCTGCCAGTTACTAATCGGTTACTAGTGATGTCAGGACACAGGGAGCGTGCCGCCATCATCATCTCAGAGCAATCACATGGGTGCAGCTCCGATCAATCCTTCTGCAAAGTCGCTATGGGACTGGTGTACGTAACGTTTGCAAGTCCCATTGCGATGCACAATTTGCTTTCCCTACGCTACTCAAGTAGCGCAAATTGCACAGAAAAGCCTCAGGGACTTCTGCGTTTGGGAGTCCCTTTGCAGAAGAGGAGGAGAAGTGTGCGCAAGGGACATAGAGAGGAGTAAATCCACCAAAAATAAGAAAAATAAACCAAAAGTAATTGGGCAGAGGCTGTCAGTAGCCTCGGACCAATTATTTGAGGGCAAAAGAAGGACAGTCTATTTTTCAGTAGGGTGGTCATGGTGAGACAAGATTAAAAGCCTCCACCACCACCCGTGGCTGTAAATGGACACAGTGAATGCAATGTTGAAGTGTAACTTCAGAATTGAAGGATATCAATAAACTGTGCTCAGAAATATTAAAAGTCAGTGTTGGTGGGTTTAATTTGTTGATGAAATGGGGGGGGGGTATGTTGAGGGTCAGTAGATATTCTCTCAAAGTATTCCCATAAAGTCATTTAACGCTCATGTGTCTTGGTATAATTGTGTAGTAAGCAATACATTTAACTGATTGTTTCAAAGTAATATCTCACCTTTCCTTGGATATAGCATAGGTTTGTGATAAAGGCCATTGCTTATGATCATCAATCTTTACATATCTCTTGTTCCAGTGATGAGGGTGCTTCCTCACCATCATGTCCTTGCATTTTTCTGAACCCTCTTAAATATTCCTGCTTGGAAGACACATCCCTACACGGAGCACGGCATGGCACATGCTGGGCATTAATGCAAGTGCATCATCATATTGGCATTGCCCAGTAGTGGATACAGGATGGCTGCATGTAGGAGGAGGCGTCTCCTGCTCTGTGGCGTCACCTAAACTTTCCTGAGGCTCAACCTCGAGGAAAGAAACTTTAGGATCAGGTGGGTGTCAGCATTTTTTGACCCATACCTTACCACAAAGACATATGATGACTCACCTGTGTTGGCCATAACCTCAATCATCCTCCATTTACACTTTGCAGTTCTTATTGCAAACACTGCAAATATAAAAAAATATATAAAAAACATTCACTTACCTCTGGGAAAAATTCCTGTGGAAATTTTTCTTTTTCTAACATCGGGGTGCTTTCTAGTGTGTCTGAGTAGATCTCCTTGCCAGTAACTTTTCTGTACTTTTTTGCTGAAAAATACAACAATCCACATTGTGATACAACACAATTTTAAACAAAAATAATACATGAAAGAACCGCCCTCTAAAAACAAACTGTAACCTATAATGTCAGTCTGCTGCTACGCTTTATCCCCAAAATACAGAAAGTGATCTCTAGATTCCTGTAACTTTTGTTACTAGATTGAGTGAATCTGTCAGAAGAGACAGAAACATTTATACACTATTTCAAAACATGATACTTTCTGTTGGGTAGGAAATCTCTAACTGTGCTCCGATTGGCCAAATTGATAAAGTGTCAGCTCCGCCCTATCTTCTACTTCACCCTCTAAAATTAAAGTAAGCCCTGTCTCATTTTACTCTGTGCATTACTAGATTATAATAAAAGGCATAGCATGTACTAGCCAATATAAATGTAGTACTGGTGCGTGCATTTGATCCAGGGCTCAGAAAATCCTGGTGTCCAGTAGCCATTGGCTCTATGAATTCTACTTCTGGCTTTTACGTTAGATATAAATGTACCCTACTCTGCATTCAGTTTTTAAGTTTTTGGTTTATACTCTGCAAAGGAGCACTTTAGTAAAAGAACACACTGTCCTTTTAATACCGGTCAAATTAGTATGATGAATTATACAGTTTGAATCGGCTGTTGCACTGGTGTATTTTGGCCTAGGCCGACTAGGCCCAGGCCTAGGGCGGCACTTTCCAGGGGGCGGCGGCCCGCACTGGGTGGCCCCACCCCTAAAAAAAAAAAAAAAAAAAAAAGTATTTTACCAGGGAGGATACATTGAGATTTCACTAATTTACACTTTCAATTTCACTTTCCAGGGGGCAGCAAAAAACCTCACCACTAAATGGGTTACTCACAGAGCACCGAAATGACGCCAATGTTTTGGTGTTCTGTAGTTCCCTGCACTTAGGAGAATAAAATTTCCCCACCCTGCAGTGAATTCACCATTCACCACAGGGTCCCCAAAGTGCATGGAGTCGGCCGCTGAATGCTGCCACCGCAAACCCGTGGCCTGCTGTTTTCAAAAGAACTACTGAACGAAAATGTCTGGAATTTACATATAAGATCCTATGGTTGATAATAAAAAGTTCTGTTAAGGAAAAAAGAAAAACTGCTATTAAAAAAAAGGGGGGGATTTTGCCAAAAAAATCTGAAAAATGACTAAAAGGTACTAAAAAAAATCAATAAGTAAAGACTTTTTACTGCAGATTAAAATAATAAATGATTTATTAGATATTGCATAAAAACGGGAATATTTTTAACATTGAAACCTATGGGGTTCGCCTGAATAAACCTGCTGATTGAAACCACCGAACATCAGGGCATTTCACTGCCATTTCTCTGAGTCTCAGTACCACATGACTGGCTGAACCACGTGAAACACACGCGTGCAGCTGCCCGCCCTTTCGTTAACACAGACTCTATTCTGGACTGAACACCCACCGGGAAGGGAATCAAAGCTACAGTGCACCCCCTGGTAGTGGCACCCCACTGCTGACAAGATGGCTCCACAGCATAATTGCTGTGTGCTCATATACACTCGGTTTGCTGGGAGTTTTACTGCAGTGGATTCTGATTCACTCATACACACCGCACATTGCATTGCTGGGAGTTTTATTGCTGTGGATTCTGTGATACACACTGCATATTACTGTGAGTTTTATTGCCCTGGAGCTCTGGGATACGCTCAAACAACACTGCACATTACTGTAAGTTTTATTGCTGTGCAGTTCTGTGATATGCTCATACACACTGCACATTTCTGTGGGTTTTATTGCTGTGCAGCTCTGATATGCTCATACACAGTGCCCATTTCTGTGGGTTTTATTGCTGTGCAGCTCTGTGATATGCTCATACTGTATGCAGTGCACGTTTCTGTGGATTTTATTGTTCAACCAATTAGAGCGGCTGTGATCCAGTATACTTGACATGCGTGGCTGTTCTTTGTAAAAATGCTTGAATTTAAACATTTCATAATTTTCTTTATCTCAATAGATACATTTGAAATGGTATACAAAATATACAAGTAGGCACTTGGTATCCACTTTTAATATAAAGAGAGGAAAAGGCGGAGATCTAAGAGGAAAAGGTGGAGCTTAAAGAGGAAGGGTGGGGATTAACCAGGAAGAGGTGTGCCCTTGACAGGAAGGGGTGTGTCAAATTTAAATTAGGGGGTGCACGAGTTTAGTCAGGCCTAGGGCAGCACAAAACCTAAATACACTACTGGGCTGTTGTATAGTTAATCTGTTTGCGTTTACTCCCCGTGAGCTTGCAGTGCGTGCCAGGTTTGGTTGCAGAGCACCCAGGGCCACGTTAAGAAGGTGTCTTGCAGAACTATCCCCTAATGTAAATCTTCTGTGTGGAAAACCTCTTCCACAAATACCCACCTCCATGGTACACCACTGAATCAGAAGATCCAATGAGGTACATTTTTGATTGAAAAGATTACTGGACACACTCTGATGAGGATGATCTACTTTATAGGATTTGGTCAACACAACATAGTAATCACGAATATATACTGTACTGTTATTTATGGGCAACTCTCTCCTTGGTTTGGCTTTTAAAATGAAAAGTCAGATATAGCAGAATCTTATAATCTGTACATTACAGTGTCAAATATTAGATGGAAAAATCCACTGAGACGGTATACGGGCATTAAAATACTAACAAATCAATCATTTATTGTCATTTCAGTCTGGTTTTTACAACATATTTTAGAACCATCTCCTTGATTGAGAGTGTCTACATATTATTCATGGTACAATTTAAATATAAAAGGTTGGGAAAGGCCTTTGGTGGACCAAATAGTCATTAAAATTAACCTATTTTTTTGTGTAACACAGTCTCATGCTTTCACTCATAAATGTTAATGTAGGACAGTTTATTTTTGACATTTGGTTAAAATTCTGCAGTGTATTGGAGGTAACACTCCAGCTGTTAAACAACTATACGTCTACAAGGCAATGGCAGCCAAAGCGTTTCTTTTCTCTGGTGCTGAACGCCTAAGGTTGGCAAACCAACCTCAACAACCGGCAACGCACCAGGGAAGTCACAGGCTGTGTATCTACTCCTCTAAATTTATCTTTCAGCTGCAAGGAAATAAATATCAATGAAACTGAATAAATTGCAAAACAATTAGTTTGTTCCATATTTTGTGCCTGTCGAGGATGTTTGAAATTTATGTGACATAAGAGACAGACTAGTATAGTCTAGCACTACCATTTCATTAGGATCTGATGGATAATAAATAAGCCATCATCTCACGGAGCACTAATTTAATAAGGAGTATCAAAGCTTGGTATATCGCGCAGCTAGATTTGAATGAGTAATACTCATCCACGTACAGTGCTTCTGCCTGATAGATGAATGTGAGCCGCTTGAATAAGCATAGCTGTAGTAGCAAGTAGTCCAGCATTCGACGAGCGCATCTTGTTTATAATATAACTGAAGGTGAGCAGTATAATTCTTCATACTGCAGTAGACCAGAGATCTCAAAGACACTCTGGCCTAGTCTGAAAGGAGTAAAACCCTCAAATATTTTTCCCATGACCATTTTTTACTGGTTATGTGCTCCTTTAAAACTGTCCAAAGAAAGCTTACAGATGGTCTTCACTGTGCTCTGAAGGCTACAACTTTGAAGAGCTGTTGCAGCATCCAGGTGGGCCAGAGGGCACTCAGGAATCCCCATGACCATTTACTTTAAACGGTCTTGGTGAGTGTGGGTTGCCAGAGAGCCGCAGGGTGACGTTCAGGCCCACCTGCCACCCTGCAAACCCCTGGCATCAACGGTTAAATCACAATGTTAGTATTATTTTTTAAAACCAAGTCTTCACCTTTGAAGTCATACTGGGACACATTCTTTAAAGATTCATGAAGAAAGTAGAAGCTTCCAAGTGCCTGAGGAAACAAAGCAAATAACTATTAATCAACCAATCAGTACCAACCATGTTGCAGCACAATTAGATTAGGATGTACAATGTCTACAGATTAAATTCAATCTTACTGTGGAGAATTAACTGTGTACTTAATAATCAAGGGAGGGGAAAAAAAAACGACTTTACAAATTAGAATAAAATTAAAATAAACCCTTAGCACTTCTATGCG
The DNA here is from genome assembly GCA_009667805.1 of Leptobrachium leishanense. Lineage (NCBI taxonomy): Eukaryota > Metazoa > Chordata > Amphibia > Anura > Megophryidae > Leptobrachium > Leptobrachium leishanense. Next base: position 48,815,817 of record CM019068.1, on the reverse strand, counting down.
GATTATTTTACCCAAACTTTGCCTGGCTGCCAAGTTTGGTACCAATATTTCAAGCTTTGGACTAAATGCACCGGAAATGGCCAAGTGTCAAATTAACAGTAACTAGAAATTCAAATTTAAAAAGGCAAAAAAAAAAGGTTAAATTAGAAAAATCACTTCAATACACATTTTACAGTAATGTTTGAACATACCTTTCAAAGCATGACATAAAAAACAGTGGAGAGGACTATATTTTAAAATAAACACAGAACTATACTCCACAATACGGCGCGTTACTGATGTTAGAAAATGACACCATAAGCATCAATCCTGTATCATAGCACATCTTCTAGTTGGCCTCCCTCTCTCCCCCCTACAATCCATTCTGAACGCCACCGCCAGGCTCATCCACCTCACCCGTCACTCGGTCTCTGCCGCTCCTCTCTGAGTCCCTTCACTGGCTCCCCATCCACTGCAGAATTATATTCGAAACATGTACCCTGACTTACAAAGCTCTCACTAATTCGGCTCCCCACTACCTATCCTCCCTAATCACCAAATACACCCCAGCCGCTCCCTAAAGTCAAACCATGACCTGTGCCTAGCTTCTCCACATATCACCTCTTCCCATGATAGACTGTGGGATTTCTCACACCCAGCCCCCACTCTCTGGAATGTTCTACCTCGTAAGGTCAGACTTTCCCCTAGTTTCCCTTCCTTCAAAACGCTCCCTTAAGATATTCCTATTTAGGCAAGCCCATCATCATTAACACACCTCACTGCCCCAACCAGTCCATCGCTCTCACCTTGCAGTCCATCGCTCTCACCTTGCAGTCCATCGCTCTCACCTTGCAGTCCATCGCTCTCACCTTGCAGTCCATCGCTCTCACCTTGCAGTCCCTTCCTCCTGTTTACACCCCCAACCCTTCTAGATTGCGAGTTCCCATGGGAATAGGGCCATCATTTCCTCCTGTACTGGTTTGTCAAAATGTTGTTCAGTCTAGTGTATTGCAACCCTGTCTATATTGTGCCCATTGTTCAGCGCTGCAGCATATGCCGGCGCTATATAAAGTATAATAATAAAATAAAAGTAATGATCGTGCCATGCACCATCTGAGTAACCTGCTTGTATCGCTTTACTGAAATAGCAGTTTTGTGCATCAAATATGCGATCAGAGCGAACATTAGCCCAATAAATTAATGATCATTAAGTTCTTTTTTTTTTATAATCTGCTTATTTGTTCATTTATATAGAAAGTCATAATGAACAGAGAAATACAAGCGCCTATTGTACCACATGTAAAAGAAAACCGGTCAGACACCATGCACATAAGCATAGAAACAATTAATACAACAAGAATATTCAGGTAGTAAAGCATGAAGGGAATTAAGGGCTTTTATTTATTTTTTTGGAGAAAGGATTTTTACCAGGAAGGATACATTGAGATTTCTCTCATTTTCAAGTATGTCCTGGGTAGCGAGTATGTACCGTTAGGTGTCCGTGTGCTTCTATACAATTTTTGAATGAGATCTTCAGACTGGCATGTTCGGTGGACAATGCTTCCGCACCTCTATCCGGTGATGGTCAGACAGACGGACCTTTCAATCCCTACTACTAGGGTTGCACCGATACCGATACTAGTATCGATATCGGTGCCGATACCGGGTACTGCAGGAGTACTTGGTACTCGTGCAGTACCCCCGATATTTTTTTCCGATACCGGAAGCCGGCATTGAGCCGGCTTGCCGGTATCCGAGGGGCTGCGGCGGGTGTCCGAATGCTCTATCGGCATTCGGACAGGCCCTGCAGCAGGTCACCTAACTTTGTTTAATACTTACCTTCCTTCAGCGCCGCGGTAAAGTCTTCGCGCGCACGCGCTCCTTGGAAGGACCCCAGCCGAGACCATGTGGGACCATGTGATCGCGGCTGGGGTCCTTCCAACGAGCGCACGCGCGGAAACTTTCCCGGCGTCGCTGAAGGAAGGTAAGTATTAAACAAAGTGAGCAGCTGCAGGGCCTGTCTGAATGCAGATAGAGCATTCAGACAGGCCCTGCAGCTGCTCTCCGCTCATACTTACCTTCCTTCAGCGACGCCGGGAAAGTTTCCGCGCGCGCGCTCGTTGGAAGGACCCCAGCCGCGATCACATGGTCCCACGTGGTCGCGGCTGGGGTCCTTCCAAGGAGCGCGCGCGCGAAGACTTTACCGGCGGCGCTGAAGGAAGGTAAGTATGACCGGAGAGTGGGGGGATCCATGAGCAAGGGGGGCATATCCATGAGCAAGGGGGGCATATCCATGAGCAGGGGGGGCATATCCATGAGCAGGGGGGCATATCCATGAGCAAGGGGGGCATATCCATGAGCAGGGGGGGCATATCCATGAGCAAGGGGGGCATATCCATGAGCAGGGGGGGCATATCCATGAGCAGGGGGGCATATCCATGAGCAGGGGGGCATATCCATGAGCAGGGGGGCATATCCATGAGCAAGGGGGGCATATCCATGAGCAGGGGGGAATATCCATGAGCAAGGGGGGAATATCCATGAGCAGGGGGGCATATCCATGAGCAGGGGGGCATATCCATGAGCAGGGGGGGCATATCCATGAGCAGGGGGGCATATCCATGAGCAAGGGGGGCATATCCATGAGCAGGGGGGCATATCCATGAGCAGGGGAAAACAAAGTGAGCAGCTGCAGGGCCTGTCTGAATGCAGATAGAGCATTCGGACAGGCCCTGCAGCTGCTCTCCGCTCATACTTACCTTCCTTCAGCGACGCCGGGAAAGTTTCCGCACGCGCGCTCGTTGGAAGGACCCCAGCCGCGATCACATGGTCCCACGTGGTCGCGGCTGGGGTCCTTCCAAGGAGCGCGCGCGCGAAGACTTTACCGGCGGCGCTGAAGGAAGGTAAGTATGACCGGAGAGTGGGGGGATCCATGAGCAGGGGGGCATATCCATGAGCAAGGGGGGCATATCCATGAGCAGGGGGGCATATCCATGAGCAGGGGGGCATATCCATGAGGCAGCGGGGCATATCCATGAGCAAGGGGGGCATATCCATGAGCAGGGGGGGCATATCCATGAGCAAGGGGGGCATATCCATGAGCAGGGGGGGCATATCCATGAGCAGGGGGGTATATCCATGAGCAGGGGGCATATCCATGAGCAGGGGGGGCAATTATCCATGAGCTGGGGGGGCAATTATCCATGAGCTGGGGGGGCAATTATCCATGAGCTGGGGTCAGGATATCCATGAGCTGGGGCAATATCCATGAGCTGGGGCAAATCCATGAGACCTGGGGGCTTTATAGGAGGTCTGTTCTTATTGGAAAGCGTCACATGACATAAAATAAAAGTATCGGTAATTGGTATCGGTGAGTACTTGAACAAAAGTATCGGTACTCGTACTCGGTCTTAAAAAAGTGGTATCGGTGCATCCCTACCTACTACTATTTAAAATAACAATTCCTGGTCTCGATTCAAGCAGTCTTTAGCGTGGCTCCTGATTCCCAATCCTTTTATTTCCTGCATTTTTCTTGGTCTCTTTTTCACCTGATCACTCTCATTCCGGACCTTCTCAGAAAGTAATCACTAGGGGCGTGCTCCAGTTTATGCCGAGATGCCAAGTCCATTCCAAGGGATACATCACTTTTGTACGAAGTTTGATGAAGGAGTTTAAAGAAACGATTTTAACACATCATTTCCTTGCTAGCTGGATTGGAAATACAGTATATGTTGTAAATAAGGGTATAGCTGCCAATAACCTCCTATTAACGAGGCCATGACATAACACAAGCTTAATAAATAACTAGGGATGCACCGATACCACTTTTTAAGACCGAGTACGAGTACAGATACTTTTTAAAAGTACTCACCGATACCGAGTACCGGTGCAACCCTATAAATAACAGCAGAATGATGCCATTTGATGGAGCATACATACTGCCATTTACTGTTCTGCAGCACATAAGGAAGTCTAGGGATACAAAATGATAAGCACAATTATTTAGAGACAATGCAAAATTTTCTACCCAAGGTTTATTGTAAGGGAAAGCATTTAACAGTGTTAAAATAATAAATGGTGAACAAGGCGGCACCAAAGCCTTCATTTAAATAAGGCAACCGGAAGTCCAATCCTGGTGGCTATATAGGGTAACTTTCATGTTACCAAGTAAGAATAAAATTGGGTTTGAATAACGACAAAAGCATGTCGGTTTAAAAGCCCATTTACTATATTAAAATAGTACACTTACACTAATTGACTTGGGTGGTATAGAAATAATAGTTTTTATCTCAAAATGCTTCATTGAGGACGTTGGAAACATGATCCTGATGATTCACCGCCTGTAGTAGCAAAAACCCCTGGGTCAGCCCTATCAATCAATGTATGAATACTTGTCTGATCTCTGGGTGTATTGTGTTCAGAGGTTAAAATAAAATTATCCTTGACATTACACACATGCAAACTAATTGCTGGGCTCTTTGCTGGTGACAGGCACAGATCTTGTTCTTTGCAATAACGCCATGTAAAAGAGATGAGGAGAATACATTAGAAAAAGTTACTCCCTAGTAATGACGTCAAACAATGAATATATGAGTCATTATATATCACAAATAATTACGTTTGTTTTATCTTTTTACCATCGGAGTGACAGATGCCCTGCTGGCAGCAGACTGTTCTGGCTCCGCGACTGCTGCATTATTTATGTCCAGCAGCACATCTACAGATTAAACATTTGCTGATTTGTCAAAAGCGCAAACATGAGGTCCTGCCCATCACCTTGACATATTAGTTCATCCCAGAGAAAATACTGTCACACATTTAATTGATAAGCACACTTTCCTGTGACCCAGACAGCAAGCTGCTTCATTTTTATTTTTCACCAAGCCTCCCCTTTTCCAACCCCCCACCCACCCAAACTAAGGAAGATAGAGATGAGACATGTTAGTCAAATGGTCCGAGATGATCTTTTGCTGGACAGGCAGAGAGCCAGGGATCTTTGGCCGAACAAAATAAAATTTCTACTACCTAAATATTTATGGGAGTCTTCAGGCTGAGGGAAAACTATTTGTTAGGCTTTGATTCCCAATACATTGATTCCTTATCATCCAGTACTAGATAATAATCACATAGTATCACAATCAATGTAGAATTGTCACCTCGAAACTATCTGCACCATACACATATAGAACAAATATATGGAAAAGTCTGTGCGTGTGTATATATATATATATATATATATATATATATATATATACCCTGTATTTTTATATAGTGCAAACATATTCCACAACACTATAAAGATATGTGAACCATTCGATGGTATATTAGATCAAAAGGCACAGTTTAACAAGGATGATGGGGAATTTGCACAACAGGGAAATTACAATCTATAAGGGATATATATCTATGGTCAGGTAGACCGGTACATATCGTAGTGCGCCTTGCCCAGGGACACTTCTGTTGGTGAGGTGTTTGACTCGGATATGAATCTACTCCTCTCCTTGAGAGAAAACGGATTCCAAAGAACCCAAAACAAGGTGGAAAATACGAATAAAATATTTAAACCTTTATTAAACATATATATCAAAAAAAGTGCACACATACATAAAAAGGTTAATAGTCAAATGCCTGAGACCATAGTCAAAGGTCAACAGGTACAGTCACAGGTGCATCAAATGCAAGATCGAATCACAAAAACTGGTGGTAGTGTGTAAAAGCTATAGCAAAACAACCAAATCGAATCACAATTTTTTTTTGTGGTTGTATATAAAGGCTATAGCCAAACAGCCAAAGATGTGTCCAGCATGAGATGCAATAGGTATATAGCTATTGTAGGTACCTCTATTGTGGTTTCTCATTTGGTGCACATTAATTGCAGTAATTAATCTGATACTTTGTGCCTATCTACTATTTCAACGTACTTCCACTCTAACTGGTTTTGCTGGGGGGCCTTTTATTGCATCTCATGCTGGACACATCTTTGGCTGTTTGGCTATAGCCTTTATATACAACCACAAAAAAAACAAAAAAACACTATCACCAATTTTTGTGATTCGATCTTGCATTGGATGCACCTGTGACTGCAGTGGCGTAGCGTGGGGGGTGCCTCGGGGGCGGTCGCCCCGGGCGCAATTTTCTTAGGGGGCGCAAAATTTCAAAAGAAATTTGAACCACTAATATTTTCCAGCAGGGATCAGCAAAGTGTCCACTCACAGACACTGGTGTCCGTGAGAGGCCCCTGCACGTGCAGCCGCCAGGTTTTGCAGTGCCGGCGGTGACTTAGCACTCAGCATCTGGAAGGGAGGAGCAGAACATAAAATTCTGGTCCTGTCCTGACTCCTCAACACTGACATGAGTCACGTGAAGTAGTGCAGCATTATTCGATGGGACACCCTATATCACGCTTGTCAGCCCCCCTTTAAGCCCTGTGCCAGCACCCCACCGCTAGCAGCCCTGCGGCCGCTGAACAGGGAGGGAGGAGGGAGGCGCCTGCCCTGCAGCACATTTAAAATCCGGTCCCCACTAAGAACCCTGGACAACCCACCCCCCAGACCACCAGCAACTCCATGCAGGTAGGCGACACTGTGTGACACCAGAGCAGTGTAACCAACACACACAGTGAGGGGGTACGGGAGAATGGGGGTACTGGGAGAAAGTGGGGGAACTTTGAGAGAGAATGAGTGACTGGGGGTACTGGGAGAGTGTGACTGGGGGTAATGGGAGAGCGTGACTGGGGGTACTGGGAAAAAGTGGGGGTACTTGAGGGAGAGGGTGACTGGGGTACTGGGAGAGAGTGACTGGGTATAGTGTGAGAGTGGAACTATGCTAGTGTATACTGGGACAGGGTGACTGGTAGCAGTGGCGTAGCGTGGGGGGCACGTGTGTTTCATTTTTTATTATATCAGTATTTTGTTAATATACAATACATGTGCATGTGGGGTAAGAGGGTCAATACTCTACTGGTAGAAAGGAATAAGGGTGTGTTACTGTGTCCACAGGTTGGGGGGGGGCGCACAATTCTTGCCTTGCCCCGGGCGCTGACAACCCACGCTACGCCGCTGTGTGACTGTACCTGTTGACCTTTGACTATGGTCTCAGGTATTTGACTTTTAACCTTTTTGTTTATGTGTGCAAGTTTTTTTGATATATATGTTTAATAAAAGTTTAAATATTTTATTCGTATATTCCACCTTGTTTTGGGTTCTTTGGAATCCATTTTCTCTCTTATTATTAGGGTTAGGTCCTGCAGGTTTCTTGGTGGATGATTGTTGGTCTCAGAGGTTATAGCAATCACTTGCCATTCCACACCCCACCCTGTCTTGAGTGGGTGTCTGCTATTTTCCACTTCTCCTTGGTTGCAGAGAAGTCACAGGGGCTGGTGAGGAGTTCCGATCGGAATTTGAACCCGCTTCCGCCTGGATGTAGAGAAGAGATGTTGCTGCATACTACAAAGCCGATCTTTTATGGCAGGCAAGTATGAATCATTGGGTGTCTTTCCCAAGGACTCTTGCTGGAGAGGAATATATACATAGCTTTTGTTGGGCTCTTTGCATACAAGAGAATGAAATATAATCACACAGATATGTAGAGAAAATCTGAACGGAAAGCAGTTCACATCTGTATGGCATTCCGATAAAATACTTAGAAATAAACTGCAGTCATACATGAAGACCGCTATAACAGACTTGGCAACTAGGGAAATATTTTCAAAGTGTGCTATAATTTACATATTTAGTGAGGTCACAGGAAGTGAACTCCTAAAACGAGCCGCTGGATAGTGTATGGGGGGGGGGGGTATGTCATGTGAGTTAAACCTCATTTGCATGAGAGTCTAACATCCCTAACAAATATTTGGAATATTTCCACCCACTATCACCACTTCCGAAGCAGCATCCTGGACCCATATATTATATATTTTTCATATCCATAATAACAGTATATAGGTCTATCAACTGAGCGCCGTCTTCTATACACTTTTCTGCCAAATATTTGGAATAGGTTTGGCTGAGAATTTGAATCGATGGGTAGCAAATTTATCAAGAGGATACAGGCAAAACTAGATCTCTTTATAGAAGAGCTAGAAACAACAACCTCTGTTCTGGTTGTCTGGATTTTGGTTCCCTTAAGGCTAGGGTCAGATGAGCGCATTTTGTACGGACTGTGCGTCTGTGCAGTACAGACGTACTTACTGACTGACAACAAGGTAGTGACCACACAGTCTGTTTTTTTCACTGATGTATTTTTTGACTGATGTAGCAGGGAAAATAAATTAAAATGAAAAAACATTCTGTCCGTCAAAAATGCTGGACGTATAAATGCAGTCCGTCTGACCTCGTTTCATCACTCACACACAAAGATATGCGGACGTTGCAGACGTGGCGCACTCTGCACGTCCGTTCTAGCAGTATTACGTTCTTGTCTAACCTGCGTCAGTTTGCAGCGTCCGCTATGCATCCGCACTTCTGTGCGGACGTACTTCGTGTGTGGGGCTCCATTTAACACAATTGTATGCTATCACGGATGTACTTCTGTGCGGGCAACACGGACGTTAACACTGCGTTCGTCTGACCCCAGCCTTAGCTAATACCGGTTTTGGGGACACCAGGCAAAACTCAGCAGCTGCAGACCTAAAGCTCTCTGTATCTGAGTAGGAGCTGGCCCTGGGCAAGTATCACAAAATATTTAGAAATTCTTCTCCATAATTTGACACTGGGATTCTAGGGTCTCATCAGGAGAAATTTCTAAATATAGTGTGTCAGACTCAAGTCTAAAAAGAAAGAGTGAGGCACATCACAGCAGAACCCACATCAACAATGTAACAAAATTACTGCTCAGATGTGGGTGCTTCAAAGAATCCTGGTGGGCCAAATCCAGCAATTTATTCCAAGTACAAAATAAATCCAGGCACTAGCGGTGTAAAAAGGTGGCTTTTATTGGTTGAATATGGGTGACAACATTTCGACCAAGAGTGACCTCTGTCAAGCCAATTGACAAAGGCCACTGATGGCTGAAACATTGTCACCCATACTCGACCAATAGAACCTGCTTTTTGTACACTGCAAGTCGAGTGCCTGGATTCCTTTGTTTTTTGGAATATGAGACTATCAGGGTTATGCACAGAAAGGTGAAACGCTGGAGAACTTTTGGAGAAGTGAAATTTTTAGGTCAAAATAGCCCAACCTAAAAAATTCTCCCATTTATCTCGCTTTCCAAAATCAGCTATTTTGACAAACAGGTCTATTCAAAGAAAGGTGAAACTCAGGAGAATGACTGGAGAAGTGAAAATTTTAGGTCAAAGTAGCCAAACCAGAAAAATTCTCCCATTTGTCTCACTTTCCAAATCGGCTATTTGGTCTAGATGGTTGTCTTCTCCTGCCAGTTCTCCTGGTTTTCACCTTTCTCTGAATAACCCTGCTAGAATTTTCACTTCTCCAAAAGTTCTCCAGAGTTTCACCTTTCTCTGAATAACCCTGTATGAGGGTGACTTGACAGGCCTGCAATGAGTTATACGTTTTGATGACCTACATCATAAATACCTTGGATACATTTCAGTACGTGTACTTTATTAATTGTAAAATTTAAATAAAGAGCGTGAATAAAATTATTTCTTTCCCCATGGCCTCCACCCTCCATGCAATATTTTTGTAGCCAATAGGTTATTTTAATAAAACAACTTTACAAGACCACAGTGGTTTGCTCCAATATTGACAACACGCTTAAAAGAATACAACGCAATATCAACACAGAACTACTCCAACAAGCCCGTCAAGTTTACTTCGGTGCAGAGCAAACACGCAATGCATTAAGTTACGAATTGAGATCAAGCCAATATGATATCCTGAATATTAAAATAAATATATGTCAAATAGATTGCACATAATGACACAGAAACAGTAATTCATGCAGTCATAAAATCCATAATTAGCTAGAATGAATATTGAAAGTTAAAGTTCAACCAAAGTTTTTTAAATGTTTAACCTGCTATATCAATACAGTTCAATGAATCCATTTGTTAATGGATGTGGCAAGGTTGGAATATTAATCAGATCGGTTTTGTGCTGACAGGAAGCCCTTATCTCTTACCAGTCCCTTTAACCGAAGTGTATGTCAACAGTATTTTTGTCACGTCTGTTATTGATTACGTGTCTATTTTCCTAAAAACAATGAAAAAAATATTCCATGTATTTATAAACCAGACTGTCAGAAACACACATTACTTTCCCATTAGGAGAGATGAAGTCTATTATACGTCATTGCTTACTTGGAGAAAGAGGCGCAGCAACAGATTTGAGAGAAATTCACATTCACATCCGATGATAACGTCCGGACAGCAAACAAGGCAATTCTCCTACTGGTTGTCAAAAGAACACATCACATTGCCATTACATGTCATTTATGTGCCAATTATTAAAAAACCACAAAAGAAACCCACGCACAATGTAGATAGGCAACCAATTGCTATCAACCAAGTGCTGGACAGGTGAGAAACGGTTAAAGTGATTTTTTTTTTTACTTTACCTAAATCATTTCAACACGATAAAACAAGCGTTTTCCCAATTTACTACATTTTCTACCTTATGTATCAATTTAGAAGCATGACTTCTTTCACTTGACATAAACCCAAAACAATCTCTCGTTTTATAGTGGAGCCCTATTCCATTTAAGCCATTATCATTAACGAGTACGTACGTTACACTTAAGAACTCCCCTACTAATCCCGTCAAGTTGCAAGCCTCCCTAGCGCGGAAAGTTACTGTGCTTGGTATTGGAAGTGCAAATGGACTGGGAGCCAAAAAATGAGCGACTACGGTGACGCTTGTTATTTTTGCAGCGAGGAATTAAATGGTTAATGGCTTGCTACGAAATCTGCCATTAACGACTCCCTGTTTCTGGTTTAAATAGATCCCGTGGTCTTTTTGGAATTTAAATTAAACTGGACATTTAAACCAATTTGTGTTTTACATGGAAATAAAACGTATCTTAAACCTCCTCTTTAAAATACAGCTGATTAGACCTTTGCAACCAATTAAGACGACTAGATTCACATCGCCTAAATCAGTTATTTTCAGCCCTTTTGACCTGGCGGCACAGGGACAAGATGCCTAAATGGTCAGGAGGTGCCGTCAGCACAGTGGTTGAAAATCACCAAACTAAGGCTAGGGTCAGACGAAAGCATTTTTCCCCGCGAACGTGAAAAAGTGCGTCCGAACGCATTGACGTATTTTTTCACGGAATACGCAAAAACAGTCAGACGACGCGAATTTGCGGGCGTGATTTTGTAAAGATCGTCAATAAAACCCTTTTTGCGTCTGGACGTTATGTAGGCTGGACATTAGCGGCGTCTGACATCTCCTAATCACGCAAACACGCCGCTATGCCGCAGCTGCGCACTCAGTACGTCAGTACTAGCGGTTCAGCGTTCTCAGAAAAATGCGTTCAAATTCCACTTGCGTTGCACGGCCGGACTTTTGTGCGGCCGTACATCGTATAGTGGCCGCCATTGCCCGTCATCTGCTGCTAGTGCGGCCGTAATTATGTGCGCCAGAACGCACGTTAAAAGTGCGCTGGTCTGACCCCAGCCTTAATCATGAAAAACTTAGCATTGACAATGTCTTTGCTAATACATTAATATGAATAACAATGCCCTCCGTTACGATGTACTTGTGTCCTTATGAGACTTTCAAAAAATGTTCGTGTTTTGTGGTTTAAATGGAAATAGCACCCGATTGATGCATAATACTGAAGAGAAAAGGTCCCCCAGTAGATGCTAGCTCTTGTGCCAATGTCCATTTCTAATCGTTGGCTGAAATACCATGTTCTACTCTTCTACTAGGAAATTATAAATCGGACAATTCTGCTCCCAACAGTACTATCAAACGTTTGTCAGCCCATGGAACATAAAATCTCTGAGCTCTACGACTAGTTATTAACCACACAAAAGCCTTCCTATACATTTGAACCTTGAACCTTCCTATACATTTAGCATAAAAAGCTTCTGTATCATCTTCAGATATAGAAAGCTTATTGCCAATAGAAAAGAAACCCGAAACCCCCCCCATAAAATAAAGGGTTACCGTCCTGACCTTTACAAGGGATTACAGGATATGGAATGTACAGAGAATATCCATTTATATTATCTGTGTATTAATATAAATAATAGTAATAGAATGGGGGCAAATTCTGATCAATGGCTGAGAATGAGGGAAAATGATTATTGGCAAAAAGCATTCAATGAAACGAGCAAGCTCAGAGTAGATTTTGAAGATACATAGGGCTCTATTACATTCTCCGCGCAGCGCATTTTTTTTGCGCGCAGCGTTAAACGTTAACGCGCGTAAATTAACACTGGTATTATGAGCCGAGCGCATTTTTTCATCCGGCAAAAATATTGTGCGTACAAAAGACGCGCAAAAACGTGCGCGCATTAATCGGTGGGCAGACTGTTTTTTCACGCACGCGATTCAGCCAATCAGAATTAAGAACCACAATGGTCTCCCGTTCAGTTTTTGCACCTGCCAAAGTCAATCTGAGTATATATGCTGCAGCAATAATAAAAACACGCACAACCTCTCTATTTTATTGTTTGGGTATGTGTAGAATGTGTAACTATACTGTGCTGTATTTTTTTTCCGTGCTGGTGTATTTCGTTTCGGCCAGGACGTTCAGATTTGCAGTTACCACCAGCTTTTAAAAGACGTTAAAATTATGCGCGCAAACGTCGCTAGTAAAAAATTGCGCATCGATTGTAATACCATCATTTGCGCTCACAATGTTAAGTATGGGATGGGCGCACGAACTTGCGTTCGCGCAGGCTCACTCGCGTTAGACGTTAATGCGCATTTTATGCGCGAGCGTTGTAATATGACCTTCTGTGCAAAGGGTTTTGCCCCTCGCGTTAATGCGTTTTTGCACACGCATTACAAATTGCGCAAAGCATGTAATAGGGCCCATAAAGTACTGGAGCAAAAGCAGGTGGATATTGGTTGGATAAGTCAACAAGAGGTGGCTTCAGTTGGATGGGCTAAGTGCCTGGGGCACGGGCCGGATGGGCTAAATGCCTGGGGCACGGGCCGGATGGACTAAATGCCTGGGGCACGGGCCGGATGGGCTAAATGCCTGGGGCACGGGCCGGATGGGCTAAATGCCTGGGGCACGGGCCGGATGGGCTAAATGCCTGGGGCACGGGCCGGATGGGCTAAATGCCTGGGGCACGGGCCGGATGGGCTAAATGCCTGGGGCACGGGCCGGATGGGCTAAATGCCTGGGGCACGGGCCGGATGGGCTAAATGCCTGAGGCACAGACTGGTTGGGATGCCTGGGGCACGGGCAGGATCGGATAAAGTCCTGGGGCATGGGCCAGATGTGGTGAAGTCCTGGGGCATGGGCCAGATGTGGTGAAGTCCTGGGGCATGGGCCAGATGTGGTGAAGTCCTGGGGCATGGGCCAGATGTGGTGAAGTCCTGGGGCATGGGCCAGATGTGGTGAAGTCCTGGGGCATGGGCCAGATGTGGTGAAGTCCTGGGGCATGGGCCAGATGTGGTGAAGTCCTGGGGAACACACCGGATGTGGTAAAGTCCTGGGGCATGGGCTGGATGTGGTGAAGTCCTGGGGCAAGGACCGGATGGGGTAAATACCTGGGGCACGGGATAGATAGGGTAAAGTCCTGGGGCATGCGCCGGATTTGGTGAAGTCCTGGGCAAGGACCGGATGGGGTAAATGCCTGGGGCATGGGCCGATTTGGGCAAATGCCTGGGGCATGGGCCGGATGGAGTCAAGACCTGAGACATGGGCTGAATTGGGCAAAGACCTCGAGTATGGACTGGATGGGATAAAAATCTGGAGCATGGGCTGGATGGGGCAAAAATTACATTTGTCTGGATGACATGAATTAGATTTGAATTATTTTGTGATCGCTACTCTTAAATTAGACTGGGGACATTAAGTTAAAACAATAAAAAGTGTTTATTGATAGCACACAACGTGCAAGGGGGGGGAAGCCATATTTGATTGCATCATTATCCAAATCCACAACGTCTATGACATTAAATACAAATAGGGTTGGTTCTGATTTACACAGCTATTGCTTTTCGTTAGGACAATCTGGCTGAAAGTGACTCATGATGCTAAATATAATGAGCAACGTAAAAGTATATATTTGTTTGCTGTGCTCATAACTCAATCAAATCAAAGACCAAAAGCCAATTATTCATTAAAAAAGGTGGAGAAACTGGCCTTGTGCACAAATCAACTGTCATTAGAGAATATTTGATCACTTGATATTTGCAAACAAATTAGATGACTGGCAATTTATCATTTCCTGAATTAGACTTATCAGGAAAAGCACATATCATTAAATAGCTGTTGGGCTGCTTGCTGCAGGCTGTATTGTTCTGACACATTGACATTTACAACTTGGATTGAGCGGCAAGTTTGACTTAACCCTGACCCTTATATTATCATTCACTTTTTAGATAATGAACCAATCGACTTCGAGTTGTGGGGAAAAAAATGTAGCAGAAGTAGAAAAGCAAGTTTAGGGATCGAATTGTAATTTGCTAGTGTATGGAAGAGGGATAATCTTATCTTTATAAGTTACTTAACTGTCAAAGTGGAAATATTTTTCACAGTATCTGAGCAGCAAAGGGCTATAAATGACTAAATCGTTTGTGATTGTAAAAGTCGCATAGTCTTAATCTAAGTAAGCCTTACACAAGTAATAAAAATGTGAACGTAAGAGCAGTATATAGGGTATATAGAGTGACCTCATCAAAACAAAAAAATACAACTGTACTTATGAGGAGACCACACAATACGTAATAAAAGTGATAAGTGATAGAGCAGATATTACTTAAGACTTCTCTAAAAACGCATTACTTTAGTGAGGACTATCCGCTCGCACCATAACCACCCACTGTACCTTTCCAATTTCTCACACAGCCCCCATGCATCCCTTTAAGTCTCATACTCTGAAATTTACCCGTACTTCTGTGTCACCCCATTTCTTGTAGATTAGAAACTCTTGAGCAGGGACCCCTTTTCCTATCGTTATCGGTGTGTCAAACCTATTTGATACATTTTAGGTTTGCTTTGTCCTCCCCATTGTACAGTGCTGCAGACAATTCTGGCACTTTAGAAAGAATTGTAAGACATTATTAGAATATATTTTTGTAACACGGCAGAAACAGATTTCATGGTACCAGCTTCTAATATAGATAGAAGAAAAGGCAGTAACAATGTACTGGCATCTAATATTTATTTTCTATACAATCTGAGAATAATAAAGTATCTGCTGTGGAATTCTCTGCCTGTTGAGGTGGTTGGGTCAGAGACTGTACAAATATTAAACAACGACTGGATGACTTCCTGCAGACACAGAATATTAAGGGTTAGAATATTTGAAATGTGGGTAAAAGCTTCTTGATCCAAGGAGAAATCTGACGCCATTCTGGGGTCAAGAAGGAATTTTTTCCCAGTGTGTTGCATATTGGCGAGCGCTTCAGACTGCGTTTTTTGCCTTCTTTTGGATCAACAGCAGTAGGTGTTGTGTGAGAGGCTGAACCCGATGGACGCATGTCTTTTTTCAGCCTATGTAACTATGTAACTGTGCTAAACATTGCTTGGAAAGCAAGCTATGGGATATATATGTCAAATACTGGGCAACATTAGGGAGGGAAGGGAGTGTGGGGTTGTCCACACAAAAAACATTATTTATATATGCGAGAGATGTTAAGAAAAGATGTAAAAAGTATAAATGAAGCAATAATCACTTCCCACACGTACTCCAACCAATGCTACAATATGATGTAGTAACTCCATGCAATTGCCTTCGGATAGACCTTTCTGACATTCATTATTCAATTGCATTTTACTTCAAATTTAATTCTATATATCAGTTATAAAGTGTATGTATTACATATGCACGTGTGTAAGGATGGTAATTTATATAGCTATATATACAGCTCACTTAATTGTTGTTTTCTTCTTAAATTGTTAAATTTCAAACACACTAATTAATGCTATATTATTTACATTACAGTTTCTTTTTATACAAATATGATCGGATGCTAAATAGTGTCAATGGGAAACTAGGGACCAACTTTCTCATTTCATACAATATCCTTCACATCATTTGTGCTGTACGTTGGAAGATATTTAGCATGACACATTCAGATTTCGCTGTTCCGGGTCCGCGAACCTCTGTAACTGCCTAAAAAATAAGAGATGATTGATTTACAAAGTACCATATTTTAAATTTCATATGCTTGGTCTAAACATGAAATAATTGGACAAAGTTGTTCCCCTGTCTGACCCACCACAATCAAGTCCCTTTCAAGGTTGACTGCCTCTATGAGAAATATGTGCATAATTTCATTTTGTCTCCCGTCCAACATCCAATGTTAGAAGTTAATTAAATTGCTTGTCCATTGTATTCATCCACTTACAAAGTTAATGATATTCTGGTCCTGAATTAAAGAGAATTTTATAAAGCTTGCTCTATGGAACCTGGCAGACAATGCATTGAAGAGCTGAACTCTGTCAAAGTTTCTGATTGTGGCCCTTCTAATTAGGAGACAAAATAAATGTTTTTATGTCTGCCAACGCACAAGACGAGGCAGTCTGACAGCGAGGCTAAATGTATTATTTTAACAATAGCAACTTAATAATAGCTTGTATTTTGCTATAATAAATTCCAATAGATTAATAAACCTGTTAAATTAGTGGATTTCAATAACAAAAGGCAGAGTGTAGTACAAGAATACAACATTTCCTCCTAAAACATGACAAAAGCAGCAGAAAGTCACGTTCCAACCCCCCTCCCCGCTCAAAAGCAGTTTTAGTAGTTGCTAATTATTGTGATTGAGGAGGTAGCCCACCGGCAGTCAAATCAAAGGCTAAATGAAGGGGTTTATTCTTCACAAATAGAAGTCCCGTCGATAATGTTATGCTACATACATATCTACTATAGTTGTGTTCAGTTTCTGCATGTTTTATTTAACTCCTTCACTGCCGAGACATTTCACCCTGTGAGCTCATTTTGGCCGATTTGTGCTCATTGTGTTTAACCTCCCTGGCGGTTTTCCCGAGTGTGACGCTGCGATTGTCCGGAGTGTGACTGCGGGGGACAGCGAGGGAGGGCAGGTATGTATCCAGCCCGAGTGTGGCTCGGGGGTTACCGCTTTCAGCATTGAAATTAACCCCGAGCCACACTCGATATACCACTAGGGGAATTAAAATTTTTTAACGAATCTGACATAGAAAATATGTCAGAATTGTAACGCCAGAGAGGTTAAATGTGGTTTGAAGTCATGTTTTATTAAAAGACCCAAACAAATTATATATCCTTATGTTCAGCAGACTCGACAGACTCAAAATATATCTTTATGAATATACATCATGTCCCGTCAGAATGCTATAACAAAAATGTAAAAGAAATGTATATTTCCATTCATATTTCAATCATTTATAACATTTAAAATGATATTTTTTCACATTTTATCGTCCGAAACAATGTGGTTATATGCTCTATGGCAGGGCTCAAAATTTCAAGTCCCAAGCTTCTAGCCAGGCCTTAAGAGTTACTCACCACTAGTTGTCCCACCTAACCCCTTATCCTGCCCTGTCTCTGCATTCTTACTCGCCCTCGTGTAATTTCCACTCGCCAAATGCCAGCAGGCGAGTGGAAATTTTGAGGCCTGCTCTATGGGGTATTCTTGTAAAAAAAAAAAAAAAAAATAGAAATGAGAACCTGTTACTGCATTTTTCTGAGAAAATATGCAATTTTAGCTAAAACTAGGGAAAACCCCCAAAATTTTTAATTTGCATTTTGACGCATTGTTTTATGAACAATTTGACTATCAGATCTATTCACTAAAAGGTGAAACCCATGAGAATTGGCAGGAGAAGACAACAATGTAGACCAAATAGTTGATTTGGAAAGTGAGATAAATGGGAACATTTTTCTGGTTTGGCTATTTCGACCTAGAATTTTCACATCTCCAGTCAATTCTCCTGAGTTTCACCTTTAGTGAATAATTCTGTATGTATAAAACACTGGTTTTGCTCACGGCGTCAGAAATGAGAAGGTGAGTAATGGCCGTGGTATTGCTCATTTTCATTTGTAAAAAATGGACCATGCCATCGCTTTGGAACAAAAAAACAAAATAAAAAATTATTTTATGTTAGTTCATGGGTTTATTTTGTACATTTTGCATCGTCATGTCTGCTTTCATTAGAAAGGCCAGACTCTGACCTGTCCATTGACCTCTTACATGACTTTGTGTGGTGTAAGGAATGGAAATGCAGGGGTCCAAAGAACCCCAGCTCTACTCCCAGCAGTGAGTTAGTCCAGCAGCATTGTATTGCTTTAGAAGCAAAAGCACATAATGCCACTGCCTCAGAAATGAGGGGAAAAAAAGTAGATTTTTGCATTTTATTCTTTTTTCTACTTTTTACACATTACATGGTCATATTTTGTATCGATGGAAAGGCCAGACAAACCTTTCCAATGGAGTCCCCAATGGAGAGGGTCCCTTTCTGAAGTCATTGCACACATGCACGATGAGGTCAGTGGGTGGGGGAGGTCCCGGAGGCAGGGCTGGCATCCAAAATGTCAGCCCCCTTTTATAAAGCGCTAATAAATTCTGTAGCGCTGTTCAATGGGAGAGACATAACAACAAATACACATACTTGTAAAACACACAGAACCGTAGGAGAGAGGACCCCGCTCCAGAGCTTACAATCTAAGAGGAGAGGGTAGAAGTCTGCAATCGGCACGGAGCCGCAGGACTGAGATAACACAGTCACTTAAAATAAAACACTAAAAATGCAAGATATTTTATGTTACCTGTAACAGAATTGTAGGGGAATGTTTCAAGTTTTTTTTTATAAAGAGACAGTCGCATATGTTCTATGTGGGCACCCTTAGTCACATGACGCACATCGAGCCGGTAATCCATTTCTGCCCAAACGCGAGGTAAGATATCTGAATCAAGTGCAGTGCTAGTGGCTATGATAGACTGTTTCAGCTCTGCTAGATCAACAAGGAAGGGGATGAGCGAATACATTGTCCTTTACGTACCTCCCCACAGGAAAAAGTCAAGGTGATAAGTCAGGAATTCTGGGTGGCCATTGGATCAGTGGCACGTTGTAGTCCTCGGCTCGCCCAATCCATTGGTGAGGAAGATGTTCAGCGAGATAATCTTGCACGTCGCCTAACCAGTGCGGTGGTGCACCATCCAATTGGAGAATAAAGTTGTCAGTGCAACTGTGCCATCAACTTAACACATCCAGAAAAGAGCCTCCTGTGACCGTTTTCTCGTGAAAAAAGAAGGGGCCGCACACTTTATTTTTGGACACAGCACAGAACATATATACCTTAGGGGAATCTTGCATGTATTGCACTGTAGATCTGGGATTCTCCATTCCCCAAAAGCAAACATTGTTCTTGTTTACCTGACCACTCACCTGACATGTAGCTTTATCGAGGAAAACTATGACCGGCAAAATCGTCATTTTCAAAACGGTGCTGCATTTCAGCACAAGATTCAAAGTGCTTTGTTTTGTCATGGTCAGTGAGATTTTGCAACATCTGCACCTTGTATGGCATCATTTTCAGCTTCTTTCTCAAAATTCTCCGGACAGTGGGCTGTGAAGTCAGTACTTCACAATGCTGCGTTGATTTTCCCGGGCTTCGTTGAATGGCGCTGCAAACGCTATCGACAGCTTCTTCCGAGACACACGGTCGTCCAGAACTTTTAAGTTTGCACAAACAGCCCGCAGTTTCACATTTTTTATGCCAATCGTAAATAGATTTTCTTGTTGAACGTACTTTTCCGAATTGTGATCGAAAATGCCGTTGCACAACAGCTACATATTCCATTTTGCTCAATTCAAGAAGACAAAACGCCTTCTCCACTGCAGACACTGCCATTTCAACTGACTAGTCACGTGACACGCGCACCATCACCTACATCACTTCCCTCAGAAGCGGGACACAAACTTTAGGAGTACATCTACCCAACGGTTCATAGTTGTGGTCTGTGTCTTAAACGGTTACTGTTTTACAGCATCTGGAAACTGTATACTACTTTATGAATCACCCTGTAGATTTGATTTGGGCCACGTCTTCAAGTAAGGCTCACCACACAGGGTACGGTGGTGGAGAGGCTCATGCCGCAGCTATTTTTATGGGGAATTAAATTAAAACTGTATGTTAGGTAGCCAATCTACAGGTAGAACCAAAACACTATCAAATGTGCCAAAATGAATTTGTAAAAAAGACTAGTTCACATTAAAGTTACTTTTCAAAAATAATGCTCAATCACCCCATGCTACTGAAGATAGGAACCATCAGGGTTATTCAAAGAGCTCCGAATTGCTGGCAAAAGGTAACCGAATGCTGAAATTCAGCGTACGGTTACCTTTCCTGGCCATTCGGCTATTCAGAGAGCAGGCAGTTTGCCAAATGTTGGCGAATTGCCTGCACATACGGTGCCTGTTCGAGGGCAGTGAAACCTCCCATAGAGAAGCAATGCTTCGTTCTGCATTGCTTCGTTCTGCCCTGCCATTCGGTGGTTTCATTCGACAGGTTTATTCAGGAGAATCCCATAGGTTTCAATGTTAAAAATATTCCCGTTTGAATTCAATATCTAATAAACCGTTCATTATAATATTCTGCAGTAAAAAGTCTTAAATAGATTTTTTTTAGGATGTTTTAGGAATTCTTTTGCAAACATTTTCTTTCCGTTTTTTAAAATCGTTTTTTCTTTTTTCTGTAACAGCTCTTTTTATTATCATTCATTGGATCTTAGATGTAAATTTCAGACATTTTCGTTCTGTAGTTTCTTTGCAAACTGCGTTTTACTTTTCAAACATTCACGTATACAGTTTTTTTCACTCCATTCCTCTGCGGTGTCGTGTTTTTCCGGCAGCTACTCTGCGCTGTGAACGGCTCCTGCTCGGGTTTCTCCGGCGTGGTTAATCCAGATGTTTTTGTGGGTTTCGGTGTGCGTTCGCCCTTGTTTTGCGGCGGGTTTGCAGTGACCTTTTCCTGCATTTCGGGGACCCTGTGGTGTTTGCTGAATAAACCGCAGGGTCGCCGAAATGGGATCGCCCAATCGCACCGAATTGAAGAGAACAAAAAGTCACCGAACGTGCGGTGGCTTTTCGATTCTCTTTGAATAACCCTGCATGCATTTCAGTTTTTGCGTTCCAAAATGTTATGCCTCTTATAACTTTGTTGGATCGAGCACTTCCTAACCGTTATAATGGCAGGTGGATTCAACAAGGGGTTTGCTTTTGTTTTTTTCTGAGCATCCAAATTTGTTGGAGACAAAGAAAAAGATTTCCTTTACGTTCCCTGCTTTGATCTTCAAGTATATAAAAAAAAAAAAAAACAACATTTTTTGGTAATCAGACAAGACGAACATATTGAAGACAAGATTCAAGTAATGAAACTTAATAATGCAAAATGTAATACATCAGAACAGGTCCAGAAGAAAGCAAATAAAATGAAAATGCTGAAGTGATGTAAACTACTGGTTACGGATTATTATGATTTATAATCTCAGGTAAGTACCAAAAACAACTTAATTTTATGAAGTGCCTTTGTGCTACAAATAATGCACAGCAGGCATTTCAAAATATGCATATTTCACTGTTAACTTTACAAAATTACAATTCAGAAAGAATAATGCCACTTATATTAAACCTTTTAGCACAGCGAAATAGAATTTCAATTTCCAGCTTGCATCCAATTATAAAATTAGCTTTATTGCATTATGCCACTTTGTATATCAAGGAGGTTATGCAAAACAAAGGTAATCCATACATTTTCTCATTAATTAAATCACATGGGAAGTTTCTGCCATTAATAAAATCCTCAGCCTTTTGATCTTTTAACATCATTATCCTTTCAATACCATAACTGAATTCACACAGATTACAATGGAGGGATGCATAACTTAGATGATCTAATATAATTAAAATAGAAGGTTTATTCTGGATACAGCCAACCCAACACGCAGTCCACTTTATGAGCAAGCTCTTAGCATTATGAGTTTTCAGTGCATATAAAAATCCAATAAATGATTTTTAAATTACACTAATTACATCGTACAAAGATTTGCGCTGTGCCATTTCTTTACAGTGTTCATCCCGGGGCCCCCTTTTTTTTTTCTCTCCATTATAGTCATGTTATATATCACAACAATATGTTTATGCTGCAGATCAGCAAAGCATCATGAAATAACGGCCTTGTTCTTAGGAAATTCATAAGCAATATTAAGTCATTAGTCAAGTGGGAAAACACCCAGAACACGACTATTAGAGAAAAGGAGCGCTGCGTTACTTAGGCTCAGAAAAAGTCATTCTTTGCAGTGCATAATATCCTAATTTATACAGTGAAATGGAACTTCTATACTTTAATATTTAAAAAAGAGGATTAAAAAGAAATATACAGTTTAAATGATAAATTCTACATAAATATATTCTATTCTCACTGCAGGGTTTTCTTTAAATCTCTGAAAAGTCAAAGATAATGATGTTTAGTAATTTTTTAGCTTAATAACTTTAAGTTTGTTTTGCCCTTCTTCACCCCATCCTCACCCTGCATTTTAAAGAGTTCGGGGCACCTGGAAGGAGGAAGGATACTCCTCCCCACACACTGGTCACTTTAAAAAGCTAAAAGTGTGTGTGTGTGTGTGTTTAGATATCCCTTTAAAGGGATACTCCAGGCAATATGACCACCTCAGCTTTTTAAGGTGGTCATATTGCCTGAAGTATCCCATTTTTTTCCCCAGCCTTCTATCTTTTCCCGATCGGCTGATATTGCTGAGAGAAGTGGTGGACTTAACTCCGCCCTCCCAGCTGTCAATCAGCTGATCGGGTTTCAAGGTCCCCGCGTTTTGGAACTCTCGGCAAAGCTGGGACGTCATCGCGCTGGAAGCGCGATGACGTCCCACCACTCCGGCAGAGTCGCGGGAACGTGCAGGAGGAGCCGCTGCCTCCTCCTCCTTCGCCAAAGAGTTTTTAGACGAGCAGGCAGGGTGAACTTCAGCTCACATCGCCGCTCATAAACGTGCGCTGCTCCGCGCATGCGCGGTTGAATGAGCAGGATTCCGGGAGGAAGCCTGCTGATTGGCTGGTTTACGTGATAGGCGCGCATGCGCGCTTTACACCTAAACCTGTAGCCAAGTTCCAAGTTTCCACGACGGGAGCGGAAGAGGAGGGAGGTGAGTAAAAAAAAAAAAAAAAAAAAACCCCGTTGGAAAAGTGTCGTTTTTAGGGTATTACATTAAAAAAAAAAAATATATATATATATATACTGAATGACTAGTTAGGGCAATAGCTTTAATATAATGTAAAAAAGGGGGGGGGGTGATTTTCAGACTGGAGTGTTCCTTTAACTAGAGAAGCTCTTCATTACTCTAAGGGCTCGATTACATTCTTCACGCAAAAATGCACGGTAAACGCGAGAATTTTTGCGCAAAGCGTTAAACGTTAACGCGCGTAAATTAACGCTGGTATTACAATCCTCGCACATCATTTCATCAGTCAAAAAAATAACGCGCGTAAAAAAGATGCGCAAAAACGTGCACGCATTAACGTTGTGTGAACGTTGTGAAACCAGTGTGTGGACTGTTTTTTTCACGCGATTCAGCCAATCAGAATTAAGAACCTTAATTGTTGCACGTTAAGTTTTTGCGCCTGTCAAAGTCAACCTGCGCATATATGCTGCATGAAAAAAAACAAAAAAAAAAACACGCACAACTTCTCAATTTTATTGTTTGGGTATGTGTAGAATGTGTAACTATACTTTGCTGTATATTTTTTTTTTTTTAAGGCTGGTGTATTTGGGTTCGGACAGGACGTTCAGATTTGCCGTTACCACCAGCTTTTCAAAGATGTTAAAATTATGCGCGCAAACGCTGTGCATTAAATTTTGCGCATAGATTGTATTACCATCCACGTACCAGCGCACGAACGCATTTGCGCTCACAATGTTAAGTGTAGGACGCCGCAGTACATTACGCTCGCGCAGGATTCGCGCAGGTTCACCCGCGGTAGACATTAGCGCACATTTTTTGCGCGGACATTGTAATACGACGTTCGGCGGAAAGGGATTTGCCCCTCGCGTTAATGCGTTTTTGCGCAGGCGTTAACGTTTGTGCGAAGAATGTAATAGAGCCCTAAATCCATAACAATTTGTCCAAATAGTAAAAAAAAACTTTAAATAAAAAGGCCCGTTAAATACAAAAAGGTCTTAAATAAAAACAAACGGTCATAATATTTTTATTTTAAGATATTACTTTTTTTTACATTGGAACCTATGGGATTCGTTTGCTTAAACCGGTCAAATCGAACCACTGAAAATCAAGGCATTTCACTGATATTTCCCTGCTGTTCGGTGTCTCTTAATAGATTACGGGGGGATTTCAAGGAATTTTGGCGTTCTGCGAATAGAAGACACGACTTGCCTATCAAATATGCATAGAATATGGAAATTTGCAGTAATGATTCCACGGATTCCATTTATACTGTAAGGCTACATTAGTAGTGAAGGAGTTAAATAGATTTTCCGTTAAAATCTAGACTGCTAATGACAACTTATACCAAAAAGTCACATTTTTGGTGCTTTGGATAAATCACTTTTTCCACAAATCATATATTATTGTACACTCATACATATTATGTATACACAAACCTGTGGCAAGTCCCCATAAACTTTCAGCACAATTTTGTATCCCTAGCCAACTTGTGTAGCGTAGTAACCGCAAATTGCACACCGCTGCAGGACTTTCACACTTTACATACGCAAGTTCCATATTACCAATGAACTCTTTGCAGAGCAGTACTTATTTTAAAAAGGGGCCACCATCCCCCCTCCTGTTTTCTGTCCCGCAAGCTGAGATTTTGTGTTTATGAGACTCCGCCTTAATTTTTTATTGTTTGATTATTTTTCATTTTAACCCCTTAAAGACGCCGGGCGTACCATTACGTCCTGCATTAGGCGGGCTTTAACGCCGCAGGATGTAATAGTACGTCCTGCACGTCTTCTACCGGCATCCCAATACTCACCTCCTCCGACCGCTCCCTCGCTGATCTGACTTCTGAAGTCAGATCAGCGCTTTTATCTCCTCCCGGCGCACTGACCAATGATATCAAACATGACCATCTAGTTCAAAGAACCCCCCTATCTCCACAACAGGATTTGCTTATGAAATCACTGGGCAGCTAGTGGTTTCCCGGTTAACTGACATCATTGTGCCACGCTCGATGAGGTCAGTGGACGTGGGGAGACCTGGAGGTGGGACTGCCATCCAAGATGGCAGCCCCCACTGGAAATAGCCGCAATCCGGCACCGAATCGCGGCCTTACTGCCAAGGGGTTAATGCAATGCACCGCTGGAAAGGTCTGTGGCTTTTCCAGGGATGCCTGGCATTAGCTTGTACCCCCTGGTGAAGGGGAGATGACGTCAGTGCGCTGGGAGGGTATAAAAATGCTGATCCGACTTCATGGAAGAGGGCGAGGTGAGAATAGGCGGGAGGCGGGCTGCAGATACGCAGGACGTACTATTCTGTCCTGCAGCGTTAAAGCCCACTTGATGCAGGACGTAATAGTGCATCCTGCGTCTTTAAGGGGTTAACATGGACTGTACTAGTGTGAAAGGGGAAGCTGCAGATACAACAAAAAACATAAGTATTCAGTAGCTGAGAAACATATTGCCATGATTTGATAAAGGATATTGACTAAACAATGTGATCAACCACAATGCCAGAAACTCATTACAGGCCAATCTTTCAATACCTGTAATCAATTAGTATGAACGTTGTACATCTCATGATGTATTCACTGAGATTATGTTCTTTTTTTTAAAAAAAATTTAAGAAAGCTAATCAATATGGAATAAATTTGTAAATTATATAATTGTTTCATAGTGATATGGATATTTAAGGAGGTATTCAGAGAGCACCGAAATGTCACCGACATTATGGTGCCTCTCTCGCGCGCCGCACCAAGTTAAATTGGCTGATCCTGCAGAGAACTCAGCATTCACCACAGGGTCCCTGAAGTGCAGCGAATCGACCCGCCACAAAAATGCTGAATCGGTATTCAAATGTTTGAATAAAGAAGAAAAATTAAGATTTTTTTTTTACATTGAAAGCTATGGGATTCACCTGTTTAAACCAGTTGAACGTAACCCTACTGAAAAATAAGCATTTCGCTGACCTTTCCTTGCTGTTCGGTGTCTCTAAGGCTAGCGTCAGACGAACGTGATTTCTACGGACTGTGCTTCCGTGCAGTACGGACGATGTCAGTACGGAAGACGCAGTAGTGACCACACAGTCCATTTATTCACCGACGTATATTTTGACGGATGTAGCAGGGAAAATAAATTTAAAAGCAAAACCATTTTGTCTGAAAAATGCTGGACGTATAAATGCAGTCCGTCTGACCACGTTCCATCACACACACACACAAAGCTATGCAGACGTTGCGGACGCAGCGCACTTTGTGCGGCCGTTCTAGGGGTTGTACGTTCTTGCCTGCCTTGCGTCCGTGGGGCGCGGTCGTTGTGCGTCCGCAGTTCAGTGCGGACGCACGTCGAGTGTCGGGCTCCGATGGGCTTTCTGTCATGCTATCATGGACGTACTTTTAGGCGCAATCACGGACGTGAACACTACGCTCGTCTGACCCCCAGCCTTAACAGATTGGGGATTTCACCGCTTTCGAAGATCACTCTATTTTGCTAGCAATTCGCCAGCCTTTTCAATAGCCGAATGGCCACGAAATTGCAACGTACGGGGAAATTCACCGTTTGGTGCAATATTGTGGTGAATTCGGTGCGCTCTGAATAACCCCTTAAATCGCTAAACATCTCATCCGGTGGGCCTACTCTATATAATCTTAATTTTTACCCGATTTTAAAGAACGCATCAGATGATATACAATGGCAAAACTCCACTGAGAAATCAGTATCTTCAGTCTATGGATTTATACTCATTCGCCACACAATTGTAAAATGAACAGACATTTGAGAAATTACGGCAACTCTGCATGCATTTAAATTACAATTTATAAAGGCAGCGAATGGCGGGAAAAAAGTGCCCCATCAATGTCATTCATCCCAAATTCTGTCCTGAAGAGCTGCCATAGTAAAATAGGTTTATTGACTTTAAAAGGGAACATGTATTTCAGTCTACGAACCGATGACAAATGTATTATTAAGGTTCTATGATCCAAACACTTTCTGGGACTTAACCTCTGAGCCAGACAGTCAGAAATTTAAATAAAAAGGTTAAAAAGGCTGACCTAATGCATTATATGGTCTTTTATATTTTAACCTACAGAAATTTTAACATACCATTTATAAAATTATTCCGCAAACAAATTTATACAGATCACATCACTACTGAGTGATATTGAGGCTGACTTGACATCTGGAAGAAATATGGTTATTTTCCTTAAAAGAGGGGCCATTCTGGATTCACAGCAATCCGTTAAAGGCTGCCCTTTAGGGTCAAGAACATTTCTCACTATTTTTAAATACAATTTTATATTTCTTGTGCATAGTCAGGAGGGGGTAGGAGAGAAAGAGAGAGTTTCCTGAAAATGGAAACAAAACATAAATATATGTTTAATGCCATTTGATGCTACATTTAATGTTGGGGTCGCATGGATTTGCTCCGCGAAATTCTTAATAGTCTTAAGTGAATCACTTCATGTTCTGTAAGAGGTAATTCTAAACACAAGCAACAGAAGATAGAGAGGCCTTCCAAAACATTTAAGTAGTTACTATAAAAAACTGTACAGAACATTTTATTTATTATATATTCTAAATTTATACTCGTGTTTTTTTTTTTTTTTTTATGAAAACAGGCCTGTTTATTTACATTAATTCATTGTGTGACTCTATATTTTTAGAAATTCTTCTAAATTCTGCTACAGTCCCAATATCATACTATAAAGGCCCTGTTCACAGTTAGACGTTTTAACGCGCGTTCGTGCGCGCTTTAAAACGCATGAACGGGGAAATCCCATACTATAAGGCCCCGTTCACACCTAACAGTTTTAAAGCGTGCAAGAACGTGCTTTAAAACGGCCGACGCAAAAAGAAGTGCGGGAGCTTCTTTACGGGCATACAGCAGCGGGTTCGCGGCCATCGACATAGCCGCAAACGTGCTGCAATGCGCGTTCGTGCGTTTTTTCGGATGCCTCGAATGAGCGTAAAAAAAGCACGCGCATTGCGCGACGCAGCACTACGCCCAAGTGTGAACCCAGCGTAGAGAGACATTTTAAAATATTTTTATACTTACTCAGGACCAGGTCCCTTGTTGATAAAAGGAGCGTTGGGTCTGTGACGGGGTGGGTTTTCTCATGTTCCAGAAAGTGCTACATCAGATATGGTTAATGCTCACGTCTGGGTGAAGAGTTTAATGCTGCCTGTGCATTGGTAATCAATAGTACCATAGTATAAATTGATAGACACACTATGCAAATATCATTTTCATAGTGTATATGATAAAACATGTAACACCGTTCGTTGTGACATAAAAATTGGGGAGTATCCTGCACATATCCACCATGTTAATGTAGTTCAACCTATGGTACCAATGCGGAGTCTCGATAGGCCTTGGAGTCAAAAACTCAACAGAGTCTGGGGAAAATAAAAAAGGGGGACCAGGCATTTAATTGCTGCCAAATTTGGACAGCAGTAAAACGTTTCACCTGCTAGCGGAGCCTCTTCAAGCGGCTGTATGACTAAAAGCGCCTTACAGCAATTTGGATGGTCTCGTCTCCTGCTTTTTTTCCTATGAAACCATTTGCTGTAACATCAACACAATGTAACATCAACAAATGTCAATTTGTACAGGCCAAGAAAACATTTTTAAAGTTTGCAGGTTTTAAAGAAAACATTTTGTCAGCAGCAATAGTTATATGAGCAGCTGTGCTAGTCCTGTGATATAGATATATATATATATATATATATCGAATGTCTGCTCCCGCACTCCTTATTGCATAGAAATACTAAGAAAGACAGCGGTGCCAGCCATTAAGCATGTGGAATATAGAAAAACGAAGAGATGGCTGCACACGCACCAATTGGAATAAAAAAACAAAATTTATTAAATCATTAAAAAATGACCGTTTCGGTTCACACAGGAACCTGTGTGAACCGAAACGTCGGTCATTTTTTAATTATATATATGTAACTAATGGCTTTCAAGATCTGACTCCTCCGGATTCCTCCTCTTCAATGCCTCTGTCAGTCGGTGTACCTCAAGGCTCAGTCCTAGGTCCTCTGCTCTTCTCCATCTATACCTCCTCAATGGGTAAACTCATCACCAGCTATGGCTTCAAGTATCATCTATACGCTGATGACACTCAGATCTACCTCTCCACTCCTGATCTCTCCCCCTCCGTTCTCTCTCAGGTCAGTGATGGTCTGTCTGGGATCTCTGCCTGGATGGCTTGATCACTACCTGAAGACCATCATGTCCAAGACCGAGCTCCTTCTAATTCCCCCCTCTACTTCAATTTCTGACTTCTCCATAATTGTCGACGGTATCACTATCCTTCCTTCTGCACGAGTCCGTTGACTCGGAGTGACTCTTGACTCCAGTCTTTCCTTCAGCCCCTACATCCAATCACTCTCATCATCTTACCGCAGTCACCTCCGTAATATTGCAAAAATTCGTCCATTTCTGACTGCTAACACCACCAAGCAATTTATCCACTCGCTTGATATCTCCCGCCTGGACTACTGCAACAACCTCCTGAGTGGCCTTCCTATCTCCCACCTCTCCCCCCTGCAGTCCATCCTAAACACATCAGCCCGGCTTATCCATCTCACCCGTCGCTCTGTGCCGCTCCTCTCTGTGAATCCCTACACTGGCTCCCCGTCCACAGCAGAATCAAATGCAAACTACTCAGCCTGACCTAAAAAACCCTCACTAACGCCGCCCCCCACTACCTGTCCTCACTAATCACCAAATACACCCCAGCCCGCTCCTTAAGATCCAACAATGACCTGCGCCTGGCATCCTCCATCATTACCTCTTCACATGCCAGATTGCAGGACTTTCTCTCGTGCGGTGCCGACCTTATGGAACGCGCTTCCTCGCAATATCAGACTGTCCCCAAATCTGGTTTCATTTAAACACTCCCTAAAGACCCTTCTGTTTAGGCAAGCCTACCACCCGACTCCGTAACAAGACATCCGACCGACCCAAAAACAGTCCTCACCTCTCCCTGCATTAAATCATCACTGCAGTCCACCCCCTCCTGTTCTAATCCCCTCACATCTAGATTGTAAATTCCCACGGAAATAGGGTCCTCATATCCTCCTGTATCTGCTGGCAGGAATACTGACCTGTCTCCTGTATGTATTGTAGAGTTGTCCTGTCTTTACCCATTGCACCTTGTACAGCGCTGTGGAATGTGTTGGCGCTTAATAAAAAATAATAAAAAATAATAATCTGACAAAGGAAAAGAATACAAATGCCAGAAAGGGACATTATAGATAAAATAGGGGGTGGCAGGAGAAGAAAAATCCCTTTCTAATCCAGCGTCGGGCTCCCTCTGTGCTGCTCAGGGATCGGAACTCACAGCCTACACTGAAGTTCGAGCAGTCAGGTCTGCTGCAGGGGGGTATGGAAGTGCACTTCGAGATGAGGACTCTCAATGCGAGCGCAATGCCAGCCGCTGGCAGACTGGATAAGCAAACTGTACATTTCTGACCTAAACCACAAAAGGCTGATCAGCACAGACTGATGGACAGTTTTCCAGGTGTAGGCGTTTACTACCTCATTTACATAAGTCCACTAGTGTCTGAGTGAATTCCTCCTGGATCGCAACCAAGTTCTTTTGAATGCATTTATAACCATTAACCACCCTTGTAGATGCCCTCTATAGATCTCCCACCGAATACAAATAGATCAAAACAGCCCCTGGTTGCTACAAATTCTCTTTGCAGCCATAACTTCATACCACACAATCACAACCTTAAATAACCTCCTTGATCCTGACTGCCCGATTTCAAATTCCTGTATGAGTATTGTCTTTCCTTTCACCCATCATCCGACTTTCCGCAATGAATATTAACCAGCCGTTAAAAGCATTTTCTGTAGGAGGTGATCAAATTAATACCTTTGTAATATATTCCAAAATCTAAGTATGTGCGTATAAAAGAAAAAGTAACAGGACACACAATGTCCCACTTATTATCCCTGAAACTTTTCAGGACAGCAAAAATAAGGACAAGAGTGTAATTTCACTGCCATTCTTGGTTCTTCCATAGTTCTCAATGAAACAAGACACATAAACATTATTAACTGTATATGCAGAGTAAATCACACATGTGCAAACTGAAGGGTAAAAACATCCCTTTGAGTTTCTTGTTCACGTTTGATGTGAATAAAAAACCATCAAGCGTTTGCGCATGCACTGTATGCAAAAAGAGAAAGATCACCAAGGTTTAAGAACTGGAGTGCCAAGATTAACCCTTGCTACAGTATAGCTTTAAAGACATAAACCAGGTCTCCAATGAAAGAGCAAATAGCCATTTTTAACACTTCATTAAGAGATACAAATGCGTTTTAGACTAAGGGAAGAAACACAGAGGTTGCATTTTAATGCAAGCCCACAACGCTGAAGAGCGTCCAGAATATTACTGCTTTTACGGCACGTTATCTTACCCTTGGACTCTGTTCAGCGAACAAAACCATAAATAATACTAATGTCCCAGGCTGCTTGTGATCTCCGGCAATTTTGTTTCACATTTTTTTTCATATTTTCCAGAAATAAGCAACTGTATCCGATATTTATGAAAAGTTACAATTTCAAGAAAATCTACTCGGTCCTTTGTTAAACGTATTAAGCGAGGAGAAGAAAAAGGTCAGTGCTCCTGAATTTACTAGATAAATAAATGTTGGTGCGGCAGATGAATCACTGGAGAATTGGTGCATGGCAGCGAATGAATAACCTGCAAATGCTTCCCAAACCCCATTATTTCCCTTTTTTTCCAGCAAGCCAACGATTCATGTCCCTGCATGCAGCCAGTTCATTACACAGAAATATCATCCCTCTTCAGACACTCTCTGGACGGCCCTCTCAGCCCCACGAGGACCCTTTAATGTTTAATTCCCCATCATCTGCTCCAGTGAACAGCTTAATCTCTGCTTGTATGATCAATACTATATCAGTGTAAATTAAAATGACAATTTTAAAGTAATTAAGCCTGTTAATGCTCGATTCAAATGTCATTATTTGCACAAGGGATTGAGGAGAAATTACATCGTGTCTTGGGTGACAGGGATATGTTTGAATCTTCTCAATCCTGTTGCCGCTATGCCACTTGAGGCTTTAGCAAAGCAGATTAACTTCTAGCTCCTACTGCCAGCATACCTATCCAATTTCAAGATAGGATAACACAATTTGATAAATTTGATTTCAGCTCCAAACTCAATTATTGAGATACGAGATGAAATCTGGGTGGAGACTCGCAAACACGAACCGTAGGAAAATTATAAGGAAGGAAAAAAAAAATTTGAGTTATTCGACGTAGTCGACCCTACTCATTCTGTTTTAGCTTTCTCTTTTTATTAAAGAGAATCCTTCACGTTACTGTAATTGTTAGAAGAAGAACAGCTAAGATTTATGAAAAGGCATTTGGCTGTAACCTAACAGAGGTTGTCGTACCAGAGATACGATTCGCAAGAAAAATGTTTCCGTTCTCCTCGGCATTCAGCAGATGAATAAAAATGACACCACGACACTACATGATCGCATCGATGGATCCACAAAGTTACAGCCAAACGTGTGTCTGATGTATGCTACAGAAAGGAGCTTAGATCTGCAAGTCTATAAGCTCAATGTTGTGCAAGACAAAGCACTACAAGCGTACACATCTGCACAAATCATTGTCATAGCAGATCAGAGGTCATGCAAAACGAGACAAATAAGTGCATAATTGCTCTAACTGGCCCAATCTGGTACTCCAGAAAAACTTAAGGGCCTTACGAATGTTAAGGCCTAGGATGTCCTTTGCAGCCTGCTACCAGCAAACAGATCAACACAGTGAACCTTCAGTTCGACCCACAAAAAATTTAAATAACCCAAGTTTCATTACAAATTAAACATGCAAATATCATAGTAGTATGTCTGTACATCAACATTATTTTGTGCAATACATCTGTGTTTCAGTAATGCCATGACATCCTCATCCAACCAAAAAACAACTCCACAGCGGATGCTTTAGTTTGACCAAGTATGAAAAGAAAAGGTCTATTGTTTTGAAGTATGGATTTAAACATTTGTTTGCTTATTTAAAGACACGGCTATTCCAGATGTATTTATTTACCATGGTACGTGAATCGGCAGACAGGACTAAGCATCTCTACATGTAATGGAACTGCACTAAGAAAAGCAAAGAAATGTGAGGAAATGTGAGGAAATAAAAGTAATATTGCCAAGTAGATGTCATTTCCCCCTTTTTCCTTTTTTTGTACACTAGATGGCATTTTGAGGAGTACTTTTATTAAAATATATAAAAGCATTGATCAAATAAAAACATGACTCATTATGTATTACATTATTACAGTTATATATACACATAGTGTGAATGTCCCTTTAAACTGCTCTACTGGGGAAAGTTTGATATGTATGATCAGTGACACATCCATTGCTTGATGGGACAGCACTTTGATCAATGTGGTAGTAAAGCCATCTTGTATTCCCTTTATGTCACTAAATACTTTTGGTCCATTTTTCCAATTAATTTTAGGTCTTTAAGTGCAATGGTCTTCGTCACAATACTTTTTAAAGTCTACCTAACTCCGGTATTATGAGAAATAGTGAAAGTTATTTTGCTAAGCAACACTTTGATATTGTTTATTTACAAAACATCTATAATTACACGCATGCAAAGAAAACCTTTCCAACCTGGTGTTTAATCTCCCTGGCGGTCTAATTTTTTCAAAATTTGGTGTCTAAAAGCGTCTCAATTTTTTTTTTTTTAAAGGAAACGTCTTTTTGTACATAGTTAGCCTGTAATAATTAGGAATCACGCACTGAAATCCGTGAAAGAGTCCTTACTGGTAAAATCCTTTATAAATAAATTAATTAATTTAAAAAAAAATAGTAAATACACTGAGTCCGATAAAGTTTGAAACACGACATAATAATTTATTATCCCAAAAATAATTATCCAAAATAATGCAAATAAATGATATTCAATAAAATATAACAAAAAACACTGAAATCTGTCCGAGAACAAGGGTTAGATGAGGTATGGTCTATTTCTTATCCTGTACTGCCACCTAGTGGCCGTTCATAAACTTTTCCATTTGTATTCAGTGAGTATTATGAATGAAGTTTGCTGCGGTCCAGCCCCCCTGCATCAGGTGACTCGCAGGGAGCCATCCAGGAAGCAGCTCGCCGCGATCACACTGCGGGGGACAGCGAGGGAGCCAGGAGGAGGTGAGTATGCATCCAGCCCGAGTGTGGCTCGGGGTTACCGTTCGTGGTAGTGAAATTTAACCCTGAGTCACACTCGGGAATACCGCCAGGGAGGTTAAGAGCTTTTCTGGGAAGCTACCACCCTACCTGAATAGGCTGCTTCCCCCAGCAGTTCCCTCATCCTATAACCTCCGATCCAGGACCTGCACCTTACTTGCAATACCACAATACAAAAAGTGTCTCGACCCTCATTTTCCTACAGAGCACCGCAATTATGGAATAACCTTCCAGACGCCATCAAATCTTCCCCCAGTCTAAAGTCACTTAAGAGATCTCTATTAATATACCTCAATACGGAATGCACCTGTCAACATGTAACATAATGACTATTTCCTACATATTTATTTTCTGTTAATCTGTATATTTGTGTTTTTAATATCTTGCATTTTATTACTTTGCATTTCTGCAATGACTGTAACATTTCAATGTTCTTGAACCCAGGACATACTTGAAAACGAGAGAAATCTCAATGTATCCTTCCTGGAAAAATACTTTATAAATAAATAAATGAAAAAAACAAAACAATTCTAACGTCTCCAACGGTTCATATCATCTTAATTTTTCAACTTGCCAAAAGCTGGCATGTTCTCCTGGGTGGTGTTGCAAAATATGTATACCGAATTTATAGTCCCGCTCCTGAGGAAGTCAGTGTATGATGAAACGTATTGAGCGTAACCACCAGGTCCAGCCCAGCCGCCCTGTGGCCATGCACTAGCCAGTCGAAAATCTGACTCGAGGACTGGGTGATCTATGGGTCATTCAATAAGAAGCTTGCATTGAATTATCACTGGATGAACAGATTAATATGTTATGCACTTTATCCAATATAGACCGGCTAATTGGCATACATTTTATTTCTGCTTTTTTGAGGTATGTTACCATGTGTTTGTATTTATGTTTCTAGTCATCCCAGACAGGTATAAACGTTAAAACCGTAACAGCCTTGCACCATTACACCAGAATTAGAGGCCCCTCCTTATAAAAGCTATAATAGAGAGGTCATTAATTCTGCTAAGAGGGGGAATTTGAGTTTTAACGCATACTGTAACCCATTCAATCTCGCTATCTATACCAACTCCAGTAACACGAATCATGAAATCTTGGATATCCACTTACAAAAAATAGTTGGACTCTTCACATTGAAACATAGAAAAATGTCGGCAGATAAGAACCTTTCGGCCCATCTAGTCTGCCCAATTACATGGATACTTTACCTGGATTTATCTTTTGTTTAGGATAGCCTTATGCCTATCCCATGCCTGCTTAAATTCAATTAATTCAATTTACTAGTAATAAATACATTACTATATTAAATTCATGGAAATAACAGATTCTGAATGGACTTAAACGTCACCCCCCCCCAAACCTGGCTGTCCGATCAGTTACCAAGGAGATATTATTTAATATGGTAGCAATCTAATTTATTGCTCAGATATAAAACAGCACTTGATGGAACAATTTCTCTAGCAGCTCTGAGATTGATGTATTTGCAGATAAAGAACAAATTCTATCAATCAAGGTACAGTTCAATGATGGACCGTTGACTGCTGAAGCATCAGACTCAATGATAATTAATAAGCTTTGTTAAGCTAATGCTGGCCAACATGCACATGATGAATAGGACGAATGTACACTGAAAAACAATTAGCTCGCTGCACCATATGGCCTGATGTCCATTAACATGCCATATTAACAAAGCATAACAGAAAGTGCAATAATTAAATTTACAAATGCTTTTACATTATATATAAACCAGGGGTTTTAATAATCTATTCTGACACTAATTCTCAAGAACAAATTCCTGGTAAGGTAGAGAAGAGCCGAACTGGAAGACAGGAGGGATAGGGGTTGGCATGTATTTATGGAAACAAGACTGCTGAATTGGCAGATATATAGAAAAACACATCCATCATTAAAATAATTAGAATAAAAGTCTAATGAGGTTGTTATTTCGGAATACCAGTAGGAATAACAAATGGTAAAAAAAAAAAAAAAAAAAAAAAAAAAAAAAAAAGCATTTGACATCTAAATTAACACCTAAAAAAAAAAAATAAAAAAAAAAAATCATTACACATTATGATGTATTCCAGAGTTCAATAAGACAAAGTAAAAACATTTAGAATTCAACAGCAGAAAAACCATAAATGAATAGAAAACAAAGGGCTCTATTCCATAGTTGGCGCTAATGTAGCGTTTCGATAGGTTAGCGCTAGGATATGTTTAAACGTCTGGCATCGATATTCCGATCTTGACGTTAGAGTCAGGTGAAAAGGTTTTTGCGCCTTGCAGGTTGCATGAGATTACTGTACTTCAGCGTCTCCTATACCGAACACGGAGAGCGCCTTCTATTTTTACAGTCTCGATCAGTGAGGTATTCCAAGGTGCAGGCACAATTTTCCATTGTGACAAATTTTGATACCTCCTAAAAGCTGGTGCTAAAGCATTCTGCAAATGCAAGATCATTTAACACGCCCTAAACCCCCCCCCCCCATTAAATCCCATACTCACCTCTCATCCCGCGGCAAAAAGGATGGCCCGATCTGCTGCTTCTTCTTGACGGGAGAAATGTGAGACTGGAAACAAATAGTTCCTAGTCTCCCTCTGCGGCACTGCGCGATCTCTCTGTCTGAAAGTGCAAGTCTTCATGGAGTCCTATGTGCTCCAGGAGCTGATACTCACGGTGGTTCGGAAGCACTACGGCGGGAATCAGGAAGGTTAGCGCTACATTCCGGGGCGTAGTTCTGAGATAGCACCTTGCCTGGAATACAGCATTAACAGAGACGGTAACGGAAAATTTGCAAGCGCACATTATCTTGCCTAACCGTTGACTGTTAGCGTCAAGAATAGGGTCCAAAAAGGGAAAAAGGTAAGAATACCATTGAGGCTGGCAGTGCACGAGCATACTGTACTGCATCCGTTATGGATGCACTTTTTGACGGGAGATAGTGTGTACTGCATAAAGTGCGTCAGTAATGTCTGAGGTCTCCACACCCTAGGAAAATACATGGCGGCGTTGTTTCTGCGTGCGTCTAGCTTTTTCACGTCGATGTTATTTTTGCGTCCGCTGCTATATGCGTTGCCTGTCCATGAACAAGTACGTAGATGCTTCGTGTGGTGTATTTAATTGACTCTTTGATAAAGTTACGATGGGCAGCAAACAGTGCGGTCAGACGGACGCAAAAGGTTTGCTCGTGCCGCCAGCCTTAAGTATAGCATTTCATTTATCCAAATACATACATTAAAGTTCTATGAGATAAAAACTGTAAATTAGCTTACACACAACAACATAACTCAGGTATATGGACACATTTGACAACGGTTTGTAAAGCAGCATTTGCAAATATATGATAGCGGTATTTATTATACATACACTGAAACCTTGCAATTTTTGCATTATTCTGCCTACAGGCAAAACTGATTTTGGTGTTTGTGGGGACAGGTGCAAGGTAGAAATGCAGAAATATTTGTTATTTCATAAAAAAAAAAGCATTTTAAATAAGAAAAAACTAATTTCAGGAAAAAAAAACAGCAAAAGATAAACCAACGCACAAGGTGCATGTAGCGGAGAGGAACTTTGTGCGTCTACAGGTTACTTGTCTGGCACTGGAAAGAGTGCGGCTGAGTGAGATGGAAACACGTGCATCGAATGAGAAAAAGTGTGAGGATGGCTATGTGAGAAAGAGTAGGTAGCTGGCTCAGTTAAAGGAGAGCAAGCATGAAGATGACACATCAAGATAACAGAGTGTGTTTGGCTTGGGGAGATGGAGGTAGTGTAAGGTATGTCACAATCAGGTACCCCATTAAGATAAACCTATGATAAAGTAAACTAATGGCATTTCTATTACACCACCAGTAGGTGGCAGCAGAGTGAAAAGCCTGAATGATGAGCACGTGTTCATCTAAAATGCTTCCCTGAGCACACGGAACCAAAAAGCATGATTTTTGTTGTTGGTAGGAAGCATTTAAGCAAAGTACACATCCTACCAGAGCTGAAGTCATGTTTTGTATGTGTTGCAGGTAAGAGGGAGTACAGCCAGTGTTATAAACAGGGCAAAAGTGATTCAATTCACATCCCTGTAGATTAGAAAGGGCTGTTGAGGCTGCTGAATAATTAGATAAGACAGTATACAGATGTCAGTGTGTAGTGCTGAAGTGTTATACAGCATCAGCATACAGGAAATGTGATGACTATAGGATCTCAGGTGACTAGATTATAATACATTGCACCATTAGCCTACTATAATGCAGATTGAGTAATTGTATATCTGTACATGTTTAATTGTTTATTATTTTCTATAAGAACGTTAGTCCAGCATAGGTGAATGTTACTGTATATATCTAAATGTGTATTAATGTATAAGCAAAAAGCAAAGTACACATCCTACCAGAGCTGAAGTCATGTTTTGTATGTGTTGCAGAAATCGTTTAAATGAAAGCGCTTCTGGTTTCACCCAGCCCGCTCCCTTCGCACATTGGAATTATTGACCATACTTTCAGCATATGTGCAACAATGACACAGACGCAACTCAGGAGACCCACAGCACCCACATTTATGAGCAGAGGCAACCTACAAGGTTACAGGAGATTGAACCACCTGCACTGCCTGACCACAGCCGAAGGTGGGCACCACCCTTTAGCATCCATTCCACTGATTGTTATTTATATGTTTATTATTTGTGCAATTATCGTAATGTTCTAGGCAAAGGATGACTAAGTCCCTGGTTAATTGCAGTACAGCTGGCTTAGTTACAAGGCTGTATTTTGGTACCGTGTATGGCTCATGGTCTAATGGTTGAAAGTTTATGGAGATTTAAATATTACTGGAATCATAAAAAAAACCTATTCTATGAGACTTAATGTTTATACCACAGTCAAGGATATTTTGTGTTTTAAAAAAAATACAGTAAGATTTATCGACATTGCCAATTTTTTTGACTGCATAGCGGTCTATGTGGTCATGCAAGATAATACTTTAACAGCCAGCGACAGCATAGACAGTCATGCAGTGACATCTCCTGCTGAGTTGCAGAGTCCCTGGAAATCGTGTTTCCTCTATTGACGATGTACATGACAAGCCAAGCCAGGCTGAGGAGCAAAAATCACCTGTGCTGTTATTAGGCCTGCAATCGCTGCGGCAACCTAAACGTATCAAATAAGCAGAATTTCAGCATTAAAACACTAATACACCTCTTGCGATATATGAATAAAAAATAATATCAGACATTCTAAATATGAGGTATTCCTACAATCAGTATAAAATTCTGGATCCGTTACTTTTCGTTTTCACTATGTGCGTACAGATTCATAACAAAAAAAAAATGCCATTTTGTTTTTCCATGTAAAATGATTAGCTTTATAAATATATGTTGAACATAAATGAAAATCCATTTCTTTCCTTTACAGAATGTTATATAATCTGTGTGGGTTAACTAAATAGCAAAGTATAAAATAACAGGTGAACATTTACACAGCAATAATGGCAAAATTGCTCTGCAATCCGACCACGGGGTGATTAGCCTTACTCACAGGTGGAGAAGTAAAACAATTTGTCAGAAAGGTGCTCGCATATGCTACATGTATTTACAATCATTCAGAGATTTTAAATCGAGATAGTCAAGATACTTCCAAAATGAATCCACAGTGTTGGGGGATTGGCATAAAGCAGCATTTTATGTGTGTAGTAGAGCATCTGGTATTTGAGGCGTTAACATCAGATAAAATTGGTAAATTAAGCGTTCGGATACCTAGTTTCACTTCAGTACACATCAAGTTAATTAAAACAAACATATTAAATATGGCACTGCAAAGCTTCAGGAAGCAGCGCTGTGACACGTTTCCAGAGACTCATCTGTCACCGAGAATGCAGCTGCGCAGACAGCTTAACTCTGCCTAGGCCAGGAAAGGGAGGGATACCTGGAAAACTGGAATGAAAGGAGTTAAAAAAAACATGGATCGTTGCATGTGGTGTTGTTTCATTAAGACAACGTTCCATATACAAAGATTAATCTATCTGGGTTTATTATTCATTGAAAAATTTACATAAAATTGGATTGTTTTAGGGTAAAACTGCATCAAAAATTATCAAATATTGTAAATTCTCCACAACTCATTTTATGTAATAATACTGACTTGCAGAAAAAAATTATTTCTTATAAATAGGAGCCTGTAGCACAGGGAATCGTCAAAACTCTATCTGATCCCTTCCATCTTTGGAACCATTCTTCAAATGTTATACAATCAGCTGTCATTATAGCGACACTGTTGCACCACTGGAAGTTGGGCTTAATGGTGGATTTATGCCACACATTGTGGTAGAATTTTTGCCAACACATCTATAGGAAAAATTTGTGCAATATTTTGCTGTCACTAATGTCTGTGTGGCATGCCGCAGGGCTGATTGACAGTTCTGAGCAGAATGCTTCCCTACAGGATGGCCCCCCTGCTCGCTGCAATTGATTGACTACTGGCATACCGTCATCACTGCTGATGGATAGTTGTGAAATACTGTGTGACTACCCTCAACTAGCTCTGCCAATGGGAGGTGGAAAAATGGTGGTACCTTTACTGGTTTGGCGTGAGTAAAATCTGTTTTATACGATCAAGGGATGACATATCCAGTTGATCTTTATGACCAATGTGATATCCATCCCTTTCGCATCCCACTCTGACCTTTTTAAAATCCTGTTACGTATAAAGCTGGGAAGTATAAAATGGTGTTGAATCAAGATTAAAGAGGTGAGTAACTTTCAGTCCTCATGACAAGTACAGACATTTTAAATGGTATTAAAAAAAACACAAAAAAAAAACAAACAGAACAGAAACAAACTTATTGTGGAAGGTAAGAGGCAGACACTAAAGACACAGTATTAAATATTAAATATGTGGATAAAAGCGTCTTGATCCAGGGAGAAATTCAACTGCCATTCTGGGGTCAAGAAGGAATTTTTTCCCAGGGTGTTGCATATTGGCGAGCGCTTCAGACTGCGTTTTTTCCTTCTTTTGTATCAACAGCAGTAGGTGATGTGTGAAAGGCTGAACCCGATGGACGCACATCTTTTTCCAGCCTATGTAATTATGTAGGTATAAAGGTCAGAGAAAAAGCAATATTTCCAAATCCTGATCCTGTGCCAGGTCTGTGCCTTCTTTTATGATATTGTTTACAGTTTAGACCCCTGTACCAAAGCCTACTGTCAACTGACCTGATACTCCTTGCAGTTCTGTAAAAACCCCCAATCTAACGAGTAACCATAAAAAATAAGCAGAGCAGTATATCACGATCTACAACATTCTCACTTAATAAGCTGGATATGTAGCGCTCTGATTTAAGTGTCCAACCAACACCACTAATGGCTAGATTTTGGACTTTGGCCACAACATTCTTAGGCAAATGATTTTAAGAAGCCATAAAACCAATCCTAAATGACATTTCTCGAATTACTGTAATTATAAACAGCTCAGTCACCATAAATGACCAATAACCTCCATTAAATAACTCCTCATCTACAGACTCTGCTGGTTCTTGACATACTTTCTTTTGTTTGCATTAATAACCATTAAGCAAATTCAATCTTTATGTATATTTTTATTTTATGGTTTATCAATTTCTCGTGAGATATATGAGCTTTGATTTTGATTAAACATATTCTCTGTGCAAAACAATTTAAAAAAAAAGAAAAAGTGGAAACCGACTACAATTGCCTATACAAGATTAACCTACTAAGTTCTATTATTACAGTAACATGTGAGAAGGCCGATTCTGTTAACCCAATATTATCATGATGTGCATTCACAAATGCTCTGCCAATTGGGTGAATAATGTAGTACAGTGTGTGTTTTGGGACTCCCCAAAGCTCCTGTTTAGGCTGGTGTCAGACGAGCGTATTTGACGAGTGGAAGGAACGTCCGTGAGAGTGGACGTTCCTTCCACTCAACGCCCGTCTGGCCATCTCGCTGAAGGCAGTTAGTGTGCTCGACGCTGCAAGGCTCGATCCTCCTATGGAGGATTGTGATTTGCAGCTCCGTCAACGCGCGCCCTAGTGCTTTGACGGAGAGGGCTGCTGCACGGACGCAGCATGGCTGCTGTTGCGTGTGCAACTTGTGCACGCGCAACAGCGTGTGGCTGGCCCCGTCTCAGCGTCTCGCCCCGTCTCAGCGTCTCAATGCTGCGACGGACGCC
The DNA here is from genome assembly GCA_009667805.1 of Leptobrachium leishanense. NCBI lineage: Eukaryota > Metazoa > Chordata > Amphibia > Anura > Megophryidae > Leptobrachium > Leptobrachium leishanense. Next base: position 48,773,144 of record CM019068.1, on the reverse strand, counting down.
AGAAGGCACGTCAGTACGGGCGCACATAGTGCGCTCGTCTGACACCAGCCTTACTAGTAGTCTGCACCTTCAGCATGTGCAGATCATGATCACAGATTTCCCCCATTCAACTGCTCCTGAACATAATGGAGCAATGCACAGATACATTAAAGGGAACCTTTTCAGCTGGAAACCTCCTTTAAAGGGATACTACCACTTACGTAAACTGTAACTAGATTACTTGTGCATTAGCTATGAAAAAAATAGTTTTTTAATCTCCTGATTCGAATTTGTGTACTTTTCCCACTTTGTACTTGTGCAAATGCAACCATACCGCCCCCCCCGATACCTGTAAACCACCACTGGATTGGCTTGCGGGTATTCAAGGGGCGGGGCAGCTGTCAGAATGCATTTAAAAGCATTCAGCCATCGTTCCCTTCTGGTTGGCCATGATCCACTTAGCGGCCGCCGGGCTGTGACGTGGCCTTCATCCATGATCTTGTGTTATCCGCATGATCTCGCGAGAGCGCATCACAGCCTTCACAAGCAGGCTGCAAGTCGGTGGATGAAACCTTTTAAATGCATTCTGATAGCTGCCCCAGCATCTGAGGTCTGTGAATATACATCTATCCAAGGTCCTGGGTGTATATATTATATATATATATATATATCCAAGGAAAGTGGCGGCACTCGATTTGAGAAATAAAAAATCAAAAAAGTTTATTTAAATCATTTAAAATAAGACCGACGTTTCGGCCCTCACAGGAGCCATTCTCAAGGTGTTATACATAGGAGTTGCATACGTTTAAATAAAAGCACACATAGTTGGAAAACCAATCAAAGAGGCTCGTTAGGGAAGAGGCACAGATGTTATCAATGCATAGTTAATAAAATAATTAACATTCCCAAAAGGTGTGTCACTTACAAGTGAACGTAAGACAGTCGCCTAGGCAACATATAAACAATGCACAATCTCTACGGAAGCCGCAGAGGAAAGAGAGTGAGCTTCCAAATTTAAAACCAAAAAAAGTATAAAAGAGAAAGAGAGAGCAGCCTATCAAGAAACATTTTAAAGGCTTGAAGTGAAAAAAGCATATCATACAGCCGAAAAGGAAAAAGATCGCTAATCACGCTGCAAAGTACGTGTGTGCTAGGCAGTGCACTTGCTCGAACAACAGAGAGTATAAAGCCCTGGGCCATTGATCACCAGATGGAACTTGGGAATACGAGGTGGTTAAAGCAACTGAGGTCCTATAGTAAAATGTAAAGTACAGTTAAGCAATCCATCCGATACAGATATGGGGTGTTATCCATTTGCCCGTTTTGGTAATTAGGACTCCGATCCTCCCTTTTTTTGACCACATGCGGCTTCCGTTGTGCTTTTGTTTTATTTGTAGTCTTGACAACACACCTATATGTATGTATATTTGATTCTCAGTACAGATACATTTTACTATAGGACCTCAGTTGCTTTAACCACCTCGTATTCCCAAGTTCCATCTGGTGATCAATGGCCCAGGGCTTATACTCTCTGTTGTTCGAGCAAGTGCACTGCCTAGCACACACGTACTTTGCAGCGTGATTAGCGATCTTTTTCCTTTTCGGCTGTATGATATGCTTTTTTCACTTCAAGCCTTTAAAATGTTTCTTGATAGGCTGCTCTCTCTTTCTCTTTTATACTTTTTTTGGTTTTAAATTTGGAAGCTCACTCTCTTTCCTCTGCGGCTTCCGTAGAGATTGTGCATTGTTTATATGTTGCCTAGGCGACTGTCTTACGTTCACTTGTAAGTGACACACCTTTTGGGAATGTTAATTATTTTATTAACTATGCATTGATAACATCTGTGCCTCTTCCCTAACGAGCCTCTTTGATTGGTTTTCCAACTATGTGTGCTTTTTATTTAAACGTATGCAACTCCTATGTATAACACCTTGAGAATGGCTCCTGTGAGGGCCGAAACGTCGGTCTTATTTTAAATGATTTAAATAACTTTTTTGATTTTTTATTTCTCAAATCGAGTGCCGCACTTTCCTTGGATATATATCACTTTTGGCAGAGCACCCATATTTGTCTACATGCTGACATTCAAAGGTGTTGCAGGACTCTTCTGGCTTTCTATATATATATATACACATATACACAGCTAGTCTGAGTGGGTACATATAGACCTGAATGGGCATATGTGTCTGAGTGGATATATATATATATATATATTATATAATGTGAGCGAGGTCTGAGTGGGTATACATATATATCTGAGGTCTGTGTGAGGTATACATGTGTCTGAGGTGAGGTCTGGTGTGTGTGGTCAGGGTGTGTGCAGGCTGTACAGGGGGTAAATGGGGTGTCTGGCCATACATTTCAATATAAGCTTTAATTGGACAGGCTTTCATAAAAATCCTAAATTATTTATTGTAAAGCAGTCACAGGACATTAAAGTATCGGTACTCTGTATCAGCGAGTACCTGAAAAAAGTATCGGTACTTGTACTCTCTGGTATCGGTGCATCCCTAACAACAATCTAATGGTAATTTTTACTTTGCGACTGTGCTTCATCTTATACATATTTAACAGTTAATGAGGTGGAGGAGGGAATGTTTAGATAAGGGATGGCAGCTGAAGGAGATACGACAGGGAGTTTCAAAGACTTCTAATCTACCCCCCCTGGTGATGTCCTTTCAATACATTCCCACACAATACAATGATTTGAGTCAGTGATCAACCAATAGAATCCATTATACGGCCAATGCCACAGAGAGAGGAGCAAGTGATGGAAAGATAAGGTGTGTGTGTGTGGGGGGAGGGGGCAGTTAACACGAAAGATCACAAAATGATCAAAAAAATACACCCAGTGACGGAGTAAAATATTTTCTCAACTAAACATACAAGCGTCCGCACTTGGTCCTCACTGTGTGCCAGTGACCATAGAACGGAGTCTATTGGTCGATCAACCCAAATCATGGAATTGTGAGGGATGTATTCAAAGGGCATCACCATGGTGTAGACTAGAAGTCTTTTAAGCTTCCAGTCTTATCTCATTCAGCTGCCATCGCTTAGCTCAGTGAGCCAGGAGAAAAATATCCACCTGACACCTTATCTAAACATTCGCTCATCCACCTCATTAACGGTTAAATAATGTAGATTAAATAAGAGATACAAAGCAAAGATTTTGATAAATGTTGCATTGTGGGAAAAATACACAAAATTGAAACGAGATCAAACTTTTTATTTTTCCCTTTTTACAGGCAATTACTTCAAACAAAGAAAAAAGCAGCAGCATGTATTTTATAATGTTTTTTATAGTGTGGTTTTATTCGAAATGCACAAGTAACCTAGGTACAGCTTACGTAACCGGTAGTGTCCCTTTAAATGGTCACGCAGGCTGGAGTGTCGCAGTAACTATTGCCAAAATACATTGAAAACTCTAGAGGATGTTAGGGGCTTGCTAGTGAGACTTATTCATTTCTTCAACCTTGACCTGAGCAAGTTTTTTTTTTGATGATTTATAATTTTCATACCTATGCAGGAAGCAAGAGATGTTGAGGACCGATTCTCCCAAGACTTTAGGCGATGAACAGTAGCAAGGTGAGAGTTCATGTCTCTTTAATTCTTTAATGTACATTAAAGAGAAGATGTTGACAAAAATAAAAAAAACTCCAAGCACAACATTAATAAAACATTTCACAATTTTAATGCAACAGATGAACCGGATTAAACCCCCCAAAAAAACCACCTCTGCAGTTACGCATAATTCAAATACATTCAAATATAATTTGTACAAAAGGAAAATTCAACGCTTAAGCATCGAACATGTTCTGCTACTTGTATAAATGGCCAGCTACTCCATTAACTACCAAGAAGAGAACAATAAATGTTGATATGTGACAGTTGTTTTGTATACTGTTGCAATCAGCTCTTATATTAAAGTAAAATAAAGTCTAAGCAAGCTCTAAAAGGTTTAATCAATGAGCCAGTGGTTTAGGAGGAGCCTCCGTTACCAAAAGATGGGATTTAACACTAAAGGACGACTCATAACACTTTTTTAAGGAAGTAAATAATGAGAAATCAATTCAAAAGGAAAAACAGATCAGGAACCCTGAATTCTGACACGCCGACACATTTATTGCCGAGCGCCATTCCTTGGCTGACCCGAATATTTCTGAAGGTGTTTATTTACTTTCAACGCCTTCCAAGGATCAATATTTTTAATTTGGATCCGAGTTATTATTTTTCCCATCACAGCATAGGGGGGAGAAGAGTAAAGTGGCTCATATTTTAGTGCTAAAAAGATCGATACGACAGTTTCACCTTCACGGTGGACCCTTGCAGCTGATGGTCACACATCATAATCTGAAGAGGAGGGGAGGTGTGTGTGTGTATGTAAGAGTGGAGGGGGGGTGCTTAAGGTGGCAGTAAAGGTGGTGTAAGGGTCTGGTTGGAAAGAGGGAGCCGACGGGCTGAAAGGAGAGTCTAGGTGCCTCAGTGTAGTGTTATAGAGCCATGAAATCCGACAGTTATGATTTAACTCATCATGAAAATCCCAACGCCCTTAGAAAACCAATCTTACTTCTTTCACTTTATCAAGCGTGTCTTTCCATCCAAGCATACCAGGAGAAGAGAAGGAGAGAGAGAAGAAAGGATGTAAGGGGAGGGAGGACAAGGAGAATGTCTTCATCCGTTTCATAAAGCAGATTAAGTCCTTCATCATAAATGCATCCAATTCGCTTTTTTTTTTTTAAGGCCAACTAGGGAACATCTGTAAACTGTAATTAATTTTCCATAAATTTCCAAGAAAATTATTCAAAAGCCGAAACCAGGGCTCCAGAACCCGTAACCATCACTCATTTCCAATGGCGGCTTCATTGATCGGCTTTTTTTTTTTCTCCCCCTATGCGGTTGAGGGCAAGGGAAGAAGAATTACGACTTCAGTGTATTACTGCCCTGACATTCACTTCATTTAAATGGTTTAAGTCTGGACTGCCTTTTCCATAAAAAAAAAATATATATAAATAAATAATATTAAAATGAAAAGTGATAGACTACAGCTTCTCCCTGCTCAGACGTCTTATATCAAACGTTTGGACCTTACTCGCCATCTCACGGTTTAGATGCAAACGATTTCGCAACAGCCCGGTTCATGACAAGCATAAAACATTATTATTGTAAGCTGCTTTGTGCAGTCACATGAAGTGATGAAAATAAATTTATACCATAGGAAGGGTTTCCTCCTTTCAGGTTGGCGTGAATGAAATCAAGCAAGTCGCAAAAAACACAGAATCGGAGTGATAAATCCATTAAGCGGCCTGCGGAAGAGGCATCCCTAAAATTAATAGTGTTAAACAAACTCAAGAGGTTAAAATATATATCACTTAACCCTTTCACTGCTGAGAATGTGTGGGGAACGTCCTCATTGACTCCTAAGGAAAGATAGGGGTTCCTTTGAAACCCCATATCTCCCAACTGTTGGCAGCTAGCAGGGTCATGTTTGGCATCATTAGAAAGGCCAGAGCATGGCCTTTCCAATGATACCAAACATGACCATGTTTCATGTAAAGAAAAGAAAAAAATGTATTTTAAGACGTGAAATGGCTCAGCAGTGAAGGGGTTAAGGTTTATTTTTGATTTAATTAGTTTTTCTCCACCCTGAACCTCCTATTTCTTTTCATGCTCCATACTGCAATACTCTTCTCCCCACACCTTTCTCTTCTCCCAACCTTTCATACTACCTATGACCCATATTTATTTTGCTCCCTTTTCTGCACTCAAAAGCGCCCATTTATTTTGACATTGTGCATGATATGCTTAATATTTATAGGTTACCCAGCCACGCATGATAGATTTTGTGAACTTGTACTTTATAGGAGGTGGCTAATGCGTTGGTCATAAAGATCTATGTGTTCTCTCATCCCTTGAGATACCACAAACCTACCCTTCCTTGTCCACGTCAAGTGCCAGACACCGCCATGCTCGTCCTTCTTGGGCATCACTGAGGGTCAGCATGTAGCATTATCACTGAGGGCCAATCGTACGATGCCAACTCAGCAGTCAATGAACTGCCTGGAGTGAGTGGGGTGAGGCTTAGCACACATATAGGGAGTGGTTCCCCAGCAGATGAGCCCAAATTATCTTTGGCGTAACAAGTGCATTTTAACCACAGTAGCGTAACAAAATGGGGTATGTGTAATAGCCCAATGTGGACTCCTTGCTCCAGGTGCCTAGAGGGGTGTTAGCTATACCCTCCTGACGAGGCCTAACAAGGACAAAACGGGGTGATTGCAGTCTGATTTGCATATGGAGCAGTCATCCCTGTAATGGCACAATCGAGCTAAAACCTTATGAGATCTGAGAGGGCTCCACCGTCGAGCATTTTAACCATTTTTTTTAGTACAGCAGCCCGATGAAGAGGCGAAATTAAACTGTAAACAGAACCTCAATAGTATTAACAACTTCGCTACGAAGTGCTTTTTGCTGAAATTCTTTTTATCATACCATTTATTTTAAACAAGCAAAACAATTAACTATAGGGTAAAGAAATGAACTTTTGCACAGAGATTCTTGTTATGGAGTCAAAAAACTTAACTGTAATTTCTCATGTATTATTTTATCCTTCACACAAACTTTGTTGGAATGAAACATTCTGAACTCTCGATGGTGTCCCTTATCTCAGAGTGTCTGCATTACCAGCATACAGGCAGAAATGGGCTTGGTGTCAAATACAGTAGATGTGATAAAGATAATCAAAACGGTCAGATATCCTGCTTAAAAATAGTATCTGTATGTGCTGCATAATGTCTGTATATTGAAATTACAGTAACACATTATGTCTACTTTACAGGGATTTTCAGTCATAGATGAATGTACAGAAATCTTAATTCTGTACAGCAGTGAGTGACCACATACAGGGTTATTCAAAGAGAGGTGAAAAGCAGGTGAATGACTGGAGAATGGAAAATTCTAGGTCAAAATATCCAAACCAGAAAAATTCTCCCATTAATCTCACTTTCCAAATCGGCTACTTTGAACTAGAATTTTCCATTCTCCAGTCATTCTCCTGCTTTTCACCGCTCTTTGAATAACCTTGATAATCTCCCTGGTTGATGTAACGCAGCAACAAAGTTTCTGAAGTGTTTGTTACAATGGGGTAAGAGCTGCTCCTTGTAGCTTGTTTACAGTAAGAAAGGGTGAAAAAGAGAGCTAAGTTAGTGCATTTTGTTTCTCCACACTAACCCAAAGGGGTTTTTGAAATGCCAAAAGATTGTGTTTTAATGTATCACAATGCAAAGATCACGTTAGCTATAAAATAGAGTAAAAAAATAAGGATTGTGTGCCACAACAATTATAGTGACCAAAAACAAAGGTTTACGAAGGTCCTGAGAATGACAACAGCACTAGTGGCCGGCCCTAAGGCTGGGGTCAGACGAGCGTGATTTCTACGGACTGTACGTCCGTGCAGTACGGACATCGTCAGTACGGATGACGCAGTAGTGGTCACACAGTCCATTTTTTCACTGAAGTTATTTTTTAACGGATGTAGGAGGGGAAAATAAATTACAATGAAAAAACATTCTGTCCGTCAAAAATGCTGGACGTATAAATGCAGCCCGTCTGACCTCGCTCCATCACTCACACACAAAGCTATGCAGACGTTGTGGATGTGGCGCACTCCGCACGTCCGTTCTAGCAGTATTACGTTCTTGCCTAACCTGCGTCCGTTTGCCGCGGCCGTTGTGCGTCCGCAGTTCAGTGCGGACGTACTTCATGTGTCAGGCTCCAATGGACTTACTTTCATGCTATCACGGACGTACTTTTAGGCGCAATCACGGACGTGAACACTACGCTCGTCTGACCCCAGCCTAAGGCGACTCCCCACATACTCCAGCAGAACTAATGTACAGCCGCTAGAGTTACTCCGAGCATTTGCAGGGTTTGTTGGCCTTGTCATTAGGATTGTATATGCACAGGAGTGCATAAAGTTCTCACTGCTTTAGAAATATGCCCTGCTTTGAAATATTACAAATATTTCTATAATTACAGTAGAACACAGGATTTTTTTTTAACGTTGAGGATGTGCCTTATCCTGGTGACACCAGTTGGACAATTTTGATTGCGCTCAGTATATAAAGATATAAAGGCCCGATAGTAAACGTACAGTAATTGCACAAACGATGCACTTCTACACACGTCCTTTTCTTGTAAATATATTGTGGCACGTAGCAGCATGAACTTTATGCTAGATGCGTCTATTCAGGCAGTGATCAATCTGACGGTTTATGGCTGCTTTGACAAAAAAAAATTTAAAAAAAAAATCAGGTGGTTTAAGATAAAAATGTATTGCAATTGTATTCAATGCAGATTGGAGACAACCGCAAATAATCTCAACGTGAACCTATATGCGTGACGGATTTCATTCTCGTCGTTTAATTTCACTCTAAAGCATTCCTGCTTGAGCATCAGTGTGAAAAATCACAGTATTCCCTCACTACAGATGATAAAATATTACTTCTGAGAGCATAGCATTGCTTGTGTTAACATACTGGTGTACAATAAACAACATATTAAAGATATACTTAGATAATTCAGTTATTCAATATTTTACAGAAGTCAAGAAGTATTTAAGTACAGACCAATGTGGAACGACTTTACCATTATAAGGCTGGGGTCAGACGAACGCAGTGTGAACGTGCGTTTAGCTGCACTTTAATACGGCCGTGGTAGCAGCAAATGACATCCAACGCAGGCCCACACACGAAGTACGGCCGCAGGAAAGTTCGGCCACGCAACGCAAGCGGCAAACAAACGCATTTTTGCAAGAGCGTCGAACCGCTAGTACTGACGTACAGAGTGCGCTGCGTCCGCATAGCGGCGTGTGCGTGATTAGGAGACGTCAGACGCTGCTCATGTCGGGCCAACATAACTTCCAGACACCCAAAGTTTACTGGTTTGGATCCGTATGAAATCACGCATCGTATGACCGCTATCGCAACTTCCGTGAAAAATGTGTTTGTCTGACCCTAGCCTAATGGTAATAATGCTGCCGCGTGTATTTGTACTGTATGATATGTTAATAAAGTTGGCATTTAAAAATGTTCCATAGCATTAGGAGCCTAGAGAAAAAGGCTGATTTGACTCAAGAAAGAATCCGGCACTTACGTCTGGTTTTTGGTCAAAAGTTGTACCATACTAGTGTCCTGCCGCTAGTCTTCGTCTTTGGGTTAACCCCTATGCAACAGATTCTGCTCCTTCTTTTGACACTCACTAGGCTCAAGAAGACTTTATTGACTAATGGTAACCTAAAGCATCAACGAGGTGGTAGCAATCCTGCATGTTACAGGAGGAAAGCCGCGAGCAGCAAACTAGATCACAGTCTGCAACTGAGAAAAGAGAACTTCTATTTATACTTTAATGTGCTTTATTAGCAATGGTAGAATAGGGAAAGAAAAATAAACACTACATCTATGCGTAGCATAAAAATACATTAACTTAAAAGGTTCTTCATGTGACAGATGCATGTAAAGCCATGAGAGCACACATGGAAATGGAAAATACTAGTCTAAAATAGTAGGTAGTTCCAGCGCATTTGCAAGATCTTCAAAAAACGTTTACTTCACAGGTTTTGTAAAAATCGGCTGATGGTTTTCATTAACAGGTAAAGTCCAAAAAAAAATTTAAAGTGTGTCTGAACTGCCCTACGATATCACATCAGGGCATGGATAACATGTTTATTTAAAACAGCGGCCTTGGCTCTCCAATTGTTTGGGTGCTACTTTCCCCACGAGGCACTGTCAACCTAACTAGCTGCTGAGCATCAAGAAAGACGTAGTTCAAAAAGATCTGGGGGGCCAAGGTTGCTGACCCTCAGTCTAAAATATTAACGCAATAACGTATCCATGGATGATAAAGCAGCCTAACTTACCTGGTTCCAGTGCCGGGCGCTGCCATGGTTGTGCTCTGTGGGTGAAGCTGTAAGAGCGAAGTCGTGCATCACTGAATGATTGGTCCTCAGCAGTGACATCGAAGTGACGCTGGCCTGCAATCATGCACTTAGATTAAGAGCTGGGCCGTCCTGAAAGGCAATTCTTCTGCTCACAGATATCCATCGCCACCGCGGCATGCCACCAGAAGTGTGTGATTCCCTGTCAAATGAGCTCTACTTAAGCTGGGCATGCCAGGTGCACTTTAATGGGTAGCAGCAAAATATCCCTAGAGGATGTATTATGTTGCGAATCAGGAATGTCACACAAGGTGTCCTTTAATACTTTACTAATGCAGTTAAAACAAGACATCTGCTAAAATTATAGGAAAATAAATATGCAATTTCTCTCTCATTTAGTCATTTCTAAAGCTGAAGTATAGGAATGTCATTAACGTTATGTCCGCCTATCGATGTGCTAAGCCTTTCAATGGATAAGTAATGTTTATTCTATATTCTTCCTTGTGACCATTTAAATTAGACACATTATTTCTGAGCAGTTAGAGTACACTGATCAATAGTCTCCTGGGTGGCTCCTTAATACCAAAGTGAAGTGCCTTCTCGGTTATTTAGCCCTAATCCACAGCTGTGAGAAAAAGCAGAGCATAATACAACGCTCAGGTGTTGTGCTTTCATGGTTTGAGATAAACCCGTGTGAAACTGTCTAGAAGTGGGAATACCTGGGAATCGTCTTTCTTAAGTCCTGATCCCAGTCTGCTACGGCCTCACCGAAAAACTGACAGCAAAGAAAATCACAATGAATGGTTATGGTTTCCAACCCTTCTAGATTGTGAGTTCCTAGGGGGATATGGCCCTCATCTCCTCCTGTACCGTTTGTCAAATGTTGTTCAATGTATTGTAACCCTGTCCATACTGTGCCTATTGTACAGCGCTGCGGAATATGCTGGCGATATATAAAGAATAAAAATAATAATGGTGCCTAGAGTGTACCTTTAAGAATAAGGACACAAAAGCAAGGTTAATCAAAGCGGATAGACTTGGAATATAAGCTTTTGCTGCAGTTTCTGGCACTGGAGAGCTTACAGTCTTGAGAATACATAGCATAATTATTCCCAAACCTCAATAAAGTCATTATCTGGTCTAAGCAAACAGTATTCAGATATATGCTACATTAAGTCACGGAGCACTTATTTATGATTCAATTAAAATCCATAAGGCCAACACATTAGGTGGTTTCTCTAAAGTGTATTTCATTAAGTCTACTGCAATTAACGTCAGGTTTTAGGAACAGCTTTCCAAGTCCACTGTTGTGGCGGAAATAAGGCCAACATATTTTAAAATTACACCTCTTCTTCAAAAACAATAAAAAGACTTGATTTTGACGCTTCAATAACAGTTGATACATCAAGATCTATTTACAGCCAGGAAAATAAAATCTAAAGAACTCTAGAACATAGCACTAAACTGGCCTTGTATCAAATGTCTCTCATCTTGAGTACCATGCAGAATAGCATTGAACAATGCACTAATAATATGAATTCTCACAATACTTTGTGGTTTAGATCTTATATCATCAGTACACATTACAGCCTGACATTCATTCATTTCTTTATCTAGGAGTCTGGCATCCACTTCTAAACTTCTAAATAGTGCAGTGGGTCACTGGTACAATGACATTCAAAAACTCCTAAAAAAAAAAAAGTCCTCTGCCCAATTCCTTGAAGCAGCAATATATTTTAGCATTTTGTGGCAATACATAAGCAGGGATTCTGTTGCACAAAGCCCTAAACAGTATCTCGACATCCCATTAACAGCCTTACCCAGGTGTAACAGACAATGCATTTACCTGCTCTAGGTATCTTTCCACTCACAGGTTCTGTCCCAGGAATTGTGTAGAGACAGAAAGTGTGTTGGCATCTTTAGGAGAAACTAGCTTTAAAATACATTCTGCCAGGCAAGGCCTGATCATGCCACAGCCCTTATCTAAAAGAACATTTAGAAACCACAGTTCAAAGTTAGTTTTGTTGCAAATTCTATTCATTCAAGCTTACTAGATTTGCCTATATATTGAAAGGCACTTTAAAAAAAAAAAAAAAAAAAGATATTTTTAATAGAAGAAGATTGCATAACCTATTTTAGATTTAAGGTTTAGGGCACTGGCGCCACAAGATGAAAATTGTTAAAGAATACTGACACCGTGTGGTCATACAAAGTTTTACACATAATAAGGACGCATATAACGCATTGCATTCTAAGCAACCCAGTAAAATACAATGACCCAAAAAATAAAAAATAGGGTTGGTAGGTGGTCCCATTGCAAAAATAGTGCAAACTGACTTGCTTATCGTTTCCAGTAACTGTTCTGATTACAGTAATTTTGAATGCTCATTAAATAGTAAATAGAAACTAATCACAAAATTACCCTCTTTAGACAAGTGCCTGGTTCACATTCCAAGAATTTTTTTAATTATTTTTTTTTTGGAACGGATTTTACCAGGAAGGATACATTGAGATTTCTCTCGTTTTCAAGTACGTCCTGGGTGGCGAGTATGTACTGTTAGGTGTCTTGCCCAAGGACACTTACTGCAGAGGTGCTCTTGCCGGGATCGAACCCGTGTCTCCACTGTCTCTCCACGGTTATAGAGCAGAGATGTTACCTCTACTCCACCCAGCCGGCAAAGCTCATAAATCTAGAAACTCCATAGACTTTAATGACTCTAGTAGGTTTACCAGAGCTCTGGTTTAGTTCACGCCGGGTTTGGATTGCAGCCCTCGTCTTGTAATTAATAAGCTTTTTAATAGAGAAAAAAATACAGAAATGTGAGAGGTACCTGCACCCTATTCAGTACTGAAAAATGGTACGTCTGTGCACAAGTACGGTGATAGTAACGGATGATCGAGCCACCAAGATCACATAAGCATCTTTAAGTGGTCATGGTGGCAGGAGTCCATCTGCCTCTTCTCCCTTCAGCGTTGACCATCAGAATCACTGGATTTTCTGTATCTGGATATCCTAGCGTCGAAAGAGAAGGAGATTGCAACTAGGGACCAAAGGCAAGCTTATATGGGGAGGAGGGGAATCTAAACATCTGAAACATTCTCCTGCGGGGCATTATAGGAACCGTAAAGTGATAATGTCACAGGGATAGAAGACATAACGGTATGTCCAGCTGCTTTCAGTCACATGTCTGATAATAAGAGCTAAAGATTGTGTGCAAGCCTAAACCAATTACAGAAAAAAAAAAAAAACAGGGGGTCAAGTCCTTTTATGGAAATAGAGTTATTCAAAGAGATCCGAATGGCTGCCGAAAGGTAACTGAACGTTGAAAATCAGCGTTCGGTTACCTTTCCTGGCCATTCAGAGAGCGGGCAATTCGCTAAATCCTGGCGAATTGCCTGCACATACGGTGCCTGTTTGAGGGCAGTGAAATCCCCATAGAGAAGCAATGCTTCGGCTATCCATAGAACAAAAACCAGCAGTGAAAAGTTGCCTAATTGCCCTGTCAGTCGGTGGTTTAATTCAGCAGGTTTATTAAGGCGAATCCCATAGGCTTCAATGTTAAAAATATTCCCGTTTTAATCCAATATCTTATAAACCGTTGATTATAATATTCTGCAGTAAAAAGTCTATTTATAGATTGTTTAGGACCTTTTCGTACATTTTTTGTAAGCTTTCTTTTTTTTTTTTAATCGTTTTTTCTTTTTTCTGTAACAGCCCTTTTTATTATCATTCATTGGATCTCATATGTAAATTTCAGACATTTCTGCTCAGTAGCCTGCTTGCAAACAGCGTTTCACTTTTCAAACATTCAAGCGTACGTTTTTTTTTTCACTCCATTCGTCTGTGGTGTCGGGTTTTTCCGGCGGCTGCTCTGCGCTGTGATCGGCTCCTGCTCGGGTTTCTCCGGCGGGGTTAATCCAGATGTTTTTGTGGGTTTCAGTGCGCATTCGCCTGTGTTTTGCGGTGAGTGTTAGTCGGGTTTGCGGCGGCTTTTCCCTGCACTACGACGGCCCTGTGGTGCTTGCTGAATACACCGCAGGGTCGCCGAAATGGGATTGGCAAATCCTACCGATTTGAAGAGAACGAAAAGTCACCGAACGTGCGGTGACTTTTCAATTCTCTTTGAATAACCCTGTATGTCTTTAATATACATGTTTTCACCTTGTTTTCTATACTAAGAAATGTCTATCCACAATGTCAGTACAGTCAAACCTTGACAGTATAAAAAAAAAAAAAAAGGAAAAATAGATGCAAGAATAGAAACATGTCAAAATCAAAATGAGACATAAGAACCATGAAAGAAAATGTCCCAAGATCTCCATGTACACAGAGACATTACTAGCTCTAACGTTATGTGGCGAGAGGCATGCAGTACAGCACACATCTTTGGCCCTGTACTTGCATAGAAAAAAAGACACTTTTATAACCGATTACCCTGTACTTTCTAGAGAATATAATTGGATCTGCACCAGGTTCTTAAATTAAGTTGACCTTCTCTTTCTGATACTGTCAAAGATGGAAACTAATTCACAAAGTACTATACAAAGGAGAAACGATGCTGCCAGAAACCACAAGACTCCACAAAATTCAATTCAATATACATTCACAGTGTATAGGGAGGTATAAATTGCACCCATGCAGGGGAGGACTGGTGAAGTTATATTGTAACCAAACCATGTATTCCAGTCTCGCAACTTTTCTAATTTTATATATAATATATAATATTAAATTCTAATGCAGTGAGAAAAAGCAGGACAAAACTACTGTATTATAACCTGTAGCAAGAATACTTGATACGAATATAATGCCACTGAAAAATATCCAATGAGCCCAAAGGCAACCTCCCTCCTGCAGTGCTGTGTACATTAACAACATAGGACATCGACTGCATTTAACAGCGTAAAGGTGGTACTGGGGAGGTTGATGTCCCTAGATCTTTTATGTTAATGGCTTCCCTTATCCCCTTTCCAAGCCCTCCCCTGCATCCAAGAAAATTACTAACATTCCACACAGTGCTGCAACTGTTCTATCATCTGAATCGCTGCAAACATTAGGGTATAGTAAAATATATACAGGGTTATTCAAAGAGATCCGAATTGCGGCTGAAAGGTAACTGAGCAGTGAAATTCAGCGTTCTGTTACCTTTCCTGGCCATTCGGCTATCCAGAGAGCAGGCAGTTCGCCAAATCCTGGCGAATTGCCTGCACATACAGTGCCTGTTCAGTGCCTGTTCGAGGGCAGTGAAATCCCCATAGAGAAGCAATGCTTCGTCCATTCAGAGAACACAAAACAGTGAAAAGTTGCCGAATTGCCCTGCCATTCGGTGGGTTCATTCGACAGATTTAGGCGAATCCCATAGGCTTCAATGTTAAAAATATTCTCGTTTTAATCCAATATCTAATAAACCGTTTATTATTATATTGTGCAGTAAAAGGTCTGTTTATTCATAGATTTTTTTTTAGGATCTTTTAGGAATTTTTGCAAACTTTTTTTTTTTTTAAATGTTTTTTTATTTTTTCTGAACAGCCCTTTTTATTATCATTCATTGGATCTTATGTAAATTCCAGGCATTTTCACTCTAGTTTTTTGCAAACAGCGCTTCAATTTTCAAACTTTCAAGCGTTTTTTTATTTTTTTTCCACTCCATTAGCCTGCGGTGTCGGCTTTTTCTGGCGGCTGCTCTGTGATCGGCTGCTAGTCGGGTTTCTCCGACGGGTTCGTTCGGCGGGGTTAATCCAGAGGTTTTTGTGGGTTTCGGTGAGCGTTCACCGGGTTTTGCGGTGAGTGTTCGTCGGGTATGCGGCGGCTTTTCCCTGCACTACGACGGCCCTGTGGTGCTCGCTGAATACACCGCAGGGTCGCCAAAATGGGATCGCCAAATCACATCGAATTGAAGAGAACGAAAAGTCACCAAACGTGCGGTGACCTTTCGATTCTCTTTGAATAACCCTGAGAATATTAGCTCCTACACAATAGGACCATAGAATTGTGCCCGATGCTTGGATCCATGTAATATCCAACAGATATACATGAAGCAGAATTTATTCAGAGTATTCCATAAAGTGTTCAATCCATAAATTATCATCAGAGCATGTTTGTTACAGTTACAATGAAAACGACAAAAGTAGAAGGCATTTTATAAACCTAATGATTTGGTGCCCCCCTGTGGTTCTTACATAGAGCTTTGTCCAGTTGGTGTCATGCAAACAAAGCAAATTATATCATTTACCTCCATTTAGTGGACGGTAAGAATTGAAGACATTGTGAAACCTATACTGCAATTTCTGTTGATACTTTTTAATTCACTCTGACACCTCCTTGTAATATTAATTGTGGTTTGAGAAGTTTTTCCACTGAGTTGTTGATTTGTTTTAGGAATATCTCTGCAAAGACCCATGCTACGCTATCAATCAGCAACTCAGACACGGCAATTTAACATTTTGAGAGCCAAAAATGGGTGGAACATGCCCCTCAAACGCTCAAAAGGTTAACTACCTTCAAAATGCAATTAAATTACGCCTGTGTAAATCATATTTTTTATTAAACACAACCAAACGGATTGCTACTACTAATATAATACTAGAATCATCAACCACTTCATTCAATTCTGGGAACGTGCTGTTATTTTGCGAGAGCCATTAATATCCACGACAGGATTTATAGGTACCATAAATCCAGTTTAATTTCCTTTTTCAATTAATGGCCAATTAACAGAATCAGACTCAACTAAAAATATTACACAGATATCATTAATCTAGAAAAAACTAACTTCACCTTTCTATTTTATGAAGTAATAATCCAGACTGGTCATTTTGGAGGATGGGGCAGAATAACACGGGATGTTCCAATTTTTCCAGCCCTACAGATCTGCACACAGTTTAAGGTAAAAGATAAGCTGGTAGTGATATTCTGTCAATTATTGTCAAGTGTGTTGCCACGGGGGTGAAGTTGCGAGCCCAGGATGCGGTGATACACTTGATCAGTTGAAATCAAATGGGGATTTATTCAAATAAACACAGCAGATGGGCGAGGCAGGAAAGGAGATGATGGTTCTGATGGAAAGTCTCTGTGGGTAAGTCCGTGGTGAAAATAAAAGTCTATTGGCAGCGTGGATCTTGAAACAGGGAGATTGCAGAAAGGGAGTCTTGCAAATAGGAACTGAAACAGAGGGGGTCTTAAGCAGGAACAAAGAACAAAGGGGTCTTGAGGCACAGTACCAGTAAGGATTATCCAAGTTCAGCATCCAGGGGGAAAGCCAGGGGTCCGGTACACAAATGTCAGGCTGAGCATTAGAGCTTCAAGGCAGGCAGGAAGTCTGACTGAATGTGGCAACTTTGGAAGCAAAATGGAGCAGCATCCTGGGACAGGCGTGCCTCTGCTAAATACTGGATGCAGGGCCTAATTGGTTACACCTGCTGATTCTGCCAGAGGTTTTTTTTCCTTTGCTTTTACAAAGGAAAAGTCCAGCAAGACATGAAGGGTGCTGCCTGGGGTAATCAAGGTGGTGCAGCACCAGCTCTGCCTTTCTTTTGCCGCCGGCGAGGAGCGCGACAATTATATTGCTATTAGTATGTATGACAGATCTAATGTAGGGGTTACACCAAAATAAGTCATTATATCCATATCTTACTTTTCTCCTAATGACCTCTGTTGTGATCACTCACTGTTACGGTGTGCATATCTAGATAGGTAATAGCCAGGGGCGTAGCTAGGGGGTGGGGGGTGCGGCCTGCACAGGTGACACCACCCCCTATGATGACACCCTAATTTATTTATTTATTTATTTTTTACACAAAAATATTTTACCAGGAAGGATACATTGAGAATTCCCTCATTTTCAAGTATGTCCTGGGTAGGCAAGGCCTAGGCTGGCACTTTCCAGGGGGGTGGCGAAAAAAACACATCATATGTCCTTTCCCTAGAACTAAACCACAAGCCAGACTCAATCCATCTAACAGATTTATTTATTTATTTATTTATAAAGGATTTTACCAGGAAGGATACATTGAGATTTCTCTCGTTTTCAAGTACATCCTGGGATCTAGAACATTAAAATGTTACAGTTGTTACAGAAATACCCCTTTCCAGGGGGGTGGCGAAAAAAACACACCACAAAGAGGATGTTACAGAAATACCCCTTTCCAGGGGGGTGGCGAAAAAAACACACCACAAAGAGGATATTCACAGAGCAGCGAAATGACACAGACATTTCAGTGTTCTGTTTCCCCGCACTTTGGGGAATCAAATTTCCCTGGTGAATTGACCACAGGGTCCCTGAAGTGCAGGGAATCAGCCATCGAATGCTGCTGCAAATCCGTCGCCTGTGGTTTTAAAAAGAACTACAGAACGAAAATATCTGGAATTAACATATGAGTTCCTATGAATGATAATAAAAAGGTCTGTTACAGAAAAAAAAAAAAAATTGCTATTAGGAAAAATAATGGATTTTTTTTTTAAAAAAATGCCTAAGACATACTAAAAAAATAAAATCAATAAATAAAGATATTTTTTACTATGGATTAAAAGGAATAAACGGTTTATTAGATATTGGATAAAAACAGGAATATTTTTAACATTGAAACCTATGGTGTTCGTTCGCCCTGAATAAACCTGCCAAATGAAAATACCGGACATCAGGACATTTCTTTGCTGTTCGATGTCTCTGAATAGATTAACCATTACTTCCCTATGTGGACTTTCACCGCCTTCGAACAGGCACCGTACTTGCTGGCAGTTCGGCAAAATTTTTGTATGAGCGTATCACAGAGCTCCACAGCAATAAACCTCACAGTAAGGTGCGCCGTGTATGAGCATTCAGTGTTATATGGGAGTACTGATTTATGAGTAAAAGTAGTTAAAAAAAACCCTGTAAAACTCAGGGGGGGGGGTGACACCATAAGTTACCGCACCGGGTGACACCAACCCTAGTGACGCCACTGGTAATAGCTTAAGTGTCTTAAGTGTCTCGTTTTAGAAGGGACAGTCCAGATTTTCTACCTTTATGACCCTTTCCTCAGGGGGTCCATATATTTTATATAACAAAGAAACCAAGTAGTAATTCTCTATACTATAATAAAGGATAGTAGAAATTGTTTGGTTTTTGATATGTTGTTCTGAGATAATCTGCTTATTATTAGCAACATGTTCTTAGCTGTTAAACCGGATTCATTTTCAATAATTGATTTTCAATAAAATGCTACAGACCCAGCATTGGAAAACACTAACAGACAATGGACTCATTCTTTATGTCAATGTTTAGCACATTAAAATGAAGGCCGTAGTAGCGCAATGCTCAAACCCATGGGGTCATTGCTTTCACGCTTTGAAAAGACGACCAGCGATCAGATACCAAATAACATGAATGTTATTCCCGGTTCCGTAGGAACAGTTTGACGATTGGCTCAGTATGAAATAGGTTAAAATGTAAGCTATGCAGATACGCTGTGTGTAAATAAATATCCCGTGCTCCAGGCCACCTATTGTTTTAATGTTAACCGTGCAGGAGTGTCCATTGTGCACTCAATGTATATGGATGATTTGCAAACTGGCGACCAGCAGCTAGCCTTATACAAGGCTTCTTCGAACGTTGCCAGTTGTGAAATACTTTGAAAATAATGTTGAGACCAAAGTTCAAGAAAAACTGCATAAATCTGACATGTGCTACATGTTTGTGTTGCATCTGTTGCAGGTGTGTTATAAGTGTATGACTGAAGGAGGCATAGCACTTGATCATATGTCCTTTCCCTAGAACTAAACCACAAGCCAGACTCAATCCATCTAACAGATTTATTTATTTATTTATTTATAAAGGATTTTACCAGGAAGGATACATTGAGATTTCTCTCGTTTTCAAGTACATCCTGGGATCTAGAACATTAAAATGTTACAGTTGTTACAGAAATACAAAGTAATACAAAGCAAGATATTAAAATAAATAAATATTCAGATTAACAGAAAATAAGTATGTAGGAAATAGTCATTATGTTACATGTTTACAGGTGCATTCTGTGTTGAGGCATGTTAATAGGGAGCTCGAGTGACTTTAGACTGGGGGAAGATTTGATGGCGTCTGGGAAGTTATTCCATAACTGCGGTGCTCTGTAGGAAAATGAGGACCGAGCCACCTTCTTTTTGTATTGCGGTATTGCTAGTAAGGTGATGGTCCTGGATCGGAGGTTATAGGACGAGGGAACTGCTGGATGAAGCAGTCTATTCAGATAGGGTGGCAGCTTCCCAGAAAAGCTCTTAAACACCAGGTTGGAAAGGTGAAGGGTCCGTTTAGGCTCCAGCGACGGCCAGTTTAGCTCTTTTAACATGTCACAATGGTGGGTCATGTAGTTACATTGTAGAGCAAAGCGGCAGCATGAGTTATACAATGTAGTAAGTTTCTGAAGGTGTGTTTGCGGGGCCGCTGCTTACACTACATCTCCGTAATCAATAGCCGGCATAAGCATTTGTTGTACAATTTGCTTTCTTACCGCGGGGCTCAGGCAGGATTTGTTTGTTTCTGTACAGGGCACCTAGTTTGGGGTAAATTTAGAGAGTTTTTCGGTGTGGGGGCCAAAGGATAGATTTGGGTCTAACCACATACCTAGATATTTGAGAGAAGTGACTGGTCAGTGTGCCATTTGATTTTGTCCCCACACATAGATGGGGATTTTGCAATTTATGTAGTTTAGGTGCGGTTCCAAAGAGCATCGTTACTGTTTAGTCAGTATTTTAAAAAAGTTTGTTGTGTTTGATCCACTTTTCTACCTCTGTGAATTGTTCTTGCAGCACGGCCTCCAGTTGTGGGAGATTTGGTTTGCTGGTATAGATTACGGTGTCGTCTGCGTACATGTGTACAGTTGAGGATTTGCAGATGTTAGGCAGATCATTTATGAATATTGTAAATAGTAGGGGGCTGAGTATTGAGCCTTGGGGAACACCGCAAGTGACTGGGAGGGTAGGGAGGAGCTGCCAGAAATAGACACATATTGCCATCGGTCGGATACATATTATTGGTATTGGTGATCGCACGCTAACCTGGTTTCAGAGTCTTTAAAGGGATACTCTAGGCAACATGACCACCTAAGCTTTTTTAGGTGGTCATGATGCCCTGAGTATGCCCTTGTCTGTCCCTCCTCCCTCCTCTCAGCCGATCGGCTGAAACAGCTGAGAGACGCGGAGGAGTTTACTCCGCCCTCCCAGCTGTCAGTCAGCAGAGCGGAATTCATATTTCCCACTTCTGCCGACTATTGCCGAGTAGGAGACGTCATCGCGCTTTCAGCGCGATGATATCTCCAACTCGCCGCAGTAGCTGGCGGGAGCGAGCCGCCAGCATAGTCTGCGGCTGGTATTAGTGTTGCGCGCATCCTCTTGCGTGTAACACTAATCCAATTAGAAGAGGAAGCCTGCTGATTGGCTGGCTTACGTGAGAGGCACGCATCTCATGTAAACCATTAGCCTAGTGCAACATTTTCAGGACGGGAGTGGAAGAGGAGGGAGGGGAGTATATATAAAAAAAAAAAAAAAAACGCAGTTGGAAACAAGTGGTTTTTAGGGTATTCCATTTTTAAAAAAAAAAAATATATATATATATATATATATACACACACACAATAACTAGGTAGGGAATAGGTATATTTTAATGTTAAAAAAGGGGGGGATTTTTAGCCTAGAGTGTTCCTTTAAGTTTTTTTTAACAAGATGCCATGGTTTACGGTGTCAAAGGCTTTGGCAAAAATCAAGGAAGATGGCTCGTAGTCGTTAGGTTTCCTTGTTCCATCCCAGCTTGGATATCATTGCAGACTTTTAAAAGGATGGTTGTAGTTGAGTGATTTGGACAAAAGCCGGATTGATCCACGGTTAAGTAGTTCCAATATTGATAATAATCACGTAATTGTGTGTAGACGCATTTTTCAAAAATATTTGACATTACAGGGAGCAATGATATTGGACGGTAGTTGGATACCAAAGTACTGTCACCACTTTTATGGATAGGTACCCCTCTCGCAGTCTTCCAGAGTTTGGGTATGTATCCAGTCGCCAGTGATTCATTGATTAGGTTTGAGACAGGATTTGCAACTGCCGGTGCAATGATTTTCAGCAGCATTGCTGGGATTTGATCAGGTCCAGACTGGTATTTCATTTTTTGGTTACGGAGAAGTTTAGTAACAACACTGACAGGCACTGGTCTAAAACTGAATTCCTGTCTGATACAGGGTCTTTGTACAGTTGGAGGGGCCTGACCTGTATAATCAAAGAGTGGTAATACAGTGCTTTACATTTGGAAGAGAACATAAATTTATACTTAAATTTTCTGCAGCGTCTTGCTCCGTAGTTGAAGACAGCCTGGACTTCCTGTATTAGCTCCTTGTGGTAGTTGGTCTGTATCTGAGTTGTAACCTCAATAACATGCACTTAGTCGGTATAAAACATAAAAAATGTATTAAATTAAAAGGCATTTAAAAGACATATAATCATGTCCTATGGGCCCGTGGGCCAGTTGTCCCAAATAGAAGTGCTGGGATACGCGTTTCGTCGGTCGATATGCTGACTTTCTCAGTCCCAAAAAAATATGTCTCATATGAGACTGAACCGAGCAGGCGGTGGTGTATTGGAACTTGTTTTCCATCCTGGGGCAATTGGAAAGGTGTATAGAAGGAGAGCGTAGTTTTAGAGAGAAGGGATGAGAAAGTAAAGAGAAGCAACAGTGGATAAACATTATAGAGAAAGACGGTGAAGGGGAGTAAAAACAGGAAATAGAGGTACCAGAGTAAATGGTGTAGGTTGCTGCGATATCACATGATCAATTAGTTGGGTATATATTAAATGAAAACCATGGGGTGGGTGGGCGTTAGCAAAGTCCAGCTGGATGAGGGTAATGAGCTGCTCTCTGCAAGGGCCAGGTAAGGAGACTGAATGATTTTTGGGCGTGTGCTGAAAGAAAAGAAGATTGCAAATAGCATCACATTGGGTTTAAGTTGTCCAGCATCTTAGGGGGGAGTTTGTGGGGGGCAATAAAAGTTAAAGGTTCACTGAACATGACATGGGGCAGAATAGCAGGCCTAGAGCAACTGGGGAGAAAAATCTTGAAAAGGGAGTGGAATGCAGAATTCAGATAGCATTACAACAATTCAAAGATAGAAAGTGCTTGCGTCTCAGATGTAGCAGCTGCTTAATGTGCATTAACGTCTCCTATACTTTGTATTGATGTGCTCCTATCAGAAAAAGCCAATTCCAACCAGCTTGTTCTTCATCTGTGTCTGAGGTTATTCAGAAATCAATAAAGTTTTTCAGATGTTGTGTTAAGTGACTCCACTTTAGCACGATCACTTAACACATGAAGTTAACCCTACCAAAAAATCCCCTGGTCCACTTAGATCCACTGCTGCAGAGAGCAGCTGAAAATTGGGTCCTAATAGTTTCCAGTGAATCTCCACGTATCCTTCTGCCGTCCCGGCCAGAGCTCGCCTGTGTCTCCATGGAGTCCTACGGACTCCTGGAGCTGATAGCACTGCAGCACTTGGTGACACTGATGTTATCATCCTGCGGCTGCAAGTATTACGACTCAAGCTGCTGAAAAAGCAGCTCTGTTGTAATACAGATGTTAAAGGCGAGTCGCATATGGCAAACGGCCGTGGATCATGTCTTCCATCTGTGTCTTGCCTTTAACGACTAAGGCCAGTGTCAGACAAGCACACTATGTGCGCGCGTACTGCCTCCCGACGTCCGTCGCAGAGTTGTGACATTTCGACGGGGCGGGCCACACTGTGTAGTGCACGCACAAGTTGCACGCACTACAACGGACATGCTGAAACCCTTCCTGTCGAAACGCTACATGGCTGCAAAGGGGCTGCAAAGCGCCATCCTCCATAGGAGGATCGAGCTTTGCAGCGCTGTGCTCAGCGAGGTGGCCACACAGGCGTCAGAAAGGAAGGAATGTCCACTCTCACGGACGTTCCTTTCATTCTGAAGTGCGCTCGTCTAGCACCGGCCTACGTTGTGATCTGGTTCCAGGTGGGAATTGTGGAGAGAAAATGTTCTAACCCCAAAGAGTATGAGCCATCAAAACACAGCTGGGTGAAAGTGGATACATTTTGAGACAAATGCTCATGTTGCAAAGATTACTGGAGGAAACCACAGAATCATGCAGTATATACAAATAAAACAATACGCTTCAAATCCTGGTGTATTAATAAAACTTATAGCACGCTTCAAATAATTATTTCAAATATGTGAAGAAAAAAAGAGGTTAAATATCTATTACTGAATAATGTGTGAGCCCTTACTATGTGCAAATGTACTCAATCCGTATAATTTTACAATGAAGATAAATCATAAAATCAGTATTAAGGTGTCAGAAAACCTTTAAATGTCCATTTTTGACAAATAGAGCAGTAGGTGACATGGAAATTTATTTAACCCGAATAATTTGAGTACGGTAAGACATTATTGTGGGAAATGGATGCCATGACAAAGAGCAGTGACACTATGCTATACTAGCATTTAGGTTCACCATATTAATCGGTGATCTCAAAAGAGAAGTAATGTTGGCAAATTATTGGGCGAATAATAAATATCCATATATTGTGTTAGGAAACGGATTTTAGATTGACTGTTTTCACAGAAGAGAACTCATCTGGAACTCAATGTGATCAAATGGAACTGGGCACCCATTGTGTCCTTTGGACCATTGTAACTCTGGACCCTAAAGTCCCAAAAGGTCATATAAGGTGTAATTGGAAAGGCAACAGACTGGCTTTTCCAATGATGACAAACATATTTTGAGTAAAAATAAACATGTTAAAATAAAAATGTTCCTTTATGGTCCAGAACAGTAGGACTGTACACAGTTTTATTAGAAAACAAACAAAGAAGCTGCAATAACACACCTTCTCAGTTCCCATGCTGGTAACAACTTTGGAAGCAACGGCACAGTGTGTTTTTCCACACCGTTTCCTTGCAGCTTTGCGACAGCTTAGGTTTTTGATGAGCGGCTGGCCCACAACTACATGCTATACATCCCAGAAGGTAAAATGAGATGCCACTGGAAAGGCCAGAGTCTAGCCTTTTCAACTATATCAAACTTAACCATGTAAACTATAGTAAGAAAAAAAAACCTAAACCTTTTTTTCTAGGGATAGACCGATATCATTTTTTCAGGGCCGATACAGATTATCGGCAGCTTTTCTGGCCGACAGCCGATATTCCATAAATTTAAAGTTGTGAAAAAAAAGCACAAATCTGACATTATGTCGTGAACTCAATATGTTTAACATTTAAACATTGCATCACGTCCACTTCATTTATTCAATTTAATAAGAAATTTTTTATTTAAGCTTTTATTTTTACAAACAGACAGAGTCTTTGGCTTTCTTCAGCAACCTCGGCCCTCCAAGGGTTATATTACAAAGTTGGTGCTAATTTAACCAGAGCTGTTGTAAACTTAACAACCCCATAGACTATAATGACTCTGTTAAGTTTACAACAGCTCTGGTTAAGTTAGCACCAGCTTTGTAATATTGCCCCACATGTTTTGGAATTCCATCTGCCAGGATGCTCAGCTTCTCATTAGGTTCTTGGAGCCTCAAGGGAAATGCAGTTCCAAATCATCTGGAGGGCCCAGGTTGCTGACCCCTGCTGTAGGAAATAGACCCTGCATCTCCTGTATAGGGAATTACCTGCCAGATGGGATGGAAGCCCCATTTCTGTTGTAATCATGCTCATGCGCAATACGGTCAGTGAGCAGGGGTTGTTCTGCAGTGAGGACTTACAGCCTGATGTGGGAGAAGCCCCGGATTCGCACAGTTCTGTGGGATCTTGCGTGTCGCAGCTACAGTGAGCCGACTTGTCCAATTATCGGCAAATAAAATGCCAATACCGATATCAGTAATTTTCTTAATATCGGCAGCCAATAATCGGCAAACCGATATATATCGGTCTATCCCTACTTTTTTCCTCTCTGTTTCTTCTAAGGCAGTGGCACTGTCCACTTTTCACATATAAAATGAATAATGCTGCTGCCACTACTCACCTTCTCTGTTCCAATGCTGTGAGAAATTACAATGTTTTATATATAGTCATATATATAATTTATGAAAATCAATGCGCCCAAATACAAGAGAATAATTTTGTTTTTTCAATTGTGACTCGAAATGTGTATTTCCATAGAAAAAGTGCAGTAACCGGATCCCCAGTTATGATTATTTTTGAAAGACTACCATGTAGAATATATAACAACAAAGGTTTGGATGAATTACTATTTTACACCCTGCAAAAAAAAAAAAAAGATTAAAATTTGCATGGAAATTTACACTTTGACTGTTTTTGTTATAGCATTCTGATTTAACACAACGTATACACATAGTAATGATATATTTTGAACCTGCGGAGTCCACTGAAAAACACAGCATATAAATGGTCTGGATAATAAAATAAAATAGGATTTCATATCACATTTAAGCATGATTATTTAAGCAGGAATTCGGCCTAAAGCGTAGGAAGGCTTATTTTACAGCGAGAACAATAAAGCTGTGGCATTCTCTGCCTGTTGAGGTGGTTGGGTCAGAGACTGTACAGACTTTTAAACAACGACTAGATGACTTCCGGCAAAAACAGAATATTAAGGGTTAGAATATTAAATCTGTGGGTAAAAGCTGCTTGATCCAGGGAGAAATCTGACGCCATTCTGGGGTCAAGAAGGAATTTTTCCCCAGTGTGTTGCATATTGGCGAGCGCTTCAGACTGGGTTTTTAGCCCTCTTTTGGATCCACAGCTGCAGGTGATATGTCTTTTTTCAGCCTATGTAACTTTGAGAAAAATGGCAAAAACTAATCTCAGTACACAAGGGTGAAACGGTGGAACAACGAAAGTATCAACGAAAACAAAGTGATGGCAAACATTGAACCATGCACCGTGTATCTTAAATAAAGGCTTCCTGCACATGCCATCAAAAATGACAATAATTTAACTGTGTAAATTCGATGGAAATCAATCCCTATTTGTCAGATTGTGCAAATTAAGTTTAAGGTTTGACAGCAGGAAATCTGTTGCCCGACCACAAATAAAAATCCAAACAACGAATAAAACTTTGACCTACTGCTGTTAGATTACGCAGAGCTGAAAAGGTTAAATTACAGACATAACAAAATATCACTTCTATATTATGGATTTTATTAGAGCATGGGAACTACAATTACTACTATAGTAAATGGAAAATTACCAAGAGCTAATAAAATAAACCGTAAAGACAAAGTCCCAATGTGCAGCCAGAATGACCCCGAGACAGAATTTATAGAGTGTCTTCATCTTCCCTGCAAATGAATGGTTTATTTTACTCTCAGGTCTCAGACCTGAGTATTTTTAGCTTCTGAATACAGAGCTGTCTATGCATTGAAAGGCCAAAAGACTGACTGACACTGTGTAAATACAGTGTGCCAAGAATAAAGTCTGTTTTCAAAGCCTAATTTAGTAGAAGAAAATGTGGTTAGTATTCAGAGTTTATGCAACAAAAACAGCTTTGCAGCCAAGAATGATTACTCACCAAGGGCATACGTATTATTTCTTTTATAAACTATGAGGGTGTTTTAACGGAAATGGGGAGCGCAAGGTTTAACCACTGTAATCCCCTGTAGGGGTGCTGGTTCGTGGAGACTCTGTCATACAGTCCTCAAGGGTCAGTCCCGGGCTGGTTGGAGTTCAGTATAATTACTGCGTATCAGGTCAGGGGTAGGAGAATAATCATTTAACTGCTTCATTGCTGAGCCATTTCCCCATCTGCTGAGTGCACTTTGACCGGTTTTGTTCATCACTTTTAAATGCTATTTAAAATCATGTGTTATTGTAGAACTCTGACAAATATATATTTTTTTTCAACAGACCGAAAATATGTCATTACTGTGTGTGCACGTCATGTCCGAATGCTACACAAAAGTTGCAAAAAAAATAAATAAGAAATTTCTACTTGAATTTCAAACATTTACATGCATGTATTTTTTTAAATAAATACATTTTTATCCTCCAAATCTATATTTTACAGCGTACTCCTTCCAATAAAATCAGAAATTGAGAACCCATTACTGCATATTTTTAAGGAAACAAAAAAAAAAAAAAAAAAAGGCTTTTGGTGGCATTGCATTTTATGAATAAAATCAATATGTATAAAACCCTAAACATGAAACTGCTGTTTTTAAAATGTACACAAAATCCCAAAACTAAAGCGTAATAAATGTTTTAATCCCTAAAATTACCATTTTTGATTTGCAATAAATTATACTGACTATGCTTATTTTATTATTTTTTTCATTTCATAGTCATATTTGACATCACTGGAAAGCGAAGACTCTTGACCCTCTAGGACCTATAGTAGTGGAGAGAAAGAGGCACAAACCATGTCTTTCCAATTTCTGTCCAGCTATGTTGACGTTAAAAACGTGTTTCTGACATCATGTCCGTGCAGTCTGGGATGATCCCAGCCATTCATCCATTGATACAATCACAGGGACGAGAAGAGCCAGGCCATTGCACAGTAACTGGAAGGTAGTCGTGCAAAGGATATGCATGGAGAGTTGTTCGCAATCGAAAAGGGATATATACGCTCCATGATACATGCATGACGCTCCATGCACATCCTTCCTACTTTGATTTCTCCAAGACAAAATGGAAATTTTCAATGCAAAAGTGAAGATTGTTTTAATTATTGCTATCTGGAAATGATGTAAAAAGCACTTACAGTGAAGTTTTCCTGGGACTTGTAATTTTCATCCAAGTAAACCCTAGCTCTGTTGTACTCTTTCATAGCATCACTTGACAGAAGGTCCCTGAAAGAAGAAAGAGTCTAGTGAGTCATTGTGATATTCTAGATATCTGTTGAAAATGTAGCGAACAAATATGACATGCAACCTGGGATCGAAAATAATTTATCTTTACAAAAGTCAAGTGGAGAGTATTGCAAACATCTCCGCTAATAACACACTAATTTACAAAATATCCACAATGTTGTGTCAAGCTTATATCAACACATTATGTTAGTGTTGTTTATTTATTTATTCAGGATGGGGGGGGGGTTTACGCAGGACAATACATTTATATACAATACTACATAATTTTAAAAGCCTAGGACCCCCCCCCCACTCACTAAAAGGTAGGGTCTCACTTACCGGATTATCTGAAATATTCCAAAATTTAACTTCTATAAACTGCTTCTATATATTTGAAAGAGAACTAAAACAGCTCCGGGAAATGTCATAGAGATGTTAAGAGAATATGATGTACACAGAAAGATATGTGGTGTTTAAGGAGCCCGTTTGGACAGGATACAAAAGGAGTCATGAGGGAAGGAGTTAATTCCTTTACAATACATTTTTTTTGTCATTTCAGACAGTGATTTTGATGCCAAAGACACAGGTATATTTTATTGTATCGCTTATCAAATACAATATAATAAATAATGGAATTTACTAACGGGTTTCATGTGTTGGTTTTGAAAATCTAATTCAGTAGTGAAGATTCATGTGTGAACATTGGAATGATGGAAGCTGCCAAATTTAGGCACTAGCAGCTGGATGAATGCCACCCACCAAGAGCGGTCTCTGAAGGCCAGGAGTGCGGTTCCCATGAATCCGAGTCAGGTCATATTATAAGTAGCCTGAATGCAGCACTTACAGTTTGGAACTAGATTTCTAGTGAAATCGCACACTGATAGCATTTGAAATAACAAGGATTTGAATATAAAAAGGTTTGAGTAGATTATACACACACACACGTATAGGAAAATTTAAAAACCTAACACACCTAGACCTATTAAGGTCAGTTATTGCAGATGAAGCAAAGTTGAATACGGGCCTTTAATACACTACCTTCATATAAACAAATGTTGCAATATGTTTTAAATTCATAAAAAAACCACTTATTAACGCTCAAATCTTGGCCCACTTTATGTCTTGGAACTACATCTCCCATGATACTCCGACACTCATTAGGTTGACAGCCTTCGTGGCAATGTAGTTCTTTAAATAAAATAAAAAAACACTTCCAGAAAGAAGAAGAGGCTTCATTAACGAAGCTTATTTTGCTGCCGTTTAAATGATCCTTTTGTGAAACCCAGAAGTCTGTCTCCGTTGCAAAAACAGCAAACACTGGAGTGAGTAATCATCTATTTCTCAGTTCATTTAAAATCTTACCATAGGATTAGTTTTGTGTTTAGGATTACTTAATATATGACATTTCATTGAGAGCAAAAAAAAAGGAAAAAAAATACAACCTAGAAAATGCACAGGTATGTTCTAAATCATAAAGAAAGGACGGTGATATAACCAGCAGCGCTCGGGAATAGGACAGTGAATTTAAAGATGGAAGAAATAGTTTGGTCTTTTATTTCATGACAATACGTGCCCGCTGCGAGCCCTTGGGTATGTGTCCGACACCCTACTGACGCTATAGGAAGACAATATTAGAGGGAATCCCTTAGGCGCAACTATGTGGTATTCTACTTATTCGTATGTGCAAGGAATGAATTAAAGAACATTGATTAGAACGTGAAAGTGATCGTGTTATCTAAACTTTTACCACGCACAAAGATAGATGATAATACTTTTACTGACTGATGAAGCCAGACTGCACTGGCGAAACGCGTCTCAGGATCTATGTACTTTATATTTTCTTTAAGACAGCTTTTAATTTGTTTCATTATAATAATAAATTTGATACTTTTAAAAAGTACCGAATCCAGGCTTTATTTCCCCTTTTATCCATCGTACTGGCAACAGGGACTCCACGCGGTTCAAGAAGGTTGGAGGCCACCTTAAGGGCCTCGTAGGCATTCCATCCTCAGAGCCGGGAGAAGAGGCTCTGAGTCCAGTAAGTACCCATAGGGGACAAGCAGGGGCCAGTACCACACCATTGTTTGCTTCTCTGGCTTATGTCCCCCCTTTTTAGGAACTATTGAAAACTTGAAGAATATCTTTGGGGTTATGCCGGATTCATATTGACTCATCTATGCAATTTTCTTCGCCAATCACCCATAATTTTGTAACTTGTATCTTTAAATAACATAAAAAAAATCATTAATATATATACACAAATCGATCGCCACATTGTCGAATCAGCACAATTGTAGTGCACATTTATTATCATCTATCTTTGCACGTGGTAAACGTTTAGATAACACGATCACTTTCATGTGCTAATCGATGTTCTTTAAATCATTCCTTGCATATACGAATAAGTAGAATACCACAGTCAGTCAAGAGCTCCCTATTAACATACCTCAATACAGAATGCACCTGTAAACATGTAACATAATGACTATTTCCTACATATTTATTTTCTATTAATCTGTATATTTGTGTTTTTTTTTTGTTCTTTTTATATCTTGCATTGTATTACTTTGTATTTCTGTAACAACTGTAACATTTTAATGTTCTTGAACCCAGGACGTACTTGAAAACGAGAGAAATCTCAATGTATCCTTCCTGGTAAAATCCTTTGTAAATAAATAACATAGTTGCGCCTAAGGGATTCCCTCTAGTATGTTCTAAATCATATTTATTAGCAACTAAATTTCTGAGTTCAGTGGCCAAAGCAAGCAAAGAAAGGTAAGTCACCTCCTGGGGATGCTGTGAGGTTACTTTTTTGTGGTTTTCTCCAGCTACGTAATAAAGTAAGACTTTCGCCCTCTAAAGACTTAATTATACAGAAATCATGACTAAAACCTTGTAGAGTAAAAGCCGGGTTTTATGTTTTTTTTGCTACTAATAGTAAAGTAAATTATGTGTATATTTTTTTGGATGAGCAGTCTTTTAGGAGTAGAGCACCAGAACACTCCTGGTAAAGTGTAATGGGCTCTCTCGGAGCAGCACAGCACGACCTGTCCTTGGAAGTGATGCCGCTTCCCTGCAAAAAAGGTCCAGAGACAAAACGCAATTGTAAAAGCAAACAAGTACAACACACATTATGCCAAAGCACAGGTGTCGCGGTGCTGCACAATAAAACCAGTAGAGGGTGCTGTTACATAAGTTACATATTTAGCTTATAAGAAGGACCAAAGAAAAAGAAAAAAAAAAAGAAGCAATATTTAAACTTATTTTCAGTGGATGTCAAACACTTTCAAAAAGCGTGGAAAAATAGCAATTGTCTTTCCAGTAGTAATTAAGAAACTTTGAGAACAGTCTCTTAACAGTCAAATTTCTTCATATCGCAGGGTGATTACAATTTACTACATTCTCCCAAAATTAATTATTTGTCAAAACATCTAGCGTTGGTGAAGCAATAAAATGTAGTTATTGCTGGTTTTTACCGAGTATCAGTACTTACTTGACTAATTTGTCAACGTGAGACATAGAAGCTTCGTAATTCTTCCCACCAACCTCTTGACAGTGCAGAGACAAGAACTGCGGCTTTTGGGCATGCACAGTCTAAAGAAACAAAACATGACCATTATTATAGCAGAGTTAGCATGACAGATAGTTAAATGCATATTAAAGAAAAAAACTATACCAAGACATTTTGGATGACCACAAAGAGTGATATAAAATGTCTGTATGTAAACACAATGCCAAAGAATCTTATTTACAAATACGGATTTCTTAAACCATTTGTGGTAATTAAACTAGGTTGGCTTAAAGTTCCAGAGAAGAGGGACAGTAAAACGGTCAAATATAGGCCTATAACAGGGATCATCTCTCCTAAAAAGGTAAACACCTGCCAAGTATGCAGCAATGAAGGGCTTCACCCAGCATAAAACAACAGACGAAACAGCAGCAGGAGAAGCTTCACAGTGAACAGGTTTTGCTCTTTTAGCATATATATACTTTCTAGTCCAATGCAGAGCTATTTGCTATTCTATTCTGGAAGGCGTAATCTGTTGTGTTCAACTAGCATTGTTAATTGCATGTTCACCAAACAGTAATCCCAGGTGTATATTTTGGGGTTTGCCCTTTACCCCTTTCTAAATTATAAGAGACATGTATTAGACCCCCCCTAGTAATGTACAGTCAGGTCCAGAAATATTGGGACATCGACACAATTCTAACATCTTTGACTCTATACACCACCACAATGGAGTTGGAATGAAACGAACACAATGTGCTTTAACTGCAGACTGTCAGCTTTAATTTGAGGGTATGTACATCCAACTCAGGTGAACGGTGTAAGACTTACAGCAGTTTGCAGATGTGCCTCCCACTTATTAAGGGACCAAAAGTAATGGGACAGAATAATAATCATAAAGCAAACTTTCCCTTCTTAATACTTGGTTGCAAATCCTTTGCAGTCAATCACAGCCTGAAGTCTGGAACGCATAGACATCACCAGACTCTGGCTTTCATCCCTGGTGATGCTCTGCCAGGCCTCTACTGCAACTGTCTTCAGTTCCTGCTGGTTCTTGGGGCATTTTCCCTTCAGTTTTGTCTTCAGCAAGTGAAATGCATGCTCAATGGGATTCAGGTCAGGTGATTGACTTGGCCATTGCATAACATTCCACTTCTGTCCCTTCAAGAACTCTTTGGTTGCTTTTGCAGTATGCTTTGGGTCATTGTCCATCCGCACTGTGAAGCGCCGTCCAATGAGTTCTGCAGCATTTGGCTGAATGTGAGCAGATAATATTGCCCGAAACACTTCAGAATTCATCCTGCTGCTTTTGTCAGCAGTCACATCATCAATAAATACAAGAGAACCAGTTCCATTGGCAGCCATACATGCCCACGCCATGACACTACCACCACCATGCTTCACTGATGAGGTGGTATGCTTAGGATCATGAGCAGTTCCTTTCCTTCTCCATACTCTTCTCTTCCCATCACTCTGGTACAAGTTGATCTTGGTCTCATCTGTCCATAGGATCTTGTTCCAGAACTGTGAAGGCTTTGTTAGGTGTTGTTTGGCAAACTCTAATCTGGCCTTCTGTTTTTGAGGCTCCCCAATGGTTTACATCTTGTGGTGAACACTCTGTATTCACTCTGGTGAAGTCTTCTCTTGATTGTTGACTTTGACACACATACACCTACCTCCTGGAGAGTGTTCTTGATCTGGCCAACTGTTGTGAAGGGTGTTCTCTTCACCAGGGAAAGAATTCTTCGGTCATCCACCACAGTTGTTTTCTGTGGTCTCCCGGGTCTTTTGGTGTTGCTGAGCTCCTTCTTTTTGAGAATGTTCCAAACAGTTGTTTTGGCCACGCCTAATGTTCTTGCTATCTCTCTGATGGGTTTGTTTTGTTTCTTCAGCCTAATGATGGCTTGCTTCACTGATAGGATGAGATCCAAAGAGCTGTCACTGAGAGTTGACAGCAACAGATTCCAAATTCAAATACCACACTTGAAATGAACTCTGGGCCTTTTATCTGCACATTGTAATTGGGGTAATGAGGGAATATCACACACCTGGCCATGGAACGGCTGAGAAGCCAATTGTCCCATTACCTTTGGTCCCTTAACAAGTGGGTGGCACATCTGCAAACTGCTGTAAGTCCTACACCGTTCACCTGAGTTGGATGTACATACCCTCAAATTAAAGATGACAGTCTGCAGTTAAAGCACATTGTGTTTGTTTCATTCCAACTCCATTGTGGTGGTGTATAGAGCCAATTTTTTATTCATTTCCATACAAGCCAAGTGTTCTTACACAAACCCTGCCACTCTCCGCATTAATAAAAGGGCGACCCCCCCTAAATTTTGAGTTACAGATTCTGTCCTCAATACCCCCTTGTTCTCTGTAAACCTTTAATACCCAACTGGATGAAATAAGGTAGTTACCAACTTTTAATGATGCGTGGAGCCAAATGCCCAACACACTACACTGCTGACTGCAGGTTAAAGCAAAGGAGAACAGATTCAAAAAGATAAGATTAAAGAAGAAAATAAGCCATGATGAACGGCTGAGTGGACAAGTCATCTTAAGGCAGCCATCACACAAAAAAACCCTACAAAGCATGAAAAAAAATGTATAGAGAAACTACAGTAAAATATTAGAAGAGCTAGAAATATGTCAGAATGCAAATACATGATTATAATATATGGCAACTCTAGAAATCATTACTGCTACAAAATTGCATCACTGTTGCAGGCAAAAAAAATTCTATTAATACCCTGCACTGTAGTTCCACAATTATTATGTCTATAGTGAAATATGTTGCCGTCACCATGTGATTTTATACCTTTACAGAAGACTGACTCAAAATTCAACAAACTAGGTCTTAGATGAAGAGGACTACTTTGTTCAATGTCCTTACAAATTTTGGTGTTGCCCCCCATAATCCACTATTAAATGCCAGTGGTTTGGGGATTCTACCAATTGGCTTTCTAAATCCTTGTGTGCAATTATATCATTTGATTTTTGGATGGACTTGGGTCTAGTTTGTTTGAAGATCTCCTGATCATTTCAAACAATGAGAGTGCCAACAAGCAGGTGTCTGAGATTCTAAGTAGGATACCAGGGGGGACACGCTTAAGTTGACCGGTTGTTTTTCAAGGAGGTGGGGGGACCACGAGTGAGTCAACCATATACGAGTGAGTCAACAATACAGATTAATAAGGAATTATTATCTTTAGAGAAATTTAAAGAGATGAAAACCTGGAGGGAAGTAACAAGCTTGCGGCAGTATTTTGTTTCCAGATGTATCTATCAGTGACGTGCAATGAGGTCAGTGACTGGTGAGGCACTGGCAAGTATCAGAGCCAGAGTTACGTAGGTTTGGGTTCAGTGCTCCCCAGGATCTGGCTGCTCCCGGGGCCCCCCGGGATCTCTGGCGGGGCCCCCCGGGATCTCTGGCGGGGCCCCCCGGGATCTCTGGCTGCTCTCGGGGCTCCCCGGGATCTCTGGCTGCTCCCGGGGCCCCCCGGGATCTCTGGCTGCTCCCGGGGCCCCCCGGGATCTCTGGCTGCTCCCGGGGCCCCCCGGGATCTCTGGCTGCTCCCGGGGCCCCCCGGGATCTCTGGCTGCTCCCGGGGCCCCCCGGGATCTCTGGCTGCTCCCGGGGCCCCCCAGGATCTCTGGCTGCTCCCGGGGCCCCCCGGATCTCTGGCTGCTCCCGGGGCCCCCCAGGATCTCTGGCTGCTCCCGGGGCCCCCCAGGATCTCTGGCTGCTCCCGGGGCCCCCCAGGATCTCTGGCTGCTCCCGGGGCCCCCCAGGATCTCTGGCTGCTCCCGGGGCCCCCTAGGATCTCTGGCTGCTCCCGGGGCCCCCCAGGATCTCTGGCTGCTCCCGGGGCCCCCCAGGATCTCTGGCTGCTCCCGGGGCCCCCCAGGATCTCTGGCTGCTCTCGGGGCTCCCCAGGATCTCTGGCTGCTCTCGGGGCTCCCCAGGATCTCTGGCTGCTCTCGGGGCTCCCCAGGATCTCTGGCTGCTCTCGGGGCTCCCCAGGATCTCTGGCTGCTCCCGGGGCCCCCCAGGATCTCTGGCTGCTCTCGGGGCTTCCCAGGATCTCTGGCTGCTCTCGGGGCTTCCCAGGATCTCTGGCTGCTCTCGGGGCTCCCCAGGATCTCTGGCTGCTCTCGGGGCTCCCCAGGATCTCTGGCGGCTCCCCAGGATCTCTTGCGGCTCCCCAGGATCTCTTGCGGCTCCCCAGGATCTCTTGCTGCTCTTGGGGCTCCCCAGGATCTCTTGCTGCTCTCGGGGCTCCCCAGGATGTGCCACCAGGCACACAGCCCCGCGGCACGCCCCCATGACTGTTGAGGACAGTCATACGACTGTCCTGTGTCAATCATTGCATGGGAGGCCTGCCTCCCATGGAGGCATTTTTTGAATAGCTTGAGACGACTGGTGCTTTCCCATTGGTTCAAGCTATTCCATTGCTCTCAGTGCCTCTCATTGCTCTCAGTGCCAGACGAGCGCTGCAGACTTCTGAATCTCTCTTGGCCAGCTTGAGTTTACAGAATTAGCGTAGCGTTCAGCTACGCAAATTGCGTAGGCTCAGAGCAGGCTGCCGCTGCTGTGTGAGGATTCACACAGCATCTGGCAAACCAGAAGAAAAAAGAGCAGAATCGGACGGCGGGGGGGGTCGGTGAGTATGTGATTTTTTTTAAATCCACACTTTTTGTTAATTACACATTTTAATAACCACTTAATGGAATGGCAGGGGAGGCCCTGCCTCACCTGCCGCCCCTGACTGCACGTCCCTGGTATCTATGGAGGTTTAGGTTAGCGGTTAAGAAACTTCCTACATTTGTGGCTAATTTACCACAAGATTCTGCAGTATTGAATAAGTGGTTTGCAGCTTTAGATCAGTGTTCACTTATTTAATGGGTATTGCTATTGGGCATATAGGAAAGAGAACCTTAATCAGATTTAAACAGACTGCCGCATTACATGGAAACCCTGAAACATTTACAACTATTGATGTGAAGGTAGAAAAGAGGCTAGAGGACCAGGACCAGGATATTAAAAAGAGAAAACAATGTAAGCTCATGAGGGATTAACAGAATTAGGACATAGACAACGTCTATACGCAATAAGGTTCATTAGGAAACAGTCAGACCTTAGGCTCCTGGCAAATAAATTCTTAAAAACAACGATCTCTGTGAGACACGTGGTAACAAAATGGAATATGATGTGAATCATACATCTGACACTTTCTTCTCACATTCATCATTGAGACATAGTAGAGAAACATCAGACGGGTGACACATCCTTGAGTGATGGACAAATTGATGAGAGACCATGAAGGTAGTTTTGCAGGTTCCCAAACTTGGTAATGGAAACAAAATATGGTTTGAGAGGGAAAAGAAATAAACCAGGAACTTCCAAGAGCGAAATACAAGATTCTGAAAAGGACAATCAGGCCAAGGATTTGTAATGTGCAGTGACTACTTGATATAGTGGTAGAATAGATATAATGTAACAGTAGATAAAACAATGACTCTTCGTAAGTAAAGGAAAGAGGTTTTCTTATAAAACAGGTCTAGTCCATTCCCAACAGAATAAAGGGAAAAAAGAAAAACGGTTCATATAAATTTGGCGAAAAGTCTGTGCAGGTATAAAACTTCCTACAGTCATTACGTATCACTTGAAGAAAAAACACTTGCAACTTCGGAAAAAGATACTGTAACAATAGTGATGGATAGGGATGGATCAGATACAATCCCTAAGGAAAGGGACCCGATCACGCAATTTTTGGGGTAACGGCTCCGTTCCGAGTCCGTGGCATGCACATTCAGAGCAGGTCCTGCGGTACCGAATCAGGACTCTGTATTGGCCGATTCTGAATGCCACATGACTCAAATATAATCTCGGGTTAAAACGGGACATTAGAGAAGCTAATCATTAACTCTTCCTGACCCTAGCTGAACCCCCTCTTTTTTAAAAGGTACCTGGAACCCACCACAGAGGTGAGATCCTGCTGGCTACCTGATGCTCCATCAGAACTTATTGTGGCTTCCAGATCTCGATCTCAAGCTCAGGTCAGTGTTGCTGATCTGAGCTTCTGGGGGGAGCTAAGCCCTTGCACTCCAAGATGTAATCAGTCCTCCAAGAGCTCTCCAAAGTAGGGAGGGGGGACAAGAAAGCTCAGCAGCGTGACCACTCAATTTACAATGGTCACAGTGCATAGAATATCCCTTTAAGGCTCAAATGTCACCAACTTGTATTTCAATGCATTGTCTGGTAAATAAACCACTGGCATAGTCAGCATTCATTTCCTACACAAATACAATTTACCACGAAAACATGTAACGGAGAAGCATTATACCGCACCTCTCAGTTGTTAAACTGGGCAATATTTTCAAGGCTATTAAAGCCGCCTGTTTATCATATTTTCCTTTACCGTGAGAATAATGCATCATTGAAGGCCACTCATGCAGACTAAAACAATTCAAAAAAACCTTGTAAAAAACACGTTTTATATAGTAAAAAAGGAACGTTCTACATGGATGTTTAATTGACTATGAACTCAGAAAAGGACTTTTGCTATTAAAATATGTTTACAAGTCAATTATACCTGTGCGGAACGTATAATTTCATGCGTTTTGCTGGCTAGGTTTCCATCCAATTACACTAATTGTGGAGTAATGAGTTAAAGAACTGCCTTCCGAGGAAGGTCTGCTAGATTTAAGCATTGCTAATCCGGGCAGTTAGAATCGGAATACTTAAACTAGGTTTAACAGATCTGCCATGTTGTTACGCTTTCATGCAGAGGAAGAGCACAGGGAAAGCGCTGCCCTGCTGGAGGGAAATTTAATTCTTAATCTAGTCAGCTCACCTACGGTTCCTGATTTCATGCCTATGGGGAAACTCCGCTAACCAACACCAATTACCTAAGGGGGATTGTTCCCAAACCGCCGGCATTTTCTATGTTACACATTCTGGTGGAAATTGTGTTGCAGCGACAGCATTTCAGAAAATAATATCCAAAGACCAACAGGTAGAGCTTTACTGTGAAGCTTCTCCCGTCACGCTTTGGATTTTAGCTTCCTGAAATGCCAGTGTTTGTTGGTGCAGCAAAGCAAGAAAGGAGTACATAATTAGTGCAACTAAAGTAAAGCAATTCAACTAAAGTTCATGTGTTTGTCCTGATTTACAAAGTACATCATGTCTGATTTTAAAGGGACTTTATAAAGAAAATGTACCCCCCCCCTCCATTCACGCCCCTTAATAATTGGGCAGATGCTGCTGACAGCAATGTGTTCTTTTTTAATTTTAGGTGAAAATCCCTACCTCGTGTTACTCCTGTCAGCTCAGGGCTTCAGAAATGTGGGGGTTAAAATATAATAAAGCTATTTCAATATTGCTTAAAATCCCATTATGTTTCTATGCACAAAAATGTAGCCAATAAGTAGATGATGTAACATTATACAAACAAAATGTGCAGCAAGCTACAGATATCAAATAAAAGCAGGACATGAGAGAAAGGCAAGTCAAGAATTCAGACTGTAACCATTTTCTGTTTGGGTTACTATACTACAAGGCAAGGGAAACTGAAGACCTATCTTAAGAAATTTATTAAACATTTTTCTACCTCAGCAAAAAGAAATTGAAGCAGGAGTTTGTGTTTTTTTTACAGGACTGGTCAAGCTGACGTGTCTACCCATTATCCCTTGACGGGGACATCACATCCAATAAAATATATGTAAACAAGAAGTTTACAGTCCATACAGTATGTTTAACGTCTCTTAAACCTCATAAATGGTTTTCGCTGTGGAGAGAAAACATTTTACCTGCCAGGTTTCCATCCAGTCCCTCTGTATCTCTGCAGAGGGACAGGGACTGGCCGCGCCCTCACAGCTCCCTCACAGAGCATGGGGCTTCAAAGAACAAAAAACTTTATTGCCGCATTCATTCTAACAGACCGTTAGGCAATTTCAGTATCCGCAAATCCCCTTGTAGCACAGATCTAAACATTGTAACTGGACTAGTCAGAGACGTGTGAGTGCCTGTGGACAGTTTCCCATCCTGTCTTGTTCTGCTAGAAGATGCATTGTCAGTAATGCCTCTTGTTGGCAATTAATTGGTTTTGTTGACGTTTACATACAACTACTAGAGACGAGAAGAAATTTTACATCTGCCTTGAAGCCAAGGTCAGCAACCATGCATAAGTCAGCTCAAACATTGTCTGAGCATTATGGGTAATGTAGTTTCTAAACATCAGTGGTCAGCAACCTTGCCCCCCCCCCCGATGTTAATTATAACAAAATTAAAAAAGAAAGTTTAATCCGACATGTGAGCAGGGCCAACCCAAGCCACTGGTGCTGCTTGGAGCCAAGGATGAATTGCTGACCTCCCCTCCCCCAAAAATGTGGCATATGTGAGTGTATCAGCGCGCCACAGCAATAAAACTGACAGTAATGTGCGGCGTGCTTAAGTGTATCAGCGCGCCACAGAAATAAAACTCATATTAATGTGACTGTGTAGGAGCATATCACAGAGCGCCATATATCCTGGCCCACTGACACCCACACACACTTACACACCGACTTACCCACACAGCCCTGGTCCAGGACTCTGGGAAGCGATCATGTCTTCTCTGCAGCCAGCTGCAAGACCACTTCCAGCTGCTCCCCCAGCAGCACGGTGAGGCCCTGGTCAAAGGCTGGTTGGCCTGCTGGAGGGGCGGGCGCCGGCCTGCTGGAGGGGCGTATCTTGTCGAGGTCCAGGGCAGGCGCTCCATGCTGCAGCCTTTGACAGGGCGGCAAAATGCCTCCCCTGACAAAGGGCCGCCTGGACCGGCTGCAGCACCCGGCTTCATGGAAGGGCCGGCCCTGCATGTGGATGACAGCTATACAATGATACATTGAAAATGTCAAGTAAAAATTATATACGTAGATTTTAGGGCTTTGACGAATATCAGGGGCTGATATTTGGCAAATTACCAATAACCTGTATTGGACTTTTATTTCAGATAACTGAACAAGGCAACACAATGCAGCCGCGAAGTTCTGCAGTACGGTGCCAATTTGGGGGTTCTCCCCTTGCTGTAGGACATCCCCTGCCCACTAACCGTATTGCGCATTAACATGATATACAAAAGAGATAGGGCTTCCCTCCCATCGGGCAGGAAATATCCGATACAGGAGATGCAGGGGTAATTTGGACCCTTTTATCACAGGTACTGTAAGTCCTACAGCAGGGGTCAGCAACTTCACCCCTCCAGATATTTTGAGTTACATCTCCAATGAGGCTCTACCAATCTATTGAGAAGCTGTACATCATGGGAGAAGTAGTTCCAAAACACCCAGAGGCAGTGGCGTAGCGTGGGTTGTCAGCGCCCGGGGCCTGCCAAGAATTGTGCGCGCCCCCCCAACCTGTGGACACGTTATCGATATTGCCCCAGCCAGCTCTCACATGGATATTGCCCCAGCCAGCTCACACATGGATATTGCCCCAGCCAGCTCACACATGGATATTGCCCCAGCCAGCTCACACATGGATATTGCCCCAGCCAGCTCACACATGGATATTGCCCCAGCCAGCTCACACATGGATATTGCCCCAGCCAGCTCACACATGGATATTGCCCCAGCCAGCTCACACATGGATATTGCCCCAGCCAGCTCACACATGGATATTGCCCCAGCCAGCTCACACATGGATATTGCCCCAGCCAGCTCACACATGGATATTGCCCCAGCCAGCTCACACATGGATATTGCCCCAGCCAGCTCACACATGGATATTGCCCCAGCCAGCTCACACATGGATATTGCCCCAGCCAGCTCACACATGGATATTGCCCCAGCCAGCTCACACATGGATATTGCCCCAGCCAGCTCACACATGGATATTGCCCCAGCCAGCTCACACATGGATATTGCCCCAGCCAGCTCACACATGGATATTGCCCCAGCCAGCTCACACATGGATATTGCCCCAGCCAGCTCACACATGGATATTGCCCCAGCCAGCTCACACATGGATATTGCCCCAGCTCACACATGGATATTGCCCCAGCACACACATGGATATGCCCCAGCTCACACATGGATATTGCCCCAGCACACACATGGATATGCCCCAGCTCACACATGGATATGCCCCAGCTCACACATGGATATGCCCCAGCTCACACATGGATTTGCCCCAGCTCTCTCCTGAATATTGCCCCAGCAGCAGCCAGATCATACATGGATATTGCCCCAGCTCCGGATCCAGCAGGGGTTGGGGCCCAGATGCCGGGCAGCGGGAGTGCCTGCCCGGTCCTGAACAGCATGTAAGTCCGTCCGTGTTGAAGGGGAGGCGGCTGCGTGCGTGCGCAGGTCACGCGGTCCGGCCAGTCAGGTGGTACAGAGACTCAGTACCACCTGATTAGCCGGACCACGTGACCGGCTGCGCCTGCAGGCAACCGCATCCCCTTCAACACGGATGGACTCACTGTTCAGGACCGGGCAGGCACTCCCGCTGCCCGGCATCTGGGTCCCCTCAACCCGCGGGCCCTTGGGCGGCGCCCGAGGGCCTGGCGGGTAAATCCGGGCCTCAAACTTCTTTTGAAATTATGCGCCCCTAAGAAAACTGCGCCCGGGGCCACGGCCCCCCCAGCCCCCCCCACGCTACGCCACTGCCCAGAGGGCAATCAATGGTTGCTGATCCTTTCATATGAGGTATCACTGCAAAGGCCAGACCCACATGATCATGCAGTTTGTAAAAATACATGTTTGATTAAAAATTTATTTATATTAAACTGTATAAATGAAATGGGCACGATGCAATGTTCACAATTTTATTAAACACATTCAGTTAATGACATAATGTCAGATTTTTGTTTCTTTGGCTGCTGTCTCTTCTTCCTTGGCTGCTGGGAGATCAACAAGTGACTTGTTATCTTATGTTTGATTATTCTTAGCTTCCCAATAAAAAAAACAAGTCAGGTATTAAGGACGTTATAAGGCAGGGGTCCGATGTGGCCGGCTGGGTGGAGTAGAGGTAACATCACTGCTCTGTGTGGAGAGAGCCTGTGGAGTTATGGGTTCGATCCCGATGAGCACCTCTCCAGTACCTGCCCTTGGGCAAGACACCCAACGGTACATATTTGCCACCCAGGACATACTTGAAAACGAGAGAAATCTCAATGTATCCTTCCTGGTAAAATCCTTTCTCAAAAACAAAAAAAAAATAGATCAGCATTTTTGAGAGCGGAAGGAATGGCCATAAGATGCAGTTAATGCGCTCAGCGCTGCAAGGCTTGATCCTCCTATGGAGGATCGTGTGTTACAGCCCCGATGAATACGTATCGTAGCACTTTGACAGGGGAGGCCTTCAGCATGGCCGCCGCACGTCCGCTGTATCGCGCGCAATTCGTGCGTGTGCTGCAGTGTGTGGCTGGCCCCGTCGAAGCATCAAAACGCTGCGAAGGATGCTGGGAGGCACGTCGTGCGCTCGTCTGACCCTGGTCTAAAAGCTAAGTGAATAACAAGCTAAATATTCATATTTAAGATTTTACCTACAATATTTGCAAAGCTCTGTAGAAACAATAGTGGTCTGAGTGGAATAGAGGTCATTTTGTGCAAAACGACTTTCACGGGGACCCTTCTTGCATTACAAGCTTAGGGTGTATAAGTAAATAAAGCCACAGTGCAACAGTTTTTGTAGAACCCTTCTAATAAAGAAATAAAAAATACTGTGCTTTAGTTACCACATCTCCTCCACATGGTTTAATGTTGCTTTGCGCCCTCCTTCAGTTAACACACAAATTGTGCAATAACGATTACATTGTTTAACAATATTCGGAGGCCGGGATGCAGATAAAGGTGCCAAAGAAAACCTTGCCAGGATCCAAACCCAGAGGTTGCAGGAGTGTCTGCGATATAATTAGAGATTGGTTTATAAATACCTCTTGCATAGTTGTTACAGTCAGGCTTCTGCCAAGTGCCTCTTAAAAACGTTATGTCCGTTATGACCTATTATAAAGATTCGTTTTTAATTTAAAATCGCAAGAAATATGTATACCAAGCTCGATTTGAAATTGAAAGACTACCAAGAATTGTTCTTAAGAAATAAAAACGCCTAATAAACGGATTCATTACATGCTCTGTTGGAGTAAACCAATGTAAAAAGGAAACCAGTGCACAACAAAAACAATTTCCCCAACATACAACTAGACAACATATTGTTTTCATTATAATAAAAAATTAAAAACATTTTTCGTAATCTATAGAAGTCATAATTTGTAAATATATT
Organism: Leptobrachium leishanense; assembly: GCA_009667805.1. NCBI lineage: Eukaryota > Metazoa > Chordata > Amphibia > Anura > Megophryidae > Leptobrachium > Leptobrachium leishanense. The sequence continues at coordinate 48,728,653 of CM019068.1, read as the reverse complement.
CATTTGAATATAGCACTCGCATTCCACTTATAGATCCAAGTTACTGGCTGCAAGAAAATGGTTTTAAGCGATTTTGCATTAGCAAAAGTAAAACAAACTCGTACCTCTGGTCCCTTGGGTACAGAGGATGCCATGGTTTGCTGTCTTCTATTGTCTCTAGCAGAAGGACAAAAAGAACAAATAGTTCCCAGCGTCCAAAGACCTCTTACAAGTCTCCAAGGAGTCCTATGGACGCCAGGTGAGTTTACCAGTTGTAGCACCACTGCTGGTATCTGCTCCTAACAGAGGCTCAGTCGTAACAGAGCCGGTAATAGAGAGGAGCTTAGGGTTACGTGCTCGCTTTGAGGTTTTCCATTAGCAGCTTCCTGGCACTGGCTCACCCGGAAGAGACCTCCAACAGCTTTAAATAAGTGTAGGGGAGAAGGCTACCCTGGAATGCAAGCAGGGCCGCCATCAGGGCATTACGCCCCATGCTGCCGTAAGGGGCCTGGCGGGGCCCAGGCAGCAGCGGCGCCCTCCTTCAGCTCCGGTCAGGGGCAGACTGACCCGTCAGGCCCTCGGGCACTGCCCGAGGCCCCGCGGGTCAGTAGGGTCCCAGTTTTTGTAGGCAAATCCTGAAGGGAAGGTCATCTCCGGGTGTCCGTGGCAGCCAGCCCAAAAGCACACTACCTAACCACCGCATCCGCGACCCTGCAGCGTGCCTACCTGGGGCCCCACGTTCTAAAACCGGAAGAGTGCACGCTGGATTGACGCCGCCCCTCACGTGATGCGCGCACATCACGTGAGGGGCGCATCAATCCAGCGTGCACTCTTCCGGTTTTAGAACGTGGGGCCCCAGGTAGGCACACTGCAGGGTCGTGGTGGTTAGGTAGTGTGCTGCTGGGCCGGCACCCTGAGATGACCTTCCCTTCGGGATTTGCCTTCAAAAACCGGGCCCCTACCGACCGAACGTGATCTGTAATGAAATGGGGGGGGGGGGAGAATAATCTGACTAATGAAATGGAGGGGAATGATCTAATGAAATGGAGGGGAATGATCTAATGAAATGGAGGGGAATGATCTAATGAAATGGGGGGAATGATCTAATGAAATGGAGGGGAATGATCTAATGAAATGGAAGGGGAATGATCTAATGAAATGGAGGGGAATGATCTAATGAAATGGAGGGGAATGATCTAATGAAATGGAGGGGAATGATCTAATGAAATGGAGGGGAATGATCTAATGAAATGGAGGGGAATGATCTAATGAAATAGAGGGGAATGATCTAATGAAATGGGGGGAATGATCTAATGAAATGGGGGGAATGATCTAATGAAATGGAGGGGAATGATCTAATGAAATAGAGGGGAATGATCTAAAGAAATGGAGGGGAATGATCTAATGAAATGGAGGGGAATGATCCAATGAAATGGAGGGGAATGATCTAAAGAAATGGAGGGGAATGATCTAATGAAATGGAGGGGAATGATCTAATGAAATGGAGGGGAATGATCTAATGAAATGGAAGGGGAATGATCTAATGAAATGGAGGGGGAATGATCTAATGAAATGGAGGGGAATGATCCAATGAAATGGAGGGGAATGATCTAAAGAAATGGAGGGGAATGATCTAATGAAATGGAGGGGAATGATCTAATGAAATGGAAGGGGAATGATCTAATGAAATGGAAGGGGAATGATCTAATGAAATGGAGGGGGAATGATCTAATGAAATGGAGGGGAATGATCTAATGAAATGGGGGGAATAATCTAATGAAATGGAGGGGAATGATCTAATGAAATGGAGGGGAATGATCTAATGAAATGGAGGGGAATGATCTAAAGAAATGGAGGGGAATGATCTAATGAAATGGAGGGGAATGATCTAATGAAATGGAGGGGAATGATCTAATGAAATGGAAGGGGAATGATCTAATGAAATGGAAGGGGAATGATCTAATGAAATGGAGGGGAATGATCTAATGAAATGGAGGGGAATGATCTAATGAAATGGAGGGGAATGATCTAATGAAATGGGGGGAATGATCTAATGAAATGGGGGGAATGATCTAATGAAATGGGGGAATGATCTAATGAAATGGGGGGAATGATCTAATGAAATGGGGGGAATGATCTAATGAAATGGGGGGAATGATCTAATGAAATGGAGGGGAATGATCTAATGAAATGGGGGGAATGATCTAATGAAATGGGGGGAATGATCTAATGAAATGGGGGAATGATCTAATGAAATGGGGGAATGATCTAATGAAATGGGGGAATGATCTAATGAAATGGGGGGAATGATCTAATGAAATGGGGGGAATGATCTAATGAAATGGGGGGAATGATCTAATGAAATGGAGGGGAATGATCTAATGAAATGGAGGGGAATGATCTAAAGAAATGGAGGGGAATGATCTAATGAAATGGAGGGGAATGATCTAATGAAATGGAGGGGAATGATCTAATGAAATGGAGGGGAATGATCTAATGAAATGGAGGGGAATGATCTAATGAAATGGAGGGGAATGATCTAATGAAATGGAGGGGAATGATCTAATGAAATGGAGGGGAATGATCTAATGAAATGGGGGGAATGATCTAATGAAATGGAGGGGAATGATCTAATGAAATGGGGGGAATGATCTAATGAAATGGGGGGAATGATCTAATGAAATGGGGGGAATGATCTGTAATGAAATGGGGGAATGATCTGTTATGAAATGGGGGGAATGATCTGACTAATGAAATGGGGGGAATGATCTGACTAATGAAATGGGGGGAATGTTCTAATGAAATGGGGGAATGATCTGTAATGAAATGGGGGGAATGATCTGTTTAATGAAATGCGGGGGGGATGATCGGTCTAATGAAATGTGGGGGTTAATAATCTGGCAAAGGAAATGCTGGGGGGATAATATATGTACCTATATTCAATTACTGAGTTACCTTCTTAAAATAGGACTATTGCTTCTGTCTACTTCTCTGGATACCAATCCTACTATAATCTATCTATACACCGCTTAACTTTTTTGGGGGGTAATCAGATGGAAAATTAAATGCTTGGGGGGTTGAATAAATCGGTACATTACTGTGAGTTTTATGGCTGTGGAGCTCTGATACGCTCATACACTGCACATTCACAGTAATGTGCAGTGTGTATGAGCGTATCAGAGCTCCGCAGCTATAAAACTCACAGTAGTTTTATGGCTGTGAAGCTCTGATAAGCTCATACCCACTGCACGTTACTGTGAGTTTTATTGCTGTGGAGCTGTGTTATGTCCTTTTTTGTTGCGGAAGGGGGGGCAAAAGAATTTTGAAGGTTGAAGTTACGGGGGGCCCCATCGTGAGGTTCAGTAAGGGCCCCCATCATTTCTGATGGCTGCCCTGAATGCAAGTGCAATATAAATATAGTTTAGAGCAATTAAATTTAGTTGGAAAAAACTGTAGACAATGTTAATTACTTAATTTCTTAAGCACCAATTTGTGGAGATTTGAATTAAGCAACTCAGAATTGAAAAACAAAACAAAACGGGAAATAGCAGCAAATTCTTAATATCAACCATAAATCAGTATGTTTAATTAACAAATCCTGGGGGCGGACGTTTAAATCACTTTGGATTTCCTTGACAGCCATATTAAAAGAAATATATATATATATATTACATATTATACACACACACACTTTGTGCTTTGCCCCTCTTCCTTAAACAAAACACCTACACGCATTCCTAAACCACAAATACTCGAGAAATTTGATATCAAAGACCGTTTCCTGGAACATGCTCCAACACATTATTATTAGTTATTATATTGGCAGGATTTTCCACTTCTGTAATTGCCGAGTAAACAATGTCAGGCATTTTTATCCATGAAGACAAAATCTGATACTAATGAGGCACTGAGAAAACTTTATATAACCTATTTATGATCAGGTAACAATCTCAGTAACAGCTGAATCGCTCAGGATACCTTCATCGCCAGATACAATGATGCATCACACATTTATGCTACTGAATCAATTCTGTGGTAAACATCTTAAAAATTAATGCTGTAAATTTATATAAATCAGCTTTTCATCACAAGAGCAGTTTATGGGTTAGTACTGTGAAGTTCACTCCTTGCTTAGATGGCATCATCTCTAAGCGGTGAAAGCAACCTTTGTCATAGCACAAGACTCAGATCAGTGGTTTAAGAGCTACTATAGGGTTAAAAACACGAGGGGAGAAAACCGAAGGGTAAAACACCAATCCATCCCGAACCTCTCCCATTTTAAGCCTTTGGTTTCCTTTAAAAACGCATCTGTATTCAGCACTGGTCTCCCTCTGAGCCCTGCTGGATATGACATGCTGCCAAATGCAGCAGGTCACGTGACTGCCACAGAGCTGGATGCTCCAGCCAGTTCAGTGGATCTCTAGGCAGAAAGGTTCTGATTCTGTTGGTGGGACCTAGTTATCAAAGATCCCGAAGCCCTGGAACCTCATGGTAGCGCCAAACTATGGTGACGGAGGCAACAGAGTACCACCATCCATTTCATCAAGGGACGAAAGTCTTAAAGTCTTTTTAATTTTTTCTTTCCTTAAAAATTAACACTTTAGATATTTTCAAAGTTATTTGAGTGGTCACAGTGCCCTGAACGACTTTACACCCTCTCCCTCCTTTGGCTTAGCTCCATCCAGAAGCGCAGATCATTGTGCTCAGACTCAAGTGCTGGTCGAGCTTAAAGGATTGGGACCCGAAAGCAGGAACCAATTTGGGACCTAGGGCTCTACAATCACTGTCAATACAAACACAATAAGGCTGTGGCCAGAGAAACATTCTGTGTGCGTACATTACATAGTTACATAGTTATATAGGCTGAAAAAAGACATGCGTCCATCGGGTTCAGCCTCTCCCACATAACCTACTGCTGTTGATCCAAAAGAAGGCAAAAAACCCAGTCTGAATGCTTGCCAATATGCAACATACTGGGAAAAAAATCCTTCTTGACCCCAGAATGGCCTCAGATTTCTCCTTGGATCAAGAAGCTTTTACCCACATATTAAATATTATAACCCTTAATATTCTGTGTCTGCAGGAAGTCATCCAGTCGTTTTTTAAAAGTCTGTACAGACTCTGACCCAACCACCTCAACAGGCAGAGAATTCCACAGCTTTATTGTTCTCACCGTAAAATAACCCTTCCTATGCTTTAAGCTAAATTTTCTTTCTTCCAGTCTAAATGGATGACCCCTTGTCCTATGTATAGACCTGTTAATGAATAGGTTATTAGACAATGGTTGATAATGGCCCCGTATATATTTATATAAGGTTATCAGATCCCCTCTAAGGCGCCTTTTCTCTAAACTAAACAGGTTTAAGCTTGTTAGTCTTTCCTCATAACTTAACCCTTCCATCCCCCTTATTAATTTAGTTGCCCGGTCTCTGCACTTTTTCTAGCGATATAATATCTTTTTTTAAGACAGGTGCCCAAAATTGCACGGCATATTCAAGGTGCGGCCTGGCCATTGATTTATAAATTGTGACCCCCCCCCCAGTGTCCTTCATTGTGTTCCGATTGATTACAATCAGGTGTCGATTTTACCTCCCTTTTGAACTGCTACGACGAATGCCAGATGGGTCTACAAAGTGCAAGTATCCATAGGAGGCTCACGCTTTGTAGAACTAAGCTCAGAAACATGCGCACAGCGAGCTAGCCACACAGGTGTCCGAGTGGAAAGAACATCCGTTCTCACGGATATTTTTTCCACACTCCTTTAAGCCCAAGTGGCCCCAGCCTAAGAGCCACTGGATAGACTGGGTACTTAAGCATCCACAGGTGTCCCACCCCTTCCCACAATCAAATGACATGCTGCAGGTAGGAGGAAGCCGGTAGCAGGTCATGTCCAGAGGATTGGAGAGGCAGCCCGATGCTAGATGGGATACAACGCGAGTATTAAAATTACGTCAAAAGGTTAAAATGTGAGACGGGTGCAGAAGGAGTCAGACGGTGTCAATGTGCAACTCCACTGCCCCCCCTTCTGATTTAAACCTAGAGTAACTCTTTAATGTGTTATTTTTTTATTCTACCTTGATTAACAAGTCACTAGGAATTGCTCATTGCTTACCAATTCCAAGTACATTTGCTCATCCTTCGTACAGGACCTGAAAACACTCAAGCTGCCAGTCAAGGTGAGCCATAGCACGAGTTACCAATCTACCATGAATTACAGCTCTGCGGTCGATATTTACAACTGGAACCATAGGAGCGGATTACGTACTCACAAATGCTAAAGTATGACCTGGAACGGAGTCAAAATATGCAGATTTTGCTATAAAGTATATAACATTTGATGCGCTCCTCATACTGTCATTCAAACTAATGGCCTTAAAACAAGGAAAGCCCGTTTATGGGTGGCCAGTCCAGCTCTCTATGAGGAAGTCCATAATTGCCAACACACCAAAAATATTATTATTATTATTCTTTATTTATAAAGCGCCAGCATATTCCGCAGCGCTGTACAATAGGCACAGTATAGACAGGGTTACAATACATTGAACAACATTTGACAAACAGTACAGGAGGAGATGAGGGCCCTATTCCCGTAGGAACTCACAATCTAGGAGGGTTGGGGTTTGAAACAGGAGGAGAGGACTGTAAGGTTAGAGTGATTGATGGTTGTGTCAGTGAGTTGGGTGGTAGGCTTCCCTAAATAGGAATGTTTTCAGGGAGCGTTTGAAGGAAGAGAAGTTAGGGGAAAGTCTGACAGTACGAGGGAGAGCGTTCCAGAGGATGGGGGCTGCGCGTGAGAAATCCTGCAGTCTATCATGGGAAGAGGTGATGCGGGGAGAAGCTAGGCGCAGGTCACTGTTTGACCTTAGGGAGCGGGCTGGGGTGTATTTGGTGATTAGTGAGGACAGGTAGTGGGGAGCTGAGTTAGTGAGGGTTTACTCAGGATATGCACACAAGGCGGGAGGTGGGAACAAGAGGAGCTCATACTAGGCTGATGGCAGATGCTGGCACTCGAGGTGAGCGAGTAATGCTCATTAAAGGCAATGTGATATAGCATTGATTTGTATCAATGCAATGTATGTGGCTTAATGAGACCTGAAGGCAGAAGCAGGGAACCTATTCATGACAGATTCCCTTTAGGCCTAATTCACACTGATGATACGTGCGTGCGTATTGTACTATATGCAAATAAATGGCTCCATACACATAGCCACATATGGAGCCGTATATTTGCGTAGTGTAAAAATGTGCAAAAACAGAATGGAACCGAGATGTGTCTGGGCAGCGCATTTTTGCTTTTTTTTACCCACGTGCATTTGTAAAGTTTTCAGTTTTTTTAAAAACAAAACTTTTTTACAGGATATCCTGTACAGGGTGTGTACGTTCTGAAGCACATTGTTGGCCAGGAGAGGAAAGATGGCAAGAGATGCAAGCCAGGCAGACCGGATTGCTGCTGTTCAGCTGATCATCTCTCAAGCATCTCTGCTGCCTCAACACAAGCAATGTTTAACTCATTGGGGGGGTTCATCTTTGCTATCACACCACAGCTAATAGCAGCTAGTACAGGAGGCAGAGAACACTCAAGCAACAACAGTGCGCCAAAAATTATGTATTCTGGGATTATAAACACTCCAAACGCATATATGCACATACGCGTGTATGCGCAATATTAAATTTTGCTCTTGCGTTGTGTGTGAATGAGGCCTTAAAAAGAACACATTAGTGATTATTTGCACCTGGAGTGCATTTCCTCAATGGAGCGGTCCCTCGGTGGCTTGGTTTGCTGCACTCTTTTTATTCAAGGATACACAGAATGCAACATGTAAAACAATCAACAACATTATACATCAAGACATTTAAATAATAATTTAAAACTATAAATAGCAAGTCAGTCAAGTGGTCTGATTCGCTTCCAGGAACACGGACTGTAACACCCCATCATCACTGCGTCATTCCTGATTCAGTTCAGAATCTTTCCACTGCTGCCATTAGCAGCAGCACACATTGTACCAACCCCAGGTTCCCTCCCTGGCAGAGTATCAACCAGCCTTTGATACGTCCAAGGTAAATAAAACTGTGGAACATTAAGGTAGAACGTGTTAACATATACTTTCAAGCTGTGGATGATATTCAGAGACATTTTCAAGTGGTCATATTGGATAAATACACATTTTTATAAGTCGATCTTTGACTGCAGCATTTTGCTGACGAGCAGGACCATCTTCGGGAAGGCCAATGGTTAAGTGTCCAGATACTAGGCTATTCTTTGACCTTCCAAAGTCCTTCTTGAACAATGGGGCCATTTAGGTGACCGAAATAATTTATAAAGAGCCATGTACCCTAACCTTTTCTTTTTACAGATTTATCACATTACATTTCACTATACAGTCGCAAAGCCAAACCTGTTTAACCAGTAAAAACAAGATTACGAAGGAAGAAAAGTGGAATGTCTGCATAACAATGCACACAATTAAGATGCAGCACTATGGTTAGGAAATTTATGACTCCACAGTAATTTTCTTAATCCTTTTTATACTTTCAGTACAGTGAACGGCAGGGAAGCAGACCCGTACTGGATAGTATAATTAAGAATTGTGAAGCAAGAAAATACATTTCTTCACAGGCATTTACCAAAACATTAAGGTACCATTACACATTGTGATTCATATAGAACCCAACCCAAGGTTTTTGTTCTAGGTCTTGAATGAATGGAAATTAATGAGAGTTCCAAGAAAGTTACTTCCTCTTATGTTGATCACACCCTATCACAACAAGCGCTGGAAGTGGTAAACGTTTTCTGTTGATGCGTCGCTGCCTGCTGTTTGCTAATGCGTTTCAATATTGCATCATCACTCTTTTGGATCTAATTCCTAATTTTATCCTCCAACATGTCAATTGTGTGGGGCTCGTTATGGTACACTCCTTTCTTCAAATAGAAAACCAAAAAGAATTCCGGGTTGGTATATCAGGAGGCTGGGGTGGGTGGCAACGGATTCTTTGATAAGACAGGATAAAAACAACCCTGGATTGACCCACATGGAATGTGGCATAACTCATCTTGCTAGAAGTAAGCGGTCTTGTTCCGTGGGAGTGCGATTCTTGTGGCTGTGCTGCCATTTCCAGCACATGCTCAACATAAGAGGAGGTACATTTATGGAAATTCTCCCTTTCTTTTGTTTATAATCTATAACAAAAGCTTTGGGTTCAGGTATTACCACCCATTTGTAAATAAAGTTTTGTTTGATATTTTTGTTGCATTAGTGAAATTGTGTATAAATTAAATAAATCAAAAAGGTTAAATTAATGGCAATGTCTCCCAAAGACCATGTATCACACACACATTGTGGTGGAGGGCACAAAATGAGATTAAACGCCACCACAAGCAGTTCTCTGAATTGCTGGGATGTGTAAATGACGTCTGTGATAATAAAATTTATTATTTGTTGTGTGGAGGCTTTTAATTAAATTTCTTTGCCCTCTACCACAACTTAAATGAGTATTGATTTTCTATAGGGGTAAAGCATTAAGCTGCAACTGGTGACGGCCTATGTCCTGCTGACAAGGGCACAATAAGTCCGAAACAGCTGTACAGGAGTTGCTGTGGCTCGTTGCATAAACCTGACCTTTGTAAGTAAAAAAAAAAAAACACCTAGCATGGCACGGGTAAGTGGGTCCTGTGTGAAAACAGACACAGGATGCAAAAAAAAATAAAAAATTGCAAACATCATTTGCATGTTTTACCCAGAGTTCCTTGCTGCATATGGGGAATGTAGCACATGAGCTCTGTAAGCAGTTCTCTGAATTGCTGGGATGTGTAAATGTCTTCTGCAATAATATATATACTGCATATGTCTTTGTAGATCCATTCTCTGAATCATTACCAGCAGTTTCTTCTTTTTGTATCATTCATTTGTTTAAAGATAAGTTTCACACACACGTAGTATGACTCAATCTATAGGGCCAGTTCTAGATATTACAGTCTTTAGTGGATGTATACATGTGAATCTAATCATTTACACATGGGTAGTAATATATTAATCTTTGAGAATTACATAAGACTTTTTTGCAGCACAATTAATCTTTTTTTTGTTAAACACTCAGTCAGTGCAGGTTATACATTCTCCTTTTCACAGCACACAGGTACGCTTTCTGGCAGATTTATGTACAAACTGCTTGTGCTTACATGACTTTCATCCTGATTAGGACAAGCAGACAAAAGAATCCTGGACTGTATGAGTGTGCATTATGAATTCCACAACACTACTTGCAAGTATTTATGAATTATTATATATACACAGGTCTATAAAAAGTAAGAAAAAAAAATGCATTTGCCAAACTTTGGGACAACTATCCTACAGGCAGGATCCTCTTTACCTTATGTACCGTTATGATTCAGGTTTCTGTTTACTAATTGCAAAGTGCTGCAGAATATATTGGTGCAATACAAATACCAAATAACTATTCCACCTGAGTGGCTAACAGTGGCTCGCCAAAGGAACAATTGTGAGCAGTTATATATTTGCACCTTGCTATTAAGCACTCTATTCCGACTGAGCCGCTACACTACACGCTCGAGTTGGAATATTTGAGAACTGTTCGTAGATACCAGCAGCGTCATCACATGCCACGGCTAATATTATCACGTGGAGTCCAGAAGACGCCATGGAGCCAAACACTACCTTGAGGAGCTCCTGTGTATTTTGGTTAAGTTGGCGTTGCAGAAGAGCCCTTGGAAATATTGGTTCCATTGCATGCCGCCAGAGGAGACTCCTTGCCCTCCGCACCATGCAAAATCACTAAACACTAGAGTTGTGCATTAGTTTTGTAATGAATCTCAATCCGTTACGAATTTTGTTAATTAATATTTCGGAAGTACTTCCGAATAACAAATTGATTTCATCTGAATTGAAAAAAAAATTAATGAAATGGTATAAAACGAATTTGATTAGTTCTACTGTTTCACAAGAGAACCATTGATGAAATGATTCCTGAGCAGGATTTGATTCATTGGGGTTTTATTTAGTGATCAAATCGATATCAAATATCGTCTCGATCCCAACTTACATTGCATACAAATAAGTCTGAAAGCAAACGACATTATGAAACTAATCAGATTTGATTGTTTCACAAAGGACCCTGTCCCTGTAAATTGTGGTGCTGAATCTGTTGTCAGCACCACAGGCCAATGGACAGCTCAATATTTAACCCTAGCTTGCCTTTTAACCGCAGAATTTGATTTATAGGGGCTTTATTCAGTGATCCAGAATTCAAATCGATATCAAATAGATCCCAAAATTACAATGTTTTTTTTAAGTGATCCGAGATACCAAACGAAATAAGGAAACAAAACTAAATTACGAGACTACTTTATTTGGAAACGAAAACTTTTTTCAGCCGTGCACACCTCTACTTAACACCGGGGTCTGAGAACCGGTATTTCTTTGCAGAAGAGCACCTTGAGCCAAGATCAATGGGCCACGATTGATTGGCTCGCTCATCTCTTCCTAGCTACAAATTAATGGCTCCTACAAACACTTTAGGAGCCATTGGTTTACAGTAAGCATCTACAACATTCAGGCCACAAGCAAAGCAAGTGACAACTGACAGACAAACAATGCACTGACTGAGCGGCGCGGAGGGCTATCCTGTTGGATGGCTCTATGCTCGCAGCGATCTCTCCCGCCTCCAGCACGCCGCAGGGTCCCAAGGGGGACCAAGAAACTTTGAGAAGGAATAACTCCTTTTTTCTCCCAATTATCTAGGTCAGTAAAAAAACATAGATCTATTTAAAAAGGAAATGCCCTTGTTTTGCCCTTAAGAGTGGTATTTTAACAGCCCAGTTGGAATAAGGCCCCTTTAAGGCAGAATCCTGACCTCCACATGGCACCTGTCCGCATTACCTGCTTTTGGGAGCTTGGGTACACCTATCTTTTAGGCTAAGACCTTTCATTTTTTAAAAGGTACCCGCCCGGTGCCAGTCTGCATGATCATATGTTCACAGGGTATCCGTACAACTTAAACATGTATTTTAATTCCTTTTTGCCCACTAATTACAACACTGACTAGTTCATGCCATGTTTTCTTGGTAGGCCTTATGGAAAAAATTCCTTTCTTCCCATCTATTCCACCTTTTAATTAAGTGTGGGTCTACCAGACTAGAAATAGCATCGACATAACAGAGGGCTTCTTATACTGACAAAACTATGAATCAAAAGACATAGAAAGACAAAAATAAATCCACTTTTATTCCAAACTGTGTTTAAAAAGTTTTATATTTAGACAGACAATTGCGCAGTAATTACATATTTTGGAGAGGATGCCGTTTGGCAGGGGATAAGTTGTTCAGATGAACATTGCAATTACTCGCAACTTCCTTTTCTATATTATTTAAAATTGTAATTAAATCTGCATTCCCCCCCTAAATGCCTCACTTATCCAGAAAAGAAGATTGATGGCTTCCCTGTTCAAAGTAATAAAAGCAGAGCCACTGATCTTGCATCATCTCTTTTTTTTTTTTCTTTATATATGTAGCTTTATACTTTCCTCACTAACCGTGCATGAACATAGAAGGAAATGTTTGTGAAGAGGTGATCCACAGGTAGTAAGAAGCTGGAAGGCCGTTTGTGAAGAGAAGCCAGTAACCAGGAGAGGAAGAAACATTACTGTTTGCGAAACCTAAAGCTGGAACAAAATGTCACGTCCCTTCCATTGGGGACCTCTTTAGAGAACTGTGAGAAATGAAGAGTTTCCCATGACCTGCCATGAACAAGGATCCCAGTCATTAAGCGGTTTCCCGGGAACGGGAATTACAGAGTTGCCCGAGTGCCAACCGGAGTGAAGACTGTATTAATATTAATATTCTGTGCTTTTCATAAGAAAATGATCTTTGCACTGGTATTTTAAGTCAAGCCGTGACTGAGGGCGTATGGGCCTACAACATACGGAACCTAGGGGTTATTAAAGAGCAACAGTGTTTACCGAAGTTGTGAACATCAGTGGAAATCACCTAAGAAATACGGACTCCAAAAACCTTGTGTTAGTTGATTCTGTTGATGTAAAATCACGTCACACACTAAAATACCCCCCACGAAAAAACCCTTACCCCATCTCTTACAATGTAGAGAGTGGCGCATTCCGCCTCTTTCTCACTGTGAGCAGCGGGAGACTGGAAGTTCCAGTGTCCCCCTGAGCCGCAGTCACAGTTCCTGCACAATCCTGCAAGGGCGCACTTTACCCCATGGAGTCCTATGGACTCCAGGAGCCGATACCAGCAGCGCTCTGCTGATAGTTTTATTCTGAGGCCAGTTGGCAGTAAAGCAGCTGGGTCAGAATATATACACGTTACTAGGGAGCCAATAAGAGAAATCAGATCACAATGATTGTTTTCCCTTACTGTCTCGCTTTTAGCATCATCAGTGGAATAAGGCCCGTAAAAGGAAAGGAGTGACCCAGAAATCTCTTGAAGGGTTATATTTCCCAAAACATCTACAGGTTGAGCACGCCTCTAGAAACGGAAATACTCAAACAAGCCAAGCTTTCCTGAGACTTTTGGACATGCGCTGCAGCGCCCGCCGCCCATCACTCACATCCTGCTGCTTCTGCCTGTTCCTCCTGATATGCCGATGTGTTCAGTATTCCTAGAGTGATGTGCTGCCGGGCACCAATGAGAAACATGCTTCCGTCACTGGCGCTGCGCTGCGCAGCGTGTCGTGCCCCTCACAGTCCAACTGCCACGTCCTTCGCTCCCCTCCGGGTGGAATCCTGGCAAGATTCCAACAAACGTAAAGATTCAGAAATCCAAAATGCTCGGATAGCAATGAGCATTTTGGATAAGGGGAGCGCTATGTGTACATAGATCTTGACACATTCAGTAGCTAATGCTGCTTCTCTACACTGGAGTCAGAGGTAGAGCAAATCCCTACATTATTTTCTATTTATTTTCTTATGTTTAAAATGACCCTTTCCCAAATCTTTTCACCTAAAAGTAAACCCCAATATCCAGCTCCTTACTAAATTTGTTAGGACGCGTCAAAAAACAAACCCCAAAACAGACAGACTAGTGGAGTAATGTCCATACTCCCCTTACGAATGCACCTTCACTGGACACAACACAAATAAAGGCTTGGCCACGTGCTGGAGATCCCTTTATTGGAGGGTAGCATGAGAACAGACACATGGCTTATTGTTGCACTGTGAAGTGCCATACAGATGCTTTTATGGAGACTTATTCCAGGAGGAAAAATGATAGTCTGTCTCAAGTACATCAAGTATAAAGCACTTTGGAATTGGGACTTGTCAGCCAAGCTTGAAATAGTTCATGTTATAAAACCCAGCAAATGCAATTGTCTGGATGGCATTTGTTTGACATTAGTAATAACATAACTAGTACAGAATTACGGAGATCTCGTTTACGCATTTATGCCCAGTATCTTAACTACAAAAAGGACCACCAGCAATTTCGTCTTGGCTTGATTTGATTAGTAAAGAGAAGAGATTGTCCACAAATTCATACACAACTAAATGGTTAAAACACAGGCCTGCAAATAAACTGTGGTGTGCCGCTGCCCAAAGTCCCTCATCCTCCACTATGCCACTGCCCAATGTCCCTCACCCTCCACTGTGCCACTGCCCAATGTCCCTCACCCTCCATCGTTTAAATTATTTTGTTGAGTTTTTGTGTTCCAATTTTTGGCCAAAAAAAGGGTTAAGCTCAGGGCTCGAGTCCTGCAGAAACACGTGGGAACGGCGTTCCTGCACTTTTTCTGCAGTGGGAACGCAGCAGGAACGCTGCTCCCGCGTTAAACTTTTCAAGTAGGCAGAGAGAGAAGCGCCCGCTCAATCACAGCTGCTCCAGAGCTCTCCTGGCCCACACTTCCGGCCTCGCGTCATTCAAAGACTTGCTGGCGTACTCAGGGGGCGCAAAAATCAAAATCCCTAGTTACTGATTAGGGCTTTTGATTTCTGCGCTCCCTCACTGGTGGAGCACTGCAGTCTGTGCATACAGATCGCATTTGCAAGGCGTTCCGCTGTTCAGACAGTGGGTCCAGCACACGGTGCACTCTGATGACGTATAGAGTGCCTGTAGGCGCCGGACTCACTGTCAGGTGGCCAGTGTGAGAGGAGACAGCCAGGGTCCCTCCCACCCAATCCATCAGATCAGGGTTCCTCCCACCCAGGCATCAGATGAGGCTTCCTCCCACTCAGGCCATCAAATCTCAGGGAGGGGAGGGACCCGACTCAGACCACCAAAGAGGGAAGCACGTGCCCCCCCATCTCTGCACACCTCTGCCCTTTGAAAGAAGGACCACCAGCATCAGTGATTTGGCGGCCCCCTCCCTGCACAGAAGGTAAACAGGAGAGGGGGCAAGAATTTACTAATTTCTGAATTTAGATTTTAAAATGTGTTTTTTTATTATTATTATTATTCTTTATAAAGCGCCAGCATATTCCGCAGCGCTGTACAATAAACACAGTATAGACAGGGTTACAATACATTGAACAACATTTGACAAACAGTACAGGAGGAGATGAGGGCCCTATTCCCGTAGGAACTCACAATCTGGGAGGATTGGGGTTGGAAACAGGAGGAGAGGACTGTAAGGTGAGAGTGATTGATGGTTGCGTCAGTGAGTTGGGTGGTAGGCTTCCCTAAATAGGAATGTTTTAAGGGAGCGTTTGAAGGAAGAGAAGTTAGGGGAAAGTCTGACAGTACGAGGGAGAGCGTTCCAGAGAGTGGGGGCTGCGCGTGAGAAATCCTGCAGTCTATCATGGGAAGAGGTGATGCGGGGAGACGCTAGGCGCAGGTCACTGTTTGACCTTAGGGAGCGGGCTGGGGTGTATTTGGTGATTAGTGAGGACAGGTAGTGGGGCGCTGAGTTAGTGAGGGTTTTGTAGGCAAGGATAAGGATTTTGAACTTAATTCTGCAGTGGATGGGGAGCCAGTGAAGGGACTCGGTTTTTTAATTGTACAGGGTTGGTTAGGTGTGTGTGTGGTTACATGTACAAGGCTGGTTAGGTGTGTGTGTTTAGATGCAGGAGTCTGGTTAGGTGTGTTTAGATGCATGAGTCTGGTTAGGTGCGTGTGTGTGTTTGTTTAGATGCATGAGTCTGGTTAGGTGTGTGTGTGTGTTTGTTTAGATGCATGAGTCTGGTTAGGTGCGTGTGTGTGTTTGTTTAGATGCATGAGTCTGGTTAGGTGCGTGTGTGTGTGTTTGTTTAGATGCATGAGTCTGGTTAGGTGTGTGTGTTTAGATGCATGAGTCTGGTTAGGTGTGTGTGTTTAGATGCATGAGTCTGGTTAGGGGTGTGTGTGTGTTTAGATGCATGAGTCTGGTTAGGGGTGTGTGTGTGTTTAGATGCATGAGTCTGGTTAGGGGTGTGTGTGTGTGTTTAGATGCATGAGTCTGGTTAGGGGTGTGTGTGTGTGTTTAGATGCATGAGTCTGGTTAGGGGTGTGTGTGTGTTTAGATGCATGAGTCTGGTTAGGTGTGTATTTAGATGCATGAGTCTGGTTAGGTGCGTGTGTGTGTTTAGATGCATGAGTCTAGTTAGAGGTGCGTGTGTGTGTTTTTAGATGCATGAGTCTGGTTAGGTGTGTGTTTAGATGCATGAGTCTGGTTAGGTGCGTGTGTGTGTTTAGATGCATGAGTCTAGTTAGAGGTGCGTGTGTGTGTTTTTAGATGCATGAGTCTGGTTAGGTGCGTGTGTGTGTTGGTGTGTGTGTGTGTGTGTGTTTAGATGCATGAGTCTGGTTAGGTGCGTGTGTGTGTTTAGATGCATGAGTCTAGTTAGAGGTGTGTGTGTGTGTTTAGATGCATGAGTCTGGTTAGGTGTGTGTGTGTGTGTTTAGATGCATGAGTCTGGTTAGGTGTGTGTTTAGATGCATGAGTCTGGTTAGGTGTGTGTGTGTGTTTAGATGCATGAGTCTGGTTAGGTGTGTGTGTGGTGTGTGTGTGTGTGTTGTGTGTGTGTGTGTGTGTGTGTGTGTGTGTGTGTGTGTGTGTGTGTGTGTGTGTGCATGCATGAGTCTGGTTAGGTGCGTGTGTGTGTTTAGATGCATGAGTCTAGTTAGAGGTGCGTGTGTTTAGATGCATGAGTCTGGTTAGGTGTGTGTGTGTTTAGATGTACGAGGCTGGTTAGGTGTGTGTTTCGGTTATATATATTGGGCGGTTAGGGTGTCGGTGCACATATAAATATGAGGGTGTGGGCGCACATAATGTTATGCAATAGGGGAGTGTAGGTGCACATATATGTATGTAGTGGGTTGTGTGGGCACACGTATATGAAAAGGTGTGTGGGCACACATACTAGGTACATGTATGTGTAGGCTCCCATATACAGTATGTATGTATGTATAAATATATATATATTTGTGTGTTTGTATCTCTGTATAGATAGACAGACAGACAAAAGCCCCGGCCTATTTTGCTTCCCAGTCCGGTCGTGGCTGGAGGACAGAGTGAAGTGGCAAGCAGACACATCACGTGCAGGCACTGGCTGCATGAAGTCACACAGTGCGACCCTGCACAGGCAATGTGGACCCCACTGCAGAGAACAGAAAAGGTAACTATGTCATGTAAAATTTTATGATTTATGTAATAGTTATATTCATTATAAACTGACTGGGATTATTTCCCTAATTTTTTTCATGGTAAAAAACTAAACTGACAATAGGGTCTATTCATAAAGCACCGTAATTTCAGTGCTTTGATTTTTGCCTTACTTTGCAGATTCCACTTCACCAAAAATATAGTGAATTCACTATTTAGAGAATTGTCATTATATTTTGCAGAAATTGGAGTTGCTGAAGCAGTTATCGGTGTCGGCAAAAACCGCCAAACTGCAAAAAAACAACAAAAACACCGGAACTCTATTCTTTTAATAGGTGTTTAAAATAATAAAAATGCATTAAATAATAAACAAGGTCCTTTAAAAATAATAAAAGGGCCAATTATAGAATTAAAAAAAAAAGTTTAAAAAAATTGGGAAACAAAACTTTCATCTTATAAATACAAAAAGATGTTCAAAAAAGAGTTTTTGCTGAAAATGAAAAGAATAAATGGTCTTTAAATTTTTTTTGAAAACCGATATTACATTTAATCCTATGTTAAATATATATATATATGCATGCCTGCATTTTTTTCAGGTAGTGGGGATAGTGGAAATCTTGGGTGAGTTCCCTCACTTTTTTTCCCAGGACTTGACCCCTGGTTAAGCTCCCTTGCCATACTACCAAGGCAAATCTCTAATCGGAGAGTTCTAACTAGTCCCCTAAATGAGGTTTTGCATTTGTGATACGGTAGGGGAGCTTAACCTTTTTTTGAGCAAAAAGATTAACAAATAAGCAATGAGCTCAAACATTCTTCCTTGCTTTATTTACTGGCAATATTTACTATATAAAGATTACACCGCTTCCGTATCTATAGATGTATTACAGGAGGATTGGAGAATATAAACCATTGTTTACAGTCTGGGAACCATATCTGCTAAATATTCAAAGGTAATTTAATCAGGCCAGTTAAAATAGAAATTTCCACTAGGGGTCATTCTGATCTCTTTAATAGTAACTGAGGATTTCAATGCATTTGTCCAATTACTCACCGCTGATAAACACTGGACGTCTTTCACGAAAGCACTTGTTCTGACCTATTTTCAGGTTGTGAGATTTCTATTTTAAAAGACTGGAAAAACTAATTTCTGAGTGAAAAGTATGGGTAATTTTTTGACAAGGTGGGAGGCTTAATATGTTTGTTTGTTTTTTAGTCCTTTCAGGGCAGCACGAGAAAGTAGGTCACATATTTAGTATGATAGCGTTATTAGCCTGGCAAATTTGGCGATGCCTGTTTATGTTACAAACCAAACACCCGCCAGCTTCCCCAGGTTTCTTCCACAAGTGTCTTTAGAGCACTGGAGAGAAATCAAGGGGTTAAAACACAGCCTTTATTAAAAGGTTATGTTTTTAACCTCTTGATTTCTCTCCAGTGCTCTAAAGACACTTACACACTGTTATTCTCCAGGGTTACCCCCTTATCCAGTCAGGTCACTGGAAACTTCTTCTGATTTACCAGGAATCTGCATGAATTCATAATCACACTACCTAGAAATACTGAATTTGGTTTTTGGATTCTTCCACAAGCCTTTATCTCTTAGAGATTGGAGGAAATAAATGACAATTGCTGAATCTGTACACCCGTTATCCAGATATGCTACACTCAGCAACAATGTATCTCCAATGTGTGCAAATGCAAAGTGTTCTATAGCATCAAGGCATGAATAAAAATGGCAACCTGGCATTACACATAAAATTGCATATCGCGCATTTATATATATTTCTTAAAGGAGTATTGATTTGCCCTACGGGTTAAGCATCAAATAGCAACGAGTCACGGCCTATCTCCTTCTAATGAGGGCATAATAAGCCTGAAACAGCTGTCCAGGAGTGGCTGTGACTCGTTGCATAACCTGACCTTTGCTAAAAAGCCATGTAGTATGGCATGGCACTGGCAAGGAGGGTTCTGTGTTAAAACAGACCCAGGATGCAAAGAAATGAGAAATTATGGACTTCATTTGCATGTCCTTCCCAGAGTTCCTTGCTGCATATGGGAAATGTAGCACATGAGCTCTGTAAAGCAGCTCTCTGAATTGCTGGGATGTGTAAGTGTCTTCTACAATTAAAAACTTGATTATTTGCTATGTGGGGAGGCTTTTAATCTCACTTTTTGCCCTCCACCATAATATATATCCAGGAAGGATACATTGAGATTTCTCTCGTTTTCAAGTATGTCCTGGAGATATATATATATATATATATATATCTCCAGGACATACTTGAAAACGAGAGAAATCTCAATGTATCCTTCCTGGTAAAATAATAAATATATATTAGTGTTTATAATTGCAGAAGCCACTTGCACATCACAGCAATTCGATGAATTGCATCCCAGAGCTCCTGTGCCACATTCCCCGTATGCAGCAAGGAATTCTGGGTAGGATATGCAAAGGACATGTCTCACTTTTCTGCATCCTGGGCCTGGTATTAAACAGAACCCTAAAATCAATGCTATGCCACACTGTGGCTTTCTAGCAGAAATAAGGTTTATGCAACTCATGTAATTGGGCAGACTAGATGGGCCGAAAGGTTCTGATCTGCCGACATTTTTCTATGTTTCTATGCAACTGGTCAAAGCCACTCCTAGGACAGCGCTGCTTCGGGTTTGTTGGACCCTCATCAGCTTGGAGCTAGGCATGATGACCAGTTGCAGTGGATGCTTGGGACCTGTAGGGCAAATCAGTATCTACAAGGGTTGTGGTGGAGGACAAAAAGCGAGATAAAGCCTCCACACATAAATATAAATATATACAGTGACAAGAAAAAGTATGTGAACCCTTTGGGATTACGTGGAGTATTGCATGAATTGGTCATAAAATGTGCTCTGATCTTCATCTAAGTCACAACAATTTGAAAAACACAGTCTGCTTAAAATAATATAACACAAACATTATATGTTTTCATGTTTTTATTGAACAGAACATGTAAACATTCACAGTGCAGGGTGGAAAAAGTATGTGAACCTTTGGACTTAATAACTGGTTGACCCTCCTTTGGCAGCAATAACCTCAACCAAACGTTTCCTGTAGTTGCAGATCAGACCTGCACAACGATCTGGAGTAATTTTGGACCACTCCTCTTCAGAAAACTGTTTCAGTGTAGCAATATTCTTGGGAATCGCTCTCTTAAGGTCATGCCACAGCATTTCAATCGGGTTGAGGTCAGGACTCTGACTGGGCCACTCCAGAAGGCGTATTTTGTTTTGTTGAAGCCATTCTTTTGTTGAATTACTTGTATGCTTCGGGTCATTGTCCTGTTGCATCACCCATCCTCTGCGGAGCTTCAGTTGGCGGACACATGGTCTTATGTTTTCCTGCAAAATGTCTTGATAAACTCTGGAATTCATTTTTCGTTTTCGTTTTTTTATTATTATTTATTTACCCTATTTCCTTTCCCACATACAAGTAGAGGCTTTTAAAGGACAGCTAAATGTGTGAATGCAAGTTTTTAATTTGAATCAAAATATTGTAGCACTCAATCCTTAGAAAAGTCATCAGCTGTCACCATCCCCCACCTCTGAGATTGAAAAGGCCAGAAAATATTAAAACCATTCAACAATGAGATATTAGACAAACCATGCCCCATTTACACCAATAGATTGACAAAACAATGCTTTTACCTAGATCATCTTGACCTGCAGTTTGCATGTCTGCTTCAGCACCACCACAGCTTGCTTTGTAGTCAAAAAAAACTCCTCCGTTTTATGGTACAGCAAGGACAGATGTCGGAATTTAATATTATATGCCGTACATGCCCATAATAATCACCTGAAAATAAGACCGCAACGCTCTTGTGTTGTGCTGCAGCAAAGGTTATTTTTTTTTTTACATTAGCAGCTCTGTGCTTCGAGCATCCTAAAGCGAGCGGTCACCGGGTGTCTGCAAATGGATAATCCCAGGGAACGGAACGGCCAAGAACAACGTATAGCACCCTAGCTCAAGTAAAACATCAAGCCGACGGCTGGAGCTGCCCATGACAATGGCTTAAAATCTTACACCGCTATCACAACCTGCTTGCGGTTCGGATGCATACTTTGTAGGAGTTAATTTGACCCTACGTAGATGAGAACCTGCTATTCCAACCTAGCTCATCCTCTTAATGAGGTTGTATTCAATAACTGTATACAGACTTTTAAAACCTGGTGTTGAGTGATTTTGCAAAATCACATAAAACCTCCAATCCCAGCAGAAAATCCCATACCGTGGTGCAGAGCGCGGCACGCTCCACCACTTCCTCTGGCCATGAGCAGAGGGAGACTAGGAACAAATAGGTACCATGTCCCTTTCGGAGGGCTCACAAAAAGGTACACGCAGGGCTTCAAGGAGTCCTATGGACTCCAGAAGCAGATACCCACAGCCAGTGGTGTATTTTGGCCTAGGCCAACAAGGCCTAGGCCGGCACTTTCCAGGGGGCGGCGCCCCACACTGGTGGCCCCACCCCTAAAAAGTATTTTGCCAGGAAGGATACATTGAGACTTCACTAATTTTCAAGTATGTCCAGGGTAGGCAAGGCCTAGGCTTTCACTTTCCAGGGGGCAGCATAAAACCTCATCACTAAGTGGGTTACGCACAGAGCACCAAAATGAAGCCAACATTTTGGTGTTCTGTAGTTCCCTGCACGTCGGGGAATAAAATTTCCCCACCCTCCAGTGAATTCACCGTTCACCGCAGGGTCCCCAAAGTGCATGAAGTCGGCCGCTGAATGCTGCCACCGCAAACCCGTGGCCTGCTGTCTTCAAAAGAACTACTGAACGAAAATGTCTGGAATTTACATATAAGATCCTATGATTGATAATAAAAAGTTCTGTTACAGAAAAAAGAAAAATCGCTATTAAAAAAAAGGGGGGGAAATTTTGCTGAAAAATTACTAAGAGGTACTAAAAAAAAAACAAAAAAAAAACAAAGACTTTCTGCAGATTAAAATAATATATGGTTTATTAGATATTGCATAAAAATGGGAATATTTTTAACATTGAAACCTATGGGGTTCGCCTGAATAAACCTGCTGATTGAAACCACCAAACATCAGGGCATTTCACTGTCATTTCTCTGCTGTTTGGTGTTCTCTGAATAGATTAACCATTACTTCTCTATGGGGATTTGCAATGCCTTCAAACAGCACCGTACTTGCTGGCAGTTTGCCAAACTTGTGTATGAGCATATCACAGAGCAGCGGTGTACTTAGCGGAGTGGCGGAGGGCAGGCCGCCACAGGTACCAGTGATTATTTGGGTGTCATTAGGGGTACTAGGAGGTACTAGGAGGTGCCACTGTCACTGTGTGTCAGCTTTGAGCTGTGTTCTCAAACAACGAGCAGCGGAGCAGGGCGTTTGCATACGGAATAAAATTGAATAGAATAAAAATCCCCCTCTCCTCCCTCCATAGCTCCTCCCCTGCCCCGCAGCAGCTCTAGGAGAGGGGAGGGGGATGTGATTTGTGTGCAGAGAGAGAAGATGACCGTAAACGGCAGGTAAAGGGGGGGGGTATCGGCAGAATATGAAGCCCTGTCTGCTTATTGCTGTTTAAAGGGGACCTTTCCTTAACCAGCACTGCAGTGATAGAAATTTGTCATTGAGCTGCCTGGCTCCTGGTGAGGCTGCGTCCGTGCAGGTCACGCGGACCGGCCAGTCAGGTGGTACTGAGTCTCAGTACCACCTGACTGGCTGAACCACATAGCTGGCCTGCCCTTTCGTTAACACGGACTCTCACTCTATTCTGGACTGAACACCCACCGGGAAGGGAATCAAAGCCATGGTGCACCCTCTGGCAGTGGCACCCCACTGCTGACAAGATGGCTCCACGCACAGGCACAGCCGCGATCCTAACGTGGCCTGGAGGGACCTCCTGCTGAGTCCGTACACAGTTCCTGCTGACTCTGCACACAGCCCTACCGCGGACGGAGGCCGGTAAATATAGAATAAATAACTGCTGTGTGCTCATATACACTCGGTTTGCTGGGAGTTTTATTGCTGTGGATTCTGTGATACACACTGCATATCACTGAGATTTATTGCCCTGGAGCTCTGGATACGCTCATACACACTGCACAATACTGTGAGTTTTATTGCTGTGCAGTTCTGATATGCTCATACACACTGCACATTTCTGTGGGTTTTATTGCTGTGCAGCTGTGTGATACACTCCTATGCAGTGCACGTTTCTGTGGATTTTATTGTTCAACCAATTAGAGCGGCTGGGATCCCGCTTACTTGACATGCGTGGCTGTTCTTTGTAAAAATGCTTGAATTTAAACATTTCATAATTTTATTTATCTCAATAGATACATTTGAAATGGTATACAAAATATACAAGTAGAGACACTTGGTATCCACTTTTAATATAAAGAGAGGAAAAGGCGGAGGTCTAAGAGGAAAAGGTGGAGCTTAAAGAGGAAGGGTGGAGTTTAACCAGGAAGAGGTGTGCCCTTGACGGGAAGGGGTGCCTCAAATTTAAATTAGGGGGTGCCTGAGGTTAGTCAGGCCTACGGCAGCACAAAACCTAAATACACCACTGCCCACAACTGCTAGTATTTGCCTGCAGGTCAGAATTACTCTGAGCCCAGCCGCGTTGGAATAACAGATAAAAGGAAACCGTAAGGGAAATCTCCTAGTGTACTTTGTACTCGTGCAAATGCTTGCCGCTATCCAAGAGGCTGGGGCTGCTAGCAGAATGAATCAAGAGCATTCCACTAGCATTCCCCTCTGGCTGTCCGCGTGGTCCAAGCACCAGCTGGCCACGTCACATGGTCCTCCGAGCAGTCAACGGGCTGTGACATGACCTCCAGCCGTGCTCTCGCGATTGCCACGAGATCAAGGCTGCAGGCCGCGTCACAGCCCGGCGACCGATCGGATGACTGGGTTTTTTGCCTTCTTTTGGATCAAAAGCAGTAGGTGATGTGTGAAAGGCTGAACCTGATGGACACATGTCTTTTTTCAGCCTATACATCTATGTGACGCAGCCAGCCGGCGCTCGGACCATGCGGACATCCGGAGGGGGTGCTAGCAGAAAGCTCTTAATGCATTCTGCTAGCATAGAGGTCCGTGCGTGGGGAACGCATAGAGGTCCGTGCGTGGGGAACGCATAGAGGTCCGTGCGTGGGGAACGCATAGAGGTCCGTGCGTGGGGAACGCATAGAGGTCCGTGCGTGGGGAACGCATAGAGGTCCGTGCGTGGGGAACGCATAGAGGTCCGTGCGTGGGGAACGCATAGAGGTCCGTGCGTGGGGAACGCATAGAGGTCCGTGCGTGGGGAACGCATAGAGGTCCGTGCGTGGGGAACGCATAGAGGTCCGTGCGTGGGGAACGCATAGAGGTCCGTGCGTGGGGAACGCATAGAGGTCCGTGCGTGGGGAACGCATAGAGGTCCGTGCGTGGGGAACGCATAGAGGTCCGTGCGTGGGGAACGCATAGAGGTCGTTCCGTGGGGTACGCATAGAGGTCTGTGCGAGGGGTATACAGTGAGGTCTGTGCGAGGGGTATACAGTGAGGTCTGTGCGAGGGGTATACAGTGAGGTCTGTGCGAGGGGTATACAGTGAGGTCTGTGCGAGGGGTATACAGTGAGGTCTGTGCGAGGGGTATACAGTGAGGTCTGTGCGAGGGGTAACAGTGAGGTCTGTGCGAGGGGATACAGTGAGGTCTGTGCGAGGGGATACAGTGAGGCTGTGCGAGGGGTATACAGTGAGGTCTGTGCGAGGAACAGTGAGGTCTGTGCGAGGGGTATACAGTGAGGTCTGTGCGAGGGTATACAGTGAGGTCTGTGCGAGGGGTATACAGTGAGGTCTGTGCGAGGGGTATACAGTGAGGTCTGTGCGAGGGGTATACAGTGAGGTCTGTGCGAGGGGTATACAGTGAGGTCTGTGCGAGGGGTATACAGTGAGGTCTGTGCGAGGGGTATACAGTGAGGTCTGTGCGAGGGGTATACAGTGAGGTCTGTGCGAGGGGTATACAGTGAGGTCTGTGCGAGGGGTATACAGTGAGGTCTGTGCGAGGGGTATACAGTGAGGTCTGTGCGAGGGGTATACAGTGAGGTCTGTGCGAGGGGTATACAGTGAGGTCTGTGCGAGGGGTATACAGTGAGGTCTGTGCGAGGGTATACAGTGAGGTCTGTGCGAGGGGTATACAGTGAGGTCTGTGCGAGGGGTATACAGTGAGGTCTGTGCGAGGGGTATACAGTGAGGTCTGTGCGAGGGGTATACAGTGAGGTCTGTGCGAGGTATATACAGTGAGGTCTGTGCGAGGGGTATACAGTGAGGTCTGTGCGAGGGTATACAGTGAGGTCTGTGCGAGGGGTACAGTGAGGTCTGTGCGAGGGGTATACAGTGAGGTCTGTGCGAGGGGTATACAGTGAGGTCTGTGCGAGGGGTATACAGTGAGGTCTGTGCGAGGGGTATACAGTGAGGTCTGTGCGAGGGTATACAGTGAGGTCTGTGCGAGGGGTATACAGTGAGGTCTGTGCGAGGGGTATACAGTGAGGTCTGTTCGAGGGGTATACAGTGAGGTCTGTGCGAGGGGTATACAGTGAGGTCTGTGCGAGGGGTATACAGTGAGGTCTGTGTGAGGGGTATACAGTGAGGTCTGTGTGAGGGGTATACAGTGAGGTCTGTGTGAGGGGTATACAGTGAGGTCTGTGTGAGGGGTATACAGTGAGGTCTGTGTGTGGTAGATGTATTTGAGGTCTGTGTGGGGTAGAGGTATTTGAGGTCTGTGTGGGGTAGAGGTATTTGAGGTCTGTGTGGGGTAGAGGTATTTGAGGTCTGTGTGGGGTAGAGGTATTTGAGGTCTGTGTGGGGTAGATGTATTTGAGGTCTGTGTGGGGTAGATGTATTTGAGGTCTGTGTGGGGTATACATGTGTCTGAGGTGAGGTCTGGCATGTTTGGTCAGGGTGTGCGCAGGCTCATGAAGGGGTTAAATGGGGAGTCTGGCCATACATTTCAATAATAAACATAAACTGGACAGGCTTTCAGCAAAAACCCTAAATTATTTATTGGAAACGGTCACATGACATTAAATAAAAGTATCGGAACTTGTACTCGGTCTTTAAAAAGTGGTAAATCCCTAGTAGAAATGGAATTTGAAATCTCCACGTGATTGATTAATCACCTTTCAGTCGCAGTCAGGTTGGAGAGATGGAGAGATGGAGAGATGGGTAGTGGGAGGCAGATACACACGTACACACATGTATGTTATTTCCTACTCTTGTACAGCAACGTCTGGAAAATCTCTTCAGTTTCTCAGACAATGAGAACGTCAAATGCTTACACAAAGGACGACTTTTAAAACACTGTTAGTTAAACACTAGGCAGAATTATGCCCAATTCGTTGTTACCAAATGCTGCTCAGCAATGGTACATTTTAAACCAGGCGGGGGCAGAGCTGTCAGCCTTTCATGTAAAAGTCTTATTTTGAGGGTTATTGTTGAATTCCTTTAAAAGAAACTCGAGAGAAAAACAGAATGAATAAAAAAATTAACCCCTGACAACACTTGAGCAGTTTATGCGCCAAACGTTGAATTTCACCGTTGAGTGAAATTTCAGGGCAGTTCGTTAAAAAAATATATATATATTTTTACGGTGCAGTTCGGTGGTAATGAAATTGTCCCATAGAAAAATAATGGTTCATCAATTTAACAGAACGCTGAACTGAGCCGAAAACCCTGTATGTTCAGTTCGACAGGTTTAAACGGGTGAATCCCATAGGATTCAATGTAGAGAAGTAATATTTTTAAAAAACGGTTCCTTTCATTTTCAGTAAAACCCCATTTTTTTATGTTTTAGAACACCTTTTTGTATTTTTTTTTAACCAAATTTTTGTTTCCCAATTTTTCTCTTAAAAGGCCTTTTCTTTATTCTGTAACAGACCCTTTCCATTATTTTTTTAAATAACTTTTTAATTATTTTAGACACATTTTAATCATTTTTTTTATTGGTTTAAACACTATTACAATAGTAGAGTTCGATGGAGTTCGCCAAAGCCTATTCTGTGACATTCTCCAACTTTTTCATAAAGCTTGGGCGACTCCATCTTCGGTGCACTACGTTGACCATTCGGTGAACAGTGAATTCACCGTACTGTTGGCAAAATGTAATCGCCGAAGTGAAAAGCACTGAACATTTGGTGCTTTGCGAACAGACTATTTTTTTATTTTCGCCACGGTCATACTTCCCCAAAAGGGTGCTGCCAGAAATATGGCATTGGCATCGAGGTGGGGCTAGAAGAAAATAGAAAGTATATTTTTACCTTTATATCCCTTTCCACACCCAGCCAATTGTCTGCATCTCAAATACTTTAGCTCTTTGTTTTTGACCAGGATGGACCAAAATACAGCAAGACGGTATGATAGGCGCCAATTGACAAAATACAGCAAGACGGTATGATAGGCGCCGATTGACAAAATACAACAAGACGGTAGGATAGGCTCCGATTGACAAAATACAGCAAGACGGTATGACTGGCGATTGACAAAATACAGCAAGACGGTATGATAGGTGCCGATTGACAAAATACAGCAAGACGGTATGATAGGTGCCGATTGACAAAATACAGCAAGACGGTATATGATAGGTGCCGATTGACAAAATACAGCAAGACGGTATGATAGGTGCCGATTGACAATACGGCAAGACGGTAAGATAGGTGCCGATTGACAAAATACAGCAAGACGGTATGATAGATGCAAGACGGTATGATAGGTACCGATTGACAAAATACAGCAAGACGGCATGATAGGTGCCGACTGACAATACAGCAAGATGGTATGCTAGGTGTCGATTGACAAAATACAGCAAGACGGTATCATAGGTGCCGACTGACAAAATACAGCAAGATGGTATGCTAGGAGTCGATTGACAAAATACAGCAAGACGGTATGATAGGTGCCGATTGACAAAGTACGGCAAGACGGTATGATAGGTGCCGATTGACAAAATACGGCAAGACGGTATGATAGGTGCTGATTGACAAACTACAGCAAGACGGTACGATAGGTGCCGACTGACAAAATACAGCAAGACGGTACGATAGGTGCCGATTGACAAAATACAGAAAGACGGTATGATAGGTGCTGACTGACAAAATACAGCAAGACGGTATGATAGGTGCCGACTGACAAAATACAGCAAGACGGTATGATAGATGCCGATTGACAAAATACAGCAAGACGGTATGATAGGTGCAAGACGGTATGATAGGTGCCGATTGACTAAATACAGCAAGACGGTATGATAGGTGCCGATTGACAGCCTTCGGTGCAGACGGCCACATAGAAGAGAAGTTAACGAGGCAGAGGAACAATTTATCAGCATGGCCACTTAACTTTAGTCATTGCGGCTCGAGTACCCATTTAAATAGAGCATTGCAAGAGGTAGGCAAATAAAGTCAGGCAAGGGAAACATTTAAATCAATCCAGGCCAAGATTGTAATTCGTGTTCTGGGTTAGGAAGAAGTCCCGGCTGACTTGCATATCCTTACAGCCTACACAATGTTAAAATACTGCGGCAAGAAATAACGCCGGTGAAGTTGGGAATTAACAATTGAAAGGGAAATCGTACCTTTGGATGAAATGACAGCTACGGATTCTTATCAATAGGCATTTGAGTCTGAATGAAATGCAAGGCTGTCCTGGCATGGCACGCAAATGACCCATATCCCATTGTTCCCATTCAAAGGACACAAGAGCGTGAATGTGCTCACATGGCATCCAGAGAAAAAGTGGAGGTTTATACATTCCTGTTGGTTTTCACTGCAAACCTCAACTTTGTAAATATTTCAGTAAGACTCCCCAGGTTTAAGTAAAAATGGAAGATTCACCAAAAAAGCAGCAGATAAACTCGAAAAGCAAATCTTACCTTCTTACCTCCCATTGTACAGCGCTACAGAACTTGTTAGCGCTTTATAAAAACTTGTAACTGTACCTATACACAATACTTAAAAACTCTACATTAGGGCTTCTCTCCCTTTTTTCCAGGTCTCCTCTTCACTTCAATCACCAATGATCACCCAACAACGTCTCACACACCCATGTATGTATAAAGTGGCTACTGAGCGTGTAAATCACAATCACTAGAGGGATTATTCAAAGAGCACCAAAATAACACCGACATTTCGTCGCTCTCTCATTCCCCGCACTTCGGGGAATCAAATTCCCCAACCCTGCAGTGAATTCAGCATTCACCATAGGGTCCCCCAAAGTGCAGGGAAAATCCGCTGCAAAACCTGCCCATTTAAAAAAATAAAAATAAGACACAATACCGCCGAAATTATCATGTTTGGTCTGCTGAAAAAAGCCAACGTACGGTTAAAAAAAAAATAAAAAACAATGAAAGTGTCAAAATTTAAAAGCGGTTTGCAAAAAAAACTACTGAACGAAAACGTCTGGAATTAACGGTCCTATGAATAATGTTAAAAAGGTCTGTTACAGAAAAAAAAGCGCTATTAACCACTTCCATGCGGAGGACGCGCTCAGCGCGTCCTCCGCATGGCTCCTGCTGTGCGGAGGACGCGCTGAGCGCGTCCTCCCTTTGGGGTCAGCTAGGGATGCACCGATACCGATACTAGTATCGGTATCGGGGCCGATATTGCCGTTTGCACGAGTACTTGTTACTCGTGCAAACGGCCCGATACATCCCGCCGATACCGGAAGCCGGCGCTGGGCTGGCTTGCCAGTATCCGCGGGGCTGGGGAAGCTAGCCGCGTGCATGAAAAGCACGCGGCCAGCGTTCCCCTCCGGCGCGCCAAATACTCACCCTTCCTGAAGGTCCGGTCGCTGGGCAGTGATGCGTTCCCGCAGCCACTGGGCGCTCCTGTGACGCTGCCTCTCGGCTGGAGGCAGCGTCACAGATGCGCCTGGCGGCCACGTGACCGCATCACTGCCCAGAGACCGGAACTTCAGGAAGGGTGACTATTTGGCGCGCCGGAGGGGAACGCTGGCCACGTGCTTTACATGCACACGGCCAGCTTCCCCAGCGTTCGAGCTGGGGGCCAATCCATGAGACCTGGGGGCCAATCCATGAGACCTGGGGGCCAATCCATGAGACCTGGGGGCCAATCCATGAGACCTGGGGGCCAATCCATGAGACCTGGGGGCCAATCCATGAGACCTGGGGGCCAATCCATGAGACCTGGGGGCCAATCCATGAGACCTGGGGGACAAATCCATGAGACCTGGGGGACAAATCCATGAGACCTGGGGGACAAATCCATGAGACCTGGGGGCAAATCCATGAGACCTGGGGGCAAATCCATGAGACCTGGGGCAAATCCATGTGAGCTGGGGCAAACCCATGTGAGCTGGGGGCAAACCCATGTGAGCTGGGGGCAAACCCATGTGAGCTGGGGGCAAACCCATGTGAGCTGGGGGCAAACCCATGTGAGCTGGGGGCAAATCCATGAGACCTGGGGGCAAATCCATGAGACCTGGGGCAAATCCATGTGAGCTGCGGTCAATCTCAAATTTTTATATGAGGTCTGTTCCTATTGGAAAGCGTCACATGACATTAAATAAAAGTATCGGTACTCGTACTCGGTCTTAAAAAAGTGGTATCGGTGCATCCCTAGGGTCAGCGTTTGGCCGGGTTCCGGCCGATCGCTGGCCCCCCCGGTGCGGGCTGACATCCTCGATGTCAGCCCAGCATCCGGAACCGCCGCCGATGAAATTAGGTGTCATCGCGGCAGCGCGATGACACCTAATTCAGGCGCCCCCCCCCGCATGTGCGGAGGAGGCGCCTGAAAGGGAGGGGGGGAGGTCCTTCGGACCTCTCTCTCCCTCCCGATCGGCGGCGTTGCGGGGGTTAACCCAGGCACCATTTGGAAGGGCACAGCCTGCCCTTCCAAATGGTGCCTGGCATTAACCCCTGGGGAGCTGGATCGCGAATCGGCGCTGAAAAGCGCTGGTTCGTGATCCTTTCCCGGAGCTGGCCGACATCTTGGATGTCGACCAAGCCTCCGGGAACTCCCCCTGAGGACTGCACGATGACGCCAGTCCTAGATTTAACCCCTAACTGCCACCAACGGTGGAGATAGGGAGTTCCAATGAACTCCCTATCTCCCGATCCGTGGCAGCTAGGGGTTAAAGTTTGGTATGGTTGGATCGGCCAGAGCATGGCCGTTCCAACGATACCAAACACTACTGTGAAAAAAGTTTTTTAAAAAAAATAAAAATTAAAAATAAAAATATATTTTAAAAAAAATTATAAAAAAATAAACAAACATTTTTTTTCTTTTTTTTGGTTCGTTAATGCAGCAATATTGTTCCCATTTCAATTATAATGTGAACAATGATGCTGCACTAACGATTATTGTATGCAGTGCGTTTGTTAAAAATCGTGTAATTTTCCCCCAAAAAAAATGTAACGAGACCCCATCTCTAAATTTTTTAACAAGCGCACCCCATACAAAATATAACCGCAATTGCTCGCATCTTAAAATGTGAAAAAAAAAAACACTTTACACATTGCAAATTATTGAAAATTCATATTTTATTGCATTTTTTGTTATAATATAGAGACAGGACATAACGTATACATATAATAATGACACATTATGAATCTGCCGAGTCTGACGGAAAGAACGATATATAATATGTCTGGGTCATATACTAAAATAAGCCTTCAAAACACGTTTAAACATGATGAGCAAAACTGGTAAAAATGACCTCAGCACAGAGGTGTGAAAAGCCTCAGCAGCGAAAGGGTTAAAAAAAAATTGGAAAAAAATTAATTTGCTGAATAATCATGAAAAATGCCTAAAAAATAATAAAAAATATTATTGAGAGACTTTTTACTGCAGATTAAAACAAACGGTTTATTAGATATTGGATAAAAACGGTAATATTTTGAACATTGAAACCTATGGGTTCAACTGATTAACCCTTTCGCTGCTGAGCCATTTCCCACCTCTGTGCTGAGCTCATATTTACCAGTTTCGCTCATCTTGTTTAAACGCGATTTGAAGCCACGTTTTATTATACAACCCAGACATTATATATCATTCTTTCCGGCAGACTCGACGTATACATATAATAATGATATATTATGAATCTGCCATGTCCTGCCTGAATATTATAACAAAACATGCAATAAAATTAGAATTTTCAAATCATCCACATTGTGTAAAGTGCAGCATCATTGTTCACATTATAATTGAAATGAGAACAATATTGCTGCATTAATAAAAAATAAAAAAAGTAAAAAAAATTTAAATTTTTTTATTTTTATTTCTTTATTTTACATGGCCATGCTCTGGCCGTTCCAATGATATCAAACATTAACCCCTAGCTGTCACGGATCGGGAGATAGGGGGTTCATTGGAACCCCTATCTTCACCATATGTGGCAGTTAGGGGTTAATTGCAGAACTGACGTCATCACGCTATGCGGGATGACGCCAATCGTCAGGGGATATCCCGGAAGCTTGGCCGACAGCCAAGATGTCGGCCAGCTCCAGGAGGGGACGCCATACTGCAATCCAGCCCCCTAGGGGTTAAAGACAACCGCCGCTTAGAAGGGCAGGCTGTGCTCTTCCAAACGGTGCCTGCCTTTAAGTTGTGGCCCGCCCTGATGGGGAGGGAGAGAGGCCCAAAGGACCTCCCCCCCTCCCCTTCAGGCACCTTCCCCGCACTGGTGTGGGGGGGGGGCTGTAATAGATGTCATTGCGCAGGCATGATGACGTCTATTGTGCCCCCCCTGGGTCCCGGAGGCTGGGCTGACATCGAGGATGTCAGTCCGCACTGGGGGGCTGCCACAATCGGCCGGAATCCCGGCTGATCGCCGCTGAAAAGGGAGGACGCGCTCAGCGCGTCCTCCGCAGCAAAGTGGCCATGCGGAGCGCGTCCTCCGCATGGAAGGGGCTAAGCCTGTCAAACGGGCATTTAGACAACTTTTCCCTGCTGTTCGGTGTCTCTGAATAGGTTAACCATTGCTTCTCTATGGAGATTTCACTGCCGAACAGGCACCATATTTTGCTGGCAATTCTCCAAAATTTGGCGAACTGCCTGCTTTTGGAATAGCCGAATGGCTACGAAATTACACCGTACTGGGAAATTCCCTGTTCGGTGCAATTTCAGGGCCAGATCGGCTCTCTGAATAACCCCTCAGATTATAGCGGGCAGCCTCCCTGCTCACCTAACTATACTCCCTGGCGTGCACCCAACGGGCACATTTATTATTTACAATACAGCTTGTAAAATATATGTGGAAAAATAAGAAGAATACAACCATTTGTTCAGTAATGTGTGTACAGGGATAAGTCCAGCTTTCAAAGCCTTCTTCTTATGGGGACACTATTCATCCTGACCACTTTAGGATCTTAAATTGGTCCGTCCCCCAACTTGCTACCACCTGGTTTTAATGCTGGGTGAAGTGGAGGAGTTTCCTCCACCCCACCCAGTGTTGCCAGCACCTGGGGATTTTTTAATTTTCTGGCTGCAGGTCATCGGATCAGTCACTGGTGATGTTAGCAGGCAGATCGTGTGCCAACGTCACCCTCTTTGAGACTGCCCGATGAAGCTCGCGGTCTCAGAGAGGCAGCCGTTGGATCGGATCTGCGTATGCAAAGAAAAACATTAAAAATCTGGCAGAGGCCGTCAGAAGTCTCTGTCCAATTATTTAAAGGCAAAAAAGGGGAACGCCCCAGAGTGGACGTCATTGGCTGCAGGGGGGTGGCCTGAGTTCAGGACGCTCCCTTGCAGCCAATGACTTGCGGCGCATGCCGGCTGCGGGGAGGGGCCAAGGCGGCCCATTGAAGACAGCAGGGTGTACCTGTACATCCTGGGTCTTCAAAGTCTTCCCGACGCCAGGATGGCATAGTACGTCCGGGGGGCAGGACGGGGTTAAACTAGATTAAGTACATCAATGTATATGTAGACATCCGTGAACGACAGGTAGAACAAATGAACTACTCGTAAGCGCAGGGGTCAGCAATCCTGGCCGTCCAGATGTTTTGGAACCATGTATGATTATGCAGATAGTCGCTGAATCAGTCCATTCTTGGATTTACGTACTTAAGTAAAAAGCATTTGCAAATTAACATTAATGCGTAAATATAAATCTTTCTCAAGGTATTTTGCAGAATTAAAAGGCGCTGTGCGTTCCCGTTCACGCTGGTCTCGTGGCTGCAATTTAACCACTTCACTGCTGAGGACGCGCTCAGCGCGTCCTCAGCAGTCCCGCTGGTATGCGGAGGACGCGCTGAGTGCGTCCTCCCATCGGGGTCAGCGTTCGGCCGGGTTCCGGCCGATCGCTGGCCCCTCCGGTGCGGGCTGACATCCTGGATGTCAGCCCGGCATCCGGACCAGCAGCCGCCAGAATTAGGTGTCATCGCGGGGGCGCGATGACACCTAATTCAGGCGCCCCCCCCGCATGTGCGGAGGAGGCGCCTGAAAGGGAGGGGGGGGGGAGGTCCTTCGGACCTCTCTCCCTCCCGATCGGCGGCGCACAGGGGGTTAACCCAGGCATCATTTGGAAGGGCACAGCCTGCCCTTCCAAATGATGCCTGGCATTAACCCCTGGGGAGCTGGATCGCGAATTGGCGCTGAAAAGCGCCGGTTCGCGATCCTTTCCCGGAGCTGGCCGACATCTTGGATGTCGGCCAAGCCTCCGGGAACTCCCCCAGTGGACTGGCGTCATCGTGCGTAGCACGATGACGCCAGTCCTAGACTTAACCCCTAACTGCCACCAACTGTGGAGATAGGGAGTTCCAATGAACTCCCTATCTCCCGATCCGTGGCAGCTAGGGGTTAAATTTTGGTATCGTTGGATCGGCCAGAGCATGGCCGTTCCAACGATACCAAACATGAAAGTGAAAAATTTTGTAAAAAAATAAAAAAAATGAAAAATAAAAATTAAAAAAAATTAAAAAAAAATAATAAAAAAAAAAATAAACAAACACTTTTTTTTTATTTTTTTGGTTTGTTAATGCAGCAATATTGTTCCCATTTCAATTATAATGTGAACAATGATGCTGCACTAACGATTTTTGTATGCGGTGCGTTTGTTAAAAATAGTGTCATTTTCCCCAAAAAAAAATGTAACGAGACCCCATCTCTAATTTTTTTAACAAGCGCACCCCATACAAAATATAACCGCAATTGCTCGCATGTTAAAATGTGGAAAAAAACACTTTACACATTGTAAATTATTGAAAATACATATTTTATTGCATTTTTTGTTATAATATACAGACATGACATAACGTATACATATAATAATGACATATTATGAATCTACTGAGTCTGACGGAAAGAACGATATATAATATGTCTGGGTCATATACTAAAATAAGCCTTCAAAACACGTTTAAACATGATGCGCAAAACAGGTAAAAATGACCTCAGCATAGGGGCGGGAAAAGCCTCAGCAGCGAAAGGGTTAAGCTCTTCTACCAAATAACGGATGGGATAGTTTAATTTTATTGTGCAGGATTTAATTCCACACAGGTTTATAGGCTGCAGGAGCTCTTAAACCAGTGTTTCTCAACCCTGGCCCTCAAGTCCCCCTAACAGGCCAGGTTTGCAGGATATCTGAAGCACAGCACAGGTGATATGATTTGCTGCTCAGTGATTGCAGGATTCAATCTGCATTTTCCCCAAGGTGATCTGCAAAATCAGGCCTGTTGGGGCTACTTGAAGACTGAAGTAGAGAAACGCTGTCAATCCATGGGTCAGCAACCTTGGCCATCTAGAGGTTTTGAAACTACCTCTAACCATTAGGTTCACAAAATTTAATAAGTACCTGAGCATCAAAGGAGATGTAGTTTCAAAACCTCTGGAGAGCCAAGGTTGCTGATGTGTGCTTTAGGGGGATATAGGCCCAGACACTCCAAATTTGATAAGCTCTAGTGCATAACCCTGCTGACTTTTGCCCAATATGTAATTTGTACACGATTAACAATACAAATAACTTGTAATGTGAATTTTGACACAGAAAGATCAGAAACTAATTTTTTTTTGTAGCAAAAATTAAACTATATCAGTCAAACAAACCTATAAAAAAAATTATTTTTAAAAAAGTGACTTCCAGGGTTTCCACATCTTCAATTATAAAAGTGCTTACACCACTTTCTAAAATGATCCCGTTCTGATTTTAGACTTATTCCCTCTTGCCAATTATTGTTCAGGGAAGCTCTGCATTATTAAAGCATGGTTTGATCCGTTTTATTTTGGGACATGTTTAAATCACACCCGAGAGCTGAAATGGCATTGTGAGCTTCCTGACAAACAAAAAAACTAAATTCAGCTGCGACTTCACTGCCCAGAACCTTTTACGGCAACGGATCAAACCGCTGGCCCTGGGACCCAACGCCTCTGCTAACCATTTGTAACTCTGAAAAGTGACACAACCCATATTTTACCGGACTGTTTGAGCACCAGCCGGTGATATATTAATAATAAGTAGCGTTAACACTGAACAGGACAAACAGAAAGCGCTCGAACAAAAGATATTAAGCCGATGTTGCTTTCTTGAAAACTCCAAGCAGAGACGCTCATCTCATTACATCCTCGTCACATCTGAACATTCATTATCCCAGTAACCATTCAAAAGTCACCAAAACCGTTAATTTTCGGGAAATTACTACTTATAAATGATCAATGACAACATCGAGGCTGTGCATTCTCAGCAATAAAAATGGTGACCGTCCCAACTAAAACTTCAATAGACTGAGATTTGGAACAAAGAGTATTGGAGGGAGGAAAAAAGGGAAAAATGCTACGATATATGCTCTGCCTCTGAATTAAATAAAAAAAGTTATACTTCAATAACTCAAGTGCTAAACCATATTGTAATGAAACTACAAAACAGTAACTAATAACCTAAAGTATAGAAAAAAATGACATAGTGCAGCGCTCCCACTTGTATCACCAATCGTGTTAACAAATAAAAAATTGCAAACCTTTACAGATCATAGATCAATATTTGTGCATATAATGGAAACATATAGGTTGTCCTGGGGCTGAATATCCACAAGTGGATTACCTGAGCGAGTACGCTCAGTGAAATGGGAGTTAAAAATCTCTACTTTATTTCTGTCAGCCCATGAAAAATAATCCGTTTTAAGCTATATGGCATGTATCTCTGAATTTCTTCCATGTGACACATCAATGATTGGAACACGTTTGAGACAACTTATACGTTTCCATTATATGCACAAATATTGATCTATGATCTGTAAAGGTTTGCAATTTTTTATTTGTAAACATGATTGGTGAGATACGTGGGCGCACTGCACTATATGTCATTTTTTCTGTATTTCATATAGTGGTGTTTTGGGAGCAATCACTTTAATTGTAATGTTCAGCGATCCAGGTTTATCCTAGTGTATCTCCCCTAAGCGCCACGGGAACTTTCTTGCTCATTTTAATGACCTAAAGTATACCTACCAGATGAGATTTTTGATATGTGTTTTGTTGTAACTCAATTAAAGCAGTAAACCTTTTATCTTATAACTCACATTGGAGTTTTTTCTATTTTGCACGCTATTCCGATAGAGGTGGCCAGGATTCCTGCTTCTTCTCAGATAGATAGATCTATCACATTTAGAATAGTCTCTCCCACACCCCCAAACCTATATTTCTTTAGCTGACAGTTGCAGGTGAATCACAGCAGTGTAGGGAAGGGTTAACAGCTGACCCTTACCAAACATCAGGAGTTTGCCCATCTGATCAGAAGATCTGAGAGCCATTTGTAAATGGTCTGCATTGATTTTTAGTTGCAGCTCTGGGGGTGAGGGAGTGTCTGTGGGCAGAGCCATAAATCACACCCCCGGGGAAACATGTCATGCGGCATGCCGCAGCACTGAGAGCAAACAGGAAACTCGGAGATTTCTTTACAATGGCTTTCCTTTTTTTTTTAATAACTTTCCATCTGTCAGCAATTTGGCCAACACAATGAACAGGCTGCTTTGGAAGAACTTTAAAATGAGCGAAAATTGTTTTGGGCACGACTGGTGCACTCTAACCTTAAGTCGAGACGAGGGGTCTGTAATGCACAGTATGAGAGTGGGTAGAGATCATATCGTATAGAAATCCTGTCAGTGTAAAAAGGTATCAAACAAATACTCGAGGGACATTGAAATGTGAAATAAACTAGTATTTAGCAGGTTATGGCTATATCCAGGTTCCATGTCAAAGAACACAAAGTGGCAAGAATTAAAACAGCGTTGCCGAACCTTGGCACCCCAGGTGTTTCATAACTACATGTCCCATGATGCCTAGTCACTCATAAGGCTGCTAGAGCATCATGGGACATGCATGTGTAGATGTAGGTGTATATAGTATGAGATATAGATCACACACAAATATTAAGAGGACGGGCCGGTGCTAGACTATGTTGCGCCCTAGGCAAGACCAGCTACTTGCACCCCCCAAAAAAAAAAAAAAAAAAAGCTCACATGGGTATATTTGCCCCCAGCTCTCACATGGTGGATATATTGCCCACCGCTCACATGGGTACAATTGCCCACAGCTCACACATGGCATGAAGATATTGCCCCAGCTCACACATGGCATGAAGATATTGCCCCAGCTAACACATGGAGATATATCCATGTGTGTGGCTGGGGCAATATATCCATGTGTGTGGCTGGGGCAAGATCTCCATGTGTGTGGCTGGGGCAAGATCTCCATGTGTTAGCTGGGGCAATATTGCCCCCAGGCTCACACATGGATATTCTGCCCCCAGGCTCACACATGGATATTCTGCCCCCAGGCTCACACATGGATATTCTGCCCCCAGGCTCACACATGGATATTCTGCCCCCAGGCTCACACATGGATATTCTGCCCCCAGGCTCACACATGGATTGTCTGCCCCCAGGCTCACACATTTGATGTCTGCCCCCAGGCTCACACATTTGATGTCTGCCCCCAGGCTCACACATTTGATGTCTGCCCCCA
Source organism: Leptobrachium leishanense (assembly GCA_009667805.1). NCBI lineage: Eukaryota > Metazoa > Chordata > Amphibia > Anura > Megophryidae > Leptobrachium > Leptobrachium leishanense. Next base: position 48,689,188 of record CM019068.1, on the reverse strand, counting down.
GGCTCACACATTTGATGTCTGCCCCCAGGCTCACACATTTGATGTCTGCCCCCAGGCTCACACATTTGATGTCTGCCCCCAGGCTCACACATTTGATGTCTGCCCCCAGGCTCACACATTTGATGTCTGCCCCCAGGCTCACACATTTGATGTCTGCCCCCAGGCTCACACATTTGATGTCTGCCCCCAGGCTCACACATTTGATGTCTGCCCCCAGGCTCACACATTTGATGTCTGCCCCCAGGCTCACACATTTGATGTCTGCCCCCAGGCTCACACATTTGATGTCTGCCCCCAGGCTCACACATTTGGTGTCTACCCCCAGGCTCACACATTTGGTGTCTACCCCCAGGCTCACACATTTGGTGTCTACCCCCAGGCTCACACATGGGTGTCTACCCCCAGGCTCACACATGGGTGTCTACCCCCAGGCTCACACACGGGTGTTTACCCCCAGGCTCACACATGGGTATTTGCCCCCAGGCTCACACAAGGATACTTGCCCAGCAGCTCACACATGGATATTTGCCTCCAGCGCTGTCTCCGTCTTCCTGTAGCCAGTCTCAATGCGTGCTGGCATCGCCGATGGCGTCAAGGAGATGGAGGCGTGGACTTGGTCCAGGAAGCTGGAAGCACCCAAGTCCACGCCTCCGTCTCCTTGATGATGGCGGCGACGCCGGCACGTATGGGGGCTGGCTGCAGCATGCGGCCGCCACACTGGTATTTTTTTTTTTTTACAATTGGTCGGGCCGGCTGCGCCCTAGGCAGGTGCTGCGCTCTAGGCGCCCGCCTAGTTGGCCTAGCGGCAGCGCCGGCCGTAAGAGGACTCTTAGCTGTCAGATAAGGGAGTCCTACATTCTGGGTTGATTATTCAGGTTACAAACATTTTGTATTTTATATAGAAAGAAAAATCTTCCTGGCAGCACAGCAATAAACAGATTAACGTGTCAACAGAACAAGTAACAAAACCATGAAACATCCACATGTGTTGAAGAAATACATACAGGACATATCTAGAAAATGCCATTGGACGGTAAGAAGCCTTAGACAAGTAAAAAGAACAATGAAGCTTTATACAAGCAATTTTCTGACGGCCCCGTGGTTTAACTGCCCAATATAGCCACAGAGTCTTTGTAAACAAATGCAAAATAGATACATTTTGTTCTAGGAAATAAATGTTATAAATTTTACAGATACATGTATATTAAATACAATACGTTTAGGTAGAGAAAAGTATATTGTGTACGAAAAGATTAAAAAGAAAAAAAGAGAAGAAACCACATATTTCTGGCACTAGATATTATAAAAGTATAAAAATAGGTTACGACCTATGACCTATAGACTGAATTTTCAGCAATGACTGTCAAAGACGTGAGAAAAAAATGACAGGAGAGCAGAAACATGGGGGGGGGGGCTTTAAATGCCAAAAACAAATATATTTGCTGGTATCTCCTATGACAAGGTCGATATGGAAGCTTATGCATTGTTAGAAAAAAATTACAAAAAAGTAGTTTTGCCATGATAGCGTTAAAAGTCTCCGTGGACAGAAGATTCCAGGTACCTCCATCTGTGACTACTGCACTGCATGTAGAACCTTCACGCCTCCTCCCGAAAGATGGCATTTAACCCTTTCAAAAGACTCAGCGGCCAAATGCTCTGTACGCACTATGAGAAATTAACTTGTGCTTCAGATGCTGCCATAGAAAAGTTTATTTTCCGATTTTTCAGTTTTTCCCGCAGATTGAACAGATGTACAACACAGGGTTAAAGAGCCTCAATCACACGGAGATTGCACAGCTCCTCTAATATATGAGGGAAATGGACACATAATTTTCCTAAACTCTGCAAATCACTTCCCTCGTTGTGGCGTGAAGTAACGCAGCTGTTCGACTTAATGGTCTGTGTGACGTGAGGTCACGCCGGCCGAGGCCAAAGGAATAAATCCTGGTTGCCAAGACTCAATATACAATTATATATTATCACATATAGACACACTCCTTGTTTGTTTGTTTGGGGTATTTTTTGAGGAGGTGTTAATATTGGAAACCTGCTTACTAAAGCAAGAGGTAACATCACTGCTCTATAACTGTGGAGACACAGGTTCAATCCCGGCAAGAGCACCTCTTCAGTAAATGTCCTTGGGGAAAGATACCTAAATGGTACATACTCGCCACCCAGGACATACTTGAAAATGAGAGAAATCTCAATGTATCCTTCCTGGTAAAATACTTTCCCAAACAAAAAAAAACTTTTTTTTTTATTTATAATGTACATGGCGGGGCGCGTAAATTAAATCCTCACTATCCATCGTAGAGAGCATGGGAGGCTATAATCACACGGAACGGAATAATAGCTGTGGTCCCACCACGCATTTTACAACATTTCATTTTTACTCTCAATCCTCACTAGCAACGTGTGAAAGAACAGACTAGCAGATTAAAAACAACAAATCATTGGGCTCTCACACAACAGATTCCCTATGGCACGCTTAAAAAGTAATCCATATGTGCGTTTCATGTTCGTGGCGTCTGGAGAGGAAGCAGTTTTCATTTTTTGTGGCTTTTACCAAGTATAATGGAAGGTGTACCTAATAAAAAAAGCTACTAAAGGAGAGCGAGCGAGAAAACAAACACGCAGCTAAGCACTGCTCAGTCTGGGAGGAGACGTACTGCGCTATATAAAAAGTGGAATCTCAAATATTAAAAGGGCCAGTCGAGGCACTGTGTCCTGAGTTGTCAGTGACCTCACTGCTCTACCCCCTCACGGAGGGCTGATTCACCCCTCTGTGTACAGAGGTTTAGCTCCGACCAGAATGCACTGATCTTCGCTTCATGGATTGAGATGCAGAATCAGGACCTAGCTCCCTCCAGTAGCTTTCATTGCACTCGCACTGAGTCATTGAATTGGCAGGAGGCATGCTTGAGCATCCAGCTCCCCATTGTCATGTGGCTGCTGCGTCTCACAGGCAGTATATCACATCTGGACCAGCGCTGAGGCAGCCTGGCGCTAGGATAACTGAGTTATTTTTGGTTTTCTGCACTGCAAACTATTGGATTGGTTGTTTGCCCTAGCGTCTAGCTTGCCGCGTTCTCATTACTGCTGCGGCTGACAGGAAGCCGCCAGCATGTCCCATCCAGATCAACAGTGAAGGAGCCTGGCACTGGAATAAATGAGTTTTTAAGCTACCTAGACCAGGGATCATAAATACTGTGCCTCCAGTTGTTGTTGAACTACAACTCCCATGATTCTCTGGCTGCTGACAGCCTCTGCACCAACAAAAAAAAATTCGGGTGAATTTACATTTTGTCCCTTGCCGCAGGCTGCTCCTCCCTCTTCTGCTTAGGGACTCCAAAACCCAGAAGTCCCCGAGTCTTTTCTACACAATTTGTGCTCCCTGCGTTACTTGTGTATCATAGAGAACGCAAGTTGCGCACCTCAACCGGACTTGCAAAGTTTATGTACGAAAGTCTGATCCATCGCACCCTCTATGAGACCGATGTGGACGCCGGCACGCTGGAGCGTGCTGATGTCTCGAGTGACCGAACTAGTGACTGACGGCAGGGAAGTTCAAACTTCCCGTCTGGGTGGAGGAATCTCGCAACTTCACCCCGCATTTTAAACAGTTCTGGGCAACTGGGGGGGGGGGATATTCTACACACCCCGGCCATTTTTAAAAAATTAAAGTGGTGAGGTGTGTAGAATATCCCCTTAATTATACTTTAAAACCATGTGTAACGCCAAACCCAATATGCCAAAACCCTATAAAAAGGTAGCAATATGGCTTATGGAGAAGCGTGAATAAACCTTGTCAGGAGAGGCATGCGCGGGATGCCGCGTCTCTCAGCGTTTTGCCACAGAAAACGCGCAGAATAAGATCTACAGAATGCTTCTACAGCAATACAATCACCCCAAGGCGTCCTCCACCAAAGCCAGTGTGTCTGCACAACAGAAAATTACAACCAAAGCAACTTTAAAATTCATTTTGACCACCGACTTAAACACTACGGGTAAGAAGCACTTCCTAAATAATACTGAGCTATACACAGGATGCCACAAGTTTCCATGATGATGCAAGCGGAACCGGCTCCTGGCCTAACAGCACAATAACCACGTATTCAGGTTTAAGAGACCCTGTATTATTAACCCTTTCATTACAGATAAGGGCTCTTTAGAAATAAAAATATAAATTATAGGACCTTCTCTGTGTTAGAATACTCTAGAAATGTGTCCAGTTGATGCTTCACAAAGTTCTGAGTGGCACCACATTAAAAGGGACGCGCTACACAACTTGACCACTAGCTTTTTACAGCGGCCAGGGTGTATAGAGTCGCATTCCCTCACACCCCCTCGACGCCGATCTGGTGAAATCACTGGTTGAAGTGGAAGAGTTTCCTCCACCTAACACCGGCGGCCTTGATTCTGAATTTCCCAGCTGCCGGTCACCAGATCGGTCACTGGTGTTGAGTGCACGCTCTGAGTGCTGACCTCATCCGCTCTCAGACAGCCTGTCATAATGAGTGACCTGAAAGCGACAGTCGATGAATCGGTTCTGCGCAAACGTTACAGAGCTTGCGTATGTAGAGTGCACAAGTCCCGAGCGAAGCACAATTTGGTAGGAATGTAAAATGTGTAGAAAAACTGCAGAGACTTCTATATTCGGAAGCCCCAGACAAGGAGCTGTGTGCGCCGGGCGACAAGAGGCAGGTGAATTCACCCTAAAAATAAAATCATTGCCAGATGCGGTCATCAACATCTGCCCAATTATTTAAGTGGAAAAGGGAAGGTCTAAATTTTTCAATAGCGTGTTCCTTTAAAAGGGAAAATCTACGCACCTTGACCACTTCATTTTAAAGTGGTCAGGCGGCGTGAAGTGCACCCCCCTCCTCCTTCCATCCCCATTTGGCCGATAGTGGAGACCCTCCACTTCCACAGCACTTGGCAGATAGGACTTTGAATATCCCACCAATGATATCAGCACACCGTCTCCAAGCGCCTGCAGCAACGAGCATTCCACGAAAAAAAAAAAAGCTGCTGCGCATGCATGACCAATCCTTCACTCCATGCAGGCGCTGCGTAAATTGCATACGAAAGCAGGCACGTTCCGCAAGATACGCAATTTGCGTAACATACATGCAAAAGTTCATTCAGTACTTAAACTGCATAAGAAGCTGCAGCGACTTACACATCTCATAAGCCCACAGTCGAAGAAGAGGAGCAGCTGAAATAGTTGACAACTATTTTCATTATCGATTAATCGGTTGGTTGATTAATCGGTCTGTGTACAGCACACACTCTTTAGAGTCAGATGGCGTTAAATGTTAATAAACATGCTGCTGCTTTACTCAGTATGGTTTAACGCTAGGGCTATATCAGACACAACCAGTTTATTTCTATATTTAGTCTACAACAATGGCAGGACTATCGCATTGACCCTAGGGTACTGCCACTGGGTGGAGAAGCTGTACTGCTGGTGTTTTATTCTTACTTGGAACTGGAATCCTGTGTCACCACCCCACCTCCCTCCCGGGCCAGATCTGACATCCCTTCCGCTTTGTGTGCTAACATTATCATGTCTATCCGAGTGCTCGTAGCAGTGTTCGTTCAGGTAGACATTTTTATTCTTTATTTATATAGCGCCAGCATATTCCGCAGCGCTGTACAATTGGCACAATATAGACAGGGTTACAATACATTGAACAACATTTTGATAAACCAGTAGAGGATGAAACAAAGGCCCTATTTCCTGTGGGAACTCACAATCTAGAAGGGTTAGGGGGTGGAAACAGCAGGAGAGGACTGCAAGGTGAGATAAATAGACTGGTTGCGTTCATGAGTCAGGTTGTAGTCTTCCCTAATTAGGAATGTCTTTAGGGGAAAGTCTGACAGTACGAGGTAGAGCGTTCAAGATATGGGCTTGAGTTGTGCACGCAGCATCAATCTATCACTCTGATCAGATGCTCGCTTACCGTGTGTATGTGTGAAAAGTACGCAAGTTACACAGTATACACACACAACATGGTTGATTTATATTCAGTGGTTCTTTAACCCTTTCAATGCGGAGGACGCACTCAGCGCGTCATCCGCATTCCCGCTGCTGTGCGGAGGACGCGCTGAGCGCGTCCTCCCATTGGGGTCAGCGTTCGGCCGGGTTCCGGCCGATCGCTGGCCCCTCCGGTGCGGGCTGACATCCTGGATGTCAGCCCGGCATCCGGAACAGCAGCCGCCGGAATTTGGTGTCATCGCGGCAGCGCGATGACACCAAATTCAGGCGCCCCCCCCCCCCCGCATGTGCGGAGGAGGCGCCTGAAAGGGAGGGGGGGAGGTCCTTCGGACCTCTCTCCCTCCCGATCGGCGGCTCTGCGGGGGTTAGCCCAGGCATCATTTGGAAGGGCACAGCCTGCCCTTCCAAATGATGCCTGGCATTAACCCCTGGGGAGCTGGATCGCGAATCGGCGCTGAAAAGCGCCGGTTTGCGATCCTTTCCCGGAGCTGGCCGACATCTTGGATGTCGGCCAAGCCTCCGGGAACTCCCCCTGAGGACTGGCGTCATCGTGCGTAGCACGATGACGCCAGTCCTGGACTTAACCCTTAACTGCCACCAACTGTGGAGATAGGGAGTTCAATGAACTCCCTATCTCCCGATCCGTGGCAGTTAGGGGTTAAAGTTTGGTATGGTTGGATCGGCCAGAGCATGGCCGTTCCAACGATACCAAACATGAAAGTGAAAAATTTTGTAAAAAAAAAAAGAAAATGAAAAATAAAAAAAAAAGAAAATGAAAAATAAAAATAAAAAAAAATTATAAAAAAAAATAAACACTTTTTTTTTCTTTTTTTTGGTTTGTTAATGCAGCAATATTGTTCCCATTTCAATTATAATGTGAACAATGATGCTGCACTAACGATTTTTGTATGCGGTGCGTTTGTTAAAAATAGTGTAATTTTCCCCCAAAAAAAATGTAACGAGACCCCATCTCTAATTTTTTTAACAAGCGCACCCCATACAAAATATAACCGCAATTGCTCGCATGTTAAAATGTGAAAAAAAAAACACTTTACACGTTGTAAATTATTGAAAATACATATTTTATTGCATTTTTTGTTATAATATACAGACATGACATAACGTATACATATAATAATGACATATTATGAATCTGCCGAGTCTGACGGAAAGAACGATATATAATATGTCTGGGTCATATACTAAAATAAGCCTTCAAAACACGTTTAAACATGATGAGCAAAACCGGTAAAAATGACCTCAGCACAGAGGCGGGAAAAGCCTCAGCAGCGAAAGGGTTAAGTGACCGTAAACCAAAAATATATATATTTTCTCTAATCCGATGAATCGAGTAATTGAAATAAATAAATCGGCCGACTAATCGATTATGAAAACAACTGTTATAGCCCTAAATACAAGCATAAAAAAACTTTCCATGTACCCACTTCAGGGTGTCCAGTTATTAAAAAAGGACTCCTACTAATGGAGTTTATATAATGGACCATACAACGGACTAGTGGAAGCTCCTCTACCTTAATATGTAGACTCGAGCAACATGATTTTAGAGGCATAACACACTGATTATAGGTTTCCAATCAAGGCATGACGTCACAACCAGGAAAAAACAGGTAAAATCTCACATTAATACGGTTAAGTCTGTTTGGCAAAAGCTCTGGATGTGTACGCACCATGGACAGCTGCCCATCATCCGTAACACTATACAACATCAAGAAAAGAGCTACAAAGTTTTCCCAACTGTACACCCTTGTTTACCATCTGCCTATTAAAACAATCCGTCATCACAGCGCAAACGGCTGTTGGCACATTTCAGTTCACACAAAGCTGTCAGTAACGGGATTTCATGGGATAATAGTTCGGACGCGTCACATTAATCTTCTGTAAATGAAGATCATATAACACAAACCCTCTTAACCCTTTTCGGAGGCTTCATGGTACACCGCCTTGCTGTTTGAAGCCCCATTCTGCGATTTCTGTGTCGTATTACATCAAAGAAGGTGCATTAAATATAAAAAGAAAATAAAGAGATCCGGCCATTCATAAACAAAACATGATTAGATAGCCCCCCCCCAATAAAACGGGGACGCCAAGGAGAAAAACCTGAGCCTGCATGTTTCTCCTTAGCGTCCTTGTTTTAGATCCATATTACTGGGCAGGCGCCAATTCAGCAGCTTGCCCCATAACGCAGCACTAACCGCCACGAGCATCCCCTCCATGGAGTCCATAGGACATCATAGGACTCCATTGAGGCTTAGACTGCCAGGTCACATAACTTGCAGGATCTCACCTCTCGTGAGATCCTGCAGGTCGGCAGAGGGAGACTGGGACTTTTCCTCCCAGTCTCACTCTGCTCCTGGTGGCCAGAAGAGGAGGATCGAGCCGCTGTTCTCACCGCGTGGTGAGAGGAGAGTATGTGATTGGGGGGGGGGGGATTTGAAGCATATATACATATATATCTCCGAGACAGCGCTGTCCAGGAGTGGCTTTGACCAGCTGCATAAACCTGTTCTCAAAAAAAAAGCCATCTAGTATGGCATAGCATTGATTGAAGGGCTCTGTCTGAAAACAGACCCACGATGCAAAAAACCAGACAGATGCCATTTACATGTCTTACCCAGAGTTCTGTGCTGCATATGGGGAATGTAGCACAGGAGCTCTGGGATGCAGTTCTTTGCATCGCTGTGATGTGCAAATGGCTTCTGCAATAACAAACCTTATTAATTATAGTGTGGAGGCTTTTTATCCCCTCCACCACAACTCAAATAAGTACTGATTTATCCTACGGGTCCAAGCATCCAACTGCAACTGGTCACACCCATCTCCTGCTGATGAGGGTCCAATAAACCTGAAACAGCGCTGTCATAGGAGTGGCTTTGACCAGTTGCATAAACCTGATCTCTGAGAAAAAAAAAAAATATATATATATACACACATATACAGTCAGGTCCAGAAATATTGGGACATCGACACAATTCTAACATCTTTGGCTCTATACACCACCACAATGGAGTTGGAATGAAACAAACACAATGTGCTTTAACTGCAGACTGTCAGCTTTAATTTGAGGGTATGTACATCCAACTCAGGTGAACGGTGTAGGACTTAAGGGAGGCACATCTGCAAACTGCTGTAAGTCTTACACCGTTCACCTGAATTGGATGTACATACCCTCAAATTAAAGCTGACAGTCTGCAGTTAAAGCACATTGTGTTTGTTTCATTCCAACTCCATTGTGGTGGTGTATAGAGCCAAAGATGTTAGAATTGTGTTGATGTCCCAATAATTCTGGACCTGACTGTATATATATATATATAAGCCATCTAGTATGGCGTGGCATTCATTGAAGAGTTCTGTGTGAAAACAGACCCAGGATGCAAAAAAGGGAGACAGGTGTCATTTGCTGCACATGGGGAATGTAGCACAGGCACTCTTGGATGAAGTTCTTTGAATTGCTGTGATGCAAATGGTCGTGGAGGCTTTTTATCTCATTTTTTGCCCTCCACCACAACCCAAATAAGTGCTATATATAAATATCTCATCAGATCTATACCAGTAGACATTAATCAACGGAAGGCTCTATTAAAAAGGAGTATTCTGTTCGGATTAATATGGGAAGAAAGAAGTCATCACTCATATCTGTAATAAGAAGTTTCAGCAAATCAATTACTAGGAAAGAGAAAGAGGAAATACAGAAAGTTTCTCTGCTCTATATATTATATGACTAAACTTCCCCTTATATGCAGATTACGCCCTGGCTCCTGCAAACCTGTGAGCGAGGTCTCTAGATTGTAAACTCATCTGAGCACAGCGCTCTACACCCTCTTGTCTTTGGCTCCCAAGTTATTTTGTTAGCGCTGCGGCAACTCTTGGCGTTATATAAAGGGGTGACAATAACGGATAGGCCTCCTCAGCTACAGGAGAGCTCGTCGTGTGGTCATATTGCAGGAAGGTGTACCAATTCTAAGTGCATACCTTTGTTAAAGCTCATCCACAGGTGAGACCTAACTCTGCACACGGTCTCCTTTTTTAACGCCTCACTATCAAGTGATTTTCCATAAATCCACTCTCAGGAACAGTTTATTTTATTTTTTTAAAATAATTTTTCATTAATTACACAGTTAAAAAAATACGATACCCACGATGTTAATTTTTTTTACTGTACTAGCCCTATTAGACAGGCGGACATTGCCATTCTGCAGAATTCAGGCAAATGTAGTTTCGATACAAGACTCATTTCACATTAGGGGCTCTATTACATTCTTCACGCAAAAACGCAGGCAGAAACGCACGCAGAATGTGTGAATTTTTGCGCAAAGCGTTAACACGCGTAACACAACGCTGGTATTACAATCCACGCGCATTTTTTCATTCATCAAAAAATAACACGTGTAAAATGGACACGCAACGTTGCGCGCAGAAATCAGTGTGCAGACTGTTTTTTTTCACGCGATTCAGCCAATCAGAATTAAGAACCACAATTGTCTCACGTTAAGTTTTTGCGCCTGTCAAAGTCAATCTGTGCATATATGCTGCATCAATAAAAAAAACACGCACAACTTCTCAAATTTATTGGTTTTGTACGTGTAGAATGTGTAACTATACTTTGCTGCGTATTTTTTTTTTTTTTGGGCTGGTGTATTTGGTTTCGGACAGGTTGATAGAATTTGCCATTAACACCAGCTTTAAGGAGTTGCTAAAGTTATGCGCGCGAAGGCTGTGCGTTAAATCCTGCGCATAGATTGTAATACCATCCTCATACCAACACACAAACGCATTTGTGCTCACAATGATGAGTATAGGACGCACAAAGTACAGTAAGTTCGCGCAGGTTCACCCGCGATAGAAGTATACGTGCGTTTGTTGCGCTGACATTGTAATACGACGCTCAGCGCAAAGGGTTTTGCCCCTCGCGTTAATGTGTTTTTGCGCGGGCGTAAACCTATGCGCAACGAATGTAATAGGGCCCAAGATCTTTTTTGTTTCAAAAGTATTATCCTCCTTGTCATTCCAAGAGAAGCTTTTCAATAGCAATGGTCAAGTCATCTGAGTACCCCTACTAAAATATCTGTGTAAAGCAATTAGCCGATGTACTGCAGGGGTCGGCAAACATGGCCCTCTGGATATTTTGGAACTACACCTCCCATGATGCTCAGCTGTGCAAGACACTGGCTGCCCCTCTTGGGTAATGTAGTTCCAAAACAGCCAGAGGGCCGCTACTGCAGAGGAACATACGGTACCCACGTGTTTGCTTAAAGAGAAACTGCATGGCCGGCAATCGACACACTGGGCAAGCACCTTGTGGGATTTCCACATAGCAACTGGGTTTAACTAAACATGACAATAATCGAAGGATTAAGATATAAAGTTTGGCATTTCAGCCAGGTTAACGCCTAGTAATATGACAAAATTAACAAGGGGTCAATAAGCCGATATTTTATAAGGGTGTTGCTGTTTATACAGAATAGCAGCTTCTCACAGTTACATTGATGACAGTGACAACTGTCAAGAGGAGGGAAAAAAAACAGAACTCTTCAGTAGAGATGGAAAGAGTTGCGGTCTGCGGTTTATTTGTGGTCTGCTCTATATACGATAAAATTGTAACTTGTTCAAAATAATTTTCCAGTACTTCTTTGGCAATTTTTTTTTTTTTTTTTTAAACTTCATTTTAGGTCTCGAGCCTGCACAATATTGACGATTGAAAACCGTATTCTCGGGTTAAAACAATGAGATCCTTTCACTCACGGAACGCTCCGATATAATTAATGAAGAAGTATCATTGAAAATATGTAGCCGGGGGGCGAGTGTGCACATCGTAAGTACGGAAGGGAACAGAATGCACCCGTTTGTGCTCCAACAAACAAGCCAGGATACACAAACTAATGGCACATCACAAGGATTACGGTTACATTAATTAAAAGTGAAAACAAAAATAAAACCCACGAGCACAAACGTTACATTTTATGAACGCTAGCAACCACCGTGACCACATCAGCGATTAATGTGAACTGACATTATAAGGGCACGTCCGGAAAGACCAGAAGGTAGTGAAGAAAACGTTGTGGTCGTGGTCGCAGAAGAATTTACAAGAAAGAAACAATCTCTTGTATAGATCTGCTCCATGTAACGTACGTGAGCAGGGGTCTGCACCTTGGTTATCTATATCGTTCAATCCTACATTTCCATCGAGGACCAGTCAACCTATTGCGCGGCTGAGCCACATGGGAAACTTTGTCCTGAGACATGTGTTGGGCTGTGAATGCTGAACTACGACCTAGAGCAGTAGTTTCCAACCCTGGTCCTCAGGTCCCCCTAACAGGCCAGGTTTGCCAGATAGCTGAAGCACAGCACAGGTGACATGATTTGCTGCTCAGTGATTGCAGGATTCAGTCTGTGCTCCCCCAAAGAAATCCTTAAAATTTGTTCTGTTAGGGGATCCCGAGGACCAGGGTTGGGAACCACTGCTCTAGGGAACGGCAGTCCTCTCCTCGCATTTAACCCCATAAGGACCACTGACATACAAAGTACGTCCTGCGGAAAACTCCCCTTAAGGACCAAGGACGTACTATTTACGTCATGGTCCTTTAACCCCCTCCCTCCCTATAGTTACCTCTCTGGCTGAGGTCTCATGTTGCTCTGGCTTCCTTGAAGCCGGCCCGACTGTTTTATGGGCCCTGGCCGTCGTGATCACGTCAGTTTCAGGTGGCCCCGGCACTAATCGGGGAGAGCCTGAAATGGTGGGTCCTTTGGACCCTTCTCCCTCCCGAACAGCAAAGAGAGGCACCACTGGAAAGGGCAGTCTGCCCTTTCCAGCGGTGCCTCTCTTTAACCCCTTAGGTGCCCGATCGCGGTCCGCTCCCGGAGGGGGCTGATGTCAGCTAAACCTTCGGGGGATCACCCCCACCCCCTGATGTTGTCACCATATGCACAATGACGTCAGTTGGCCAGTTAACCCCCTAGCTGCCAAGTGGAGATATTGGGTCCAAATATCCCCCCTATCTCCCGATCCGTGGCAGCTAGATTGCCTGATCATGGCCTTTCCAAATGGTAGCAAACATGACCATGTTTGGTGTATAAATAATAAAAGTGGGTTTTATTTAAAGGGAAAAAAATTGTCAGGGTGGGTTTTTAATAAAATAGGACTTCAAATCAGGTTTAAACATTATGAGCATAAAATGGTCAAAATAAGCTCAGCACACACAGGTGATATGGCTCAGCAGCAAAGGGGATAAAAAGCTAAAATATGTAAAAATTGTGTATTTGTAAACTCTACTAAATTTACAAACTATTTAACCTAGGCGGTTGTAGAATATTTGGGGTCAAAGTTCGAAAAAGGGTGTTTTTCCATTTTTTCATCATATTTCATATTTTTTTTTATAGTACATTATATGATATGATGGAAATAATGGTATCTTTAGAAAGTCCATTTAATGGCGAGAAAAACAGTATATAATAGGTGTGGGTTGCATAAACGAGTAAGAGGAAAATTAGACCTAAACACGAACAGCGCAGAAATGTAAAAACAGCAGCAGCCACTTTTGGACAGGCAATGGCAAAAAAAAAATAAAAAAAAAATTGCCTGGTCTCCAAGGGGTTAAGGTGCACTTGGTTTTCACAATTCTAGCAATAATCACTTGTTTGCCCAAGTCTCTCCCCCCCCCCTCACATTGAAAGACATGCAACAAATATTTATTTGAAAAGCATTGTGCACGCATTTTAGCGAACTCGTTGTTAAGCAAGGTGTCAGTCAACAAAGACTATTGAAAATAAATGATATATTTCTTCTGACTATCCAATCAAAGGGGCCTTACCTGGTAAAATTCTCGAAGCCAATTCTTCTGTAAATTTTCTGTCTGGGGGGAAAAAATGAAAACATTTAATGTAAGATTTTATATTAATGATCTAGAATCAAGAATCATCTAGCAAAATTAAATAACACGGGAGGTTTTTACAGGATGTGTTAATTCTATAATGTATTGTGACATTATGAGATCTACATGTTTTCCCAAGGGCACAGGATAAACAAACACTGTTACGGATCCTGGTACCCCAGGTGCCCCTTTCTGCTGAACCCAGGAGATATTCGTACCCACACAGAGTAGATGACACAAACGGTGAGGAGTTCTTGCAGATTCAAAATTCAAATAGAGACGGATTTTTATTTTCAATTTAGAATAGGAAAAACACACAGACAGGGAAGGTACAGAAACAATGGAAACACGCCCAGCAGTGGAACTATGGCTGGAGTCAGATAACAATCATCTGAGTGACTTGTGGCTGGGGGGAGGTGTGGAAGCATGTGAAGACAAAAGGATCCATTACTTACAGGGGGGGGGTGGAAGCAGACAAAAGGTTAGATTGCAAGCTCTTGAGCAGAGTCCTCTCCTACTGTTCTGTAAGTGCAACTTGCATGCACAGGTTATCCTGTCTTATCCATTGCACAGGGCTATGGAACTTGTTAGTGCTTTATAACAACTTGTAACTGTAACATACAGATACACACTTTGACAACAGCATAGCACATCACACAACATTCTAACTGATATACAGAGACAATAAAATGTAAGGAAAAATAAATTCAAATAAACTTTGGGGGGGGGGGACGTTCCGACACAAACACCATTTCATATTCTGAATCTGTTGCTGAGGATTTTGTTAACTATATTGTATGGCACATTCATCCTAAAATGATGCAGGTAATCTCATTATATAGGCTGAAAAAAAGACGTGCCTCCATTCTGGGGTCAAGAAGGAATTTTTCCCCATTATGTTGCATATTGGCGAGTGTTTCAGACTGGGTCTTTTGCCTTTATTTGGATCAACAGCAGTAGGCAGTGTGTGAAAGGCTGAATTCGATGGGCGTACAGCTTTTTCAGCCTATGCAACCATGATTATGTGCTTTCATCTGCTTCAAAAAAGCATTACTTCTATCAACTCAGGCAATGATATATCCATCAATGAAACCAAATAATGTACTTGTACTAATGTACAAATATGTCCTGCATGGACTCAGGCAATCACAATCTTCCAGACAACACATTAAATGTAAAAGTGAAATAAGGCATCCACATCTTTAAAACGCTCAAAAGGAAACTGGTACAGTTTAAATTAAATGTCTCATGAACAAAAAAATAAAAACATTTACAATACATATTCCGCTATGAAAACCAATACAGAAGCCGACATGTAATAAATGGACTATCAGATGAGCCAAAAGTCACATTGTAGACATTACGTTGTATAACAGAAGGGGCTGTCAATCACTTCAAGCAGTGGTTCCCAACCGCGGTCATCAAGTACCCCCCAACAGGTCAGGATTTGAGGATCACCTTGGGGAAATGCAGACTGAATCTTGTAATCACTGAGCAGCAAATCATATCACCTGTGCTGTGCTTCAGCTATCTGCAAACCTGACCTGTTGGGTACTTGAGAACCGAGGTTGGTTACCACTGACTTAGAGGGCTGGATAAACCATGTCTGATACGGACCCTTGTCTGTAAATGAGCTCAAGCCCAACATCTGACTTTTGCATTGAAGAATTTTTCCCATAAAGTAAGTTATCAAACCCCAAATGTTTTGTGGCCTGTTTGTTTTTGGATACACCACTTCACTGAAGAATCCAGATATGCTCCATGTAGAGTCAGCAACCTTGGTCCTACAGAGAGTTTAAGACTACATCAACAATGGTATGCGCAGTCCATTTCATTAGGATGTGGACCCATGGAATATTTATTAATTACATATCTATGTTTGGATAATTTTGTACAGAACAGTTATTCTTTAGTTAAGAATCAAGGTTTTGCAGTGATACAGTCAATATTCATCATGAACCATGGTTACATAGGCTGAAAAAAGACATGTGTCCATCGGGTTCAGCCTTTCACACATCACCTACTGCTGTTGATCCAAATGAAGGCAAAAAACCCAGTCTGAAGCGCTCGCCAATACGCAACAGATAAGGAACATCCAAAATATTTATGAGAACTTCAAAGATGAACCCTTAACCCAACATTAGGGTGTCTGGGCACACCTGTGTGCACGTCTATGATCTCCAATGATACCCAGGTGCTCATTAGAATAGCTGAGCCTCATTGGAAATATAGTTCCAAACCATCTGAAGTCCGAAATCTGCTGACCCCTGATGTAGCACAGAAAATGAGGTGTTGTACCTTTATTCCCGTTTGTACCAGACCTTTAACAGAATACTGAATAGATCTGAAAGAGATTACTTCAACAAGAAGCAAAGATGTGTTCAATAATAATATTATCCTCCATCGGCAGATCATTACATTTTCCCAGCTATCCTCAGGCCAAGTCGTAGGCTGGAAAAATAGTTTTGTAGAATATTCTCCAGTGTCGGAGCTGTCACTGTCACTGCTCGCAGCGGCAGCACAAGCGTGAATTACTACAGAAACAACACGGAGTCATTTGTAGAAAACGGTCTCTGCAGGGATATTTATATTCTTTAAAATTCCAAGTGTCTCTTAAACGCAGCAGAAAGAGTTATTTCAAAAGATCAAGCGGGAGAGGAAGGTTTCCTTCCACCGCGTCTGTGGGGATTTATAATGGTCAATGATGAGCCTTCATTGGTTTTGAAACGCACGCATGAATCTTCATTTACCTTTATTTTTCTTTTTAAACAAAAAAGCGAGACAATATTCAGTAACCCTATGTTGGACGAGTGTCTATTTTTTTGGTCTGTATATAAATATATATATTAGGGATAGATCGATATCATTGATACAGGTACCTAGGACTGAATCAACTAAAAATCGATTAATCGACATCTAATCGGCTGGTTGATTAACCTCCTTGGCGCGGGGATAACTTTCAGTGCTGAACCCCGAGCCACACTCTGGCTGGATACATTACCTGTTCCTGCGCTCCCTCGCTGACCTCTGCGATCGCATTCTCCGTCCGATCGCGGCGACCGGCTTCCTGGTTCCCTTCTCGCAAGTAGGGAACCAGGAAGTATGACATTGCGATCGTCTGGAGGTGACAGCGAGGGAGCGCAGGGCCAGGTAATGTATCCAACCCGAGTGTGGCTCGGGGGTTACCGCTTTCAGCAATGAAATTAACCCCGAGCCACACTCAATATACCCCCAGGGGGCCAAATAAATTGTAATGATTCTGACATATAAAATATGTCAGAATCGTAACCCCAGGGAGGTTAATCGATATGTGTACAGCACACACTGTTTAGACTTAGACTACGTTAAACGTTAATATCCTCAGTCGGTTTCGGAGCGGATTGCATAAGACGTACCCTGCCGCTTTACTCTGGATGATTTAGTTCCAGGGTTATGTCAGACATGAGCAAAAATATTCCTCATGACATGAAGAATCAATTCTCCCTTACTAATATTTAAAATATAACCTTTATTAGAATTCTATAAAACACTCATATGCAACCTTTAAAATCACCACGGAAGCAACCCCTTGGCATTTCATGCTATAAATAACCAGAGAGTGTTTCCCTTATGAGCTGTATACCTTCAAGTCTCCTTGATGTGAGACTCGTATTCTCGCCCTGTATCTGTACATCAATAAACACACTCAATAACCAAAGCACCTCAAACGGATATAACCAAAGCATCATGCCAGAACTGAACACTTCCCTGCTTGGACTAGTATATTAAAGCTTTTAACCCCTTCACTACCAAGTGATTTTCCAAAAAAAACTTTTTGGAAAAATAATTTTTAATAAATTGTACAGCAATACCTATAACTGTAAATAACCTATTTTGGCCAGTAGATGGCACCATCTAAAGCCAAATTGAGTTAGAGGTTTTAACAACAGGTCTATTTTCTTCTATTTTACCCTGCATCAGCTACCTCAAGCCCGTTATTTCAGAGCTTTCAGCTGCCGATTTTACAGTTTTAGCTCTTTTGGGCATTATGCCCACAGGACTAAAACTTTGGGGGCACCTTCTGTAGCCCAAAAGCGAACAAAATTTGTTTACAGCAAGTATGCAAGTTTCGAGAGATACACAATTTGCATAAGTATGTATGACAGCTAGGTACACTACATAACTGCTTACGAAAAAAGGGGGCATGGTTTGATATCATTTACATAATGTTCAAGATAATGACAAAAAAAAAAAAAATTGGGTTTTTATCAGATGAACCAATTAATTGAAAAAATAAAAATCAGCCAACAAATCAATTATGAAAATAATCATTCGTTCTAGCTCCATTTATATTTTTGTCCTTGTTTACCCTGGTGGGGATGCGCAATACCTTCATAAGTAACACAGACTACCAGCCCCTGTCTCCAGCAGCTAAGAATTAAATGGCTCATAACACCGTAACATTGTTCATGTAGCCTTCCGGGCAGATTAAAGTGTAGGGAATTAAACTAAAGTGAAATATTGCCGGTCCTCCGCAAGCAGTGCAACGAGTTTCTTTCCTGCTATAAAGACAGAAAAACTAATCACTGTTCAGAGGAATATATGCAAGGCCGCTGAGGATTCCCAGGCAGGAGGAACCTTCCACAGCAGGCGATGCTGTGCATACATAACGAGTGGAGGATTTGCAGAAGGTTCACATTCCTGTAACACATTCAAGAACCCCTTTATAGCTTCCAGGTTTCATATAAACTCCATTCATACTGGTTCAAATGAATACAACAGTGTCCAGCCACAGACAATGCATTTAAAGCAAGGATCTCAAACTCTGGCCCCCCCCCAGATGTTTATTGCCTACAAGTCCCAGAACTCTTTGAATGCAATAAGATCCCGGATTTAAAGTGACTTGTCAGGCCCAACATACGGTGGGTTTGATACGGAATTACATCCCATACATTCAATTTGTTGGCATTTGTGCCAAACCGTTTGGACGCCAGCCTCGATGAGTGGCGCATGCGTAAATCAACTCCTCTCGAGGCTTCGTATGACCCGGACAGCTCTTTAAATCACACGTTTGTCCAGTGATGTAATTTTCGCGCCCAACCCCTGGAAAGTTGTCCAGTGGCTGCAAATTGCCAGCCTGCAGGTTGGAGAGGAAACATCAACTTTGAAAGGCAGGGACGGTTGGGTTGGAGGAGCGTTAGCGCTCTTACCATTGCGGAAGTGGTCGTAAAGACTCAAGTGAGCTTTCTAATAAGCCATACTGTCTTACGAATAATATTTCCAAATGATAAGTCAATAAAGTAAATACATATGTGAAAAATGCTTTGCTACGTCTCCTCCGTTCTGTTATCTGTTCCAGCCTTTTGTGTTTCTGCTAGAGCTGCAGTAAAATTGCAATATGAGACATTAAATCAGTTTCCTTCGATTTCCAGGAGGGCTCATACAGCCTCCACAATAAACTCCAAGCACGATAAAACTGAATATTGCTGCACGCAGTACCTGCCGCTTAGAGCACCGGCTTAGTCATTGACGTTTTGGCTTTCAAATGGTAAAGTGAAAAGTTGGTGCTCAAGAAAAAATAAATATATGTATATTTAATGGATATTTCAGGGAGCAGTATAGCTTGAGTAATTTGTTTACTTCTATGGTTTGCTATTTCAGAGTGAAATCGTACTCGACAGCATATCGCTACTATGTTCCAGCACTGGGTGCGGCCATTTTCCTGCTTCGGCTTTGTGGGTGTTACGCATTGATCATCACGCAGACGTGCTATTTATTGTGTTATTGAGAAACACTCTGCTCTGAAGTCCCTCTCCCCTTCCAGGGTGTAGGCTCGGAGGGCTAATTCAGCCCTCCAAGTTCTGGGCCTTAGTCCCATCCAGAATCTGAGCTCAGGATCAAGCTCCCATGGGAGCTATGTGTCACCATTGGCTCTTAATCTCCTTTCAGTACTGGGATTGGCTGGCGCATCCAGCCCTCTGTGGTCACATGACCTGCTGTTGCTGGCAGCATGTCACGTCCAGCAGGACAGAGCGAGAAAGCAGCACTGGATTCAGGCTTCAAACTTTTTAAGTGAGAGCAAAGGGTTAAAAATGGAAGGGAGCGAGTATAAAGGGGGATCAGGAGGGATAATTTTAACGCCTCCATTTTTCCCTTCTGTTTTAATCCTATAGTACCCCTTTAACAGTATAGCAGCTCCTCCCACAAAGATATAGTATTTTAACGAGTGGTGTCATGCAAAGTTTAACCAGATTAATCAATCTCTATGGAAAACAACATGTGTTTTCTACCCATAAGGAATGCTTTAAAATTAGCACCATGAACTAATTCAGAGCTAATTTGCACTTGCTAATGCACTGAATTAATCAGAAGATGCAGAGCTGGAATAAAATGTCACTACATGTTTTGTAAAGCAGGAGGAAAAGTTCTGGAGCGCGACCAGAATCTTAGATGTCGCTCTAACCGGATTCATACTGAAAAGGCTTATTCCCCCAAGTCGTGATGCTCAGAGGTTTATGTAATAAGGACCTTAACCCCTTCCACTCTGATGGCAGCAAACATATCGGATCTCTGCTAAATAAGCCATCTAGTATGGCATGGCATTGATTGAAGGGTTCTGTGTGAAAGCAGATCCAGGATGCAAAAAATAAATTGCAGACATCATTTGCATGTCTTACCCAGAGTTCTGTGCTGCATAGGGGGAACGTAGCACATGAGCTATGTGATGCAGTTCTTTGAATTGCTGTGATGTGTAAATGACCTCTGCAATAATAAACCCATTATATATATATATATATATACATACACACACACACACACATACACACGGTGAGGTAAAAAAGTATTTAGTCAGCCAATAATTGTGCAGGTTCTCCCACTTAAAAAGATGAGAGGCCTGTAATTGTCATCATAGGTACACTTCAACTAAGAGAAAATGTGAAAAAAAAATCCAGAAAATCACATTGTCTTATTTTTAAAGAATCTATTTGCAAATTATGGTGGAAAATAAGTATTTGGTCAATATCAAAAGTCCATCTCAATACTTTGTTATATATCCTTTGTTGGCAATGACAGAGGTGAAACGTTTTCTGTAAGTCTTCACAAGGTTTTCACACACTGTTACTGGTATTTTTGCCCATTCCTCCATGCAGATCTCCTCTAGAGCAGTGATGTTTTGGGGCTGTCGCTGGGCAACACGGACCTTCAACTCCCTCCAAAGGTTTTCTATGGGGTTGAGATCTGGAGACTGGCTAGGCCACTCCAGGACCTTGATATGCTTCTTACGAAGCCACTCCTTCGTTGCCCGGGCGGTGTGTTTGGGATCATTGTCCTGCTGAAAGACCCAGCCACGTTTCATCTTCAATGCCCTTGCTGATGGAAGGAGGTTTTCACTCAAAATCTCACGATACATGGCCCCATTCATTCTTCCCTTTACACGGATCAGTCGTCCTGGTCCCTTTGCAGAAAAACAGCCCCAAAGCATGATGTTTCCGCCACCATGCTTCACAGTAGGTATGGTGTTCTTTGGATGCAACTCAGCATTCGCTCTCCTCCAAACATGACGAGTTGAGTTTTTACCAAAAAGTTCTACTTTGGTTTCATCTGACCATATGACATTCTCCCAATCCTCTTCTGGATCATCCAAATGCTCTCTAGCAAACTTCAGATGGGCCCGGACATGTACTGGCTTAAGCAGGGGGACACGTCTGGCACTGCAGGATTTGAGTCCCTGGTGGCGTAGTGTGTTACTGATGGTAGCCTTTGTTACTTTGGTCCCAGCTCTCTGCAGGTCATTCACTAGGTCCCCCCGTGTGGTTCTGGGATTTTTGCTCACCGTTCTTGTGATCATTTTGACCCCACGGGGTGAGATCTTGCGTGGAGCCCCAGATCGATGGAGATTATCAGTGGTCTTGTAGGTCTTCCATTTTCTAATGATTGCTCCCACAGTTGATTTCTTCACATCAAGCTGCTTGCCTATTGCAGATTCAGTCTTCCCAGCCTGGTGCAGGTCTACAATTTTGTTTCTGTTGTCCTTCGACAGCTCTTTGGTCTTGACCATAGCGGAGTTTGGAGTGTGTCGGTTTGAATTTGTTATCAGTATAAAAGACACCTGTCCACAACCTCAAACAGGTGCCATTCATACAGGTAACGAGTGGAGGACAGAGGAGCCTCTTCGAGAAGACATTACAGGTCTGTGAGAGACACAAATCGTGCTTGTTTGTACTGTAGGTGACCAAATACTTATTTTCCACCATAATTTGCAAATAAATTCTTTAAAAATCAGACAATGTGACTTTCTGGATTTTGTTTTCTCATTTTGTCGCTCATAGTTGAAGTGAACCTATGATGACAATTACAGGCCTCTCATCTTTTTAAGTGGGAGAACCTGCACAATTTGTGGCTGACTAAATACTTTTTTGCCCCACTGTATATATACACACACTAGTAAAATCTCTTTCCTGCAGTGTTGATTTTGTAGGACACAAGCTCTCACATTACATATCGATGTTACCTAATCCTCGGACCACTTCAAAAATATAACTTCTCTGTCAGTCTACATAAATTGCCGGGAACCAGAGCCAAATCTGTAGCAGGTGCTCAGTAAATTCACCTGTGGGTAGAGCTACATCGAAGCGCTGCGCCAGACTTCATTATTTTTGTATTATTTAAAAAAATAAAAAAAAGTTACCATTCAGTCTGAAAATGGGTCCACGAAGAAACTGTACCAAGAAGCTAAACAACTGCCGTCGCAACAGATTGGAGATTTTTTTTAAAATCCATTAAAAAAAAAAAAAAAAAGAATTTTCCTTTATCTGCATCTTCCTTACTCTACCTGACTGCCATATCTACAGAACAGGACCAGATGGAGGTGGAAGCACAGGGCACTGCACGCTGCTTCCCCCAGCCATATCTACAGAACAGGACCAGATGGAGGTGAAAGCGCAGGGCACTGCATACTGCTACACCCAGCCATATCTACAGAACAGGACCAGATGGAGGTGGAAGTGCAGGGCACTGCATACTGCTACACCCAGCCATATCTACAGAACAGGACCAGATGGAGGTGGAAGCGCAGGGCACTGCATACTGCTACACCCAGCCAGATCTACAGAACAGGACCAGATGGAGGTGGAAGCATGAGGCACTGCACACGGCTTCCTCCAGCCAGATCTACAGAACAGGACCAGATGGAGGTGGAAGCGCAGGGCACTGCACGCCGCTTCCCCCAGCCAGATCTACAGAACAGGACCAGATGGAGGTGGAAGCACAGGGCACTGCACACTGCTTCACGCTGCCAAATCTACAGAACAGGACCAGATGGAGGTGGAAGCGCAGGGCACTGCACGCCGCTTCCCCCAGCCAGATCTACAGAACAGGACCAGATGGAGGTGGAAGCACAGGGCACTGCACACTGCTTCACGCTGCCAAATCTACAGAACAGGACTAGATGGAGGTGGAAGCGCAGCCCACTTCACACTGCCTGACCACTTTAATTAGATAAAGTGCTGTAGGTGTGTAGCTTGTCCCTTTAAGCTGAAATATTAGACGGACCATTAAGGTCAATGTGATATCCATGGCTTCACTGAATGCCATAGTTTATAAAGCAAACTGGTTGACGACCAGCTCACTTTAACCCGCCATTTCGATCCCACCACAAAAGAGGGAACACACGTTTACAGCACGACACTGTACACACACATAGGCGAGCCATGGATTCATCTTTGAGTGTACAAGGAGGACAACTCACCCGCTCAAATCTACCAAAGAACAAGGTTTAACGGTTAATAAAGGATATCTGATATACTTTGTTTCCAGAACATTGAAAGCTTTTGATATTTTTTTTTTTCTATGGCTAAAAAAAAAAATATCGCCACATTGTCTCCCGAGGGGATATGTCCCCGGGGATTTGTGGTCCATGAATTAAATCAAACTGAACGTTAGAAATGAACACTTACAAGTTAAAGCTCTCAATTTCGAATAATAAGCCATTTCCCAGAGGCAATGGGGAGCATCCCTTTAATCAGCAGGGGAGAAATAAAGCCATTTTTTCGCAACAAAAGAGCTCTAGTTATTATATTATTTACACAATATGTTAGATCTATTTTTATTAATCCCTGGACAGCTACAGATTCAAGTCAGACTATACAATTCTTCATCAGGCGGCTTTGTGATGATCAGTTACTGGTTACCAGTAGAAGCTCAGATGCTCATTATGAGGAAGCTGGCATCAATGGCTGGCTGAGCATCATAGCAGCGGTTGGAATGACAGCTTTATTTCCCTGCTCTTGATCAATACAACATTTTAAGTGATCGCTCATTCCTCTGTGCAGTATATGGAGTTTCCAGGGCTGCAGTTCTGCCTCCTATTTTCACCCTCCATTGACATGCAAGTCACAGCGCATGAAGGAAACCGTTAAGACGTGTTTGCTTTTCTTCTCTGCGGCACGGGGCAAGCGAGGGGCTGCTTCGCACTCGTCAAGGCTGTCCAGCGGCAATTAAGAAAAGGGAGAAAGTACTATTCTTAGCATTACCTAGACGCTAACAGGACAAACCCCAAAAATGCAAGCAGGGCTTTCAGAACACCAAAAGTCGATTTAAAACACAGCATTATGTTGACTTGGATAACGGTTTATTCATTCGTCGTCAAATATCTCGCAATGCTTCAGAACAGGGATAAATATATATTTTTACAAGGGTGTTTTGTTTTTGGTTTTTTTAAAACACAACCACTTCTATTTGTTTTGAGCTGTTGGGGAACATAAAAAGCTTTTTTTTTTTATTCTCCAGCAAACTTCAGACTCCGGGACCTATTCCATTTTTGCCAGCGACAGGAGCCGCGAAGGGAAAATATTGGCGCAAGCGGCTGGCTCCCTGTTGGCAACTATTCCGATCCTGCCACTGTATTAGCATCTCAAGTCAAAATATTTGGGAGCCACAAACAGATGACGAAAAGTTGCGCCGATGTTGCTGAAGGACTCTGGGAATTAAATATATATATATATATATATATATATATATATATATATTTATTTTTTGAGCAAGGATTTTACCAGGAAGGATACATTGAGACTTATCTCGTTTTGAAGTATGTCCTGGGTGGCGAGTATGTACCGTTCGGTGTCTTGCCCAAGGACACTTACTGGAGAGGTGCGCAGTCCTGGAGTGCTGGTGTCTCCAGGAAAAAAACACATATTGCATGAACGTAGACGTGTACAGAGTTTCTCTATCCCAATCCAGCCTAAAGAAGAGTGTTTAAAAGGCCTGGGAAGGTCACAGGTGTTCCTTTTCCACATAATCGAGTGTTCCATAGAATGCCTGCATGTTCGTATAATGATACATTCAAACATATTGTGTAAACTATACTGTATTCTGAAACGCAGGAATAATATCCTTCAGTTACCATATCCATTCCTAGAGCTTCCCATTGCCTTCTTGTAAACCGTGTGTAATTTAATCACACAATATGATGATTGGATTGTCCTATGTAAATGCTCTTCATAATACAAAACCATTCCCCACGGATGTTGCTCTCCATTTGCCTCGTTAATTTAATGAAGATATAGTACACTTACAAGGAAATCAGATTTCCCATTTACAGCCGAAGTGGAATTAATTTTGACCAGATTGCTACATTACAAAAAAGGGACATTTTTCTAAATAATTTAAATTAAAAAGAAGGGGGGGGGGGGGTTTACAGTTTCCAGATGGGTTATTTGCAGATGAAGGAAATGTTTTTTGTTTTTAATGTAAGAGACTTTACTATTGTTACTGTTACCGCATTCTGTATATTTGTGTTGTTTTTTTTTAATATCTTGCATTTTATTACTTTGTATTTCTGCAACAATTCAATGTTCTTGAACCCAGGACATACTTGAAAACGAGAGAAATCTCAATGTATCCATCCTGGTAAAATACTTTGAAAATATCAGCTGATTTGGGTAAAAGGTCTTGAAACCTAGCAGCCAACACATCCAATTTTTCACGCAAAATACATTTCTATTTCAAACATAGGCAAGTCATTTTTATTTCCTTGTCAAATGTCAGGTTTCAAAAATAACATATGTTGGAAGAATTGCGCCGTTAATGGAACGGTTAGTCAGACTGGGGCTTACACATAGCAAAACTTAATTTTTTATGTTAGAAATCGACCAATAAATTCCATATTTTTATTCAATGATTATTATTACCTGGTCTCTAATTGTGACCTGTATTTCCCTTGTCCTGTTTTTTCTACTTTGGATATCTGGTGTTAAGATCGATTTCCATAAGGCAATGGCAACACCGACAGATTAGACTGCGGTAAAGATGTTGAAGGGATACACTATTAAAAAGAGAGGTTTTTTGCCCTTAAATTATTTAGCACCCTGACCGCTCCTTAACCCGTTTTCTGGCCTCCTCCCCTACGGACGCTATAGATACCTGCACATAACCGCCCTTCCTCCTCTTGGTGGTGTCCACCCCGGTAGATACGGGTGGGGATGGGACTTCACGAACGACATACCTGGAATTGATGTAATTGGTTTTGGTTTAATTGTATTATGCCTTCCTAGTTTAACTACTGGATGCCATACGTTTCTGCTGTTTTCATATCCATCGTTGTTTAATATGACGTCTTTTTGTTTGTTTTTCTCTGTTCTGATCCAAGATGAATAAAACATTTAAAAAAATAATAATTTAGCAGATGCTGCCAATGGCATCTACTCCATTACTTTTTTTAATTTTAGGTGATTTTGCTCACCTTTAATCCCTCACTGCGCGCTGCTCCTCTTGAACCCGGTAGTCCCTGTAGCTTTATTACACAATATGCGCGGCTCCACAAATTTCGCAGAGCAGGATCAATAAATTACGCAGTGCTTGGGGTTTGCACATTTTACATATGCAAGATTTGGAGCACATGCGAAAAATGATGGATCTGAGATGCGCGCACCAAAGGCAAAACAGATACACCAACTGCCTTTCGTGCTCTTTTTGCAGGTGGTCTGAGAGGGTGACATCTGCTGTCACTCGTAACTGATCTGGTGACAGCAGTCAGGAAACGCAAAATACCGCTAGCTGGACAAAACATTTTGACTTCACACAGTGATTACACCCAAAAGGTGTGTCCCACCCAACTCAAGTCTTAAATTTCAGCTCTCCTTTCCAGCTGCTTCCACTTCTCTCTATAATTACTCTTATCAAGCCCAAGCTTCGAGTCCTTCCCATGCAATCCCTGCTATATTCTTTCTGGCCACCAGCTCTACCTTCCCTCTACTCCCATTGTTTCACATAGCCCCGTCCCTTAGATTGTAAACTCATGGGATGTCTTGCTGAGCACTTTGTTAACGTGCTGTATTAGCTGGACAGTTATCCTACGGGCAGGGTCATCTCTACCTAATGTATCATTACATCTAATTTTTGTGCTTCACATTGTAAAGCGCTATGGAATTTGCAGGCACTATATAAAAGGACTACCTGTGGAGGGTGGGGTGCAATCCTCACATCCTGGCCACTTTAAAAAGATTAAGTAGTCAGAATGACTAGAGTTACAGTTACAAGTATTTATAAAGTGCCAACAAGTTCCGTAGCGCTGGACTTGAGTGTTCCTTCAAACCTGCGCATGCTGCTGAAATGTTGCATTATCCTTTTGGATTATATGGTATGTTACTACCCTCTGATTATATTTGAGGCAGGGATGTAAATCTCCAGCCCTATAGTTGTTGATGGCCTGCATTTCCCCGCTCTATTTGAGTGCAAATAGATGGCCAGACAATCATGGGAGTTGTAGTTCAGTAACATCTGGGGTGGTCAGAGTGTGACATCCCTGGTTTAAGGAAGAGAACGGCAACCTTGACCCTCAATAGGTTACGAGACTACATCTTCCGTGGTGCTTAGGCACTCATTAGGCTGGCTATCACGGAAGAAACATCTGGAGGGCAAAGGTTGCCAACCTCTGGTTTAAAGGGATCCCTCTGCCTAGAACAAGTCTAGATTTGAATCATTGCCCAAAAAAATTAAACAACGCCATAAATTATTTGGATGTAGAGAGTTTAAATTGCAGCGTTTAACTCTGCCAGAAAGAGGAGACAAGCCGCCGTCTACCAATATCCTGCCCGTTCTGCAAAATGCCTGGGAGAAAGATGTGCGTTAATGTTAATTTGCACATGCTGATTACTTAAGCACTTAAATCCGCGAATGAGCTAATTAAAGGACTATCTGCATAATTGGAGAAATCATTGCAGCTCCTCACATAGGCAGATATTTGATTATTGGGCTTTATCAGATAAACATTATTTCGTGTGAAAGTGCAGATACACGAACTGGAAGTTTCCAACGAAGAGAGAAACGTTGGTTTTTAAAACACCAAAAGATAATGCGGTTTCTTTCTAGGACTAAAGAAATAAAAAAGCATTTGTGCATTTCAAGCAAGAGGTGTGAAAGAAACCCAAAAAAACAGACCCAGCTTTGTTTTTACACAATAAACCAACACAGGATTGGTCAAAGTATGTATGTATTTATTTGTTTTAATAAGGGGGGGGGGCATGGTGTGTGCATTTATTCTTAAAAGTATATAGAATCCCAGAAGTACATAGTTTTTGAAAGGGCAGCTACAATGTTTTACAAAAGTCAACTATAAATTCATTTATTTCTGATTATTTTGTTACATATTTACATAGTAGGGATGCACAGACCTCACGTATACCCCCCCCCCACACAGACCTCACGTATACCCCCCCCACACACAGACCTCACGTATAACCCCCCCCCACACACAGACCTCACGTATACCCCCCACACACACAGACCTCACGTATACCCCCCACACACACAGACCTCACGTATACCCCCCCACACACAGACCTCACGTATACCCCCCCCACACAGACCTCACGTATACACCCCCCCCACACCAGACCTCACGTATACCCCCCCCCACACAGACCTCACGTATACCCCCCCCACACAGACCTCACGTATACCCCCCCCACACAGACCTCACGTATATACCCCCCCACACAGACCTCACGTATACCCCCCCACACAGACCTCACGTATACCCCCCCACACAGACCTCACGTATACCCCACGTATACCCCCCCCCACACATACCTCACGTATACCCCCCCACATAGACCTCACGTATACCCCCCACACAGACCTCACGTATACCCCCCCACACAGACCTCACGTATACCCCCCCACACAGACCTCACGTATACCCCCCACACAGACCTCACGTATACCCCCCCCCCCACACAGACCTCACGTATACCCCCCCCACACAGACCTCACGTATACCCCCACACAGACCTCACGTATACCCCCCCACACAGACCTCACGTATACCCCCCACACAGACCTCACGTATTACCCCCCACACAGACCTCACGTATACCCCCCCACACAGACCTCACGTATACCCCCCACACACAGACCTCACGTATACCCCCACACAGACCTCACGTATACCCCCACACAGACCTCACGTATACCCCCACACAGACCTCACGTATACCCCCACACAGACCTTGCTGCGAGCAGAATGCATTAACAGCAGTCCGCTAGCATTCCTCTGCAGCTGGCCGTATGCTCCGAGCAGTTGCTGGCTTGTGACGCGCTCTCACAATCCCCGCGTGATCACGGCTGGAGGCCACGTCAGAGCCCGGCAATCGATCAGAGGACCACGCAGTCAGCCGGAGGGGATTGCTAGCGGAATGCAGGCGTCCGGGTATCAGGGCATTTGCACGAGTAACAAGAAAAATAAAGATTTCAAACTAGAGATAAAAATTCTATCTTCTTTTTACAATTACTTCAAAGTAAAAAAAAAACACAGAATGTGTTTTATAAAGTGGTTTTGTTTGTAATGCACGAGTAACCTAGTTCCAGCTTATGTAAGTGGTAGCGTCCCTCTTTATGGTTGTTTATTTTTCTAAAGAAAAACAGTCAAACACCAACAGTGCCGATCGTAACATTTGAAACATTCAATAAAGTGTAAATAAGTCCAAAACAAAAAATCCTCTATAAAGAAGACAAACAACACTCAACAAGAACGGATAAGCATGATGAGCTTTACCCTGAACTACATAGCAGACAAAAAACACATTTTGACACTTTGGCATATGGGAAGAGGAGGGGGGGGGGGAATTCATTTTTGTGGATGAAAAGAACCAAAAGGGCTATTTTTCCTCCCATTATTTCATTGAAGAGTTTGCATGCCACCAAGTTCACTGCGAGGGTCGGATTCTGCAAGCGATTTCCTCAGGAAATCCTGTCGCTCGTACGACTCTTATCCTTAAAAAAAGTAATTTCCCTTTGTTAAAAAGACAGCCCGTCCTATTCATCTTCAGCAGCGTTCCCATCCCAACAGAAAGGAGACGCTGAACAGGGGAAAAAAATAAAAAAAGAATGCCTCTGGCGAACCGCGGGGCTATAAATAGAATTACAATAGGTTTATTAGTGGAAAATTCATATACAATGCCTGAGTTATTATTTATTTTGCACATAGCGCTAGATGTATGAGGAAATTCACAAATCCCACATCAGACCTGGCCTCATTGAGATCTGCGACTTTAAAGGAGACACTAACCCAATAAATTATTTGGTGCCGTTAAACGCCGGGGCGCTCATAAAAATAAATCCATTCGCAACTGTGGCTTCGCGGTCTTCATGGATATTTATTAATATATTTTGTAAAACTCCAGAGGGGGGGGGGGAATAAAATAAAATAATGGGAGGAGAGGGTTTTCTTTTTTTGAAGTAGAAACTATGGGATGCGGACTCTAAGGAAGGCAACGGATCTGCAGGATGAACGTCAAAAAAATTCAAATCTTATTGAAGAAGAAAAAAAAAATCTAAAATTATTTTAGGAAAAATATAAAAATAATAATTCTAGGAAAAAATGTTAAAAGTTAGGAGACATTGATATTATTACAAACAAAAGCTGTTCAAGATTCCTTTTTTTTTCTGGTTTGTAAGATTTTTATTTTTTGAACAAAGGGTCACAACAAGTCGACCAGTAAGGTGGGCCTCGCAGGGCCAGACTTCGTAGTCGCAAAGAAAACACATAGGAGGGGGGGGGGGGGGTCAGATAAAAAAAACTGCGAAAGGTCAAAAAAAAAAAAAAAAAACGGGGTGGGGAGGGGGAACGTAATAAGGAAAAATGAACACCAGTCCTCAAAAAGGTCGCAGAAACAGCCAAAAAAAGGCAAAAAAGAAAGTCCTCAGCTACAACAGAAAAGGAAAGAAAGAAAGCTGTAAGTCCTCATAAAAGAGACAAAAAAAGAGGCAAAACGACTCCCGGGGCAAGACATTCAGCCGGCGTCCCTGAACAGCAACCGCCACAATACAGGCAGGGCCACGTTTCGCAGGCCAGGTCAGTCAGCAACAGCACACCAGAGGACGGAGAGCAAGGACCACACAGCATTCAAGTCCACGTGGCAGGCACGATGGACGTCCAGTCCCCATGCCGGCCCAGTAACCATGCCAGCTGCACTGCAAGACTGAGGCTGACACTGCCTCCCCACAGCACCAGGCCCAGCAGTCCCAGTCAGTGCCCCCCAGCGAAAGCTCCGCAGCCGCCGTCCCCGCTGTAGCTCCAGCCTCGGATACATGCCTCTCGGCCACACTCCCTTCTGAACACGGATTCAGGTCTCCCGGCCCTCCTCTGCAGGTCAGCGACACCGTCCAGACATTCACCAGGCTCAGACAAAATGCCGAGATAGATTAAGAATCTACCCCGCAGTGCTTTGCGAACTGAAATACGGGATTTGGTGACTAAACACCCTTATTAGTAAACACAGTTACCTCAAAAAAGAGGACAAATTCCCTAATTATTAATAATAAAAGCAATTTTTTATTAATATACTTTAAAAATTATTAGCACCACTCAATAGATAGTAATTAGTTCCAATGACAAAATAGTGATCTGCCTAGGCAGATCACTATTTTGTCATTGGAACTAATTACTATTGAGTGGTGCTAATAATTTTTAATGTATATTAATAAAGAATTGCTTTTATTATTAATAATTAGGGAATTTGTCCTCTTTTTTGAGGTAACTGTATTCACCAGGCTCAGCCTCCTTAGACATCTCCGCTAAGCCTTCAGGCTCCCGACCGACTCCCAGCACCACCACCATCAGCTGCCGCCACTAACCTTGGATAAGTGGACTCTCTTCTTCCCCCGGTAATTGTTCGAGGCAAGCCTCGAGGGCCACAAACAAGGCCTCCATACCACTGGCGAGTATCCCTCCTGATGCTTCTCCGCTTTCCACCCGGGGGGCGGACATCAGGCACAGCCGGAGAATTGGGGCCCTCCATCCCCGCTGACTGCAATCGACAGGTCCCCATCAGGGGTGTAACAGTCGGTAGGGGTTCTCCACAGGAAGAACGAGGCGTCAAGGAGTAGGCCTCAAAATGTCCGACAGCTGGTCGTGCCGCTGGAGAAAAACCTCAAAAAACTCGTCTGTGCTCCGTAGGGGGGGGCGCAAAACGAGCCACAGAGCAATCCCCGTAATGGCCAGCTGCTCAGGGTCGCCACTTACACAAAAACCCCCGGAAACAGGAGGATACCACAGAGCTCTAGAGAAACACAACTGCTCCCATGCAGAGCCGGCCACGCCCTCCAAGATTCATGACAGGAATATGCGGGATCAAAGAACATGTATCAAAATACATGGGAAGTCTTCTTGCTTATGGCATATAATGAAATATATATATACATACATACATACACACACAGTATATATATCTATATATTTTTTTTCTTTTTACAGCTACCACAAGTTTATTGTACAAAGTTATAGTTATTAGCAAAGTGACAAGGCAGCACAGCAGATTTTGCTCCACATTTTCTAAGGGCTCCACGGACGCACACCCTAAGGCTGGCGCCAGACGAGCGCACTATGTGCGCACGTACTGACGTGCCTTCTGATGTCCGTCGGGGCCAGCCACACGCTGTTGCGTTCGCACGAATTGCGTGCGCAACAGCGGCTGTGCTGCGTTCATGCAGCAGCCCTCTCCATCAAAGCGTTAGGACGCGCGTTGACGGAGCTACAATTGCGATCCTCCATAGCAGGATCGAGCCTTGCATCGCGGAATGCACTAACTGCACTCAGCAAGGTGGCCAGACGGGCGTCAGAGTGGAAGGAACGTCCATTGTCACGGATGTCACTTCCACTCGTTTGACGCCAGCCTAAAAGAAGTGGGCTCTGAATGCCGGCTATACCATGCTACATATATAAGACCTGTCAAAGGTTCAAAATGTTTACTATTGCAATATTCATTAAAATGAACCTCCATGAAAGAAGCTGAACTTTTCAGAGGCAAAAATATTTAAAAAATAAACATATGTACACACACTTTAAAAGTCACCAATATTTTACAGGCACTGCAATCATGACAAACAGTTGCCTGAAGAATACTCGCACTCCAACTTTCAGAACCAATTAAATATTGCTCCGCAGCCTTAAAGGGGACGCTACTACACTCATATGCTGTAACTAGATAGCTTGTGCATTACAAATAAAACCACCTTATAAAAATACATGCTGCCATTTTTCTTTTCTTTGTATGAAGTATATTGCATGTAAAAAGGAAAAATAAAGTAAGGTGTTTACCTCCCGTTTCCATTTTGTGCATTTTTCCCATGATGCAACATTTACCAAAAGCTTTGCAGCTCTTGTTTATTTTATCTACGTTATTTAGCAGTTAATGAGGTGGAAGAGGGAATGTTTAGATAGCCTCAAGAACAATAGCCTCCTGCTGCCTAACGGAGATATGACAGGGAGTTTAAAAGACTTCTAATCTACCTCCTGGTGATGTCCTTTGAATACAACCCACACAATACAATGATGTGAGCCGGCTACCATACCCATTCGCTCCATTCTATGGCCAAAGCCAAACAATGAGGAACAAGTGATGGAAAGATACTGGGGAGGGGGGGGGGCAGTTTAGAACACAAAATATCACAATGGATGCACCCAGTGACATTTATTTGTATTATTTTTATATAAATAAAAGAATAAAATAGAGCAAAATATTTTCGGAACTAAACATACAAGAGGAAAACAAAGCACATGTAAGATATCAGCAACATAAAATAAACACAATAAGGACATTTCATTTTTTGGTGGTAGTGGCCCTTAAAGGCCTTTATTATTAACTGAAATCTAAAGCTTATATCCACCCTAAAAAGTGCCTCTATACCAAAATTGGACAAATATCCTTTTTTTTAAAAAAAAATAAATCTAAAAATCGCAGATATATATATATATATATTGTGCAAAGAAAAATCCCTCCAACATAGCAACGTACACACTGTGCTACAAGATGGAAAGCGTCCCCAAGGTACAATGAGAGGGGATCTGTGAGCCACAGGGACTCTACCATTATTATTAACCCCTGTCAAATGAAAAAGAAACTGCCTGGAGAACTCCAAGAACGAGCAACTTCTTATTTCCCAGGTTGGCAATGGGTGCTAAACTCACAAAAGTTTCTTAGAAGAAACTGGGTCACTGGATGTCCCCCTTCAGCTTCTTGTTAAGCTGTACCACACTATACCCACAATGAGATGGTCCGAAAATGGGGGAAAGAAAAAGTCACTAAATTAGTATATAGCTCACGAATACGGTTTTGTGAAAGAATCTGGAACGGGTACACAGATGAATAAATCAGTCCATTTACTGGCATGAATGTCAGACAATACAGGGAAGGACAATGAGTAATAATTCATACGGCGCGGAAAGTAGAAGAAACCAGAGAGATGGAGATATGAAAGCACACTCAGGAGATTGTGTGTTTACTCTCGCGCAAAAAAAACATTGTGTCAGCAGCAGCAGCTAAACCAATAAGCCTCGATTGCTACAACCTTTCAATTCTCGCTGTATGGGCTGCGGAAAAATAAGAGGGGAAAAACAACAGCACGACGATGATCAAGCCATAAGCAACACACTCATTACCGCTTTCCAAATACTTTCAGATCACAGCATGACATTTTCTGTTTGTCCTAATAACATCTGAAACCGCAGGTTTTCCAGCGTCACACAGCCTCACAATGTGCGGGTTTGAGGTGATATTTTGTATTAAGTTTTCATCTGTCAAAGGCTGCGTTCACACTGAGTGACATGAAAATCATACGATTTCCGCACGTCATTTAGCGATAATATCGCTCACTATCGCCGTTATGCGCGATATGGCGTGACACCACTGTCTCTCAATGCAAATCGCAGCGAATCGTGGAAAAAAGGGTCATGTACCAGCGACAAGCTACAGCGACATTGAGCAACAGTGAGATGTGAACAGCTAAATTTAAAAAAAAATTGAGAAAGGATTTTACCAGGAAGGATACATTGAGATTTCTCTCGTTTTCAAGTATGTCCTGGGTGGCGAGTATGTACCGTTAGGGGTCTTGCCCAAGGACGCTGGGATCGAACCCACGACTCCACAGGCTCTCTCCACGCAGAGCAGTGATGTTACCTCTACTCCACCCAGCCGGTACATTGAAATGCATTGGAGAAGCTACAGAAAATACAGGAACAAGAAATAGGAGCGATATCACAGCAAAAATCGCGCGATAAAGCGGCCCTAAAAGGGAAGTGCGTTCTAAGCGATCTCATTGGGGGAAGGAAATAAAACGTGTGTGGGGATAAAGTTATGACAGCTCTCCTTTTTTTGTGGATTAAAAATAAATAAAAAGGACCATCCTCTCGAGTAGGGGGGGGGGGTCTCAAACTGCACCCCTTCTCCTTGATATTCATGGCCTAAAATTACCAGAATTCTTTGTATGCAATAGACGGCCAAAGAATCATGGAAGTTGTAGTTCAGAAACATCTGTGGGTGGTCAAAGAAGTTTGATAGCCTTGTTCAAGACTAAACACAAAAAAAAACAGATGGGGTTGAGGGGGCAGCGGGCAGGATTAAGCTTCCGCAAACTTATATAAAAGCATCCATTGGTATTTCTTCGCCATAGTCTCCCGCGGCCGGCACCTGTTGCAGGAATCGGCTTAGTACGGGGCCCCCTGAGAACATTGTGGACACCGTTGAGCCAGCTACTCCTTCATACTATATTTCTCGTTCTAATGACCCCAACCTAAGTTGAGTGACAGCAGTCAGGGAACACCTCTGCTTTGAAGGACAGCAACACCCCCAGGGCAAAAATGTGAAGGGACAAATTAGCCACCATTACCTCTTAAAGTGGACCCGTCAGACTGGTTCATCTTCCCATTGACGTCCCATCAGGGGATAAATAAATTGTTGAAGATCAAGGCAACATCGACCCCCCCCTTCTTCAAAAGAGATCTCATGAACCTCACCTGTCGCCACTATGATCCTCCACTGCAGTCAATGAACGGGGAGTTCTAGAGCAAAGGTGCGCATATGAGGAGATTGAAACGTTGACTTAGTATGTCGCCAGACAATCGGCTGCAAGGAGTGAGAAGAGGATTTGTCTTGTATGACAGCCATTCCACCAACAGTTGTCACCCACATCGACCAGAACAGAGAGAGATTTTTTTGTATTTTTAGTTATAATGTAGAATTACTCAAAGTTAAGCCGTATATTGTTGAAAATTATATATACGTAGCAATTCCAAGAATTGAGCCCAATTTATGCTGTGAAACACAGTTTGTGTATACCAAGTTTCCCTTGATCGAGAAGTGTGATGAGCTTGAAGGAACGTGCTACTGAAAAAAGGAGGGTTAAATAATTGGGCACAGGCTGCTGACAGTCTCTAGCGCTGCGGAATATGTGGCGCTATATAAATGGATAATAATAAAAATTATAATAATTGTTCAAGCACTTTGAGCCAGGCTACTATTCTTCACAGATTAATTCAAGACGAGACAGCTCGCTGTTCTCTTGCAGAGCAGTTACTATCAGTGTCTATACAAAGTATAGGAGCCACTAATATACCGTAAGGAGCTGCTAATTTCAAGACGCAAGCAAATCTTGATGCAAGGTCGGAATAGTGGCTGGAGCCGCCAATAACTGGGTCTGAATGAGGTCTAACATTGGCTGAGCACGCAGAAAGGTGTAGATCTATGACAGCCGAGAAACTACCTAGTTTTTGTATTTGTGCAGCTGATAAGTCTTCAATATAAAATAAAAGCACAGCATGGCATCGAGTGGGTGGACAGTTAAATTATGGATACAGAGACCAAATGTTAGATGGATACAAGAAGCAATTTATCTTAAGCTGTCAATGATTGGGAATGGAAAACACATAACATGCCTCTTCCCAAAGCAGAACAGATAGGGACAGATTAGATACATCTGTACATATACATATACATATATATATATATACACATATATACATATATATATATATATATATATATATTACATTGACAGGTCAAAATGTAAAATTATAGCTACCTGTCCCCATGTCTAAACATTACAAATATCGGTGTGGTTATGACAGCTAAAATATAATGGAAAAAACTGATTATAAACAACACCATACATAAAGCTGAAACATTCTCTAAGAAAACGTGAGACGGTGATACAAGATGTAACATATTGTGAGCAAATTCTCCTTGGGATTATCCAAAACCTCTGGGTTACATCTCACACAAAAAAATAAAATACTGTAATTAGAACGGACGGCTAATTAAATCTGAAAGGTTTATAGGACACGCTTCCTACTCTAAAACAGCTACTAAATAGTGCAGAAAACGTGAAGGAAAAGAAATACATTAGACGCATGTAATGGAACCAGAGGTTGGAAAAATAGTTTAAAACCTCGATTAAACCCATTAAAGCTTCCATAAGTGAATCCAGTTTCCACGCCTGAAATAAATGTAATTCTTCGAGTTAAACATCAAACTTGATCTCTGACCAATTTAAATAACTTGGAAGAGGCCAAGCAGTTGACATTTACCATACACACCCACAGCAAAAATATCCTAACAAGGCTCAATGTGAGAACTGTTCTGCTGCCAAGTTTTCGCGTAGCACGCCTTAAAGACCGTAATGTACGCTAAAGTAAAAAAGAGGGGGAAAAAAATAAACGAGAAATGTTATTTTCAAAACATTGCCAAGACCTGCTAGAAGGTTATGTCAGATAAAAGGACAGAAATTCACAAGAAGTGGGGTGGGGAAGAGACAAAAAAAAAAACACAGAAAAAGTCTAAATAGCCATGAAAAGGATTTAACAAGTACCCTATCCAAAAACAAGAACGTATAAGGCCTCTTGTACTGGTTATAGGGCGTAGAGGTCCCCCCTGCATCCACGCAGATATATTGGAAAGCAATTTCATCAAAAGGTTACTTGCTACACACACCATCATACAACTTTCCTTTTGGGTGGAGTATAGTGTCTATAAGCCATTTCTGATCCTATACCATGGGTCAGCAACCTTCCCCTCTCCAGATGTTTTGGAACTACATTTCCCAGGAGTCTCTGGCAACCCAATGAGTGGTTCAGCATCATGGGAGATGTAGTTACCAAACATCTGGTTTAACGTTGTTGACCACTGGTATACACTTTCTTTGGCTTCTTTACCTACTTTACTCTCCGCACCCCATGTCCAATATTTCTCCTACAAATTTCAAGCACTGATCACAGCCCAGCAGGGAAACTGATGGCCATCCACGCTACTGCATAGACACACTTGATGGGGTAGTGAGCAGTGGTCAACGAGGCAGTAATGAGCTCAGGGTAAGGGATGGAGGGCAAGTAAGATCAATCGACTGCATTGAGATAAACAACACGGCCACCTCCGTGTACAAATTAAATAAAACCAAGCTTTTCATGTGATCCTCTTGAAGACAAGGGGAAATGTCGAGACCATATGGCGCATGCACAGCAACCGCGCACACACACACATTCTCCTTTTCCAGGGCAGTTCATAATAAAAGGAAAGGGGCATTTAATACAGAGGCAAGACTTCAGTTTGGAAGAGCTGTTACAGTAGTTGTGGTGGGAAGGAGGAAAAAAAAAAAGGGGGGGTTGAGATGGGATTTTTTTTTTAAGGCCATTTATTAATTTCAGCCCCAACCAAACATTTCATATCCGATTTTATGAACAAAGTGTGTTTAAACATAGGGTGAGGGGGGAGGGTCAGACGAACGCATTCAGTGCTGACTGTGCGTCTGCACAACGGACGTTCTTTCTGACTGCCGACAAGGTAGTGGCCACACGGTCCGTTTTTGTGACTGACTTTTTTTTGACTGATGTAGATGGGAAATAAAATGAATATGAGAAACCATTTTGTCAGTCAAAAATGCAGTCCGTCTGACTTCGTTCCATCACTCAAACACAAAGCTTTGCGGACGTTGCGCACTCTGCGCGTCTGTTCTAGCGGTTTTACGTTCTTGTCTAACTTGCTTCCGTTTGTCGCGTCCGTTACGCGTCCGCACTTCTTGTGTGGGTCTCTATGAATCATAATTGTATGCTACCACGGACGTTCAAATGTGCGGCAACACGGACGTGAACACTGCGCTCGTCTGTCCCGAGCCTTAATTGGTTTCGTTGGGTTATACTGAACGTTAGCAAACATGACAAATACTCTGGAAAACGTAAGAAATAAGCAATGTCTAGTTTGATGGATAACACATTGCGACTCCTAAAAATAAATAAAATCATTGATGCAACGGGCTACATTTACTGTAGGTCAACAAATTTCCTGTAACAATGCAAGAAGTTGCAAAAATGAAGACCCTCTGATGGGTACACCATCAGCGACCCTTTACTTTCCATTTTGCGAGTTCTATTTTTTTCTACATACCGAATGATTACAAAATAACGATTTGTTTAATTCTGTAAATAAACAGCATGTGTTATTAATGTGACTTTTTCCAATGGTAACATCCATCCCCTCCTTTAAATAAACACGCGTCAAATTGCCAGGAACATCCCTGCCTTGTACAGCTTGGACGCTACAAGCTTTTGACACCGATATTAACCTCTCCAACTACTGGAAACAAATACTTCTTATTTCAACAATCCGCAAGACTCGCATCCCCGACGGAGTTAAGAGCAGTTGACGTTGTATGATGAAGACCAGCGCCGCTGTCCAATAATAGCCTCAGTATTTCACATTTAACCACCTCAAGTGCAGTTCTTGACGTTTGAGATAGACGTTGGAGAATACAGGCGGTTGGCAACAAAATATGAAGCATCAAACATTCTCCGCGTATTGAAAGAGGGCCCAGTGTGGAAGGGAAGAGAGGAGAGGAGAGCAACTCTACAATCAGTAAAAAGCCTGTCCCTCCTAATCCAGGACACCTGCAAAGTATGAGGCTTTCAGTGTTGGGATATGGAATCTCTCAAAACCTATACTTCATGAAATAAAGGACGCCTGACAAAACGGTACAGAGCCTCGGGAGCATCCAATGTAGAGCAGATGGAAGGCATATCAGGTGCACTCATCCAGTGAAGCCTCTCACTCCCCATGGACCGATAGCTTCAAGCATCACAGAAGATGCTCAAATTCACAATGGCATCTGACATGCCTAAACCCCGGAGAGAGGTGACAGGCAAAAGGAAATGCTTAACTAAATGCGCGTTTGACAGTTTGATTTGAATCTTTTTACCTTATCTTCTAATCTACAGCTTTCACCAGCTTAATTGTTCTTTATTCAGCGTTTAACCCTTTTCTCTGAAGGCTCTTGGCTCTGTTCCAGGTTTAACCCTGCGCCGAATGCACAATGCCAAGAGCTCTTTATTGTAATAGCATTCCAGCCTTTCAATGGAAGCTACGATTGATTTAAAGGGATACTATAGGGTTAAAATGGGAAGGGGGGGGTCGCTCCAGAAGCCCTCCCTTTATTCCCCCCTAAAACCTCAGTGCTCCTCCATACTTGATATGCTGCTGCTTCCTGTAAGCCACAGCAGTCACATGACTGTAGGAAAACGCCAATGCCAGAGTGCATTGAGAGTGACTGATGGAGCCAGGGCTTGAAATTCCAGAACCAGGTGATCAGAGCTCAGGTTCTGGGGAGGATCGAGATTCCCTGCAGTATAAAATACTAGAGTTTGTTATAATAACCGCACCTGAACAAGACGAGTGCAGTCAAATTATGAGAAAAAAAAATAAACAGGGCACCAAGGGCTAGATTGCATGGGCAATATTACATAAAACTAACTTTAGCGCTCAGCATTAGGTTAAGTGGTCCTAGCGTCAGCCGACCATATTACAATCCGAACGCTAACATGTTAAAAAAAAACAAAAAAAACTTTCAGGAAATCGGAGATTGCACTTTTCGGCGTGAGCTTACTGTACTTTACACTTCCCATGTTAAGCATAGGGAGCGTAAAGAGTTAATTAGCGTTAGGATTACAAAGTCCTAAAAACCCCAAGCCGCAGTTAACTCAAAAGTTAACCACACCTAGGAGCTGTTGCTGATACTGCGGATTCCATTATCACCAGCTTTAATTCCCCCCCAAAAAAAAAAAAATCACAATGATCACTCAACTCGCGGCGAGAACGACAGCTCGATCCGCTGTTTGGCTGCCGGGAGCAGTGAGTCCCCAGACCGGCAGTCAAAGCCTCAATGTAATCATAAGGACTCCATGGAGGGGATGCTCGCGGCGGCACCTAGCGCTGCCTCGAGCATCCTGAGGCTTAGCGCTGTATCATGGGACAGGCTGCTGAATCATCGCCTGCCCCGTAATATGGAGCTGAAACGGGGACGCTAAGGAGAAACCTGCAGGTGCAGGTTTTCCTCCTTAGCGTCCCCCGTTTTAGGCTAGGGTCAGACGAAAGCATTTTTCCCCGCGAACGTGAAAAAGTGCGTCCGAACGCATTGACGTATTTTTTCACGGAATGCGCAAAAACGGTCAGACGACGCGCATTTTCGGGCGTGATTTTGTACGGATCATCAATAAAACTCTTTTTGCGTCTGGACGTTATGTAGGCTGGACATTAGCGGCGTCTGACATCTCCTAATCACGCCGCTATGCCGCAGCTGCGCACTCAGTACGTCAGTACTAGCGGTTCAGCGTTCTCAGAAAAATGCGTTCAAATTCCACTTGCGTTGCACGGCCGGACTTTTGTGCGGCCGTACTTCGTATATTGGCCGTCATCTGCTGCTATTGCGGCCGTAATTATGTGCGCCAGAACGCACGTTAAAAGTGCGCTGGTCTGACCCCAGCCTTAGCGGGCAGAATATAATACTGCCGAAAGCCTGGTGTAAATTTAACCAGCGCTCTGGTAATCGTAGCAATTCCATTACCGTAAGGGTTCGGGTAAGTTTATCTAGGCTTGGGTTTTAGCCCCAGATAACGTAAAGCAGAATACAAAGAAATAATGTATGGATTTCTGCTGCCGAAAACTAATGATCGCAGCGTCCAAACGGTTTTTGTT
Organism: Leptobrachium leishanense; assembly: GCA_009667805.1. Taxonomy (NCBI): domain Eukaryota; kingdom Metazoa; phylum Chordata; class Amphibia; order Anura; family Megophryidae; genus Leptobrachium; species Leptobrachium leishanense. Next base: position 48,647,036 of record CM019068.1, on the reverse strand, counting down.
TTGTAACTTTCCTTTAACATGACAAACTGAAAGGTGCAAAAATGTGCAGGAATATATTATATACACACATATGTTTTCATAATAATAACAATGGCAGTTAAGATGCAAGAGGTCAAAATTAAATACTTTTAGGATTTAGAGAAAGTAGCGATGACAGCATTAGGTCACCACGACCCGAGCCCGAACATTAGACTGCTCTTAAAACTGCCTCATTTACATACCAGGGTGTCAGGTCTCTGACGTCTGAGCTGGAAGTGACCTTCCTAGGGACGCGTGAAGAATAAACGGTAGCTCAGCCTGCTTCCTGAACATCGAAAAACCCCCAGGTGTCTCAGAAAGTCTTTTCACCTGCTGTCAGTCCAGCAACAAAAAGACATCAAAGCCTACGTCCTGCGTTCTGATGAGAATTACGACACGCGGGAAGCCTCGCATACCCTCACATGTAGCTGACATTTCGTTTTAACCTTGTGACACATGGAAAGGGCAAGGGAAGCAGCAAGCAAAAGACAAGACGACAGACATTGACAATATGATGGATAAAATAAATGTTAAGTGGAATGCACGGAGCACGATTACACTTAAATTACTCTAGGAGGAAAGACCATGATAGAAATAGCTTACAATAAGGAACACTAAAAAGCAGCGGTTGCCAACCCTGGTCCTCAGGACACACTAACAGGCCAGGTTTTAAGGATTGTGGAGATGCAGACTGAATGCTGCAATCACTGAGCAGCAAATCATATCACCTGTGCTGTGCTTCAGAAATCTAGAAAACCTGACCTGTTAACGTGTCCTGAGGACAGGGCTGGGAAACTCTGCTAGAAATGTGTTTTAAGCATGCAACCTGATTTCTGTAAAAGATTAATGTATCCGTATGGGTTTATGACATATTGCCATGCATGCTCTGTTACCAATTTTTTTCTTTTACTAGTGGGAGGGGTTGTCTTTTCTTCCTTTACCTTTGATTTTTATAGGTGTGTTATCTACATTATGCAATAAAGATTGGAAACACTACATTGCAAAATGTCTAGTTCTATACAATTTCTATTAGACTTGCAGGGAGTGAGTATAGTTAAGGCAGAGAATACAGAAAAGTAAAATCAATGGGAGTTGATCAGGGCCAGATTTATAACTAGGCAAAGTAGACATGTGCCTATAGGCGCCTGCCGCAAAAATTTAGACCACTATTTCTAGAACCCTAAGTGCTAGAGGGACATAGGAGGTATCATTGGAAAAGCCAGATTATGGCCTTTCCAGGGATACCAAACATATAAGGGGCGCTCCACATTTCTGTGCCTACAGGCTCCTGAGATGCACATCACAACCATGGGTGACAAAGACAAACCTCAGGTCCAAATTAATTTTTTTTTTTTTTTGTAATTCAAAGTTTTATTGTAAAAAGTAAAGACGGATAATACAAGATATCAAGACAGGTATACAGAATACAAGATCGAGAAGGTCATAAAAATCAGAAAGGAAACAAATACAACCACAGCAACGCACCAACGGGGTATTAGCATTGAGATCAAAGAGGTGCGAACAGGTTCCGCATAACCTAGCAGTTATGCCAGCCTAGATTTCGGCATCAAGTAGGAGCGGAGCAAGGTAAGGATTATACAGTCTCGGAAACTTCTCGTCAGAGGCGTAAACCTCCCAAGGCGTGTACCACCTCTTCCTGTGGAAAGCAACCGTCGTCGTCTGCGTCTCCATGGTTGCGAGAGAAAGGAAAGGAGAGAGTGAGAGGCAAAGAAAAAACGAGAAAGGAAAAGGAGAGAGAGTAAAAGAAAGAGGAGAGTGAAAGAAAAAAAAAAAAAGGAGGGGGAGGGGTAGGAAAAGAAGAGGGGGAAGTGTACAACTCTCACTTCCAGGGGAGTTCGCCTCACCAGCCAGAACCTCAAACTATCTGCAAAGCACGGCGTGTAGTAGCCGCGTAAGAGTCCCAATGGAACCACTTCAGTCCCATGTCAGCCTCCACGCCCCGGGTCGTAGCCTCCAGAAGGTCAATGGAGCGGAAAGTCTCGACCCGATGTAGCCACGATCGGAACGTCGGCACCTCCGGGGATCGCCAGTGTACTGGGATCAAAGCTCGAGCCACTAACATCATGAGGAGTAGGACCGACCGCTTCAGGGTCCCAATGGGAAGAGGAATGTGGAAAAGCAGGAAGCATCCTGCGGTGAATGGAAGATTCGTATCAGTCACCTGGTGGATGGCAGAGTGGATCATTTTCCAGAACCCAAGCACTCGTGGGCAGGACCACCAAATATGTAGGTCCGTACCCACGTCAGTATCACATCGCCAGCAGGTGGGAGTGACATCCGGGTAAATGTGGTGTAAGAGCGAGGGAGTCCTGTACCAGTACGTCAGGATCTTATAAGAAGTCTCCTGAGTTCTTGAAGCACAGAACCCTTTATGTACCAGGATATAAGTCATAGCCCATTGTGCATTCGTGATAGCAACTCCCAGGTCCGCTTCCCATCTCAACGTAAAGGGGGGGGGGGTCGGTCGTGTCCGACGCTTGAAGCAGGCTATACAAAGTGGACACACCGTGATCAAGGGCGAGTCCCATTTGACAGAAGCGCTCGAACGGCGTGAGCTGCCTGTGTAAACTGTATCAACAGTTGAGATCACGGAGGTACGTCCTAATCTGCAGATAGTTAGATCTTTCCAAAAGTGACGGGGGGGTCCCCCTCCTCAAAACAGAGAGGGGCTCTCCGATCTGCGTCACAGGGAAATTCCAAGGCTCGTAGTCTCCTTGAGCCCGTTCGAATGCACAAAGAAGGTAAGACTCCAGCCGGGAGCCTCGGATTGTGATTTAAAGGCAAGAGAGGGGAGATAGCTGTAGACAAGCCATAAGCCAATTTACTTCTGTGCCATATACGCAGTGTAACTACGACTGGGTCTGGGTCCGATGGGGCTCCATGACGAGCAACCGGTGGAAACCATGGTACCGCCCACAATGGAGCACCAGAAAGAACACGCTCCAGGTCAAGCCATCTCTTATTCGGCTCGGAAGCCGACCAATCAATAACTCTAAGCAAGTGGCAAGCTATGTAATACTGTTTCACATCGGGGAGAGCTAAGCCTCCTCTGGATTTCGGTCAACACAACACTGCGAACCCAACCCAGGGTCGACCCTTCGGCCATATAAAATGCAGAAATTCCTTCCGGAGCGTCTGAAAAAACGATGCTGGGATTGCAATAGGAAGCGTGTGAAAGAGGTACAAGAGACGCGGCAATAGATTCATCTTTAACACTGCCACTCGGCCCAGCCAGGAGATGTATTTACTCGTCCAGTCAGACAGATCTGAACGAAACGAGCGCTGGATACCGTTAAAGTTCAAGTCAAAAAGTCGACCAGAGGAGGTCGCTAGCCAGGTAACAAGATATCGGAGAGAAGTAGGACAGTGTCGAAACGGATAATTAGTGCGTATGGACTCCAAAGTAGTAAATTCCAGGGAAACCAAGAATTCCGATTTGTCATGGTTGATTTTAAGACCCGCGACGGAGCCATAAGAGTCTAATGCAGACATGACAGCCGGCAGGGAGGAGTCTACATTCGTGAGAAAAAAAGAGCAGGTCGTCTGCATATGCCGATAGTTTATGTTCGGAGACATGCCCCTGAATCCCTGCAATATCCGAATTGCGACGGATAGCTACAAGAAGCAGTTCCAGTGAGAGGGTGAAAAGCAGGGGTGATAAGGGGCAACCCTGTCGAGTCCCATTCTTCACTGTCAGTGGTGCCGACAAGGCCCCGTTGACCCTGACGCGCGCTGTGGGAGCATCATAAAGAGCCGTCAAGCATTGCATGATAATAAGGTGTGAGGGTGGAGGGGGGAGCCCGATCGGATTGCATCGAACAGTTTAAGAAGGCAGGGTACCAGCGTGGGCGAGAAAGCTCGATAATATTCTGCCAGAAGGCCGTCAGGTCCAGGGCTCTTATGGGTCTTAAGTGCCTTCAAAACCGTGTGAATCTCCTCCACACTAATGGGGTCCTCTAGGGCGGTTGCCGAAGATTCAGAGAGTAAACGCAGGAGTCTATCTCGCAGGTAGTCCTGTATCGTGGCGAGGGGGGGGGTCTGGTATTCGAGCTCCCAGCCAAGTCGTAGAGGCTCTGGTAATAAAACATTGGAACTCAAGTAAAATAAACTCAGGGAGCACGTGAAACGTCCCATTCTGCGAGCGGATCTTTGCGATATAAGAAGCGTTCTGCCTGCGTCGGAGAATCTGGGACAAGAGACGGCCAGGTTTTTTTCGTCCTTAAGGGCAAAGCTACAGCGGGCCTTTTGGGACGCAAACTTAACATCGGCATCAAGCAGATCATTTAATTCTCGGCGTTTAGCCAGAAGTTCCGGTAAATCGGAGGGCATAGTAAGAGTGTTGTGCCGGATCTCTAGGTCGTGAATATCTCCGATAAGTTGTTTCACATGTTCGGAACGGAGGCGTTTCAGGGCCGTGGCTTTGCTAATCAAAAGGCCTCGCAGCACAGCTTTGTGGGCCTCCCAAACCGTTGGTTCGGGGACCTCCGAGTCGCCATTCGTCTCAAAATAAATCTTGAGGTGGGAGTCTACGTCAGTTACAAAGCCCGGATGCGCAAGGAGAGACAGATTCAGTCTCCACTGTCGTTCCGACGGGCGATAAAGAGGGGAGGTCAGTGTAGCTGTTACCAGAGCGTGGTCTGACCAAGTCTGGGCTTCGATTGTCGATGCCTCAACTAGATCCACTCGATATTGCACGAATATGTAATCCAGGCGGGAGTGTGTGCTATGGACAGGGGAAAAGAAGGTGTAATCACGCTCGCTGGCGTCGAAAGCTCGCCCGACATCTACCAGAAATCGTCTAACGTACGTCTTACTTGACGTATGACATTTGGAGGAATCGAAGAGCGACCCATGGAAGTATCCAATCTTGGGTTCAAGGGGAGGTTAATATCCCCTGCAACGACAAGAGTACCATCCATAAAAGTCTCCGATTGGCGCATAATAGACATCATGCACCGATGCTGTGCAGCGTTAGGGAGGTACACCGCCAAATGAATTATTTTAACTATCAAAACTTAACATTAAAAAAAACAAAATCACATTGAAAAGAATGATAACTGGAATATAATAATATATATATATATATATATTACACATATACACACACACACACACATATATATATATACACATACATACATACACCGATACCACTTTTTTAAGACCGAGTACCGATACTTTTTAAAAGTACTCACCTATACCGAGTACCGACACTTTTTTTTAATGTCATGTGACGCTTTCCAATAAGAACAGACCATATAAAAATGCCCCCAGCTCACATGTATATCCCCCCCCGAATATATATATATATATATATATATATATAATTTCATACTGCCCCAGCTCACACATGGATATGCCCCAGCTCACACATGGATATTGCCCCCCAAGCTCACACATGGGTATGCCCCCCCAGCTCATGGGTATGCCCCCCCCAGCTCATGGGTATGCCCCCCCAGCTCATGGGTATGCCCCCCCAGCTCATGGACTGCACCCCCCCCTCCGTGATGATACTTACCTTCCTGGGCGCCGCCGGGAATGTCTCCGCGCGTGCGCTCGTTGGAAGGACCCCAGCCGCGACCACTTGGGACCATGTGATCACGGCTGGGGTCCTTCCAACAAGCGCGCGCGGGGAAACTTTCCCGGCGTCGCCCAGGAAGGTAAGTATCATCGCGGAGAGCAGCTGCAGGGCCTGTCCGAATGCTCTATCTGCATTCGGACAGGCCCTGCAGCTGCTCACTGTGTTCATACTTACCTTCCTGGGCGCCGCCGGGAAAGTTTACACGTGCGCGCTCGTTGGAAGGACCCCAGCCGTGATCACATGGTCCCACGTGGTCGCGGCTGGGGTCCTTCCAACGAGCACACGCGCGGAGACATTCCCGGCGGCGCCCAGGAAGGTAAGTATCGTCGTGAGCAGCTCCAGGGGCGGCTGTCCGAATGCCGATAGAGCATTCGGACAGCCGCCGCAGCCCCTCGGATGCCGGCAGGCTTCCGGCAGCCCCTCGGATGCCGGCAGGCTTCCGGTATCGGAAAAAATATCGGGGGGTACTGCACGAGTACCAAGTACTCCTGCAGTACCCAGTATCGGCCCCGATACCAATACTAGTATCGGTGCAACCCTAATATATATACATACATATACAGTTGTGTTCAAAATTATTCAACCCCCAATGCTGTAAAGGGTTTTAGGGAATTTAGTGTACATTTGTAATTGTATTCAGAATGAAATCCTACAAGGACTTTTTAAAGAACCATATGCAACTAAAATTACATCAATTAGTTTTGTAATACAGTAGTAAATGTTTCTTTTGTGAATTCTTCATTGACACAATTATTCAACCCCTTAAAGACTACCACTCTGAAGAACAGAGGTTCATTCAAGTGTTTTCAATCAGGTATTGAAAACACCTGTGGATGTCACGGAGCAGCAATAAAGCATAATAAGCACCAATTAGGCAGCTTTAAAATGACTGTGATACTCAGCTCCTTCTAGACATTTACTGGTGTGGTTACAAACATGGTGAAGTCAAGAGAATGGTCCAGGAAGACAAGAGAAGAGGTGATTACTCTTCACAGGAAGGGCAATGGCTATAAGAAGATTGCAAAGATGTTAAACATACTAAGAGAGACCATAGGAAGCATCATTCGCAAATTCAAGGCAAAGGGCACTGTTGAAACGCTACCTGGTCGTGGCAGAAAGAAGATGCTGACTTCGACTGCTGTGCGCTACCTAAAGCGTAGAGTGGAGAAAAGTCCCCGTGTGACTGCTGAGGAACTGAGAAAAGATTTGTCAGATGTGGGTACTGAAGTTTCAGCTCAGACAATACGGCGCACACTGCGTAATGAAGGCCTCCATGCCAGAATTCCCAGGCGCACCCCCTTGCTGTCTCCAAAGAATAAGAAGAGTCGACTGCAGTATGCCAAAAGTCATGTGGACAAACCACAGAAGTTTTGGGATAGTGTTCTGTGGACTGATGAAACAAAATTAGAACTGTTTGGGCCCATGGATCAACGCTATGTTTGGAGGAGGAAGAACAAGGCCTATGAAGAAAAGAACACCTTGCCTACTGTGAAGCATGGCGGGGGGTCAATCATGCTTTGGGGCTGTTTTGCTTCTGCAGGTACAGGGAAGCTTCAGCGTGTGCAAGGTACCATGAATGCTCTTCAGTACCAGGAGATATTGGATGACAATGTGATGCAGTCCGTCACAAACCTGAGGCTTGGGAGACGTTGGACCTTTCAACAGGACAATGATCCCAAGCATACCTCCAAGTCCACTAGAGCATGGTTGCAGATTAAAGGCTGGAACATTTTGGAGTGGCCATCGCAGTCACCTGACTTAAATCCGATTGAGAACCTCTGGTGGGGCTTAAAGAAAGCAGTTGCAGTGCGCAAGCCTAAGAATGTGACTGAACTGGAGGCTTTTGCCCATGACGAATGGGAGAAGATACCCGTAGATCGCTGCAAGACACTTGTGTCAAGCTATGCTTCACGTTTAAAAGCTGTTATAACTGTAAAAGGATGTTGTACTAAGTACTAAGATTGAATGTCACTTGGGGGTTGAATAAAACTGATAATGATGTGAGCACAGAAAAGACATTTGTGGTTATTTCATTATAAATGTTATGTTATATTTGTCTGACCTACACGTGCCTCTTTGATTTAATTGTAAGCAAGATGACTGATCAAAATCAATGTCAAACTGGCCAAAACACTCAATTTCAGTGGGGGTTGAATAATTTTGAACACAACTGTACATATACATACATACACACACACACACACACACACAAAATGTTCGGCCAAAACGTCACTGTTTTAAATAAAATACGTCCTTGTTTCTGGAGTGCCAGGTTCCGGCTTTTTTTTTGTCTTCAGAGATGGCTTCCCTGGACCCCTGGGCATGCAGTTTCTACTAACGCTCTGAAGCAGCTTTGCATCGTACCCGAGTGCCATCATCCCCTTACTGTTTCTCATCATATGGAATAAATGTCATAAAATTTTTTTAATTAAATCTTGAAAAGAAAAAAAGAGAAGCAACGAAGAAAACGTCTTGTGTTTGTGTAAACCCTGCAGTAGCAATATTCAGAAGAGATAATTGTCTCTAACTATGGCAACATGCCATTACTAAAATCTCTTATGAATATGTCATTGTTGGCAGGTGCTGACAAGTGGAATAAAAATGATACACCCTGCAGGTAATGTGTCTTCATATTTATCTAGCGCTCTAAGCAGAGAACACAGTAACCAAACATGATCGATCCGGCAGACTCGAAGGAGCTATATAAATCGCAACACAGAACGTTACATTACCCAGACGCATAAATCAATCTATTAGCTCAGGGTCTGACTAACTGAAAAATGTTCTTATTGGCTCTTAAATTTAAGGCTAGGGTCAGACGAACGCAGTGCGAACGCACGTGCAGCCGCACTTTATCACGGCGATAGTAGCAGCAAATGACGGGCAATATCTACATTATGCAATAAAGATTGGAAACACTACATTCCAAAATGTCTAGTTCTATACAATTTCTATTAGACTTGCAGGGCACAACGCAAGCGGCAAACAAACGCATTTTTTCGAGAACGCGATACCGCTAGTACTGACGTACAGCGTGCGCTGCATCCGCTAGCGGCATGTGTGCGCGATTAGGAGACGTCAGACGCTAATGTCCGGCCAACATAACATCCAGACGCAAAAAGTGTTTTGAGGATCTGTACAAAATCACGGACGAAAATGCGCATCGTATGACCGCTATCACGTATTCGTGAAAAAATACGTCCATTCGTTCGAACGCACTTTTTCACGGACGACGCGAAAAATGTGTTCATCTGACCCTAGCCTAAGAGTTAATCGCATTTATTATTATTAATTTTTTTAGTCAGACAACATTTTCCAATAAGTCTGAAATTTAGGTGCCAAATGGTAAAATTCGAGGAATCACGCGTCTTGCAAATTCTAGGCCAAAATATTTGAATTAAAAGACTTTTTCTAACTCCGGTATCCCTTCAGCTCTACTATTTTGGCCCAAGAGTCTTCAATTCATCACTTCATGAGCCTCCACCCCTTATCAATGTATTTATAAAACCACATAACCTGTATCTACCCTTTACAAAAGTTGCCTTGAATTAGAATTCCGGATGGAGTAGAGGTAACATCGCTGCTCTATAACCGTGGAGACACAGGTTCGAATCCTGGCCAGAGCACCTCTCCAGTAAGTGTCATTGGGCAAGACACCTAACGGTACATACTTGCCTACCCAGGACATACTTTAACCATTTTGTTGTGGTGGACGCGCTCAGCGTGTCCACCCGTAGGTACGGTTAGGTGCGGAGGACACGCTGAGCACGTCCTCCCTTTGCGGCCAGCGATCGGCCGGTTTCCAGCCAATCGCTGTGCCCCCCGGTGCTTGCTGACATCCTCGATGTCAGCTCAGTATCCGGGACCGCCGCCGGCACCATTAGATGTCATCGTGATGACATCTAATTCAGGCGCCCACCCTAGTGTGCGGAGGAGAAAGGGAGGTGGTGGGTCCTTCGGACCTCTCTCCCTCCCGATCGCCGGGGTCCTGCGGCTGAAGGCAGGCATGGTTTGGAAGGGCACAGCTTGCCCTTCCAAACCGTGCCTGCCTTTAACCCCTTGGGTGCCGGATCACGATTCGGTGCCGATGTCGGCCAAGCTTCCGGGAGTGCCCCCTGATGACTGGCGTCAACCCCTAACTGCCACCAATGGTGGAGATAGGGGGTTCATTGGAACCCCCTATCTCCCGATCCATGGCAGCTAGGGGTTAATGTTTGATACTGTTTGATCGGCCAGAGCATGGCCTTTCCAACGATACCAAACAGAACCATGTAAAAAAATTTTTTTTTAAAAAAAAAACCTAAAAATTAAATATAAAAATAATAAATTTAAGTTTTTTTTTGGTTTGTTAATGCAGCAATATTGTTCCCATTTCAATTATAATGTGAACAATAATGCTGCACTAACGATTGTTGTATGTGGTGCGTTAAAAATCGCGTCATTTTCCCCAAAAAAATGTAACAAGACCCCATTTCTAATTTTTTTAACAAGCGCACACCATACAAAATCTAACCGCAATTGCTCGCATGTTAAAATGTGGAAAAAAACACTTTACATGTTGTAAATTGAAAATTCGTATTTTATTGCATTTTTTGTTATAATATACAGACAGGACATGACGTATACATATAATAATGACATATTATGAATCTGCCGAGTCTGCCGGAAAGAACGATATATAATATGTCTGGCTCAGCAGCGAAAGGGTTAAAATGAGAGAAATCTCAATGTATCCTTCCTGGTAAAATACTTTGTTTTTTTTTTTAAAAAAAATAATAAAAAAAAATTATTTTAAATTAGAATTCCTTAATATTTAGCATCCTGAGACTTGTAGTCAAACACATCTGGCTTGCAATGTTTAGCCACCTCAGCTCTAAAATTTAGGTCATCAAAAAAGGATTCCTTCCCCTAGCCTTTTTATCAAGAATAAAAAAAATAAAAAGCACATTCAATACACTTCCCTGCATCTTGGACTAAATACGAAAGGATCCTCAATCTAGGCCACTTCAAATGACACGAAACTAGGCCAACCAACCCCGAAGAAGACATCATCCTCGAGCATTAATTTAATATCATTAAGGACGCAGCTTGACAGTCAATGTCCAGCTAAGATTATTTAAGAAAAGTCCAATTTTCACTTTCCTCGCATCACTGCGAGCGGTTCCTTGGATTTGTAATTATAAAACCCCACTGGGAATATTTGATGGACTGAGGTGAGTCTGAACTAAATTACACTGTGTTATAGGATCGGGAGGTTTCGTGCACAAACAGTACCCAAACACTTAAGACAGAAAAAAAGTAAAAGAACAGAAGAAAATAAAAAGGAAAAAATAAAATAGACGCCTTCTACCAAAAATGGTGTTTAAAACCTAAATTTAAAAACCAGTGTTGAAAAATGTCAGACAGGAATTGTAACCCCTTCTGCTACAGATGCATAAAATGCGCTAATACTTGTTATTTTATAATCATATATTTAGGAGAGCCGTCCACTGGCACCGGATTTGTGCGATCATCCGATATCGTCTGAAGTTGTCCGACCGATCCTACAACATGGAGGTGAATCAGCACTCTTCCACTGCAGCCGACCACCACCAGACGATTTTACGCCACTACAACAGATTAGCGATCCTTACCATTTTCACGGGATTTATTCAGATGAAAATCGGATGATCTAGTACAAGTTAACATGATAACGATGAATTGTAAACAGGGTTATTCAAAGAGATCCGAATTCTGGCCGAAAGGTAACCGAACAGTGAAATTCAGCGTACGGTTAGCAGGCAGTCCGCCAAATCCTGGCGAATTGCCTGCACATACGGTGCCTGTTCGAGGGTAGTGAAATCCCCATAGAGAAGCAATGCTTCGGCTATTCAGAGTACAAAAACCAGCAGTGAAAAGTTGCCAAATTGCCCTGTTGTTCGGTGGTTTCATGCGACAGGTTTATTCAGGAGAATCCCATAGGCTTCAATGTTAAAAATATTCCCGATTTAATCAAATATCTAATAAACCGTTCATTATAAAATTCTGCAGTAAAGAGTCTATTTAGAGATTTTTTTTTTATAGGATCTTTTAGGCATTTTTCGGGATTTTTTTGTGAATTTTATTTTTAATAATTTTTTCAGTAACGGCCCTTTTTAATATCATTCATTGGATCTTATATGTAAATTTCAGACATTTTCGTTCAGTAGTTTCTTCGCAAACAGCGTTTCACTTTTCAAACATTCGAGCGAATGGTTTATTTCTCAATCCATTCGTCTGCGGTGTCGGGTTTTTCCGGCGGCTGCTCTGTGCGGTCATCGGCTGCTGCTCGGGTTTCTCCGGCGTGTGTTTGGCAGGGTTAATCCAGATGTTTTTGCAGGTTTCGGTGTGCGTTTGCCGGGTTTTGCAGCGGTTTTTCCCTGCACTACGACGGCCCTGTGGTGCTTGAATACACCGCAGGGTCGCAGAAATGGGATCGCCAAATCGCACCGAATTGAAGAGAATCGAAAAGTCACCGAACATGCGGTGACTTTGATTCTCTTTGCATAACCCTGATAGTTAAACCGCCGTGCCGCAGCAGGGAAATTGCCCCATAGAGAAGTGATTCAGTACGAAGTACGTAAAAATATTTTTTGGCTTATTCAACTTTTTTTAAATCCGCAGCAAAAAGCTTTTTTTTTTTCCATTAAATTTAGGGAAAAAAAAATCTGGATTTTTTTGGGTTCTGATTTTTTTCTAATAAAAAGAAAAAAACTAGTATTTTTTTTCTCTTTGAGTCTTTTTTTTCCCCCTGCAAGCCAACTGCATTCAGCGTTGCGGTCCCTGATGCCGAAACCTATTGACAAGGGGTTAATTGCAGCCTTCGGAGAGGAAATTTGTTCCCCTTGCTTCGGCTGTGCTCAAAGGGGTTGTCCTTCAGAGACTTTTTTTCTCTCCGTACAGCAGCGTCATGTCCCGCCTCCCGCAGCAATTTTTTCCGTTGGCCGGCCTGTCCATCGGCCGACCTGAGTCATCCACAGACGCTTCCAGTGGACGACCTTGATCAGCCGATGGCATGGTTCGTAGTCTGGTGACCAAGGGAGTCGCCCGACTATGGTGCCAGTGGACAGCCAGCCTTAAACTACACTACAAAACATTGTGTAGAGCTGGCAAACTGATTGCATGTAGATGCTTCTCTTTGTTCCTTGGGGACAGCATGACATTGCATGTACGTATCGAACACCCCCGGTGAGGAATAGGTCTCCAAAATTTTTAGCCCAGATGCCTGTATTTTGGGATTGCTCTACATCATTGTTTCCCAGCCCTGTCCTCAGGACCCTCTAACAGGCCAGGTTTGCAGATATCTGAAGCACAGCACAGGTGATATGATTTGCTGCTCAGTGATTGCAGGATTCAGTTTGCATTTCCCTGAGCTGATCCTTAAAATCTGGCCTATTCTTGTGTCCTGAGGACACCGGGTGGAGGAAACCCTATTCTATACTAGGGTTGCACCGATACCGATACTAGTATCGGTATCGGGGCCGATACTGGGTACTGCAGGAGTACTTGGTACTCCTGCAGTACCCCCCGATATTTTTTCCGATACCGGAAGCCGGCATTGAGCCGGCTTGCCGGCATCCGAGGGGCTGTGGCGGCTGTCCGAATGCTCTATCGGCATTCGGACAGCCGCCCCTAGAGCTCGCCACTCATACTTACCTTCCTGGGAGCCGCCGGGAATGTCTCCGCGCGTGCGCTCGTTGGAAGGACCCCAGCCACGACCACGTGGGACCATGTGATCACGGCTGGGGTCCTTCCAACGAGCGCACGCGCGGAGACATTCCCGGCGGCACCCAGGAAGGTAAGTAAAAACACACTAAGCAGCTGCAGGGCCTGTCTGAATGCTGATAGAGCATTCGGACAGGCCCTGCAGCTGCTCTCCGCGACGATACTTACCTTCCTGGGCGACGCCGGGAAAGTTTCCCCGCGTGCGCTCGTTGGAAGGACCCCAGCCACGATCACATGGTCCCACGTGGTCGCGGCTGGGGTCCTTCCAACGAGCGCACGAGCAGAGACATTCCCAGCGGCCCCCCGGAAGGTAAGTATCGTTGGGGGGGGGTCCATGAGCTGGGGGGAATACCCATGTGTGAGCTGGGGGGGCATACCCACGAGCTGGGGGGGCATATCCATGTGTGAGCTGGGGCAATATATATTTATATATATATATATATATGTCTGTTCTTATTGGAAAGCGTCACATGACATAAAAGAAAAGTATCGGTACTTGGTATCGGTACTCGTACTTAAAAAAGTGGTATCGGTGCATCCCTATTCTATACAAACCCTCCATACCCCAAAACTTTACCTGGCTCCTGAAAATGTGCAGTTATTTCTGGTGCATAAATTACATATACAGACATACCATTTCCATTCCTTACACATTATCTATTCAGATTCTAAATGTGAATTCTCAGTCTCAAAGTACAGGATGATGCAAGATAAGATTCTACTTAAACATGATGTCCTAATAGAAGTAGCGCAGTATTTTCATCGACATCTGATCCTGAATATTAAAAAGGAAAAAAATTGATCCAAACCTTTTCTTCAATTAATGCTAATGCTTTGCCCCATATAATACTAGTTAAAACATTTTGCAGAAAGGTTCTGCGTGGTTATGTTGCTAAACCTACAGTGGGACACGTATCTGGAATTGTCATCTTTCATCATTCGCCATCCCTTTTACTGCCAAATCCATAATAAATAATCTATAAAAAGGTCTGTGCCCGACGACGAAGTGAGAAGGGGAAAAAAAAAAACAAAACACAACTTGAGACATACAATATCACCATTTGTATTCTCGTACATAAAAAGCTCATACAGAAAGGATTAAACACGCAGTAAGGCCGAATATCGGAAAAGTTCAGATACGCTTGCTTAATGGAAAGTTGGCACAAAATTAAAAAAAAAATAAAAAAAATTCAAGAACCTGAAGCAACCGTCTTACGTAGATTTCTGAAGAACTGCTTTGTGAGCTCTCCTACGCGTCTTTATTTCAAAACCTGTTAGCAGTCAGGACTAATCTCTCCGACACAGAAGGGAACACAAGCGACCCATGTAACACCAAACAAAAACAACCCTTACAGGTCAATGTTGTTTTTCTGTACCATAAAATAATTATTACAAGTAATGGAACACCTTGCATTCTCTTAGAGACACAATGGACTCTTAAAACACGGCCTGGTCTGGACAGCTCGGCAGGTTGCAACGGTTCCTGACGCAACTCTGGCCGTCATACGTCTCTCTACACTCTCATATTTGTTACCGCTCATTTTTCTTCGCCTTCTCTCTTTACACTCATAAATGGGTTATTCACCAAGCACCATTGTTGCATCTATGGTGAACTTTGGCTCGCCACAAAACCAGAATTCAGCAATGGAAGGCCAAGTTAAAGTGGCACCGTGACCACGTTAGCCTTTTCAAATAGCCAGGCTGCGTGACATGCCCATCCTTCCCTCCATTGTCGTTTTTGGAGATATCACTGTTTGTAGAGGAGGAGTTTCCTCTGCCCACACACCCGCGTCACCTGGCAGACAGGATTTGAATATCCCACCTGTCAGTCAACAAGCTCTGCGTGTTGACATCCGGTCTATGAACACACGCAGCGCAAGCGTTCTGGAAGATGACAGCCAATGGATTGGTTCCGTACATGCGCGTGCAATACTGGTCCATCGTTCTGCACAGGCACAATGGAACTTCTGTAAAACCGTACACCATGCACAATTTCTGCAGCGAAGCATGCAAGTTGCACACCTACACAAGTTGCGTTCGCCAAGAGCAGGTACTTCAACATTTTGGCAGCCCAGTGCCAAGGGTGAAAGGGGGGAGTATTTTCACCTAAACGGGGAAAAAAAAAAAAAAAAGCATTGGTCCAATCATTTAACCCCTTGGCTGCGGAAGACGTGGGGGGGGGTCATGGGGTTCCGCCGCAACGTGCAGAGGACGTCCCCTACACGACATGGGGATTCCGAAGCCAAGGGGGAAACCTGCACCACTAAAGTCGGAGTCATTAACTATTGGAGATGTGACGTGCCACAGACTTAATGGAAAGTAAAAGTTGGGTAAAGGCTATAAAACCCGAAACAAAAATCACTGCCTTCAGCAAATCTAAGTATTTCCATAAATCTCACTTATAGCCAGGATTGCTCTGAAACAATGGGAACGTTTTACAAGAAAATGTGTTGGAAGAGTCTTAAATCTGATTTTAACTAGTACATCTTGCTGTATCCCAATAGGATTTTCTTCGGAGAATAAAAAGACAAAAAAAAAAAAAATTCGGCAAGAAAGGCGTTGAGGCAGGTGAGAAATCGAATGATTGCGTCTGGCCCATCGTGCAATCCTTCGGGAAAACGTGAAATAAAGTATCTCCTAGAGTTTAAAAGAACCTCAATGCAATGACAGAAACTAAAAAGGTATAAATAAAAAATAAAGTTCAATGAGAAAGCACAAAAAAGCATTCTCCTTGGAGGTCTACAACACAGGTTTACCATATAACCTTACAGAATAGGAGAATCAAATAAAAATGTGAGACCTAACGGTACACACATACTCGCCACCCAGGGCATACTTGAAAACGAGAGATATCTCAATGTATCCTTAAAGAAGAAAAAAAAAGGAAATAAAAGGAAAGGCTCATCTTGAAGGACAAAGTGTCTGCACAAGATTTAGGACAAAAAATAATAAAGTGGTTTATCCACAAAGCCAGAGCTTGACAAATCAAGGTGGCAGGCAACCCCAGGCTCCCAAAACTGGGAATTTTGCCTCTTAACCTTTTGCATTTTTCCAATGCAAACCAACATAAACAACACTACCCAGCTCCGGAGTATGATGTGAATTTGTCAAGTCCTGGTTGAGGCTTCTGCAGGTTAGCAGTAAATATAAAGACGTTTTTATTTAAACAGTTTTTAGGCCTGCTTTCTTCTGCTGTCACTTCACAGAAGAATGTCATTGTTCCTGAAGATTTATTCGCATTTTGCTGCCCTGTTTAATATACAAACATTGCCGTCTGTACAATTGGTTGTACGGAAACGCGAATTAGTCATGTTTTTACTCCAGGTCATGCGTCCCTCGGGACATGAAGTGCTAATTACACAAAGTTTGAGTGTCCTAGGAGCCAAATAGTGGCAGAGCTCATTAGTAAATAGGAAATTCTTCTAAACCAGTCTAGATCACATGCATTTTTCAACTACAAACCCATATAAGTGCGTCTTTCAGGTCAAACACTGCCATCCTAGTGGCGTGGCACTGTCCGGGACACGAACGCAGATGGGTTGAGTTGGAGCATTCTCTGGCCTCGCCATACAAACTGGACTACTGGATATGGTTATCTAGGCTCCACAGACCACTGCTACGAACCACCTGCCCGGCCATCACCAACTCTTTGAATATCTGGAACAAAATAGCACTGAAATGTGACTTGACCTGCAATCCTTTCCCACTGACCCCTTTGAGCCATAACCGGGAGTTTGTCCCAGGACTTCAACCTGCCATATTTTCATCCCTCACAGACAAATGCTTACCTCGCATATGCCACTTATTCCCTCGAGGTACTCTGCTCCAATTTTGTGATTTACAAGAGGGCGCTCATTTGCCACCAGCCTCTTTTTTCAGATTTTGCAGTTGCAGGACTTTGCCCTGTGCCCACATATCAAAAGGGCGGCAATGATGAAACCCTCTTCCTTCGAATCTCTCTGCTTGCGAGGACGTTATACTCAAGGACTAATCTCCTCTCTATATCAACCGATCACCTGCGTACTAGACTGGGCGGAACTTCCATATGTCCGAGCCTGGCATACAGACTTACAAGACCAGCTGGAAGGTGACGCTTGGCTGGACATCTGGGAAGCGTCCAGAAAGATCTCAGTCTGCACCTCTATTCAGGAACAGGCGGTTAAGCTACTTATGCGCTGGTACACAACGCCGGCCCAGTTGGCCAGGATTAAAAAAAGACACCTGCTGGAGACAATGCGGGGCTAAAAGGCAAGTACTTCCACATGTGGTGGACCTGCCCAGTTATCCACTCTTTTTGGACCAGCATTCAAGCATTGTATGAGGAGGTCAGGTCATGTCCTGCCAGATTCCCATGGCACCGGACCTTTTCCTACTGGCAAACCCACTGGCAGACTTCACGCATAGGAAGCACAAATTGCTCACTAAGCTCCTGGGGGCGGCGCGCAGGGCAGTGGCGTAGGGATGGAGGCACCGTCCATGGGACGGGTTCAGGGCCTCAGAGACACCTTTCTGATGGAAAAATTGACGGCTATTGTCCACCAAACTATGGGTGCTTTTTCCAAAACATGGGCTCCATGGCTCTCTTATGACCCCAGCTGCACCATCTGAACGGGTGCGCAACATTGTATTGCTCTGATTTATACTGTCTGACTCAACACTTGTTCGGCCTTTTTGAATGGCTTGACAATTACGTGTAATTGATGGGATTGAGATTTGCTTATGGTATTTCTACATGATGCTAGGGGGGGGGGGGCTCTCCTTCCCCCTCCCTCCCTCTTCTCTCCCTTTCTTTCCTCTTTCTTTTCTATGGACATTCAAAAATATAGCAGCTACCCTATACCGAAATCAGGACAGGGGACTTTCTGTAGAGCGATGTTATGGTTTGTTGCTTTGTGATGGATATATTGCCCCCCTTCTTTTTTTCTTCTGTTTATATCCTTGTTGACACTGACCTATGCTGCTGAAAAATAAAGTCTTTAAAAAATTTTTTTTTTAAAAAAGACTGCCATCCTTACCTAAACATCCATTGCCTTGGAAGTGCAGATCACACTGCAAGTTGACGAAAGCTGATGTTGCCGAGCCATTATCCCCTTCAACAACTCAACGGGGTTTGTTAAACGCGCGTGGAACCTTGGAGAACAGAAAAATAACTGAAAAATTATGTTTTAGGTCAGAATAGGTGAGACCAGGAATTCTACCTTTTCATTACTGCCATTATACCAGGATAGACAAAGTCGACATCAGGGTCAGCAACCTTGGCCCTCCAGGTGATTTCAAAACAACATCAAGGGAAATCTAGTTCCAAAACATCTGGAAGGCCATGGTTGTCTACATTTTTTACGATTAACAACCGTCTACTTCGTGATTCCTCCTGATAATCCTATCGCAGACTGCAATTTGTTTTCCCTATGAATTCACTTCTCAGAATTTCCCCTCTGTCGGAACAGATAGCCGAACCTCATGAAAACGAAGAATTTATTAATTATCTTATCTATGCCACAACAGTAAGATACCAAACCATCGAACACACGCAGCAGTTCCGCCACGCTGTCATGTTCTTTCCAGTGCAATATGTTTGAGACAAGGGAAACCAGTCGGATCCAGCACTGGAAAATCCTTCATACCTCTCAGCACAGGTCGGTTGTCCCCAGGTGTCACTTTTTCCCCTCTGGTGCCCTTCGAGCTTGCAAACAATTCACTCAAAAATCTCAAATTAAAATGCTAGGCCATGCTCATTTTATGTAAAGGTTTCTTGAAGCAGAGGAAGATTTATCCTTTTCTTCACACACAGAGCATTTGCTTCTAGTTTAGACAGATCCTTCCAAAGCAGTGCCCCCCCCCAAAATTCAAAGCCTCGCAGACCCAAGATGACAACTGCAGCCAGCAGAGACCAGTCAATAACTGAACATATCCGCTGTACATCAAGCATAGGTTTACACTGGCACAGCCCAAGAGTCCAATAACCTTATCATTTATGGTGTGGGTCAGAAACCTTGGGCCTCCAAATGTTTTGCTACTACATCTAGTTTCAAACCATCTGGAGGACCAGGTTTGCCGAGTCCTGACATGTCAACAGTCTCCGCGATGCTTAAGAATGGGGAATTAACCTCCCTGGCGGTGTTCCTGAATGTGTCTGGGGGTTAAATTTCACCTCGGGATAGATATATATATATATATATATATATATCCTCTCCCTGCATTCCCTCGCTGATCTCAGCAGTCTCCTCCGGCGATCACGACCTCTTACTTCCTGGATTCCTTCTCGCGAGGAGGAAACAAGTAATGAGGTCGCGGGAGGAGGCAGCTGGGGATATCGAGGGAGCGCACAGAGAAGTGATGTATCCAGCGGCATCCCGAGTGTTGTTCGGGGTTACCGCTTCCAACATAGGAATTTACCCCGAGCCACACTCGGGATGCTGCTGGGGGGGGGGGGGGACAAAAAGAATTGACTGTTTTCAGCAAAGAATTTTCTGGATAAATGCACCGCCAGGGAGGTTAAAGTTACAATCTTAAGAACCATAGAGCTGTGGTATAGAGCGCCCTGCCCAGATGAGCTTCCATGGCAGACATACCATATAAAACAAAGCTTTTAAGGACAATATAGAGACACATGACCATCCTTCATGGAAAGGGGATTTGGTTACTTACCCATACACATCACCTTATGGGGGAGCGTTAGTTATAAGCAGTGCTGCCGCGCCAAGGCCCTCCCCCGTGAGCACTGGATAAAGCACACATTCAGATATGACAAAACATTGACATGAACTTTTCGATTCTGTACTTAAAGACCTAGACCTGAGCAACACACTGACCTGCAAAGCGCTAAAGAGGGGGGGGGGGGGGGGGGAGTCAACAAGGGCTATGGCTGCGCTTAATTGCAAAAGGAAAACCTAAGATGCACCTTACGCCCGCAGGTGTCACCATTGCCAGCTATAGGCTGGCTCTTCTGATCTCACCTGGCAGTTCTCATTGGGGCAGCAACCTGAGGGCCAATGAAAAACCCCAAGATGGCGGCGCCCTGTAGGCAAGTACGACAGATGCCCTTATAAATAATATCTAATAAATTCTGCAGACTTGTACAGTCAGCCCACAAGAAAAAGTTTTCCTCATGATAATAACCACTTTATAAAAACAACGCAACAAGTGTACAGTAGCCCAGGGCTCAAAATTTAAAGTCCCAAGCTACTAACCAGGCCATAAGAGTTACTCGCCACCAGTTGCTCCACCTAACCCCTACCCAGCCCTTAGCTCTGCCCCTAAACACACCCGCTTAAATTAGCTTATGAAATTACACTGTTAAAGGTTTTATTTAGAATAAAGTTACAAAAATAACATTATTCCCAGACAGACCCCAGATACATGTTTACCCAGGCATCAGACCCCAGATACATGTATACCCAGGCATCAGAGCACAGTGTGAGCAGAGTGAGGAGGCAGGGAAGCTCCTCTCCACCCCCCTGACAGTGACAGAGACGAGCTGGGTCAGGATGCAGCGGATCCCTACCACCATGCAGCCTGGGGAACAGGGGAGGCCGCACGGTGGCACCGCTGTTATATGCAGCACAAAATTATTTATTGAGCTCCCTGCATGTGCATTTCCACTCGCACTCCCTTAATTTCCACTCGCCAAATGCTAGTAGGCGAGTGGAAATTTTGAGCCCTGCAGTAGCCTATAACTGATATGTGCCCCCCATAAAAACCATTCTACATGAAGAGGAAACACAAGATTCTTCATTGACAGAGGAAGCAAACTGCTCATGTTACAGGGCGCATTAAACTCGTTTATAACATGGGAGACTGTAAGAGCAGCTACACATTTTTATGAACCAATGTTTTATAAAGATTTGTGTAGAACAATCCAAATATTTAGGACCAGTGTCAAACTGGCTACTGGATGTGCCAAGCCTTGTCATATTGCAACATTTTACTACTCCCATAAAAATAAAGAATAAAAGACACTCACTACATGTACCACGCGCATGTTTTATACTCAGAAGGCAAAGGGTGCAGACATGGGTTCACTGGCTGAATGGAGTAGAGGTAACATCACTGCTCTGTAGCCGTGTAGACCCAGGTTTGAATCCTGGCCGGAGCACCTCTCCAGTAGGTGTCATTGGGAAAGACACCTATCGGTACATGGTACATACTTTCCTTCCACACAATGGGCAGTATTACATAGTTGGTGCTAACGTAACCAGAGCTGTTGTAAATTTACCAGAGCCATTATCGTCTATGGAGGTGTTAGGTTTACAACAGCTCTGGTTACGTTAGCACCAACTAACACCTCCATAGACGATAATGGCTCTGGTAAATTTACAACAGCTCTGGTTAAGTTAGCACCAGCTTTGTAATATAGCCCAATATCAGCTGTGGAGCCCAGTGGTAATGTCAACCTCGTCAACCGTGGAGAAGTCAAAATACCATTCAGCGCATCCCTCCAATACAAGTGTGGAGTAGCAAGCTCAACCTAACCACCAGGTCACTGATCTACAATCATGGAAAGACAACACCATCCCACTCAGTAGACACCACCAGCGAGTGTCCTTGGGCAAGACACTCAACGATATGGATGCGGCTACCTCACAAAATACTTGTAAATCTCAGATTGTAAGTTCCCTTGGGAACAGGGACCCCCTGAATCAGGTCATCATCCATGTGTGGTATTCTAATATATCAACTCCTTGTACAAGCACAGCGAAATTTTTGGCGCTATATAAATAAATGATAATAATCTAGTGCAGGGGGTCAGCAATCGCAGGCCCCTCCCCAGGTGTTCTGCAGCTGCACATCCAACATGAGTGGGGGAGCATCGTGGAAGTCGTAGATCCAAAACATCAGGAGAGCAGAGGTTGCAGATTCTTGATCTAGCAGTAAAATAGTGCGGTTTCACACTAAAAAAACGGGTTTATTAATTTTGTTTTTGTTGGTGTCCCATTAAAAGGAATACTCCATTTTTTAAAAGAATTCTTTTTAACCCTTTAACTATTTGGGCAGAGGCTGCTGATAGCCTCTGACAAATCTTTTTTCTGGGAATTTACAAGCTGCTGCTCCTCTTCAGCTCAGGGACTCCCGCTGCTACTAAGAGACGTAAACTGCGCAGCGCTAACGGGCCTGAGCAAGTCCCGCAGCGCTTGCGAACAACGTTGGATCGGGCTGTGTGCACAGATCCCACTCATCGGCTTTCTCCCAGACAACCGCCAGCTTCGCGGGTGGTCTCAGGGAAGATCGAGGGGGGGGGTGATACTCCACATACCTGGCCACTTTAACAAGTGACAGCTACCATATTCAATTACATGCCTCTACACATATTATAGTCATCATTAACATAGCGCCAACAGTTTCCACAGCGCTTTACAATAACCAAAAGGGAACGAGATCCAGTAAAACAGACAGGATGGAAACAAGAGGTGTAGAGGGCCCTGCTCATAGGAGCTTACAGTCTAGAGGATGAAAACTGTTCTGATCAGAGCCTGGATCCCCGAATTTTATACGCAGTTATTGAAATACATGCCTCAAATTACAAGACAAACTGGAATCTTGGGAAATAGTTACAAAATATCATAAGCGGGAGGTTCCAAAATCTGATAAATGTTACACCGTCTGCGTCAACACAAAAATACACATTACTCCACACTTAAGTTCCTCTTACTAATCAACGGGAAGCCTCATGTAACGGGCAGGGAAATTAAAAATCAGGCCAGCTCTGTGCCCTTAACTCCATATTTTATTAAAAAGGGGCTGAAATAAATGTCAACGTTACAGGGACAAAATAAAACATAGCCTGATGGCTGCAAAGAGGGGGAAAAAAGCAGTGTATGGGTACATATAACACAGAAAGCATGCAAAGCCTTGTACTTCTATACAGCGCATAAACCGCGCCAGCCACACATTTACTGGGACCTCGCTTTGTTTCATAATTAATAACATTGTACGTCATAGAACACTCTTGAGATTCTTGAAAATGGGAACCACATGTTACTGTTTACAAATAAATTTAAAAGAAAAAAAATGAGAATCAAAACAATATACAAGAGATATCCGACGCAGGAAGAGAAGTGGACAAGCAATTCTGTGTAATGACTCAAAAGCACGGACTTTATGGCAGACCAAGCCAAAATTTTTTTACAGTCTGTAAGTGTGGGGGGGGGGGGGCTATTTTAGGCCAGTCAGAATTCATGAGTCCACGTTCCCACATACCAGGACGTTCGGCTAATAAATCCCAGTACGGAGCTCCATTCTAGAACAATGGAAAAGTGTCCCATGATGCGCAATCAGTATTACGCACAAATATGTGCAGGACCTGAGTACGGGCAACGTAACAAAGCTTTGAGGGCCCCGAGAACGGGCAACAGAACAAAGTTTTGTTCATAAAAGTTGTCAGTTTGCCAAATATTGCCAAATAAGCAGCGAAATACGGTGACCGTCCGCTGCAGTGAAATCCCCCTTAGAGTAGTAACGGTTAATCTATTCAGAGAACACCGAACAGCAGTGAAATGCCTTGATTGTCTGTAGTTTCGTTCATCGGGTTTAAACAGGCGAATCCCATAGGTTTCAGTATAACAAAACAAAAAAATAACTTTTTAACCACTTCAATGTGGAGGACGCGCTCAGCGCGTCCTCCGCATTACCGCTGGTATGCGGAGGACGCGCTGAGCGCGTCCTCCCATTGGGGTCAGCGTTCGCCGGGTCCCGGCCGATCGCTGGCCCCCCCCGGTGCGGGCTGACATCCTCGATGTCAGCCCGGCATCCGGGACCGCAGCCGCCAGAATTAGGTGTCATCGCGGCAGCGCGATGACACCTAATTCAGGCCCCCCCCCCCCCCGCATGTGCAGAGGAGGCGCCTGAAAGGAGGGGGGAGGTCCTTCGGACCTCTCTCCCTCCCGATCGGCGGCTCTGCGGGAGTTAACCCAGGCACCATTTGGAAGGGCACAGCCTGCCCTTCCAAATGGTGCCTGGCATTAACCCCTGGGGAGCTGGATCGCGAATCGGCGCTGAAAAGCGCCTGTTCGCGATCCTTTCCCGGAGCTGGCCGACATCTTGGATGTCGGCCAAGCCTCCGGGAACTCCCCCTGAGGACTGGCGTCATCGTGCGTAGCACGATGACGCCAGTCCTAGAGTTAACCCCTAACTGCCACCAACTGTGGAGATAGGGAGTTCCAATGAACTCCCTATCTCCCGATCCGTGGCAGTTAGGGGTTAAAGTTTGGTATGGTTGGATCGGCCAGAGCATGGCCGTTCCAATGATACCAAACACTACTGTGAAAAATTTTGTAAAAAAAAAAAAAAAAAAGAAAATGAAAAATAAAAATAAAAATTATAAAAATAAAAATTATAAAAAAAAAAATAAACACTTTTTTTTTTTTTGGTTTGTTAATGCAGCAGTATTGTTCCCATTTCAATTATAATGTGAACAATGATGCTGCACTAACGATTTTTGTATGCGGTGCGTTTGTTAAAAATAGTGTAATTTTCCCCAAAAAAAAATGTAACGAGACCCCATCTCTAATTTTTTTAACAAGCGCACCCCATACAAAATATAACCGCAATTGCTCGCATGTTAAAATGTGAAAAAAAAACACTTTACACATTGTAAATTATAAAAAAATACATATTTTATTGCATTTTTTGTTATAATATACAGACATGACATAACGTATACATACAATTCTGACATATTATGAATCTACCGAGTCTGACGGAAAGAACGATATATAATATGTCTGGGTCATATACTAAAATAAGCCTTCAAAACACGTTTAAACATGATGCGCAAAACAGGTAAAAATGACCTCAGCATAGGGGCGGGAAAAGCCTCAGCAGCGAAAGGGTTAAAGAAAAATATTCATTCACAATCGTTTATTCCTTTTCATTTGCAGGGGAAAAAAAGTATATTCTATTATTTTTAGGCATTTTCCTGCAAAAGAAATTTCCGGATTTTTTGAAAATGGTGTTTTTTTTTTCTGTAACAGACTTTTAATATTATTTATAGCACCTTATATGTTATTTCCAGGTAGTATAAAAAAACACCTTTTTATCTATTATTATTCCTGTTTGGTGGCTTGTTTGCGTTTTCCGGTGACAGTTTTCGAATCGATTCGGTGGTCTGTTCGGCAGCTCGTTCGCTGCACTTCGGGGACCCTGCGGTGAATGCTCAATTTAAACTCGCCAAAGCGCGGCGAACAGTAGAACACCAAAATGTCGGTGACAATTGGTTGCTCTCTGAATAACCCTGTAAGACTTAACAACATCAACAACAACAAACACTCCAGGCATTATTTTTTCTCTCCAATGAGTTATCAGACTGCATTTCCCAATATCCAGCAGACTCTACATTAAGAGCTGCAATACATTCACAAATACAAAAAGTAGAGAGAGATGTCCTGCAAGCTATTTAGAACACACACACACACTTAAAGAGATCGGGCTTTTAATATAAGCGCGCTAAACCTGAACCGGATTTAAATTAAAGCAAATCCTGTGATTTAACACATTGTGTTTTATTTATAATGGCTTTAAATTGTGACAATCTGTCACACAATATTAAAAGAGCTCGTTTTATCAACTCAAACCTATAATTTTGATACTTCGAGCCATGAACAGAGCAAGCCCAAAGGCTAAAACCTGACATCTACAAAGAGGAACAAGTAATGGAATTGGACCCAATTTTGAAACACACCCATGAAGAGCCAGTGCTCAATCAAAATTACAGGGGGGGGGGGACCTCTCTTGCTCCTCCATCCCAAAGCTTCTAGATAGTAAAATCATTTAGCAGGGCTCTGTACGCCTCTTATATCACCATTGTCACATTATCAGTTTTGTCATTTTACTGGCCTACATTGTTACAAGTCAAAGAAATACCGACACGATAAATATAAACAAGACGATAAATATAAACAAGACGATAAATATAAACACAAGACGATAAATATAAACACAAGACTAATGTGACTGTGGATGAAGAGAGCAGAATTAAAAAAATAAACCTGACAGCACATGATGATGTCTCGCATTAAAGCACCATCCAAAAGATTGCTTTTCCTTAAACGACCTTTAGGATTGTCCAGGGATTAGAAGAATTTACTATACATGTTCCCAGGTTGGGTCTTTGCAGAGAATCACGTACCAAATGTTACGGATCTACTGGAGCGGCTGCTTTTTTCCCCACAAGTTTAAAAAAAAGTCTATTTTAGGAGCTTTGTTTATATGAGAGAAGAATATACAAAATCCTGAATAAAAGAAAAAAAAAACCACTAAAAACCTTTACATGGGAACAGACTAAGCCTCTCTCACATCGTTTCCTGGACCCAAGTCAAGCAACTGCTGAATTATCAAGCAGCAATAAGCCTCTTAGCCGAATTAAAGATTAAAGCAGCACAGCCTGAACTGGAAATCATTAAACGGTCCAGCAGATTGAAGGATGAAACGTGCATCTTAAACGTTCAAAAGGTTATTTAGTAATTAACCCTCCCTTGGTGGGGCTGGGAACTCCTAGCTCAATTCCATCCTGTAATGCTTCGGTTCTGTGGGCTTTTCACTAAGTTCTAGGTGTTGGACAACAAGAGCAACTGGGTTGTAATTTCAGAGTTGCACTTGTCACTGTAAAAGTAGCTAATTTTGTAATGGATAGTTTGCTGAACAGTAGCCAACATTTCCTTACATTAGTTATCATGTCATGGGGACCTTACCAGACAAATGATATCACTGGTGTATATAAAATGATGATCAAGATACATATTACATCTGATCTTACACCAGGCAGGCCAATCCAATGAGGGAGGGGGAAAAGAGAGAAAGAAAGAGAGAGACAAAATGAGACAGAAACAGAGACAAAGAGAAACTAACGGGGTTATTCAGAGAGGTGAAAAGCAGGAGAATGGCTGGACCTAGAATTTTCCATTCTCCAGTCATCCTCCTGCTTTTCACCTCTCTCTGAATAACCCTGAAAGAGTCAAAGAAAGGGGCGAGAGAGAGCGCGCGAGAGCCAAGGGGCGAGAGAGAGCGCGCGAGAGCCAAGGGGCGAGAGAGAGCGCGCGAGAGCCAAGGGGCGAGAGAGAGCGCGCGAGAGCCAAGGGGCGAGAGAGAGCGCGCGAGAGCCAAAGGGCGAGAGAGAGCGCGCGAGAGCCAAGGGGCGAGAGAGAGCGCGCGAGAGCCAAGGGGCGAGAGAGAGCGCGCGAGAGCCAAGGGGCGAGAGAGAGCGCGCGAGAGCCAAGGGGCGAGAGAGAGCGCGCGAGAGCCAAGGGGCGAGAGAGAGCGCGCGAGAGCCAAGGGGCGAGAGAGAGCGCGCGAGAGCCAAGGGGCGAGAGAGCGCGCGAGAGCCAAGGGGCGAGAGAGAGCGCGAGAGTGTGTATGAGAGTTGTGAGAGAAGGTAGGGGTGTGTGTGTGGGTGTGTAGGTGTGTGTGTTGTGAGAGAAGGTAGGGGTGTGTGTGTGGGTGTGTAGGTGTGTGTGTTGTGAGAGCAGGTAGGTGTGTGTGTGTTGTGAGAGCAGGTAGGTGTGTGTGTGTGTTGTGAGAGTAGGTAGGTAGGTAGGTGTGTGTGTGTTGTGAGAGTAGGTAGGTAGGTGTGTGTGTTGTGAGAGTAGGTAGGTGTGTGTGTGTTGTGAGAGTAGGTAGGTGTGTGTGTGTTGTGAGAGTAGGTAGGTGTGTGTGTGTTGTGAGAGTAGGTAGGTAGGTGTGTGTGTGTTGTGAGAGTAGGTAGGTGTGTGTGTGTTGTGAGAGTAGGTAGGTGTGTGTGTTGTGAGAGTAGGTAGGTGTGTGTGTTGAGAGAGTAGGTAGGTGTGTGTGTGAGTAGGTGTGTGTGTGAGAAGGTGTGTGTGTGTGTGAGAAGGTGTGTGTGTGAGAAGGTGTGTGTGTGAGAAGGTGTGTGTGTGAGAAGGTGTGTGTGTGAGAAGGTGTGTGTGTGAGAAGGTGTGTGTGTGAGAAGGTGTGTGTGTGAGAAGGTGGGTAGGTAGGTAGGTGTGTGTGTTGTGAGAGTAGGTAGGTGTGTGTGTGTTGTGAGAGTAGGTAGGTGTGTGTGTGTTGTGAGAGTAGGTAGGTGTGTGTGTTGTGAGAGTAGGTAGGTAAGTGTGTGTGTTGTGAGAGTAGGTAGGTGTGTGTGTGTTGTGAGAGTAGGTAGGTGTGTGTGTGTTGTGAGAGTAGGTAGGTAGGTGTGTGTGTGTTGTGAGAGTAGGTAGGTGTGTGTGTGTTGTGAGAGTAGGTAGGTGTGTGTGTGTTGTGAGAGTAGGTAGGTGTGTGTGTGTTGTGAGAGTAGGTAGGTGTGTGTGTGTTGTGAGAGTAGGTAGGTGTGTGTGTTGTGAGAGTAGGTAGGTGTGTGTGTTGTGAGAGTAGGTAGGTGTGTGTTGTGAGAGTAGGTAGGTGTGTGTGTTGTGAGAGTAGGTAGGTGTGTGTGTTGAGAGAGTAGGTAGGTGTGTGTGTGAGTAGGTGTGTGTGTGAGAAGGTGTGTGTGTGTGTGAGAAGGTGTGTGTGTGAGAAGGTGTGTGTGTGAGAAGGTGTGTGTGTGAGAAGGTGTGTGTGTGAGAAGGTGTGTGTGTGAGAAGGTGTGTGTGTGAGAAGGTGTGTGTGTGAGAAGGTGTGTGTGAGAAGGTGTGTGTGTGTGAGAAGGTGTGTGTGTGAGAAGGTGTGTGTGTGAGAAGGTGTGTGTGTGAGAAGGTGTGTGTGTGAGAAGGTGTGTGTGTGAGAAGGTGTGGTGTGTGAGAAGGTGTGTGTGTGAGAAGGTGTGTGTGTGAGAAGGTGTGTGTGTGAGAAGGTGTGTGTGTGAGAAGGTGTGTGTGTGTGTGTGTGTGTGTGTGAGAAGGTGTGTGTGTGTGTGAGAAGGTGTGTGTGTGAGAAGGTGTGTGTGTGAGAAGGTGTGTGTGTGAGAAGGTGTGTGTGTGAGAAGGTGTGTGTGTGTGAGTAGGTGTGTGTGTGAGTAGGTGTGTGTGTGAGTAGGTGTGTGTGTGAGTAGGTGTGTGTGTGAGTAGGTGTGTGTGAGTAGGTGTGTGTGTGTGTGAGTAGGTGTGTGTGTGTGAGTAGGTGTGTGTGTGTGAGTAGGTGTGTGTGTGTGAGTAGGTGTGTGTGTGAGAAGGTGTGTGTGTGAGAAGGTGTGTGTGTGAGAAGGTGTGTGTGTGAGAAGGTGTGTGTGTGAGTAGGTGTGTGGGTGTGTAGGCTTGATAGACATATACACACACACACACCTTCATTCTATTTATAACCAGTTAGACCCCAGAGCAAGCAAGTCATTTAAAAGGTTAACAGCAGCCCCTGTGCACACAGATATATTTTAAACATCTGGCTCATTGACTTTATTAATAAACCAACACCATGAGATCACAGCTGCCTGATGAAAAGACGCACGCAGGGCATTTCACGCTAATTAACGTTTTCCGTAATTCTCTGGCATAAATAGAGTCAAGGTGTCATCCTGAGCGTAGGAGAACATCAGAAATCTCTGTATATGAAAGCCCATCTTCAGTCTATGTAAAAGGGCACTCCAAGCATTGAAACCATTCATGCTCGCGGAATTAGCCAGAACACGACAAGACCCTGTAAACCAGCATTTATTTAAGTGATGCCTTAATTGGTTACACTAATAAAACTAAATAAAAAAACTTCTTCCTCCACCCATCTTAAATAATTGAGTGACAGGTGACGGACGTCTTCCCTGGTGGGCTCTGAAGCAGCCAGAGCCACGGCTGTCAGTATGAGCCTTTCCGTGTACACCCCCCATTCACAAAACGTCAGTAAGTGGATAGTATCCCCAGTGTAGCCGCTCCATTTATCTTATCTAATGAATGTCATAATTTCCAAGCGACGCGCCACATATCCCCTGTTATCCCCTGTGGCATTGATTCAAAGGGATTTACTCCAGTTAAAAGAACAGGATGATCCCGACTGGCAAAGTCTCTGCTTCAAATGGGCAGATCTTTACGAAAAATGACAATTTGCAGCAAGCAAAGATTTACAAAACAAAAATTCGATATTATAATCTATTGCATACTGACAATGAACAATAGAATTCATTAACAACACCCCCCCCCCCCCGGCACCACCACCACCACTGGAGGTGCACGAAGCGCTGTAAGGTTTCATTAATCGTATAACTGGAAAACCAGTCTAGTGTCCGATGACAGGCTAATAAAAGGAAGAGCAGGTCTCTGCAGATCATAGATCTTTGGTGATCAAATAAGGTATTGGCGAAGGGATATAGCCCAGACGGGGACTGGAGGTTTAGTTAATTATCGGAATTCAGCAGAGAAGATACACAATTAGCCATTAATCTTCAGGACTCCAGGAGGCTCTCCGCAGCGAAGGGTCATCGAGGCTGGTATAAGCGCACGGAATACACCGGGAGCCGCACAGCTTCCACTTCAGCAGCAGCATTTAAAAAATATATATGGTTTAGGCTAGGGTCAGAGGAGCGCATTCTGAGCGTCTGTGCACAATGGACGCACTTTCTGACTGACAAGGTAGTGGCCACACGGTCCGTTTTTGTGACTGACAGTTTTTTTGACTGATGTAGATGGGAAATTAATATGAAAAAACATTCTGTCCGTCAAAAATGCTGGACGTATAAATGCAGTCCATCTGACTACGCTCCATCACTCACACACAAAGCTATGCGGACGTTGCGGACGCAGCGCTCTCTGTGCGTCCGTTCTAGCAGATTTACGTTCTTGCCTAACCTGCGCCCATTTGCCGCATCCGTTATGCGTCCGCAGTTCCGTGCGGACGTACTTAGTGTGTGGGGCTCCATTGGTCATAATTATATGCTATAATAGACGTACAAATGTGCGGCAACACGGACATGATCACTGCGCTTGTCTGACAGGAGCCGAAGCAGGAATAAAATGCAATTTGTGGATCTTAAAAAGATTTAAAGGTTCTTAACAGTAAATCGTCGAGGGAACGAAATCGGTAAATGGAAGGCTCGCCATGTGGGTTGGTGCCCCATTTTTGACACATCATGGCACACGTACGGTCAGCTACTACAAAACATCACTTACGGTCATGACATTTTGGTACCGCACCCCACTGACTACATATCAGTTCTCGTCTAGTTTAGTTTCTCATGTTTGTTGTTGTAATTGAGACCTTGGATCCTATTAACACTTCTGGTGGGACAGGAAGAAACATTTTGGGAGCCAGTAGCTACGAGGTCAGAGCCCTTGTAGAACAACAACCTGGTTCCATCAGAACCTTCTGCATCAACTGGATAAGTAACCTTGGCCCTCCAGGTGTTCTGGAACTGCATTTCCCAGGAGGCTTTGACAACCCAATATTAGAGCATCAAGACGTGGAGGGTTACAGCCCCAAAACGTCTGGTGGTGCAAGGCTGCTGCTCTGTTTTAGATACTACCATGTTTAAAAATTAGACCACGCATCTGAAGCTCTGCCCCCCAGATGCTGACTGCCTACAATTCCCACAATTCTTTGAATGCAATAGATAGTCAATGAATCATGATGGCTGTAGTTCAGAGACATCGGGGGGGGGGGGCAGAGCTTAAGATCCTTGAATTAGAAGGTTACCGGGTATATTGTATGTAGTATTTGTCCCTTGTATAGACCAAATGTCATCCGAGTTGCACTTGACAGCGCAATCGCAGCTGTTGGTAAATAGAGACACCTAGGTATTAGGAAATGAATGCAACGTTTAGATACTCTGAACAGGCTTTCACTCGCAATCCAGCTTTTGCCTTCAACAGCTCAATTTAACGGACACTGGCTACACTTGAGAATATGTGCACGTTCCCAGTGCATGTAATTACCATATTATTGGGAAGCGGTCATGAGCAGCGGCGCCGCTAGAATACCGGTGCTGTGCCTCACCTGATAAGGTGCTCCTCCATATTTGATCTGCTTCTTTTTGTGATTTGAATTCCATTTGCAATTCTAGTAAATAGTAAAAAAGGAGGTGGGACGAGTAGTTTGAGCCGTGAACAAAAACTACATATTGAAAATGCTTAAATTTGACATTATATTTACATTATGAAATACCGGACTAAAAGGGGGAGAATCTTTCACCGTGCAAAAAATAAATATTACAATAAGTAAAATTAAACAGAAGTCTGACCCAGTTTTATTGTATTCAAAATAATGATGCTAAAAGGATACATTCTGCAGAATATTCTGACAATGCTCTAATGATTACAGTACAACGTGTGATCCTAAAAAAGGACGCTGCAAGATATGCAAGACTTTGTAGGACCCCCAAGCACCCAGCCTCAGGGCCCACGGTGACAGAGTCTGCACCTCTATAGGTCAGGAAGCAAAAGTGACAAGACAGAATGCTCTGTTTGTGAGCATGTTGGGGTGACAGGCTGGGGAAGAGGGATCTCCCCATCCTGCGCGCACCTGTGCTTTAATCATCAGCGCAATGAGGGATAATTTTATAGGTCGATAAAAGCAAAGGCTCATACATTTTTCAGATACATTTCCGCCCCCACAGCAACACAATGAAGTGCACAAACTCCTTGGTAATATGTATCACACATCTGCGCGCTCTTGAAGTTCGTTCGTTTCGCAACAGTATTTAATTTGCGATCATATCTGAACTGTCACACTTTAACACATTGCACATGCAAGCTGTGCATATGTAAATAAGGGGGAGGAGTGTATACATTGAGCACATGATGTTTGCTTTTATTACGAGACAGAAAAAATAAATGGGTACCATTACGTATTTTTGGAGGCACAAACCTGAAAGAGATAAAGGGACACACACACACACACCAGGGAGTTGAATAACAGCTTTGAGGTTTTGCTCAAATTTAGAAATCAACTCATTAGGTGCTCGTTCTAATTTCTAAAAAAATTCACCTTAAAATAAATAAACCCAGTTATTTGAAGAGAAGGGTGTTTAAAGAATCACATTTCTCAAACTTGAGCGTTGGAGATAATCCCGCAAGCAGGCAGCGCTGGGGAAGGACGCATCGGACCGGTGGCAGGCCCATGTTACCTTTTCAGAATATACTGCATTGTGTTAGAATTAGGGCTTGAGAAATGTATGGGCAAAAACAGGGGGGGGGGGAAAAATCAGTAAAAAAAAAAATACGATAATTTAAAAAAAAACATTAAGGAGCCAGACACAGAGTGCCTTTCACCAAGTGCCAAACTGCAGCTGCCAAGTGTACCATGGATTAAACCGCAGGAGTTGTACTTGTCAGCTAAGGCTAGGGTCAGACGAACGCAGTGCGAACGCGCGTGCAGCCGCACTTTATCACGGCCGTAGTAGCAGCAAATGATGGGCAATATACAAAGTCCGGCCGCGCAACGCAAGCGGCAAACAAACACATTTTTTCGAGAACGTGATACTGCTAGTACTGACGTACAGAGTGCGCTGCGTCCGCTAGCGGCGTGTGTGCGTGATTAGGAGACGTCAGACGCTGCTAATGTCCAGCCAACATAACTTCCAGATGCAAAAAAAAGGTTTTCTTGATGATCCGTACAAAATCACGGACGAAAATGCGCATCGTATGACTGCTATCGCGTATTCCGTGAAAAAATACATCCATTCGCTCGAACGCACTTTTTCACGGATGACGCGAAAAATGCGTTAGACAAGTCTAAGGCTAGGGTCAGACTGTGTAACGAAACGATGGCCAGTGCTCCTACAGTAGTGGAAATTTCATTATGTGATAATCATGGGTCACAGGTGATAAGTACAACTCCAGGATTACAGCCAAGTTGCACACGTGGGCAGCCACTCAACGCTTAGTGGGTGTTACATTAGTGTAACGCGTCTCAGGGGACAAGTTAAGGGGATACTCTATCGTTCCTTTTTTGCCCTTAATTGCACAGAGGCTGAGTGATTTTACGCACCTTTTCCCCTGCACTGCACACTACTGTTCCTCCTTTTCAGTGCAATTTGTGCAGTGTAGGAACCACAAATTCTGCACCGTATGGGACTTGCACACTTTGCGTACACAAGTCCTGTAGAGCTTTAGCAGAACGATGGATCAGAGCTGCACACGTGCTTTAGATGTGATCCATCGGCTGCCTCTCAAACGGCTTGCTACAGCGAGGGAGACCGATATGGTGGCAGGCAGGAAAATACCCGGCTGCTGGAGACACTGGGTGGGGGATTCATCCAGTAATAAAACCAGATCGGAACAGTGACCGGGGGGGGGGGTTACTCCACACATCTTGATAATGAGTAGCATGACCCTTTACATTTAAGTCGCCTTGGACTCCTAAGGCTAGCGTCAGACGAACGCAGTCATCGCATCCGTCGTAGCATAGTATAATGATCAACAGAGACCCACCACGCAGATGGCAACAGCCGGAGTTTAGGCAAAGACGTAACACCGCTAAGACGGACGCGCAGAGTGCATCACGTCCGCGTAGCGGCCTGTGTGCGCTATGCTGTGACGTCCATCACGTTGATGCTCAGAAGGGGAGACCAGAAAGGAAAAAAAACATGGGGGGGGGGGACCAAGGACCCTACTTGTATGAGAACTGTATATAGATAAAATTTTTATATTATGTACAATATTAAAAAATGACCACACCAGCCTAAAAGCAACATGTACAGGTAAAAAATATAAATTACTTTTATCCATCTAGCCGCCAACAAGACAAGCAACACGATGCTCTGCAAATCGAAGGAAACTGTCATCAGAACAGCAACAGGAAAAGTCACTTAATTATTTCTTGAAGGAAGAAGGAAAAAAGTTCAACAGCTACAAGTAAATATCAATTACAGCTCAGGAAAACACTTTGCCAGCCTAGTCATACTGGTACCCATAGAGCGGGCATATTGCCAGCATAGTCATACTGGTACCCATAGAGCGGGCATACTGGTACCCATAGAGAGGGCAGCGCATCTTCACTGGTCTCACAATTCGATTACGATTATCAGGTCAACGATTCAATTCCGCGATGCATCAGGATTACTGCCCAATGTGACCATGGGTTTAGACTCGCACAATCACTGAAACACACTCAGATTCACTCAAATACTCACTGATTATTAATTCTCACTCTGTCGTGTCCCCCCCCCCCTTCTCAGGAAAGGCAGGGGTACTTTGGACCCAACAATCCCCATTCTTTACTCACCCCAAAGTCATGTTAGGTGTCATTGGACGGATCAGAGTCTGGCCTTTCTAATGATACCAAACATGACAATGTTAAAAATTCACAGAAAAGATAAATAAAACCTTTTTCTTTTTTGTTCTAAAGCGGCAGCATTGTACATTTTTCCCCTATATAGTGAACAATAACGCTGCCACTAACAGGTTCCCCCATGCGATATAAAACCACAAGGTCTGGATGATAGAATGTGGAAAAATTATTTTGCTCACGGCAAATGACTGACATCTGAATAGAAATGGACATATTTTTATTTTTTGCTATAGCACTCTGACAGGACAGTCACACACACACAGCACTGAGGGGGTGCACACATCACTGGGGTGGTCACACGCACAGATCATGGGGGGGGGTGTAACATACACAGTGACACACCAGTGATGTGTATGTATGTGACCCCCCCAGTGATGTGTGTGTATATGCCCCCCGTGGGGGGGGGGTGTGAGCGTACACATCACTGGGGGGGGGGGCACATACGTTGTTACACAGA
Organism: Leptobrachium leishanense; assembly: GCA_009667805.1. Classification (NCBI taxonomy): domain Eukaryota; kingdom Metazoa; phylum Chordata; class Amphibia; order Anura; family Megophryidae; genus Leptobrachium; species Leptobrachium leishanense. The sequence continues at coordinate 48,611,121 of CM019068.1, read as the reverse complement.
GGACTGAGTTGGGCTGGCTGTGTACCATGAGTGTCCAGGAGGTGGCGCTGGAGCTGCTCACTCACACTGATCAGACTCTTGTGGAAGGAGGCGGGGTGGAGCTAAGGTCATGTGCAGCTGCAGCACCTCGCACCTGGACTGGCTTCCCCTGCTCTCACAATCGAGTCTGTGCTGGAGCAGCTGGCGGGGAAAGCGAGCGGCCACATCGGGGTTGGAATGTTCAACAGAGCCAGGTAGGCGATGAGGTGGCAGGCAGGCTGGGCTGAGAAGCTTGTGCACTGCTGGGGCTGCCTCCCCCGTCCAGCAGGCAGACTGGAGCCCAGGAAGTGCAGTTCCCGCTGGCCGCCTCGCGCCACTGCACCTACCGCTGATTGTTCGATTTGCCCGACCGCTCAGTGTGCAGTCAGGCAGAATCGATTTTTCAGCCCGAATGAATCGATGCAGCATCGTACAAGGTGGCATCGCGATACGATTACGCGATTATTTTTTGACAGCCCTAACTGGTACCCATAGAGCGTGGAGGAGAGAAACCCCCCCCCCACCAATAAAAAGTTTAGATGTGACTTAAGGCCCGACACTTAAAGATTAACCACCCCACTTGATAAGGTCTCCCCCCCCCACGATTGCAGCAGAGCCGCAAACTTTGCCTGAACACTTACCATACTTTCTCTAGGAAACAATTGTTTCCGGCTTGAGAACAATGAACAATTTCAAGGTCACTCCTAATGCTCATCACGAGCCGCTTCATAAAAATAAATACGATACAATAAAGACAGATATGATAATCTGGTGTTAAATTCATTTGCAAAATATGGAAGAAAAAAGAAATTAAATTTTTTTTTTTTTTTTTTAAATATCCACCCGCTCCTCTGGTCCGCGTTTTCCAATTAGCAGCTCTCTGTTACAGCTCAGTTGGAAAAGGATCCTTGGAATCCGGCCCGATATTTAGTCATTGACCAAACACACTAAAACATGTTTCTCCAATAGTGCATTTGATAATTTAACATTTCAGCACAGATTTTTCCTCTCAGTCCACTGATCCAGAATAACTCGAGAAGTGAATTCCAGGATATCGGGTTATCTTTACGTCACGGCTAACGTTAACATAAGATGTAGAAAGCCTCCAGAGCGGAACGAAAGCTTTCTATCCAGCAAAGAGGACTTGGTCTCTTTCCTTTCGGATTTGCTGCAAGTAGCAAAGTAACCTACATCCCGCTAGTAACCGGTGTAAAAGTAGAACAGTGCCGCGTGCCGAATGAGCCATTAATTGCAGCTTGCAGGTTGATAAATTGTGTACGAGCCGTTATTCATTAGCGACTCACTATTAAAAGGCTCTTTACCGACTGCGCCGAGGTATTCGCAGCTCACAAAACGTACGACTCGAGCCGCTTACTGATATCGCCATTGGCGTGACCTCCTGGTTGCGACGCGAGATTATGCATGAACTCACACATGTGGGGATGCAAAATGACCGCAGAACAACACAGGGAACCATCTCTGTTCTTTGCAGAATATCATCTTGATACAAGAACAGAGCGTTACATTGGACAAGTTTGTTGTTCTCGCGCACCAAAATATAGCAGCGGCTCCTTAGGCCGGTGTCAGACGAACGCAGTGATCACGTCAGTGTTGCCGCACAGTTTAATGTCCATCGTAGCATAGAATCATGAGCAATAGAGACCCACACACGAAGTACGTGTGCACCGAAATGCGCACACACAACGCACGTGGCAAACAGACGCAAGAACTTAAAACCGCTAGACGGATGTGCAGAGTGTGCCACGTCCGCGTAGCGTTCTGTGTGAGTGATGTTAGACGCAGCGCATTTGCGACATCCAGCACCGTGACGCACACAATGGCTTTTCATATTAATTTTTTCTACATCAGTCAACAAAAACGGACCATGTGGTGTCTACAGTATCGTCCGTCTTTTCTGCCCGCATGGAGAGTGCAGTCTGACTGCGTTCCTCTGACATTATCCTTACTGTATAGTAATCGCTAATGCGGAGCCAAGAGCAAAACCTGCGACTCAGAACAGCGACTGGAGCCTTTCGCTACGTGGCTTGGTTGCATTCTCATTTTGTAATCCAGAAGAATTAGGTGATTGTACAGCAACCTTGGAACCGCCAGATGTGTTTAAATTACATCTCCCATGATGCTAGGCTACTTGTTAGGTTGGTGGAGATGCATGTGAAATGCAGCGCCAAAACATCTGGAAAGTCAGAGCTGACCTCTGAAACGAGAGATATATCTAGCTTATATAATTATACACACACACTCTGCAACTAACAATTATTTTCATAGCAAGTAAAAAGTTTTTTACTTCAAATACTGTAAATATCAACCCCTCCTTCCTTTAGCTCTTAGCAATTTGCATAGTGTACATAACGTTTGTACATACAGAAGCAACTTGTGTACTTTTCGCACACAACGTAGGCAGGAATCGGATTAGAGTGATGGAACGATGTGGTCTCTGGAACTCAAGCCCATGTCTACGTACTTCCTTGTACAAACACTGCTACGAGCACTCGGAGAGGGGCACTACACGGAGCCTGTCCACTTCAATAAGCTAAAGTGGCCACGATGCGCAGAGTGTACCTTTAAAACAATTTCATGAACAGACTGAGTGGAGGGAGGGACTGGAAGTAAAAGTGAGCATGAGACCAGATATGAGATTGCAAGGGAGATTGGGGGGGGGGGGAAAGGACCAAAAGGCAGGGATGGCAGCTCCGGAATAGAGAGAGGGAGGCAGGGAGGGTGGAGTGGTGGCACAGGATTCCAGCTCCAAGGATAAAACACCGACAGTATCCCAGGGTCTGCTGTAGTTCTGCTACTGTTGTAAACTAAAAACAAATTGGTTATGTCGGACATAACGCTATAATTAAAACAACCAAAACATCTTCTCCAATCAGGTCCGAAGCAGCATCTGAGGCCAATGTTTAACTTTGTCCCTAAACAGTATGTGCTGTACACAGACCAATTAAAAATCGACCAACCTATAGATAATGAAAATAGTTGGCAACTATTCTCACTAAATTGATTAGTGTACACACACACACACACACACACACACACACACACACCAGCTCCCTTGACATTCAGTCATAGCGTCTTCCCTTCCTGCTCGAGTCTGGAAGCAGGCAGGGAGTGAATGCTTAAGAACCTGGACTCCTGCTGGGCGGTAACTGGCATCTTCTCTGCCTCCTCAATGACTCATGAGCAGGCAAGAAGCTAGGAGTCAGTGCCAGGGTTGTGGGGCTTCAGCTGAAAGACTCATCACTCGGCATGTCTTGCATTAGGGATCAGATCAGTTTAAAAGCGGATCCCCCCCCCCCAAAACAAATCCTAGGATCCTGATGCTAGGGAATCAGAAACGGACATCCCTAAAACAAAAAACTTTGTCAGCATGAGAGGTGTTATTGCACAGCGTTTTATATAATGTGGCGTCCGATGCCTCTTTATGAAAGCCTGAATAGCGTGCGCGCACACACAAATAAATGCTTTTTGAAACATAACTGGCTAGCCTGGACTTTATTTTGGCGTAGAGGACACGTCTGATGCTACCCCCCCCCCTCTCCAGGCAACAGCAATTATCACTTGTATTTTCTCCGAAATGGTTTATGTACAGCTCCCAACCTAAACAATGACAGGAAATTATCTGCAAAAAAAAAAAAAAAGTTTTTTTTTCCATTTTTTCTTTTTAATCCAGTACAAACCATAGAAATCCAAAAAAGGTCAAAGACATGGAAAATGTTTCCATGCCAGAAATGGATGAAGATAAAAATACTCATAGCAACATTTCAATATGTTACAGAATAACAGTTTGCACGGCTTTGTTTAGGATTTTTTTTTCTCATTTCTATATTTGGATTCACTTTTCCAACGGTCCAGAACATGGAAACAGGCTGGGAATCAGGGGAACATGTAGACGCAGAGGATCAGTAACCATTTACAACTGGAGATAAAATGATAAAAAAAATATATATGAATAAGCAAACTAAGAGGATACAAATAAATGTTTAATAAGTTAAAGAAATACAGGAAAAACCCTTATATTATCTTAGACTTTAAATTGTACCTATTATTTTGCATGTGGCCCAGATCTTGGTTTCTCTGCTTCTCCCAGTTAGGTGTATTTATTTAAAGCTGTAATAACAATATTCTATTTCTTTTAGATTTAAATCTTTGGCGCTCTAGTATTCTTGACATATTAACGTCATGAATAGACCTGTCTGCAACCTTAAAGAAAGTCTACACACTCAGACGAGTACACAATGTGCGCCCGCACTGACGAGACGCTGTGACGGGGCCGGCCACACAGTTGTGTGCGCATGAAGAATTGCACGCGTGACAGCTTGCCTTCTCCCATCGAGGGAAGTCAAAAGGCATGACTAAGGCACTTCGCCAAAACGTCGCTTGAATCCAGTAGCCCTGTGGCCGCTCCACAATAAATATATTTTTATAATGGTCAAGCTCCTGGTGTGGCCTGCTGATTTTTGGTATAAGCCTCCCCCATCGAAGCGCTACGATGCACGTTCGACGGGGCTGCAAAGCGCCATCCTCCATAGGAGGATCGTGCCTTGCAGCGCTGAGCGCACTGTGGCCAGACGGGCGTCAGACACCAGACGTGTCAGACGCGCTGAGCGAGGTGGCCAGACGGGCGTCAGAGTGGAAGGAACGTCCACTCTCACAGGCGTTCCTTCCGCTCTGCAAAACGCTCGTCTGACACCAGCCTTAAAGTGTTCAGGCTGCACAGAGAGCCCTACCCTCACACCCCATTTTGTCAATAGCGCTGTATGATGCGGAGGAGTATCCTCCCCCAAACAAGTGTCACCAGGCAGGCAGGATTTGAATAACCGCCTGTCAATCACCAAATTAGCCGATGAGGTTAGCATGGTCTACTTGCTGACATCATCCTGTCTGAACAATCACAGCAGCGAGCATTCTGCGAGAAAGGTTCTGCGCACGTGGACACTTCACTGATCCATCATGCTTTGCAGGTGCTACAGAACTCGTGTACAATAGTACGCAGGTTCCAAGTGATGCACAATTAAGGCTAGCGTCGGACGAACGCAGTCATCAAGTCTGTGTCGCCGAACAGCTTAACGTCCGTCGAAGCATCGATTTGTGATCAAGAGACCAACGCACCAAAGTGCACACGCACCACGCAGGTGGCAACGAACACCATTTAGGCCTTGATGTAAAAGCGCTACGACGGACTCCCAGAGTGCACCACGTCCGCGTAGCGGCCTGTGTGCGTGATGAAGCAATGTCAGACGCAGCGCATTTGCGACGTCCATCACATTGACGCCCAGAAGGCTTTTTTGGTCTGGCTGACTGTACCTGTCCTTTAATTAATTTTGTTTCCCATAATTCCTTTTATCAAAGTCCATCAAAAAAAAAAAAAAATTACCGTGTGGTGTCTACAGTATCTTCTGTCAGTATGTACGTCCATTACGCACGCAGCGTGCGCTCAGACTGCATCCGTCTGACTTTAGCCTTAGGCATAGAGGCAAACGGTGTAAAAAGCTGTGGGAACATCTGCATTTTGGAAGCTCCGGAGCGGACGGGGGAGCAGTCCAGCACCGAGGGAGAAAAGATTAATATTTTCACCCAAAAAGAATAATTGGGCTGGTGCAATCAGTGGCATATGCCCAATTATTGTTAGTATCCCTTTAATAACGCTTTGTAATATACCGTACATGCAGGATACGGTCACACGCATTTAGCTCATCGCTACGGTATATTGTATAAACCATGTGACAGCATTACTTCCTTTCCAAAGTAACGCGCTCTTACAAGTTACTATTTGCATTGATAACGATCGGAATTATAGTTTCCCTGTAACTTTGCCAGACACCTTACAGAGAAAGAGACGGGGCAGGGGGGGGGGGTGAACGTTTGTATAATCATTTCAATGTTTCATTGCCATTCCCTCTTTAGACACTACAGTCTGGAGCCAAAAGGTCTGTACAGTGACAGACAAACAGCAAGTGTTAAAGGAGCGGTGTGTAAATAATTCATCATGGACATTTGCAAGTCTGTACTAGCATTATTGGATTTACTGTACTGAAAAAACTTCCTAGATCTATTTGTGGGATTGGCTTTACAGAGGAATTTTTCAACCACGACAGCTTTAACCCTTTGGCTGGAGGGGAAGGGGAGTAATACAACTTTGTGCTACACTTAAAGCACACACGGCCTAATTCGCCACGACGACACATTTTGGATTGATTAATAGTCTCGTGAAGTCACTGAACATCCAATGTCAGGCTGTGAATCATTGCTGTGCACAGTGAACAGGTTCCCACTCCAGATACAGTCACAAATATTTATAAAGCACTAACAAGCTCCGTAGCGCTGTACAATAGGTGAACTATACATTCAAATTAAAAACACAGAACATTAGGAGAGGACCCTGCTCGAGAGCTTACAATCTGACAGGAGACAGTGACAGTGGATTTATTCTAGCTCATTTTAAAACTACGAGCTGTAGTTTATTCCGTCCCAATAGACATGATGACGTCGTCATTACACAACAATAGCAAGTTCACAAAAAGACAAATACCGCAGATACTCAAGTATACCGCAAGATTTTTGTGAAAACATAAAAATTGGAGGGGGTCACAGTCTATTTGAAACATCCTACAAAAAAAAAAAAAAAAAAAAAAAAACACACACACAGTTGCGGTCAGACGAGCTCACTAAGTGCGCGTGTACCGACTCGCCTCCCAATGTTTCGACGGGGCAGCCCACAAGCTAGGACGTGCGTTCGACCGGGCTACAAAGCGCGATTCAGCTTTGTAGAATTAAAGGGATACTCTAAGCAACATGACCACCTAAGCTATTTTAGGTGGTCATGATGCCCGGAGTATCCTGCCCTCTGTCCCCCCTCCCTCCGCTCAGCCGATCAGCTGTAAATGCTGAAAACAGCTGAGAGACGCGGAGGAGTTTACTCCGCCCTCCCAGCTGTCAGCAGAGCGGGAATCATATTTCCCGCTTCTGCCGACTTTTGCCGAGTAGGAGACGTCATCGCGCTTTCAGCGTCTCCAACTCACCGCAGAAGCTGGCGGCTCCCTCTGAGGGTTAGTGTTGCGCACATCCTCTTGCACGCAACACTAATCCTCAGAGGGAGCCGAGAGGAAGCCTGCCGATTGGCTGGCTTATGTGAGAGGCGTGCATGCGCGCTTCTCACGTAAACCAGAAGCCAAGAAGCAAGAAGAAGGACGGAAGAGGAGGGAGGTGAGTATAAAAAAAAAAAAAAAAAAAACGCCGCAGGAAAGAAGAGGATTTTAGGGTAAGTATTACAGTTACACAAAAAAAAAAATAACTACTAAAGGTAATAGGGATAGGTTAGGATTAAAAACGGGGGGGGGGGGGATTTTTTTGTTAGAGTGTTCCTTTAAGCGCACTAACATCAGAGTGGAAGGAAGTCCACTCTCACGTACGTTCCTTCCGCACTCAAGTGACCCTGGTATCAATTTAATTAGGCAGGGTCACACGGCCGCACTTGAGAGCAGAAGTAATGTCTGTGAGAGTGGACTTTCCTTCCACTCTGGCGGCCGTGTGGCCACCTTGCTGAGCGCAGCGCTACAAAGCTCGATCCACTTTTGCTCCTCGTGTTATATTCCGAGGCTTGAGTTTGTCATAATAAAATTTCTATCCATCGCATTATACTCGAGTATCTACGGTATGTATTAAAATAGCAGAAGAAGAATTGTCAATGAGGACTCAGAGTGACTTACATTATACATAATAAAAACACTCTATGGAGCAATGCAAGTAAAACACTTTTTATCTCATCCAAGTACACTAAGGCTGGGGTCAGATGAGAATTTGCAGAGCGGAAGGAACATCGGTGAGTGGACGTTTCTTCAATTCTGTCGCCCATCTGGCCACCTCCACCTATGGAGGATCGCACGTTGTAGCGCTACGACGGGGAGGCTTACAGCACAGCTGCTGTTGCGTGCGCAATTCGTGTGTGACGGACGACGGGAGGCACGTCAGTACGGGCGCACATAGGGGAAAGGAGCCACAAGCGCAAAACAAATAATGTGGACCATCATACAGGGACATAAAATTAAGATGTGGTTTCATTGGATGTATAAAGCAGTGAACAGAATATTTTCATGAGTCTGTATATCAAACACAGCAACACACCTAGGAAAGTTACTGAATCCCAGCTTAAAGGAACACTCCACTCAAAAATCACCCCCCCCCCCCGTTTTTCTATCCTAATCTATCCCTAGTCCCTTAATTAATCGTTAGGGTGGGGTTTTTTTTGTGTAACTGTAATACTTACCCTAAAATCCACTTGTTTCCAGCGGCGTCTTTTTTTTTATTATATACTCTCCTCCCTCCTCTTCCGCTCCCAACCTTCTTGCATTGTTCTTGCCTTCTGGTTTACGTGAGAAACGCGCATGCGTGCCTCTCACGTAAGCCAGCCAATCGGCAGGTTTCCTCCCGGCTCCCTCTGAGGATTAGTGTTGCGCGCAAGAGGATGTGCGCAACACTAACCCTCAGCCGCTGCCGCCAGCTACTGCGGCGAGTTGGAGACACTGAAAGCGCGACGACGTCTCCTACTCGGCAGAAGCGGGAAATATGATTCCCGCTCTGCTGACTGACAGCTGGGAGGGCGGAGTAAAGTCCTCCACGTCTCTCAGCTGTTTTCAGCTTTTTCAGCTGAACTGCTGAGCGGAGGGAGGGGGGACAGAGGGCGGCATACTCTGGGCATCATGACCACCTAAAATAGCTTAGGTGGTCATGTTGCCTAGAGTATCCCTTTAAAGTTTAAATCAATTATAACCGGGGCTTGGCAAGTCAGATGTAGGAGACGATACGAAAACGGAAGAGCCACAAATCGTATTGTGTTTGTGTAGAGCAAGGTTTCCCAAACCTGTCCTCGGGACCCACTAACAGGTCAGGTTTTAAGGATCACCTTGGGGAAATGCAGACTGAATCGTGCAATCACTGAGCAGCAAATCATATCACCTGTGCTGTGCTTCACATATCTGGCAAACCTGACCTGTTAGGAGGACCTGAGGACCAGGATTGGGAAACACTGGTGTGGAGAAATCCAAGAATCTACTTTAGACTACTGTACCCTACACTGCCCCAGGGATTTTCAAGCCTGGTTTTTGAGAGTATTTCTCGATTATCTTAAACCCTGAAAAGCGGAAATAAAGTAACACTAAAAAATAAATCACAGATCAAGAGCCTCAGTCACTGGTTACCAAATTAATGGCAACCATTAAGAGTTAAATTCATTCAAAAAAGTTACTTGTTCAAAGGAGAACCAGGAAAGTCCATCATAGCCCTCTGTTGACCTACATTCTGTATATATTTGGAAATAGGCTTTTTATACAGTGTGTGTGTGTGTGTGTGTGTGTGTGTGTGTGTGTGTGTGTGTGTGTGTGTGTGTGTGTGTGTGTGTGTGTGTTGTGTGTGTGTGTGTGTGTGGTGTGTGTGTGTGTTTTCACCTGCTCCTGAAGTACTACAATGTTTCTGTAAGAGATACTATTAAGAAAAGACATTAAGGCCGTTACTTCGTTATTAGACATATAACCTCAAAAACAAAAAAAGGATATAAATAAAACCAAATGGCTTCATTAAGGCTAGCGTCAGACGAACGCATTTTCGTATCGTCCGTAAAACAAAGTGCGTCTGGACGCATGGACATACTTTTTCAATAGCGGTCATACGATGCACAATTTTGGCCGTGATTTCATACGGATCCAAACCAGAAAAATTTGGGTGTCTGGACGTTATGTTGGCCGGACATGAGCAGCGTCTGACGTCTCCTAATCACGCACACACGCCGCTATGCAGCCGCAGCGCACTCTGTCAGTTCGACGTTCTTGCAAAAATGCGTTAGTTTGCCACTTGCGTTGCGCAGCCAAACTTTCGTGCAGCCGTACTTCGTGTGTGGGCCTGCGTTGGACGTGATTTGCTGCTACCACGGCCCTAATAAAGTGCAGGTAAACACACATTCACACTGCGTTAGTCTGACCCCAGCCGTAAGCGCCAAGTCGAACTCTACTCATCCTATAAAGGAAACATCAGCTAATACTCCAGATTTAGCCAACTCTGACAAGTACAACGCTATACTTTATGAATGAACTGCACCCAAAACCTGATCTAAGAAAATGATACAAATTCATTCCACAGTGAGCAGCGCACAGAATGTTAAGACTAGATTTTAAGTCAGACATGGAAATTAATAGGTTTCACGATATACCTTGACCATACAATAATTCAAAAATACACTATAGGGACTATTCAGAGAGCCCCGAAATGTCACCGACATGTCGGTGCTCTCTCGTTCCCCGCACGTCAGGGAATCAAATTCCCCGACTCTGCGGTGAATTCAGCATTCACCGCAGGGTCCCTGAAGTGCAGGGAAAAGCCAAACTGATCCAGAAAACTCGCTGAAAATCTGAACGCACCTATCGATACAATTCAAAACAAAAGAATAAACGTTTTGATATTGTATAAAAACAGGAATATTTTTAGCATTGAAACATATGGGACTCGCCGGATTAAACCACTGAAAATCAGGGCATTTTTCTGCTGTTTGGTGTCTGAGTAGATGAACCATTTAGGGATGCACCGATACCACTTTTTTAAGACCGAGTACCAATACTTTTTAAAAGTACTCACCGATACCGAGTACCGATACTTTTATTTAATGACATGTGACGCTTTCCAATAGGAACAGACCTCATATAAAAATTTATGAGATTTGCCCCCAGGTCTCATGGGTTTGCCCCCAGGTCTCATGGGTTTGCCCCCAGGTCGAACGCTGGGGAAGCTGGCCGTGTGCATGTAAAGCACGCGGCCAGCGTTCCCCTCCTGCGCGCCGCGATACTCACCCATCCTGAAGGTCCGGTCGCTGGGCAGTGATGCGATCACGTGGCCGCCGGGCGCATCTGTGACGCTGCCTCCAGCCGAGAAGCAGCGTCACAGGTACGCCCAGTGGCTGCGGGAACGCATCACTGCCCAGCAACCGGACCTTCAGGATGGGTGAGTATCGCGGCGCGCTGGAGGGGGAACGCTGGCCGAGTGCTTTTCATGCACGCGGCCAGCTTCCCCAGCCCCGCGGATACCGGCAAGCCGGCCAGGCGCCGGCTTCCGGTATCGGCGGGATGTATCGGGCCGTTTGCACGGTAACAAGTACTCGTGCAAACGGCAATATCGGCCCCGATACTAGTATCGGTGCATCCCTAGAACCATTGCTTCTCTATTGGTGATTTCACTACCGCCAAATAGCACTGTATTTCGCAGGCAATTTGCCAAAATTTGGCGTACTGCCTGCTTTCTGAATAGCCGAATGGCCACGAAAATGCACAGTACGGGGAAATTCACTGTTCGGTGCAATTTCGGCTCTCTGAATAACCCTGAAAATATTTATGCCAGTTTTATATTGTACTGGGCCATGCTGTTTACATTTGTGCAGACCACATGGGAGATGTCTAGACTGTTTCTCAAGTAGTGGCTCTCGACCCAAAAGTGGGTCGCGACCAGGGGGCAGACTAGGTCGCAGGGCAAGTATCCCCAGGCCTCTCATGTCTGGGACCTGCTGATGCATCTTACCTGCAGCAGCAGGTCCAAGGCGGTGTGGCTACCTCTGCCTCCCTCACCAATGGTGCTTTCCCATTGGTCCAAGCTATTCCATTGCTCTCAGTGCCTCTGAGGCACTGAAGAGCGTAGGTTCAGGAAGTAGGCAGCGCCACACATGCGCTGCTGTCTTAATCTCTTGGCCAGCTTGAGTTTACGCAATTAGCGTTAACGTTCAGCTACGCAATTTGTGAAGGTTTAGGGAAGGCAGGCTGCCACTACTGTGAAGAAATAATGCATGCAGTGGCAGAGACGGATGGCGGGGAGCGCGGAGCAGGTGAATTTAAGGTTTGTTTTTTTTATAATATTTTATTATTCATTCAGTAGGGATTTAAATTAGAGTTGCTTTGTCTACCATCACCCCAGACTTTGAGAGACTTAAGAGCAAGAAGCTTCCCCAGTTTTCCCATAAGTTCTAATTAATTTCATAGGTTTCATTTACAGTTTATTTTATTGTATTCTTGCCTCGACAGCGTTTCCGTTTTCACTAGTTTTGGGATTACTGCATTATCCATTTTGAAAAGAATCCCTGTTTACAAAATTGTTTAAAAAGTGCATACATTGTAGAATGTTGCACACGTTTTGTGGAATAAATTAGGTTTCAGAAATTCAATTAGGTTTGGGTCATGACTTAATGACCAAGGACAATTGTGGGTCCTGAGGGTCCACAGGTTGAGAACCACTGGTCTAGAGATAAGCTTCATTGTTAAAAGGCCGGGATCTGAAACTCTGACCCTCAGATGTCTATTATCTACAATTCTCTGAATTCTTCAAAAATAATTACACAGCCAGAGGATCATAGGAGGTGTAATTTGGAGACATCTGGGGGAGGGGCAGAGTTTGAGAACCCAGGTCTAAGGTGCAAGTTAGTGGCCTTGTACATTCTGCACATGTTGGGGACGAAGTAGAGCTCGATTTGACCTTTGTTTTAAAATGTATCCAAAGTGCAAAGACTGATCAAAGGCAGAGACTCCATGCGGTTGTAGAAACCCCGATTCTTTTTCTATGGCTAAGCTGCATAGACGTTGTACTCACCAGCTAACTGTCTACCTTTTGGCCAGCTTTTCTGAAAGTTATTCATTATTAACGCAGGTTTACAGGAAAGCGCAGCAACAGCAGATCTAATTTACGTAATTTGTTTTCATTGTAGAAAAATTCTCCCAGGTTTTTTTCCCTGAATATTTATCATTTGAAGGAAAAGACCTACGCATTATGTGTACCCTGGTGGGCAGTGCTCTCATGCATCGGTTTGCATTCGTCTGCCACTGCGCTTTCCACTCTGTTGCTCTTGTCCTGCGCGTCTTTAGGAGACGTCCTCACGGACCTCCAGCCGCCTGACAGTCGATGGCTGTTTAGTTTCGGTCTGTCATCCTGTGCTTATTGTTGAAAGAGGCGAGAAGCCTCCATCCCTGAGCTATCACGCTAGCATGAAAGTCAAAACCCAGCAAAGAACGGAGAGCAAAAAGAATACAGATTATACACTATATACTAAACAGCTTGGCAGATGTAGCACAAACGTAGGAGCCAAACGTAGGAGCTATGTAGTGCTTTAGGAGTCTGGAAAAAGATAGCAAAGTGATGTGTAGGTTAATCAAACCATAAAGCCTGATAAATACGGCTAAAATACTACAGTGTATATATAAACACAAATCGCGTTTGTGAGAAGCCATTTAGAATTTAAAGAATTGTTATTTTCTAACAGTTTATAAGATTTTACTGCTGGGTTTTTATTTTTATATACATTTCACTGCTTCACTATGTGGTTTATATGTTGACTCATTACAATCCCCTGTTGAAAGGTTTTCTTGGAAAAGCCCATTCTTCCCCTTAAAAGGAACACGACACCTCCTGACCACTTTAAAAAGCCGAAGTGGTCAAGATGAGTGGAGTCTCCTTTCTCCAGCCCCGATCTGGCAGAAACACTGGGTGAAGTGGAAGAGTTTCCTTCGCTCACGCCAGTGGCGCCATCAGCCTGGATTTTGACTCTCGGCTGCTGGTTACCAGATCGGTCACTAGTGAGGCCACGTGTGATAGCAAGCGGTCCCAGAGGCAGTCGATAAATCGGATCTGCGCGTAGCTCTGGTCCACCTTTGTGCGCAGGCACTGCAGAACTACGCAAAGTGCACGAGTCGGCAACAGTGTGCAACTTGCGGTCCACAAGCTGCATAGTAGCGCAAAGCGAGTAGTAAAGCTTCAGGATTTGTAAATCCTTGAGACGAAGAGGAGGAGCTGTGCGTGATGACAAAAAGGTGAAGAAAATCTCCTTAAATATAATTTAAAACTGCTTCTGCCCAATTATTTAAGGGCAAAAGGATCCATTTCTCTATTTGTAATAGTGTATCCCCTTTCAAATACGTGCCAATATTTGAAATATGGGTGTTATTCAGAAAGCACCGGTATCCGCTGCCTTTGCTAACACTGCACTTCTTCCAACAGCAACAAACTTCTATGCATCACAAAAGCGAAACACAAGCAGCAGCACAAGATGCTTCGCAGTGAAGTCTCTCCTGCAGCCTTTTTGATTTTCCCTTTGTGAAACAGTGGCGTTTGTGACACTGGGAAACACAGGCGCTTCCTGCGGATTGTGAGTTCCTACGGGAATAGGGCCCTCATCTCCTCCTGTACTGTTTGTCAAATGTTGTTCAATGTATTGTATTGTAACCCTGTCTATACTGTGCTTATTGTACAGCGCTGCGGAATATGCTGGCGCTTTATAAATAGAGAATAATCATAAAATAATCCCGTAAGCGATTCATATACAGTTTGATCAAATTATTTGGTTTGTCGCCGTCTTTACATCACATTTCTACTTTCATATAAAAAGTCACTTGCTCATCTAATATAAACACGTGCAAGAAACACACGTATCACAAGATTCCTGCAGGCTCATATTTTCCATACATATCAAAACAGGAACAGACAGTAAGCAAAGGTCAAAGAAAACGCAGTGAAAAATAGCAAGTGGGATTTTACAGAGGGAAGGAGCCAGACGCTGATACCGCTTGGCAGCTCGCTGTCTTCAGGCCAGAGTTCTGCTTTACTCAGGCAAACCGTGCTAAGAAGCATTCATCGTTCATCATCAAGTGGGGTCTATCTATATATATTATTCACACTTTCTGACAAAAGACAATGAGATTTCGGGACCATTGCTTTCAGAAAGGGCTTGTAGTCCAAACCCAGTTCCTTCCGGGCACGGACAACCTAGTGGTGGACAGGAATTACAGACACACGACAAATTTGGGAGATTGGCACCCGAAATCTTATCGTGTGTGCTCCAACTCTGAGGTCCGTTGGAGGTGGATCTTGTCACCTCCCACCTCAACCGCCAGGTCCCCAAATTCTACAGTTGGTGCCCGCACCCAGACGCGTGGGCAACGGATGCGTTTTTGCAGGACTGGTCTCTGCACAGACACTACGCGTTTCCGCCGTTCGCCATGATTGGGCAGACGCGGTCTCAGGTTGGGACTCAACATGCGACAGTGGTCTTAGTGACCCCGCTGTGGAGAGGCCAGCACTGGTTCCCGCTGGAACTCTCTGTGGACTACCCGAGGATCTTGCTGTGGCGTCCGGATCTCGACAAACCCAGACGGCATGAAGTGGGGTGCCATCACATTACCCACCTCTCAGTTTAGGAGAAGGTATTTGGAAAAATTGAAAATCCCTACACACAGGTAACATGAGCAGATAAAGCCACTCCACCACCCGAAATAATCCACAATGTCAAAGGGTGTTCAAGCCACTGAAAACACAATAGGGCATTAAGTGTCCCCTTACATAACTTACATTGAAATCATGCTTTTTGCTACATTGCACATCCTGAGCTCAACATGTGATTTACAAGTATCGGCTCCGTTTTAAGTCTGCCAGACCCGCCGCGCATCATAATAAATCAAAGCAACTCGGTGACAAACAGCCGCCACTCAAGCAAGATTACAAAGTTATAAAGACGAAGTGACGAGTGAAACAAACACACACACACACACACACACACGTGTGTCTGTATGGGGCTTCATTCGAATGTGGCACAACACTTGTCAAAACTAGGTCATACAGCCCGCGTAGGCATACCAGCTGCTTCTTTATATAGGGGACATTAGAAATAATGGATACAGGGTTATGAGCAGGATAAGTCTATTAATGCATTGCTCTACCCAGTCCTGGAATTTGGGCATTTGTCTCCAGGAAAAGAATTTTAAAAGGAAGAAAGAACAGAAAAGAGACCACGCTTTCAGTTTCTTCTATTAAGCACATATAATACACACAACAGGTCTCAAATACAGTCGCCATTCGTGCTTTAAAAATAGTCCATGGTGCCTATAGATAGACTATGTGGAAGAGCGTTGCCCACTGCCCATTGCTGCCCACAGTTCCCTAGCCATCAGGTGAAGCATCCGGACCAGTATCTCATTTCCGTAGCAGGTCAAACACTTGGCCAGGGCTACCTAGACTTCAACAACAGTAAACCCAATGGGCAAAGTGCGGGGAGCCATAAGCTGCATCTCTCATACAGGAAAATGGCATGGAGCGCTGGCAAAGAGAGGGGAAGCTAATCAAGGCCAGCATGAAATTTAAATTCTGCAAGGCCAGAGCTCTGGATGCTTATGGTGCAGTAAAAGGTGTTTGCTGTCCTGTTAAAGCTGTGATATCTTTGTTTGTGGTATGGGTTTTATATTTGGCATGTTTATAAAAGTGTGTATGGTATGTGGTATAGGTGTTGCACGTGTGCGTGTGTATATTATACACACACGTTTGCTGTATATATGAGTGTGGGGTTAAGTGTGCATGTGGCGTACATAACTTTGTGTATTTTTGGTGTGTTTGTATACACATTTGTGTTTCAGTGTATCTCCACGCTGAAACGCACACTTCCTCTAGCAGCAGTGATTTAACCCAAATAAAATGTATTTCCAGAATGAGCATTCGTAAGGGCGTCCCTATAGTAAAATGCAGACTCTTGTGCAGGATATTAATATACCGTGTATTTGCGTGTGGTTTGTATACACGAGAGGTTAGCCATTAGGTTTTAAATTCATTTTGCAAGAAATGTGTTCCGAAATATAGAATGTCAAATGTGTTGTTTGTGAACATTATATGTAAAAAACACAAAAAAATAAAAAAACACATTGGTAAGCACAGATGTGCCTCATCTTCAGTGAAACATTCTGCATTGCCTGAAAGCGCTGGCAACACTAACATCTTTGGAACGGCAGAAATAAATCAATGCTCTATAGGTCAATTTCAAGTGTTTTAGCTCCATGCAATCTGAAATTTAGAATTAATCATCATTGTTCCACTTACAATAGTAAACACAAAACAAAAAAAGCGTGTCCTAAAGCAGAGCATAGCTGCTGTTCGGTGAAATTACGCAGCTATGTTACTCCCAGGAGCAAAACATCACATTTATTTTATCTGACACGGAGCGCAGCACCGCCGTACATAGTTTATTTTGAAAACGTTGCTGCTCATCAATAAGACAACAAAGTGACAACGAATGTCCAGTCCAGGAAGGCAGATGTCTGGAGGAAATTCATTATTTATTGAACATTACAAAATATCCTAATATTTACCCGTTGTTCAGTTTAGAGGGAAACAAGGTAAACACAACAAGATAGACATAGTGGGGATGTGCGGCCCATTGGATTAAACGCCAGAAATTATACAACGTTTTGTGCTAATGTTAAAACGAAGTGTTTGGAGGACATGCCACACGCTCAAATAGCTTTAAATTTTATTCAATTACAACAACATTCTTTTATTTGCTTAAATCTCAATGGGCCTTTTCATCTCGGCACATGACGTGGTTTCAGTTGGGTCACCAGATGCCTGCTTTACCCATAGGTAGAAGAACTTCATAAAAATAATCACAAACTGGGTCTACTTTACCATCTCATATCACTTTCTCTCAAGGGGGGAAAGAATAAACTTTTAGCTATGTACAAAATGAACACCACTTGTATGGGTGTTCAGAAAGTTTTATTTTTTTCGTTTTACCTCCTTCCTCGCGCTTTGCTCCTGGTGCAGATCTATTCCACTCCTAACAAAATCAATTGAGTTTCTTGAACCTTAACTCAATTTTAGCATTGGAATACATTGAAAAGCAATCATTAGCATACCAAAACCTGGTTACTTAGCTCTGTAAACGCAAGATTAGTGTGTCCACTGGCGAGAAATGAAATCCACTGTCCTCTCTCCTTTTCACTCTTACTGTAAACAAGCTATAAAGAACAGCTCTCACACCTATTGTAACAAAACGTTAAACAACAAACATGCTGCTAGGGAGAAGGCAGAATACAGGCAGAGCTCTGGGGTCACTCACTGCTGTATACAGGGTAAAAACGATAAAGTGTTACTGTAATTACCATACACAGACATTTTTATAGTCGGTATTTTTGGACGCTGCATTGCCAATAACCTCATGAATACTACCAATCCCCATAAGCAGGAGATCTGATCATTTGTAGATCTTTATCACATTTACTGTATCAGACACTAAGGCCATTTCTGCCTGCCTGCAACGGTTATTTGCATAATCTATTAAAATCGATTCATCGGATAAAAATATTTAAAAAAAAAAAAAAACAACACAATCTATACTATAATTGAGTAAGGCTTGGCGTGTACGTCGCCAAGCCTTACTCTGCGCATGCGCGCGCAACCAGCGGCGGTTGGTTGCGCGCGCATACAACCGCCGCGGCACGAGCCGGCTGTGCGCTCGCCGCGGCGGTTACAAGATGCGCACAGCAGCCGGGTGGAGGCTGCGCTCGCAGCCTCTACCCGGCTGCCGCGCGCATCCAACCCGTCCCCCGAGCGGCGAAGGGAAAGTTCCCTCGCTTCCGCTCTTTGAAGGACCCAAGCCCCGGTCACGTGGGAGTCCCACGTGACCGCGGCTTGGGTCCTTCAAAGACCGGAAGCAGGGAAACTTCCACTTAGCCGCTCAGGAAGGTAAGTATGAGGAGCTCATGGGGCGGCTGTCCGAATGCCGATAGAGCATTCGAACAGCCGCCCCATGTCTGGTCTGGGGTCTGAGCTTGGGGGCAATATCCATGTGAAGGGGCCAGTTATCCATGTGAAGGGGCCAGTTATCCATGTGAAGGGGCCAATATCCACAATGGACTGCCCTCTGGGCAGGCTTTCCACCTTGTGGGATTATAAAGTCTTTTTCTGAACATTATAGGATTAAGGCTGGGAGTCAGAGGAATGCAGTGCGAACGTGCGTTTAGCCGCACTTTATTACGGCCGTGGTAGCAGCAAATCACGTCCAACGCAGGCCCACACACGAAGTACGGCCGCACGATAGTTCGGCCGCGCAACGCAAGCAGCAAACGAACGCATTTTTTGCAAGAACTTCGAACCGTTAGTACTGACGTACAGAGTGAGCTGCGTACGCATAGCGGCGTGTGTGCGTGATTAGGAGACGTCAGACGCTGCTCATGTCCGGCCAACATAACGTCCAGACACCCAAAGCTTCCTGGTTTGGATCCGTAAAAATCACGCACGAAAATGCGCATTGTATGACCGCTAACGCGTCTTTCGTGAAAAAATGCGTTTAGACGCATCAACGCGCTTTTTGACGGTAGACGTGAAAAAATGCGTTTGTCTGACCCTAGCCTTATACTGTGAAATAGTGCACGTTCTCTTGCCAGATTTCACATTGGATTAATTGAATACATCAATATTGTAAATATTTAACAAACATACAGCCTTGTGCTCCATTTTTTATTTCCCATGATGTCGTGCTGAATAGCCATTCAGGGTTATCCAAAGAGATTCGAATTGCTTGAGAAAGGTAACCGAACGCTGAAAATCAGCGTTCGGTTACCTTTCCTGACCATTCGGCTATCCAGAGAGCAGGCAATTCGCCAAATCCTGGCGAATTGCCTGCACATACGGTGCCTGTTCGGTCCCTGTTCGAGGGCAGTGAAATCCCCATGAAAAAGCACTGCTTCGGCTATTCAGAGAACACAAACCAGCAGTGAAAGGTTCCCCTAATGCCCTGCCATTCGGTGGTTTAATTCGGCAAATTTATTCAGGAGAATCCCATAGGCTTCAATGTTAAAAATATTCCCGTTTTAATTCAATATCTAATAAACCGTTCATTATAAAATTCTGCAGTAAAGAGTCTCTTTATTTATAGATTTTTTAGGATACTTTAAGCATTTTTCTGAATTTTTTAAAAAAAAATTAAGTCGATTTTTTTTTTTTTTTTTTTCAGTTAACTTATTTTGTTTGTAACAGCCCTCTTTATTATCATTCCCTGGACCTCCTGTGAAAATTTCAGACATTTTCGCTCAGTAGTTTCTTTGCAAACAGCGTTTCATTTTCCCAGATTCATACAAATGGTTTTTCTAATTTATTCACTGCCTCCTCTACGTCACAGCTGCTTCGGCTCTGTGTGATTCGGCTCCTGTTCGGCTCCTTCGAAGGTTAATCCAGATGTTTTTGCTTGTTTTCAGCGTGCATTCGGTTAGTTTTCGTCAGGTTTGCGATAGCTTTTCCCTGCAATTCGGGGACCCTGTGCTGTTTGCTGAATACACCGCAGGGTCACCGAAATGCAATCGGCAAAAGGAACCGAATTGAAGAGAACGAAAAGTCACCGAACGTGCGGTGACTTTTCGAATCTCTTTGGATAACCCTGATTGACTTTTAACTTTAACAAAGAAATATATATATATCCATTTCTATACACCTTACCAATAGCTAAATCCTGATATCTGAAGAAATTATCAAATTTGTGTGAATTTTACTGCAAAGCACCAACGAAAAAAGCCGTAACAAGCATACTTTTGGCAGTGAACCCAGCTCCTTAGATGTGTAACATCTTTCATTAGTCCAAATGTTTGACAATGCCACAGCTAGGAAATAACCTCACAGCTGACAGTATATACATCTACTCATAACATTTGTAGAATCCCAGCAGAATATATACTATAAAGAGATTCGTTAACGCATTAATTCCGGTCATGCACCAAACTGCAGAATAATACATTTACACCGTAGCATCAGACCAGTTCATGCAGAGGCTTCAGCTGCTTTAAGAAGGAAAAAAAAAAAAAAAAATCTAATATATATAACATACAGAAGTCAACTTGTCTTGGATCACAGCTTTAAACAAATTATGAAACTGCCCATTTGTGAATGTGACATTTGAACATCTAGGCAAAAACATGTGCTCCAAAGTAAGCAAAAGTGTTTCCAGAGGACCCTTTTTGCGGATATTAATCCCCCCCCCCCACACACACCTTGAATCCATTTGGAACCCTCAAGCACAAGAACAAAATGTATCACTGTACACTGCCCAAGTTTACACACCCGTGCTCCATTTTTAAATCTAAAGCTCTAACAAGCAATGCTTCCCCTCACACATCATGAACCCTCCTTTTGGAGATATTCTATCCTAAATAAAGAACAGCATGGTTACACAAAAAAAATAATATATATATAAACAATGTCAGATGAGTGCAGGGAACTCCCATTATCTCATTTACTGAGAGCAGTAATGTAAATGGTTGGCACACAGATCCCAGTTCCCATGACACCCAGTGAGCTTTTAAAAGAGACTCTTAACAATATATCTGTTTCGTTTACCTTAATTATATTCCATCTACTATAAAAAAATAAAAAAAATAAAAAAAAAACACTACAAAGCTGTTTAGGATATCTGAAAAGGCTTGCCAGGTTACTCGTTTCAGCGGTTTTGTCACTCTGTAAGATGATCTCAATGGCCCTGCCCTCTTGTTAGCATTTAACAAAGCGATCATTCCCAGCCCTTACTGTCAACACAGTAACTAAAGACCACAAGCAGAGTATGCAGGCTCCTGGGGCCGATGAAGAAATAGGATTAACCCCTTGTAGGCAGACCACTAGCGGGGTTATTCAGAGCACCGAATTAGCCACTAAGGCTAGGGTCAGACGAACGCATTTTCCGTGTTGTCCGTGAAAAAGTGCGTTCGAACAAATGGACGTATTTTTTCACGGAATACGTGATAGCGCTCATGATGCGCATTTTCGTCCGTGATTTTGTACGGATCATCAATAAAACACTTTTTGCGTCTGGACGTTATGTTGGCCGGACGTGTGCAGCGTCTGACGTCTCCTAATCACGCACACACGCCGCTATGCGGCCGCAGCGCACTCTGTACGTCAGTACTAGCGGTATCACGTTCTCGAAAAAATGCGTTTGTTTGCCACTTGTGTTGCGCAGCCGCACTTCTTTCGCGGCCGTTCTTCGTATGCTGCCCGGCATTGGACATCATTCGCTGCTAGCGCGGCCGTGATTTAGTGCTGCTAAACGCACGTTGATACTGCGTTAGTCTGACCCTAGCCAAAACTGCACGAACAGTGAATTTCCCCATATGGTACAATTTCATGCCCATTCAGAATAATTATATATATGATACATTGAGATTTCTCTCGTTTTCAAGTATGTCCTGGGTGGTGAGTATGTAGTTAGGTGTCTTGCCCAAGGACGCTTACACGGAGAGGTGTACTTGCCAGGATTCGAACCTGTGTCTCCACAGTCTCTCTCCACGGTTATAGAGCAGTGATGTTACCTCTACTCCAACCAGCCAGCAATCAAAAAGCTGACAATTCGCCAAATTGCCAGCGAAATACAGTGCAATGCGCCACACTTCGGGGACCCTGTGGTGAATGCTGAATTCACCATAGAGTCAGCAAATTTAACTCACCGAAGTGTCGCGAACGAGAGACATGTTGGTGCTCTCTGAATAAGCCCTTACGAGTCCATTTAAGACAATCATCATGGATAAGCTAGTTTTGAAACATCCAGGGGGATTAAAGCCAACGGTGTCAAAACAAGTGTAACCCTCTGTGAGCTGAAGTGAGCGAAGGACTGGTCCATTGGGTCCGCAAAATAAAAAAGGCAACCTTTTGCCCGCAGTGCTTTTCTGCACACAAGCTAAGGCCAGTGTCAGACCAGCGTTATTCAGAGCGGAAGGAATGTCCATGAGAGTGGAGATTCCTTCCACTCTGACGCCCGCCTGGCCACCTGCAACGGGTGGCACGTCAGTACGGGCGCACTTCATGTGCTTGTCTGACCCCATCTAAAAAAGGAGGCAGAAGCAGATTACAACATCCCAGAGGATGCACCACAAGAACAGGAGGATTTTTTTTATAAAATAAAAAGCTTATTTTAAAAAAAAAAGGGGCACTCTAGTAATAATGTCCCCCCTTTCTTACCCATAAGTAACTGAGCAGATGTTGCTGACAGCATCTGCCCAATAGGTTTTTTTAATTGCAGGTGAAAAGATATTCACCTTCTCTCCCGTGACACTCACGGCTTCTCCTGGTCAAGTCAGGGGCTTCCAAATCTGAGCTGGTGACCGGCAGCTGGGTAGTTGAAAATCCCAGTTGCTGATGAGGCTGGTGTAGGAACTCCCCCCCCCCCCCACTTCATCCAGCGATTTCAACCGAACAAGGCTGGAGGGAGAGAAGAACTCTACCCATTCTGGCCATCACTCTGGGACCATTCATGCCCATCATAACCAGTTAACATAATGGATAGACAGCGGTACGGTGGTTTGGTTTCCAATCAATCAGCCGCAAGACTTAAAGCCAACACAAGTCTACGCAAGAGAATAATTATGAAAGATATAAATAAAACCTTTTGATTGTCCCTCATGCACCACAGGATGCAGCGCAGGCAGCAGATTGACATACAACACAAAAAAAAAAAAAAAAAATTGGCCTGAAGGGATGCTTGTTACTTTGAAACTATTAATACACACACACACACACACACACACACACACAAAAAAAAACCACAACACAATTGAAAGAGGTGCAGATTATCTGATGTACCATTGCAGCAAAATCTCAGTAGGTCACTACAAAAAAAAATATTATGGAGACAATTGAAAGCCCGAGCAGCAGATTTACCGCAGAACTGGTTCAACCTAGAAAGATGGGGGGGCGTGGCGTAGATTTTTTTTTTTTATAAAAAAAAATAAAAAAATACACAACAACATGGCTTTACACGGCTTACCCACAGACACATACTGCTCAGGGCAAGATCTCTGGTTAAACAAAAGGACATGCCAAACAATGGCTCTTAAAAACAGATAATTATAAATTCTCACACACTTGTGTCAAACCAGCAGTAACAACGCAATTCACTGTCTCCTTTATATGTGGATTTTAAAATCCATTGTCTGTAACATAAGCGCATACACAGACAAAATCAGCGACAACATTGTAACACTTAAGTCGATGTGACACAAACGTAATCAAAACACACGAGATGACAGGTGTTTGTCATATCAATATCACACGATGCTCTAACATGATGTATGAAAATGAATCGGTTGTGTTTATAAACAACCCAATATCAATATACAGCCTCACTAGCCACGAGACAGAATACTCGAATATTCCCGCAAATACAAGCTGTGAAAGAATTACATTTACATTGGAAGGATCGGAAAACAGAAACTTCAGAAGAATACAGAGGCTGATCTTATACATGTTGTAACTGATATAAGCACACAAGGAACTTAACCTCCCTGGCGGTCTAATTTTTGCAAAATCTTGTGTCTAAAAGAGTTTCAATTTTTTTGGAAAGGAAAGGTGTTTTATATAGTAAGCCTGTATTCTGTAGGAATAACTCACTGAAATCCATTGAAGCAAGAGTCTAGTAAACACACGCAGGGTTATTCAAAGAGCGTGAAAAGCAGGAGAATGACCGGAGAATAACTGGAGAATGAAAAATTCTAGGTCAAAATAGCCGATTTGGAAAGTGAGATGAAAGGGAGAATTTTTCTGGTTTGGCTATTTTGACCTAGAATTTTTCATTCGCCAGTCATTCTCCTGCTTTTCACGCTCTCTGAATAACCCTGATGGAGTCGGAGAAGGTTTGAAACACGAAATAAATTAGATTCAATAATATAAAATCAAACCAAAAACCTGCCTCTTTCCTCTGGGTGCTGGGATTCCTGTCCAGATGTACACTGCTTTGCCAATGAAATATACAGGACACGGGGGTACCAAAAAAAAGGAGTATTCTCAAAGCAGCTTTACAGAAATAAAAGGCAACTAAAAATCATTTCCAAAATGTAATAAGGCTTTGCAATACAAGTTTCGCTGGTGCTTGCCCAGATCCACCAAAATCACGAATTTCAAACTCCTGCCCCCCCCCCAATGTTGTTGGCCTACAATTCTACAACTCCCTTAATTATTCAAATGCAATTGACGGCCAGAGAATCATGGGAGTTACACGGGGTTATTCAAAGAGATCCGAATGGCTGCCGAAATGGAACCGAACGCTGAAAATCAACGTTCAGTTACCTTTCCTGGCCATTCAGCTATCCAGAGAGCAGGCAATTCGCCAAATCCTGGCGAATTGCCTGCACATATGGTGCCTGTTCGAGGGTAGTGAAATCCTCAAAGAGAAGCAAGGCTTCGTCTAGTCAGAGAACAAAAACCAGCAGTGAAAAGTTGCCGACTTGCCCTGCCATTCGGTGGTTTCATGCAGCAGGTTTATTCAGGAGAATCCCATAGGCTTCAAATGTTAAAAATATTCCTGTTTTAATTCAATATCTAATAAACCGTTAATTATAAAATTCTGCAGTTAAGAGTCTATTTATAAAAAAAAAAAAATTTTGGGATATTGTAAGCTTTTTTTTCTGTAACAGCCGTTTTTTATTATCATTCCTTGGATCTTATATGTAAATTTCAGACATTTTCGCTCAGTAGTTTCTTTGCAAACAGCGTTTCACTTTTCAAACATTCAAGCGAACTGTTTTTTTCTAATTTATTCGTCTGCGGTGTCGGCTTTTTCCGGCGGCTGCGCTGCGTGTGATCGGCTCCTGCTCGGGTTTTTCCGGCGTTTTCAGCGGGTTAATCCAGATGTTTTTGCGGGTTTTGGTGTGCGTTCGCCCTCGTTTTGCAGCAGGTTTACGGCGACTTTTCCCTGCAATTCGGGGACCCTGTGGTATTTGCTGAATACACCGCAGGGTCGCCGAAATGGGATTGCCAAATCGAATTGAAGAGAACGAAAAGTCACCGAACCTGCAGTGGCTTTTTGATTCTCTTTGAATAACCCTAATAGTTTGGAAACATCAGGGTGAACCAGAGTTTGAGATCCCTGCTCTACAGTATCCTCACCTGTGCCACCTTGCAGAGATAGATGTGAGAACTCATTGGGCCCTATTCTAAGACTGTTGTAAATTTAGCAACTGCGTAGACTTAATTGGCTCTCGGTAAGTTTACACCAACCTTGGAATAGGGTCCATTCTGTTTAAGGGGGGGGGGGGATTTCCAAGCTTTGACAGCCACCACTAAGGCGAACTCAGACGAACTTGCTTCGTACACCGTGAGAGTGGACATTCCTTCCACTCTGACGCCCATGTGGCCACCTCGCTGAGTGCAGTTAGTGCGCTCAGCGCTGCAAGGCTCGATCCTCCTATGGAGGATTGCACTTTGCAACCGTCGAACGCGCGTCGTAGTGTTTCGACGGGAAGGGTTTCAGCCCATCTGTTGTAGCGCACGCTACACTGTACAGGCGTCCCATCAAGATGTCACAACGCTGCGACAGACGTTGGGAGACGCGTCAGTACGTGCGCACATGGTACGCTCGTCTGACAATAGCCTAAAGTTGCATATTTGAGCATGGGTGGGATTGAAGAATAACATCCCATATTTTGTCCAGGGGTAGAAGCGACTGATACATAAATGGTACAGGGGGCAGTTAGAATTGTATCTATTTTCGTTATTAATGCGCTTTGTTGTAGGAATTCTAATAAATCGTGTTCTCGCTGCCCCGCGGGGGTGCAGCCATCCTGCAAATGTGCACAACTGCGCATCATGTTCCCAAAATAAATATTAAAACTGACCTACATAAGCGAATCGAGTAAAAGGAAAGTGGTTAAGGGGAAGCCAACGTAAAACGTTTGGTGTGTGAAAGGACACGCTACAGTAATAACCACAAAATGTGTGGGTTTTTCACACTTTATAGAGCTCTGTGAGTGAATGAATTATTATTTTCGGCATCTCTTGATTTTCAATGAAATGCTATTGAACTCTTATTCTATGAAAGAGAAAATGGGCAGCGTTTTCCATTCTTATCAATATGCAAATATATTCCTTAGCGCACCTTTTAAAAGGGGTAACCCCTTAACAATCCTCTATCTTTAAAGGGATCTGTGCAATGCTCAATACCATTTTTAAAGAATGAGTGCCCATCCTTTTTTTTCTTCTTCAGATAATCAGAGTACTTTTTTTAAAGTCATGTGACCACTTTCCAATAAATAATTTCAGATTTTTCTGAAAGCCTGTCCAATTTAATGTTAATATTGAAACATGTGGCCAGACACCCTATTTACCCAATGCACAGGCCTACACACACCAGATATATCTCCACACAAGCCAGACCTCAGATACATGTATACCCACTCAGATACATGTATACCCAACAGACACCTGGCCAGAGTGGGTGAGTGTGTATATTTAATGCATATGTATTTCAATTGTAGTGGAGGGCAAAAAGTGAGATTAAGGCCGGCGTCAGACGAACAGTGATCGCGTTCGTGCTGCCGCACAGTTTAACATCCATCATAGCATAGAATCATGAGCAATAGAAACCCACACACTAAGTGCAGCCGCACCGAACTGCGCACGCACAACGCATGTGGCAAACGGACACAAGTTAGGCAAGAACGTAAAACCGCTAGATGGACACCCAGAGTGCGCCACGTCCGGGTAGCGTTCTGTGAGTGATGAGATGTCAGACGCAGCGCATTTGCGACGTCCAGCACCTTGACGCACAAAATGGCTTTTCATATCCTTTTGAAATTTTTATCATTTTTAATATAAATTGTTTCCCATAATTCCTTTTTTTTTCCTACGTCCGTCAACAAAAACGGATCATGTGGTGTCTACAGTATCTTCTGTCAGTACGTCTGTCCGTTATGCACGCACGCAGAGTATTACGGCCGTAGTAGCAGCAAATGACGGCCGCACGAAAGTTCAGCCGTGCAACGCAAGTGGCAAACAAACGCATTTTTTCGAGAATGTGGAACCGCTAGTACTGACGCACAGAATGCGCTGCGTCGGCATAGCGGCGTGTGTGAGTGATTAGGAGACGTCAAACGCTGCACATGTCCGGCCAACATAACGTCCATTTGTTTTTTATAGCTCAGTCAAAAAAATAAGGCCGAAATTGCGCAACGTATGCGCTATTGCGTCTTCCGTGAAAAAATGTGTTCGAACTCATCGCACTTTTTGACAGTAGATGTGAAAAATGCGTTCGTCTGACCCTAGCCTTAAGACATGGCATTGGACATGCCCCACAGGTTAACTTCCCACCAGATATGGGTATTCTCCCAGATTATGTAACCCAAGACCAATCACTAAGTGGAGTCACTTTATGTAACCCAAAACCAATCCTCATTTTTTCTTTGCTTTTCCTACCCTGAGAGAATATATATATATCCATTTCTCCTACATTCGTTCTCACTTGGGTTTATTAGCAGGATATACAGTCTCTTATGTATATAAAAAGGGTTTTATTTTAAAAGTCAGGAAAAGCAAAACACGACGAGATAAAAGTAAATTAAACAATGAACATCACATCAAATAACATTGGTGCTCAGTGTAATATAATACGAAAACCAGCCCCAGTGTTTAAGACAGATACAAAATCTAAAGGGGTTGGAAAACGCAACAAATTAAGCCGTGCGAACAGCCTGGGTATCGAAAAACAAAATCAAACCAAGAATCTACTCCATCTGCTGCAATGCAACTACACCTGCTGGGCCGGACTTACTGTAGTAACGGGAGAGAAGGAAAAATGATAAAAATAAAGGGGGGGGGGGAAAATCGGGTCAGACAAAAAGTAAGAAGCAGCAGGTGATAATGGGAAGAGAAGGTCGGCAGAGGAAGCGATAGCAAAGAGAAGTCGGGGGTAATTGTAACATCACAGGGAATAATGCCCACCTGTCTGCCATAGCTCACTCAAGCTAGGAATTAGCCCTTTCAAAGTAGGGGTCCAGAGCGTTACAGGTCATTCTTATCCACGCCAGGGGTCTGGGGTTGAAGCCGTCATGTCCAGACTCTTGTTTCTCTCACTAGTCTTTCCATTCACCCCTCCAGTTCTGTCACTCGGCAGGGCCCACTGCAGCTCCTCAACACGGATTTTGCAAACCTCATCAATAATTGGCACAGCAACAAAATCACGATAAGGTCGCAAACAGGATTTTAGGAGTCATTACTTTTCCACTGCACATAAAATGAAAAGGAAGGATGATGGCAAGGATATAGATATAGATCTAGATATAAAATCTCTTACAAGGGTTGTGGTGGAGGACAAAAAAGTAAGAAAATAAGCCTCCACGCTATAATTAGTTATGTTTATTATTGCAGAAGCCACTTGCACATCACAGCAATTCGATGAATTGCATCCCAGAGCTCCTGTGCCACATTCCCCATATGCAGCAAGGAATTCTGGGTAGGATATGCAAATGACATCTGTCTCTTTTATGCATCCTGAGTCTGTTACTACACAACCCTATTGCTGTGATGTGCAAGTGGCTTCTGATATACATACATAAAAAAAACCTAAGAAGATGTCACACAAGTAAACCATTATATAATGGTACCCATACAGAAAAAAAAAAATGGTACATTGGTTAGGACTCACTCTACAAAGAGGTGCCTTGATGGGGCGAGTGAGCTTACGTTTCAATGGCCATTAAAGCAAACTTAAACCTCTGATAGTGTTTTGTTGCACATGAAATTGTATAGAAACGAGCGCAGATGACAACATTTTTTTTCTTGTTATGGGTTATATAACCCATTCGGCCGAAACTCACAGGATAAGAAAAGAACAATGGCATGTACATGCGGAGCTACCTTTAGCTTATTACGTTTCCACGATCTAAAATGTGATTAGCGACAGACATCGGACCATTCTTTTTGTGCCCTCCATCATGATGAACACATCCCTGGTACATGAAGAGTTAATGGCTGCTAACCTAGAATACAGTGACGCAACAAGGTAGAGCAGAGAACACATCAGAGTCCAAGATGGAACATCGAGATAAGACTACAGGTCGCTGTATATGCATTAAGTACATTAGCACAGCACACCCAATTTGTCATTCAATTAAGAAGTGCATGACCAGACGGAGGGGGCAACAAAAAACACTCGATATCTATCTCAATATATGGACTCAAACAATCTAGATGTGTATATATTTACATATATCTCTATTACTCACACAGTTAACGCGAGCCGATGTCTGCTTAGATAGCAGCAGGAAGATGAGCTACAGGCACGTGGGCTGGAAAACTGTCATGTCAAGGAAGAGAAGTGTAGCAATTGATATGCAATGTAACGCAAAGACAATGTATTTTAATGCATCGCAGAACGCGGCTCAGAGTGAGCCGTTTGATCGGAATTCAGGAAATACAGTTTTTCCAGTGCTCACTTTATAGAGACTTGCCATCAATCAGATCACCCCTCGAAATGCTTACAGCATGGATATACAACATCGGGCAACATCGGAGAGAAGAGCAATGTGGAACCAAGGCAACAATTACTCAGGTTTTCTGGTCGGGGGGGGGGGGTACGATGCAGTTTGGTAGAAAGCAAAATTATATTAAAAACGTACAATGAAACATTTCAGGAATAACCCTTTAAATGCGAGAAAAAATAATAACATACATCTCCTGTTGTGTTTACTGGCTGTGATGGAGCACATACTTGATATTTTCCATATTATTGTCTGAAGTCTTTAAACTTCATAAAAATAACAAAACAAAAAAAGAAAACCATGGTACAAAAGGAAAGCGTGGATCACTGGTTGCTTGGGAATATTGTATGGTGTTTCACTTGAAAGAGTTAACAGATATCAGCCCTCGTATAGGGATACCGGAACATGAATTATTCTGTGCCAAAGTGGAGGGGGGGGGGGGTTAAAAAACAATGGTCACTGACGGGTCGACAGCGAGCTTGACGGATTATGAGAAACGTAGACGACAGCAGAAAAATGTCGGAGCCAACTACATTTCCCATGATGCTCAGTTTTAAAGCTTGCTGAGCATCATGAGATATTCAGTCTTAGAGCTTCAGGGTTGCCAAGGTTTGCCATCTCCATCTTCTAGCAAGACTTAGATTCAGTTAGCCCTTAGCTCTCCTAATTCCCTCGGATCCTACATTTTTAGATTCTACGCAGTGGGATACAAGTATCTGTAAAACCCAGCTCTAAGAGGAACATATTCAGTTGCGGTAGTTCAAGGCTTGGTTCTAGGTCCCTACTCTTCTCGATCTATACCGCCTCTCTCGGCAACCTCACCTCTTCCTATGGATTCCAATATCATCTCTATGCCGACGGCACTCAAATCTACCTTTCCTCCCCCGATCTCTCTCCTCCGGTGCTGGAGCGTGTTCCTGCCTGCCTCTCAGCTGTCTCCGACTGGTGAATTGTGAATTAAGGTGAATGGTGCCACTATTACTTCTACCTCTCAGACTTGTTGCCTCGGGGTCATCTTCGACTCAGACATCTCCTTCCCTCCTCACATTAGGTCACTAACCAAATCTTGCTACTTCTAGTAAAAAAACATTTCACGCATCCGTCCCTTTCTTAAATCAGGAGTCTGCTGAACTGCTCATTCAAGCTCTCATCTCCCGCCTTGACTACTGTAACCTCCTTCTCTCTGGCCTTAAGAGATCCCAGATTCTCCCTCTGCAGTCTCTTATGAATGCCTGTGCCAGGCTCATCCACCTCACCTCTCACCCCTTTTTCAATCTCTATGGTGGCTCCCTGTTCCCTTTAGAATCCAATTCAAAATATTGGTGCTCACGTACCAAGCTCTCCAGAACTGCGCCCCTGCCTACATCTCCCTTGTTAACAGGTACATCCCGTCCCAACCACTTTGCTCTGCCAATGATCTGACATCATCATCTCCTCGTACCCGCAACTCGTGACTACAGGACTTTTCCCGAGCTGCCCCCTTTCTATGGAACTCCCATCGCAGCATTAGACTCTCCCCGCCTCTCAAGTCCTTCAAAAAGTCCCTGAAAACGCATTAGAGAATCTTATCTCACTCACTAATCTGACTCTGTTCATCTCTTACTCCATCTTCCGACCCAGCCCACATGTGCCACACTACTTCATGTTCTCCATTTACCCTCACCTAGTGTGTCACCCCTCTCCTCTTAGATTGTAAGCTCTTGGGCAGGGTCCTCTCTCCTACTGTTCTGAGTGTTTAACGTTTATGTATATTTGTTATTCTGCCTCCCATTGCTACGAAACTTGATAGCGCTTTATAAAAAATTGTAACTGTATTAAAATATTTCTTTAAGAGGCTCCAGTAAGCTTACACACATTGCATTGGAAATTTACAAACATTTTAAATGGCAAAACACAACATACAAAGCTCCTTTCTAAAATGTAAATTCAGAAAAGATTATGGCAACATGGAATTAATAATAAATAAAAAAGGCCTACAAACGCTACACAACCAGTTGCAACAAATATGAAGATTTCTACCGCCAAGTAAGGCTGGGGTCAGGCGAACGTGTGTTTAGGCACATTTTATTACGGCCGTGGTAGCAGCAAATGACGTCCAACGCAGGCCCACACACGAAGTACGGCCACACAAAAGTTTGGCCTCGCAACAAGCGGCAAACACATTTTCGCACGAACGTCGAACCGCTAGTACTGACGTACAGAGTGCGCTGCGTCCGCATAGCGGCGTGTGTGCGTGATTAGGAGACGTCAGACGCTGCTCATGTCCGGCCAACATAACGTCCAAACACCCAAAGTTTCCTGGTTTGGATCCGCAAAAATCACGGCCAAAATTGCACATCGTATGACCGCTAACGCGTCTTCCGTGAAAAAATGTGTTCGGACGCATCAACGCACTTTTTGACGGTAGGTGAAAAATGCGTTCGTCTGACCCTAGCGTAACTGTTAAGGTCTGCACAAGAATGTGCAGAGAAGCCGGGTGTGTACTGTATAGCAATTAAGTAAACAAAAAAAGAAAATACAAAAATCTGTTTTGTGATCTTCTTTATTGCCTAAGTAGTCTTTTAGGAAAGCAAACAATTACACAGAAGTTGTGTCATGGTCAGAAGACGTGTGATTATAGTCCATCAGCAGACTTTAAAGAGCCTCAGGGTAAGAAATGACACAATGTGCAGCCTGTAACAGCACTCATTAAAGGCTTACACTTGATTTTCAGATGGACAAGTTTGCGCAGGACTCTAAGTCGTTTAATTGGAGGGATGCATAGCAAGTCATCCCCCGCCCCCACTGATCTACGGTTTAACCCGAGGGTTAAATGACACTTTGCGGTTAAATGAGCATCACCTACTTATTTTAAAATCGGGACGGACCCCTACACGGCGGATCGGACAGCACGCGGCAAATCCAGAACCGATTGAAAAAGTGCAAGGGTAAAAGTTTACTTATAAAAATAAAACGTTTAAAGCCTAACCCACACGCGTTTCACTAGGTAGGACCATCTGCTCATCTGTTTCCATTTTTTCCCCCCCCTCTGCATTCCATTCACATTCCTCCTTCACTATCCTCTTGCTCCATCCCACAGTCGCTGGTCAGACCGTCCTCCCAGAAATGCCAGGTCCATGGGAGGTGTATGGAAAACACACTTTTGGCATGGCTGGAATCACTGACCTTGGTGGGCTTCTGCCCAGCCCTTCTCATTTTATCATCCTCTACCACAGATAGTCAGCCTCTGCGCTCCAAATGTTTTGGAACTCGATTTCCCATGAGGCTCACTCATTGTAAAAAGCGGCTGAGCATGATGGGGGATGCATTTCCAAAACCCCTGGAGTGCCAAGGTTGCTGACCCCAGATGAACATCTTCCTTCAGATCCTCCATTGTTTTCTGCATAATCCCTCTGTCCCCCTCACATCTCATTGTTTCTTTGTGCACATAATAAAAAGTTTTGTGTCAAAGAGGGTGAAGAAATCAGCCAAGGATTCAATTAGTAAACCTGGCAAGAAGTAACAAGGCACAAAGATGGGTGAAGATGGGATAGCAGAAGACTGTGGTGCAATCACCTTGGGAACCAGTGGGATGTTTCTGTTTAAACTAATATATATATTATATATCAGGGCTCAAAATTTCAAGTCCCAAGCTACTAACCAGGCCATAAGAGTTACTCTCCACCAGTTGCTCCACCTAACCCCCTACCCAGTCCTTAACTCTGCCCCTAAACACACACCCTTAAATTATCTTATGAAATGAGACTGTTAAAGGTTTTAATTAAAATAAAGTTACAAAAATAACATTAATACCTGGACATCAGACCCCCAGATACACGTATACCCAGCCATCAGACCCCCCAGATACACGTATACCCAGCCATCAGACCCCCAGATACACGTATACCAGCCATCAGACCCCCAGATACACGTATACCCAGCCATCAGACCCCAGATACACGTATACCCAGCCATCAGACCCCCAGATACACGTATACCCAGTCATCAGACCCCAGATACACGTATACCCAGCCATCAGACCCCCAGATACACGTATACCCAGCCATCAGACCCCCAGATACACGTATACCCAGCCATCAGACCCCCAGATACACGTATACCCAGCCATCAGACCCCCGATACACGTATACCCAGCCATCAGACCCCAGATACACGTATACCCAGCCATCAGACCCCCAGATACACGTATACCCAGCCATCAGACCCCCAGATACACGTATACCCAGCCATCAGACCCCCAGATACACGTATACCCAGCCATCAGACCCCAGATATATGTATACCCAGCCATCAGACCCCAGATACATGTATACCCAGCCATCAGACCCCCAGATACATGTATACCCAGCCATCAGACCCCCAGATACATGTATACCCAGCCATCAGAGCCCAGTGTGAGCAGAGCAAGGAGGCAGGGAAGCTCCTCTCCACCCCCCTGCCAGTGACAGCTACGAGATTTGTCAGGTTAGGCTAGGGTCAGACGAGCGCAGTGCGAACGCGCGTGCAGGCGCACTTAATCACGGCCGTAGTAGCAGCAAATGGTGGGCAATGACGGCCAATATACGAAGTACGGTCGCACAAAAGTCCGGCTGCGCAACGCAAGTGGAAAACGAACACATTTTGTTGAGAACGTAAAACCGCTAGTACGGTTGTACAGAGTGCGCTGCGTCCGCTAGAGGCGTGTGTGCGTGATTTGGAGATGTCAGACACTGCTAATGTCCGGCCAACATAACGTCCAGATGCACAAAGTGTTTTATTGATGATCCGTACAAAATCACGAACGCAAATGCGCATCGTATGACCGCTATCGCGTACTCCGTGAAAAAAGGCGTCCATTCGTTCGAACGCACTTTTTCACAGACAACGTGAAAATGCGTTCGTCTGACCCTAGCCTTAGGCAGCTGTTCCCTGCCACCGTGCAGGGTGGGGAAGGGGGGCAGCATGGTGGCACTGCTAGAATACGCAGCACAAAATAATTTATTGCACTGCCTGCGTGTGCATTTCCACTCGCCTGCACTTAATTTCCACTCGCCAAATGCTAGTAGGCGAGTGTAAATTTTGAGCCCTGTATATATACACAAACAAACAATCTGTGACGTTTGAATTGAAGATCCAATGTAGACTCCAAACACCTGGTGATAAATGGCAGTCCTTAAAAAGGTACTATTCCTAAAAGATGCCAGCACTCTGGAAAATAATAAAGTTTATAGTTGCAGAAGACATTTACACATCCCAGCAATTCAGAGAAACGCTTACTGAGCTCATGTGCTACATTTCCCATATGCAGCAAGGAACTCTGGGAAGGGCATGCAAATGAAGTCCACAACTTCTCATTTTTTTGCATCTAGGGTCTGAAATAACGCAGAGCCCGCCTTGCCAATGCCATACTAGATTGCTTAAAAAAAAGCTAAGGTCAGGTTATGACACACACACTTAAGGCCCGGCTCGACGCCATTCTGCAGTAAAGCATGCGATAAATAATAAAGTAGAGGGTTAATTCTACAGAACGTAGATGCGTTAAAATTAAAAAGGGAAAATAAATTGAATAAAAACCATTTAAGGGGGGGGGAAGCACAAATGAGGGTGCGCAAAACCAACAGTGGAAAAATATGTAAATAATAAAAACGGCTACAGAGACTTCAACTCGCAGCCACTTGCCAATTACTAAACAGCGCAGTCAATTACAACATTTAAAGGTCACCACTATTAATATCATCTCGGCTCTAAACGGAGATACAGTTAGGGTTATGTGCTACAGACATATACACAACAAAACGATCAGAAAAAAACAGCACGTTTCATGTCTATGAGCAAAGCGTTAAATAATCTGCACAGGCTCGTGATGTCTCTAGAATTTGATTAGTCTCTCAGGATACATATTCCGGCAGCTATCACCTTACACATACACAATCTGCGTTTGCTGACACTGTGGTTACATAAGTGTGACATTGTAAATAAAACAATATTACGTATACATATGTATGATACAACAATCATGGGAGCGGATGTGTCAGAAGGGGGAAAAGTGCAGGAACGCTTGGAGTATTGATCGAAAAAGCACCAATTATGAAGACGAAAAGGTCGAGAGGTCGAAGGAAACCGATTATAGGATACTCTGGGTTAAAACGTATTCGAGAAGACAAAGTACAAGAGGACAGAGTATCAGCGCGGCGGAATATGCTGCTATTTTATAAATAATTGTAATGTCAAAGATCACCAGGAGCCCCTGTGTGGCTGCGCTCTGATGCCTCTGTGACAGGACCCATCATCCAGCGGAGGAGGAGAGGATAAAATAGAAATGGATTTTTGTAAAATATATATTAAATTTTACACAAAATAAATGACTGTCAGGAAAGATACAATAAAAACAGCAACATTTAATGAGCTCTGCAAACAGAACCCAAAAATAAATAAATATAAGAGTTATCTTTGTTTCCCAGCCAACCACCTACACAGACCGACTGCGTGTGAAGACTACATGGAAACTTTGCAAGAGAGGCAATATTGTCACAATCTCAAAAGATGCAACTTACAGAAAACTTCCACTGGCAAGAGGCTGGCAGAGGATTAGAGGGACGTGTACTTTAAACAACCGGGGATAGAAGCCAGCCATCTCTAGCCGATCTGCCTCAAAGGAAACGTAGCAGCCGAGCGGCCCATATTAATAGACAAAGACGTATGTTTTGTATTTACTTTGCTTGTTTTTAAAGAAACTCTCGATAAAAGGGATATATATTTGCGGCAGCAGCAGCATGCCGCTGGTTACCACGGCAACGGCTTCACTTTCAGCATTGGCCCCAGAATTGTGGCGAGATCCAAGCCTGATGTAACCGTAACCAGAGCTCCAGTGAACATTGGTAAGTTTGCACCAGACTTAGAATCTAGCCCTTGGTAAACACGTAAATGTGCATAAACATGATGCAGTTTGGGCTCGCTGTGTATAGAAGGACAAAGCACTGTGTGAGGGGTCATGGAAGGCACACGGGATATTCCGTGCGAAACAAGTCTGAAGTTTTGGATTTTTCAATTTGGGTATATAGAGATCACCAGCAGCACTAGAGAGGGATGTGCAGAGCGGATTATGGAAAACGCAAAACCCCCCCCCCCCCGATATAAAGCGCGTGACCGCAGGATCTTAGATACACAAATACAGCAAGCCACACATTAAAAAGGAAGGCATTAGCGAGATGGTGAAATCAGCCAGGTCAGAATCACTAGACAATAGAGGATCTGTGTGTGACACACCAGTGCAAAAGCCAGAATACTCAGATGAGGTGACTATGCATTAACAGCCACAAGAATACAAGGAATAGATAACATGGGGCGACCTGACGCGAAGAGCTACAAAACAACATGTGGCAAGTCGGCACGCAGAGCTACAAATCATCGGGGGGGGGGGGATGCACAAAAATCACAAAGATGACAAGAAGAGATAACCCGACAGAGCTGCAAAACAACAAGGGTACCAACTCGACACACAGCGTCCTAAAACGACAAGATGCACAGTCACGAAACAAGGGGTGACAACACACAGTATGGCTGAAACATCTAAACTGATATGGAGAATAGTTGACAACTATTTTCCTTATTGATTAGTCAGCTTGTGTCCGGCGCACACTGAATAGTCAGACCGAATTAAACGTTAATAACCTCAGGCGCTACTTTGGAGCTGATTGGAGAAGACAGTTCTCGGGTTACGTTCGACGTAAACTAAATAAAAACAAGCTGGTTACAACAGTAACAGAACTATAGCAGAGACGCTGTAATATTGCCACTGGGTGGAGGAGCTGTGCCACCAGTGTTTTATCCTTATTTGGAGCTGAAGTCCTGTGCTGCCACCCCACCCTCCGTGCCTCCCTCTGGTCTGGTGCTGCTACTCTTTCCGCACACTACCTCTCAAACTCTGGTACAGTTCCTTGCCCAAACTCATCCCTCCCCTCACTCAGTTTATTAATGAAATTTATTTAAAAAAAAAAAAAAAGGGACTTTCTACGCACCCTGGCCACCTTAGCTTGTTAAAGTGGTCATGTTGCGTGGAGTGCTCCCCCTTCTCACCCTGCTTTGCGTATCCAAGTGTTTGTTGGAGAAATCAGATACGGCTTGAGCTTCCGCACGTAGCATCAACCCATCACTCTGACCAGGCGGTGCGTAGGGGGTGTGAAAAAGTACACAAGTTACTCAATTTGTATAGGTGTACGAAAGTTATGTACACTACGCAAATTACGGTGGGGGGGGGGCGTAGAAAAGAGGATTAACATAGTGTTCCTTTTACGTAAACAAAAAAATGTGGGGGTTTTTATCTGATGAATCGATTAATTGAAAAACCAATTGGCAAACCTAATCATTAGTTGCAGGCTTACAACACAGATCCACAAAATGACAAAAGGGTGAACACGCAGTGCCACAAAACAAAGGTGGCGGGGACAACAAAATAAAAGTGAGCAAGCGCAGGATCAGCCTGAAGAGAGGGAGGTATAGATGGACACTCAGAGCTTGAGCAGGCAGGACGTGACAGGCCACAAAAGGTGCAACACACAAGAAAAAGAATACATTAACCCTCTTATGAGTAAGAAAGGGGTGTAGCTGGAGCATCAAAAATAAGAAAGTGACATCGCGTGAAAGTATTAAAGATGGAATAAATATACGGGCTCAGATCTGCTCAAAAACGACACTGTTATGTCACACCAACATCGCAAAACCTGCACGCCGGACAACAATCGAACGTGGAACATTCTACAACGGAGCATCGGACACAACCCCAATGTGTGTCGCAGGCACATATATGACAGGGTGTGTAAAAACACCCGCACACTGGTCACTTAAAGAAGTTTATAAATCTGGCCAAATCAAACCCGCGCTATATTGATAAACAAATAAAATGTACACACTCCTATTATCCAGGATGCACAGACACACCTACCGGTGTGTGCACGGCCAGAGTGCACAATGCATACATGAATGACAGCAACAAACTACACAGAGGTACAAAGTGTGTGTGCATCCACAAGGAAGAAACATTTTGTACACAGGCAGGGATTGTGTGCAACTGGAACTATATAAAAAAAGAGACAGATTGTGCACAGGGCAGCAACAAAGTAACCAGTTTAGCTGTGCGTGTGTGTCCCCGTATTCTATTGTCAGTGATCAGACACAGTGTGCAGATGTGGATACACACAGGTCAGATAATAACATGTATATATTGATATAGTGTGTACATACGGGTATTCAGGTGCATTTATTTATATACAGTAATAAATTGTATATATGATAATGAGGTGTATATATGGTATAAGGGGTACACACATGGTAATACAGTGTATACAAGGTATTCACACAGATTAAGGTGTACTAGGTATTAGGATACAGATTGAAATGGTAATAAGGTGTAAACACGGTAATATGTGTATGAGGTTTATGCAGTGTATATACATGGTGATGAGGTGTATACATGTATTGTATAGACAGTGTCCTGGTGCAGGCAGCGTGAGAGTAGGGTGACACTGTACACACAGTTTAATGAGTTGTGCATATACAGGGTGTGTATACAGCTATGAGGTGTACACATGGGGTAACATATATATATATATATATATATATATATATATATAGCAATAAGGAATACATATATATTAACGAGGTGTACACACAAGGGTAATAAGGAGCATACGATTTGTTCAAATAGGGTAAAAAAGGTGTATAGCCCGTGTCCTAATGCAGGCGGTGTGGAAGCAGAGTGACACTGTATATGCAGGGTAATGAGGTGCATACATAGCCAATGTCCTGGTGCAAGCAGTGTGTCAGAGGGGTGACACAGTGTATATATGTTAATGAGGTACATACATTGTATACACACAGGGTAACACTGCATATATGTGATATATATTTAAGTATATACAGTGCGTGGCGTGGCAACAGAGTAATTGGGTGTATACATGCTGGCGCTTTATAAATAAAGAATAATAATAATAAAATACATGGTGTACACAGAGTAAAGAGGTTTATAGCCAGTGTCCCAGTGCAGGCTGTGTGTGAGCATAGTGACGCAGTGTATAAAAGGCAATAAAGGTGTATACATTGTGTACACAGGGTGTAATCATTGTAGACACACAGGGTGACAGGGTGTACTCGTTGCGGGCACAACAACAGGGTGACACACAGGGTGTACTCGTTGCGGGCACAACAGGGCGTACTGGTTGCGGGCACACAGGGCGTACTGGTTGCGGGCACACAGGGCGTACTGGTTGCGGGCACACAGGGCGTACTGGTTGCGGGCACACAGGGTGACACACAGGGTGTACAGGTTGCGGACACACAGGGTGACACACAGGGTGTACAGGTTGCGGGCACACAGGGTGACACACAGGGTGTACTGGTTG
The DNA here is from genome assembly GCA_009667805.1 of Leptobrachium leishanense. NCBI lineage: Eukaryota > Metazoa > Chordata > Amphibia > Anura > Megophryidae > Leptobrachium > Leptobrachium leishanense. Next base: position 48,570,644 of record CM019068.1, on the reverse strand, counting down.
CGGGCACACAGGGTGGCACACAGGGTGTACTGGTTGCGGGCACACAGGGTGTACTGGTTGCGGGCACACATGGTGGCACACTGGTTGCGGGCACACAGGGTGGCACACTGGGTGGCACAGGGTGTACTGGTTGCGGGCACACAGGGTGTACTGGTTGCGGGCACACAGGGTGTACTGGTTGCGGGCACACACAGGGTGGCACACAGGGTGGCACAGGGTGTACTGGTTGCGGGCACACAGGGTGTACTGGTTGCGGGCACACAGGGTGTACTGGTTGCGGGCACACAGGGTGTACTGGTGTTGCGGGCACACAGGGTGTACTGGTTTGCGGGCACACAGGGTGTACTGGTTTGCGGGCACACAGGGTGTACTGGTTTGCGGGCACACAGGGTGTACTGGTTGCGGGCACACAGGGTGTACTGGTTGCGGGCACACAGGGTGGCACACAGGGTGTACTGGTTGCGGGCACACAGGGTGACACAGGGTGTACTGGTTGAGGGCACACAGGGTGACACACAGGGTGACACACAGGGTGTACTGGTTGAGGGCACACAGGGTGACACACAGGGTGACACACAGGGTGTACTGGTTGAGGCACACAGGGTGACACACAGGGTGTACTGGTTGCGGGCACACAGGGTGCACACAGGGTGTACTGGTTGCGGGCACACAGGGTGGCACACAGGGTGTACTGGTTGCGGGCACACAGGGTGTACTGGTTGAGGGCACACAGGGTGGCACACAGGGTGTACTGGTTGAGGGCACACAGGGTGGCACACAGGGTGTACTGGTTGCGGGCACACAGGGTGGCACACAGGGTGTACTGGTTGCGGGCACACAGGGTGGCACACAGGGTGTACTGGTTGCGGGCACACAGGGTGACACACAGGGTGTACTGGTTGCGGGCACACAGGGTGGCACACAGGGTGTACTGGTTGCGGGCACACAGGGTGTACTGGTTGCGGGCACACAGGGTGGCACACAGGGTGGCACAGGGTGTACTGGTTGCGGGCACACAGGGTGTACTGGTTGCGGGCACACAGGGTGTACTGGTTGCGGGCACACAGGGTGTACTGGTTGCGGGCACACAGGGTGGCACACAGGGTGGCACAGGGTGTACTGGTTGCGGGCACACAGGGTGTACTGGTTGCGGGCACACAGGGTGTACTGGTTGCGGGCACACAGGGTGTACTGGTTGCGGGCACACAGGGTGTACTGGTTGCGGGCACACAGGGTGTACTGGTTTGCGGGCACACAGGGTGTACTGGTTTGCGGGCACACAGGGTGTACTGGTTGCGGGCACACAGGGTGTACTGGTTGCGGGCACACAGGGTGACACAGGGTGTACTGGTTGAGGGCACACAGGGTGACACACAGGGTGACACACAGGGTGTACTGGTTGAGGGCACACAGGGTGACACACAGGGTGTACTGGTTGCGGGCACACAGGGTGGCACACAGGGTGTACTGGTTGCGGGCACACAGGGTGTACTGTTTGAGGGCACACAGGGTGTACTGGTTGCGGGCACACAGGGTGGCACACAGGGTGTACTGGTTGCGGGCACACAGGGTGGCACACAGGGTGTACTGGTTGCGGGCACACAGGGTGGCACACAGGGTGTACTGGTTGAGGGCACACAGGGTGTACTGGTTGAGGGCACACAGGGTGACACACAGGGTGTACTCACATCATCAAACAAGGTGCCCACGTTGGCGGTGACCAGCAGGATGCCGGTGCCGGGGGCCGGCGCTGCCTTCACGGCCATGGCGCGGCGGGGGCTGTGCGGTTCCGGTGCGCGGGAGGCGTGCGGTCAGGTCGGTGCGGGGCGCCGGTGATCTCAGTCCGCGGAGGAAGGGCTGCGGGGCTCATAGAGCGGTGCGGGCTCCCCGGCTTCCCGCCGCTCTAGTTGCCCGGGCTCCCCGGAGCAGACGCAGCCATGTCCTGTCAGCCCTGGGAAAGTTCCCGCTGCCTGCTGGAGGATCCCCGAGCCGCCGCGCAAGTTTCTCTGCCCAGGAGGGAGGGGGCTGGGCCGGCGGGAGGGAGGAGGGGCGTGCTGCTCCGGCCGGGGGGACAGGGGGCAGCGCGGGCCGGATCCTCCGCGCTCGGCTCCTCCTGCAGCGGCACAGACCCGGGCACAGGCACCGGGGGCAGGCGGAGGAGGGCCCGCGCCTCTGACGTCACGGCCAGGCCGCCAGGCCCGCCCCCTGTTAAAGCGGCAGTGCCTCTTCGGGTGGAGGGGAGGGGCCAGGAAGTGCTGGAGCAGGCAGCATGGTCACCATCACAAGAATAACAAGCTTGGGGGAGGGGCCAGCTTGACTGGGGGAGTGATGGGATTGGGAGTGTTGTGCTGCTGGTGCTGGGTGCAGGATACATCCATAACAACAAGCAGCCATTTGTACCCAGCAGCTCTGAGTGCTAGCACAGCACATGTGTCATTTCTTAGCATGGTGAAGACAGAATCATAACAAAGCACATACATAGAAAAAAGCAGGGGCCAGTCTGGCTCCTGTAACACATGGGAAATGGCAAAACAGGGCAGATATGGAATAATGAGTAAAGAAACACCATAACCTACTGCTGTTTTTACATTTCTGCACTGTTTGTGTTTAGCTCTACTTTTCCTCTTAGGCCCTGTTCACACTGCGATTTATCGCACGTTTTTTTCCGCAATATCGTGCATATTTCCGCTCGATATCGCTCTATGTAACTTCTCCAATGCATTTCAATGGAGCTGTTCACATCTTGTCGCTCAATGTCGCTGCAGCTTGTCGCTGGTACATGACCCTTTTTTGCGATTTGCATTGGTGGTGTTTTTCAATATTGAGCATAACTGCGATATCGCGCAACATTATCACGCAATATCGCTCAATGTCGCAAATATGAAAACCACGCGATTTTCAGTCGCTCAGTGTGAACGAGACCTTAGCCTGGCGTCAGACAAGCGTGCTATGTTCGCCTGTACTAACATGCTTACCAGCGTTTGTCGCAGCGTCGAGATGCTGCAACGGTGCCGGCCACACACTTATGCGCGTGCACGAAATGCACCCACAACAAGCGTCCGTTACCCAAGCCTCTCCAGCAAAGCGCTAGGACGCGTGTTAACGGAGCAGCAAAGCACAATTCTCCATAGGAGGATCGTGCTTTGCAGCGCTAAGCGCAGGTGGCCAGACGGACACCGAGTGGAAGGAACGTCCACTCTCACGGACGTTCCTTCCGCTCTCCAAAGACGCACGTCTGACACTAGCCTTACTCATTTATGCAACCCACACATAATATACAGTATATCGTTTTTCTCGCCATTAAATGGACTTTCTAAGATACCATTGTTTCCATCATATTGTATAATTTACCACAAAAAAAATTTGAAACTGATGAAAAAATTTAATCCTCAAAAAAGACCCCGGCTAATTAAAAGTTTCGAAATTTTGTCCTGATATTAGAAATACCCAATTTTTACATGCTTTTGCTTTTTAACCCCTTCACTGCTGAGCCATTTAACCTCTGAGTGCTGAGCTCATTTTGACCGTTTTATGCTGATCATGTTTAAACATGATTCAAAGTCCTATTTTATTATACCCCCAGACAATTATTTTTTTTTAAAAAAAACACTTTTTTTTTTTTTTTTTTTTTAAATCAAACATAGTTTAATACCAAATATGACCCTTTAGCTGCGGTGGATCGGGAGATATGGGGATCCAAATGATCTCCCAAGCTCCAACTTGGCAGATAGTGGTTAACTGAATGACTGACATCATTGCACATATGTCGACGACGTCAATGGGTGGGGGTGACCCAGAGGTGTGGCTGAGATCCAAGATATGCGATCTGGCACTAAGGGGTTAAAGAGAGGTACTGCTAAAAAGGGCAGACTCTGCCCTCTCCAGTGGTACCTTTCTTTATTTTCTAGCTCCAGCCAAAGGACCTCCCCCGCATGGCGATGACATCATTGCGATGGCTGGGGCCCATAAAAATGTTGGGCTGGCTTCAGCATGCGACCCCGGCCAGAGAGGTGAGTATAGGGGGGGAGAGGGGTTAAAGGACCATGACGTACATAGTACATCCTTTGTCCTTAAGGGGAATTTTCCCCAGGACATACTATGTACGTCAGTGGTCCTTAAGGGGTTAAAATAATAAAGTGGTAAGGGTGTGTCGAGTTTCCCCTCCCCCCTGCTGCCCCAATTGGGTGAAATCACTGGGTGAAGTGGAGAAGTTTCCTTCAGTTCATCCAGCATCCCCAGAAGCCGAGATTTTGAATTTCCTGGCTGTCGGTCACCAGATCGGTCATTAGTGATGTCAACACACATTGCCTTCTCTCAGGATTCTCACATTGGTGACCGGCAGAAAGAAATTCAAAATCTTGGCTGGTTGTTGACACTTGTGCGGGCGGAGGAAGCTCCTCAGGTTCCCCCAGCGATATTGTCAATTTCTAAAGTGGGCAAGGAGTGTAGAGCGTCCCTTTACGACTAAATAGATATACTGTAGGTCTTATCTTCTCATTCTCATGGCTTCCTTATAAATTCATTGTGTTTTTTATTTGTGTTACACAACAGTTTTATGGAAAACTACTAAACCTCAGATTATTATTAACACGAGTTGATTTGCCATAGGCATTAGGCAGTGGAGCCTTTATTTTAATCATATTTTATGCAAATATTATATAGGGCCCAGTGGCTGCACTTTTTCTGTCCTCGCCATTCCCTGTTACTTGTTATTTCAAACAGTGGAATAAAACCAGATTCTGTACTGAAATATTTACAATAAAATTATTTTTGGATTCAAGTAGAGCCGTGAGCAGAGTGTTTAATCTTTCTCATCGTGTAAGGTCGGATTTCCATAAAATACAGGCATAAAGACAATTCTGCTGTATAGAGTGAGAGGGCAACCTACAGTATATGCTTGATTCACTTATTCCAAAAGTGAATAATTGTGACCGTCCAGAACTTGTAGGTCTGTGTTGGGGGTGCTAGAATGGAGGGCTCTGGGGGGCTGGAATGGAGGGCTCTTGGGGGGATAGAATGTTTGGAAGTGGATGAAGGGCTCAGGATAGAGATTGGGGGTTTAAGATGGAGATGGGACACTTGAATGTTGGTGAGGTGCGTACATTAGTAGAGGAAGGTGGGGCGCTCTGGAGCCTCTAACTTGTCTGGATGCACATGACTGCTGGGGTTTTGCAGGTGTTAGCACACACAGGTGGGTGGCCCTTTCACTGGGCGCCTACCCGGCCTGCTCCTCACCTGGCTCAAGCGCTGCATACAGACAGGTAGCATGTCTGAGGGCTACAGCGCTCTACAGTTTCTGGGCCTACAGCACACCGAGCTCCATCAGGGGACACACGTGTGACCATGCACACTCATATACAGTATTACCAAAATTAAGGATTAATGGCAATATTAATCTGCCTTCTGCCTTTAACTCTTACTGCCCAAAGGAAAGGGTGATCCTTCATGCCATGGTTCCTCAGAGATAACACCACCACAGGGTTTTTTTTCTCCTGAGGGCTGAAGGATGACTCTACGTGAGTCCAGGGATCAAAATTATGATCTGCAAAAGATAAATCAAAATACTAGGGCTGTGGAAATTAACGATTAATTAATCGATTAATCAATAAATTTTTGATTGATTAAATTTATTTTGATCAGGGGGAGCCCATCAGCTACAGTATTGGACTCTAGGAGTCTGAATCAGGAGCTGTACTGGCTTCCTGGGTGTTACGTTTCCCCAGCCAGGCCCCATGGTGCTGAGAGCCCTTCTCAGTCTTCTTGGTTTTTAGGGTTAAACTGTCTTGGCTCTCCGCCCCTGGAGTCTCAGTGTCCGATCAGACCTGTGGTCACATGACCTGCACTGCCCTATAAAATTGACTATCAGTGCACTTGTTCCCTGATTCAGTATAGGTCTTCCTTGCTGAGTTCCTGATTTCTGCATTTTGTATCTTGATATCTTGGTTTATGATTCCTGGCTCTGTATTCTGATGATTCTTGTGATTTACCCCTGGTACCTTGTATTTGATATTGGTTCATGACTCCTGGCTTTGTATTCTAACCATTCTCTTGCTTGATACAATTCATATTTTGTTTGTGTGGTATTCAGATTTCTGGTTTATGTTTGTACCACACTACAGTCTCTGGTGTCTGTTATTCTGGTGTAAAACCTAATTGCAAGGTATCTAGTTGTTTGTGCTGGTTGCAGCATAACCTCGAGTTTCTTTTGTATCTGGTTCTTTTATATCCTGTGTCGAGGGTTCTGCAATATGCAGAACACATACCTGCCTAAAGGGCATACTCAAACACACAGCAAGGACCCCCCTTTGGCTCCTGAGGGAGGCCACCGTAACACTGGAGCCCTGAGCGGCCCTACAGCAGCGTGCAAAGCAGCTGCTTTGGTGCCGCCCTCCAGTCAAGTGTGTGACGCACGCCAGCCCTACAAAATATAAAATCGTCAGTTTTATTTATAAATCTTCAAGGCAGAAGACAATTTGCCTGACCCACCCACCCTGTTTGGAGGCGAGTGGCTTAACCCATCCTCCTTTTTGGAGGTGAGAAGCCTGACCCTCCTCCCCTGCTTGCGTTGAGGTGAGAGGCTTCAACCTCCTCCTCCATGTTTGGATGTGAGACCTGACCCTTCTCCCCTGCTTGCATTGAGGCAAAAGGCTTGATCCTCCATGTTTGGATGTGAGAATCATGACCCTCCTCTCTGGAGTTGAGGTGAGAGGCTTGAACTTGAGAAGTCTGAACCTCCTCCACAGCTTGTGACTGGTGCTTGACCGTCGTCTCCTGGGCTTTGTGGGGCGGTGAGAGGCGAAGATTGTCTCGCCGAGCTTTGAGGTGGCTGGTTTCACACACCTTCCTCTTTGTTGGTGAGAATCCTGACCCTCTTCCCCCACTTGCTATGAGGCGAGCGGCTTGAACTTCCTCCATGTCTGGAGTGGCGAAGCCTGACCCTCCTCCCCTGGAGTTGAGGCAAGAGACTTGAATTTGAGAAGCCTGACCCTCCTCTCCCGCTTTTAGGCAATGTGTGTGTATAGTATCCTTTGTATTAGATTGTAAACCTCTGCTAGCAGGAACATTGTTTGTCTGTATTGTACCTTTTGGAATGGATTGTAAACTCTGTAATCAAGAACATGATTTTTTTTGTATTTTTTGTATTAGATTGTAAACTCTGCGAGCAGGAACATTAATTCTCTGTATTGTATTTTTTGTATTAGATTGTAAGCTTTACGAGCAGGAACATCTGTATTGTATTTTCTATTAGATTGTAAGCTCTGCAAGCAGAAACATTAATTCTCTGTATTGTATTTTTTGTATTTGATTGCAAGCTCTTTTTCCCAGGTGATCATTTCTCTGTATTGCATGGAGTTTACAGTCAGCAGCTCCAGTGATATGCAGCTGTAAACTTGAAGAGGCTGATCCAGGGAGTAAGCCGATCGCCATTATTGGGGTCAGGAAGGAATTTTTTCACCTTGTTTGATATTTCACAAGGTGTTTTTCGCCTTCCTCTGGATTAGCCATATTTAATTAATGTTGTCTAGTACAAAATTTACTTTTCTCTAAATGTATAAATAATTTTTTATAAAAATTACTTTTTTTTGTTTGTCAATTATGAAAAATAAACCCTTTGTCTTGGTTCATTTACTAAACCGTAAGAAAAGGATTTGCCTTCCAAATGTTTTCTCAACTACATGTCCCATGGAATTCAGCCATCTTAATGAGTTACTGAGGGTCATGGGAGATGTAGTTCCGAGACATCTGGAGGGTATAGATTGCTGGCTCCTGCTTTAGGGGTTCATTAGAAGGGTTGTCTACTGGAGATTTTTCCACAGCATTTACAGAGAACATCAATTTTATGATAGGGGTATTAACCCTCTGTGCCCTACACAATGACATCACACCTTCACTTTTAATAATCTCTATCAATGACTTTACAGATCTATTGGCTTCAACCTCTTACACTAGCTCAGTGACTGGATCAAACTCTCACTACCTACTGAGTAACTCACAAAGATCATGAAAATGCTGAGGCTGAAGCTTAAACTCTCATCACATCACACCGAGCATTAATTACTCCCATACAGGACATTACTAGCACCCTGAGACCATAGGTATTCCTTGCCCCCCCATGTGCCCCTGCACCAGGATTCGGCCTCCAGCTTTCCCCACATCTTAAGACTGAAGCATCTCTGGCCCCGTGGAGCTGGCGCTTCTTGTCCTATTGAGGCCTCCCTTGTGGTGCACTCTTGGGCTTGCTACGTGTTTCCTTAAGATGTTGGACTCCTCTGTGGCCCTCAAAGAGTAAATAAAACTCACATAGAGTAATATTGTATATGCAGGGATTGTATTAAGGGAGAAAATATATTACTCACATTTGCTGGTGTCTCATCAATCAGACACCAGATGTTCAGGCAGCCAGTGACTTCATAAGGTGCACTGGATCCCCTATCAGCCTCAGCCACCTCCTCAGTGCATGAAAGTATCCAGGACCCAGGATGTGTAAAATCAGGCAAAATATTTATTGATAAAATAGTAAAACAGTTTACCAAAACGCGTTTCGCTAGTACAGCTTCTTCAGTTGGTGCCACTGAGAAGTCTGAATTTCAGAGTCTTCTGGATTTTAGAATTCTGTATAAGGGTTGCCCAACCTGTACATGCGAATCCACACAGCCAGGGTAAACCTGTGGATACAATGAATTTTATGCAATACATGTATGCACGCATTAAAAAATATGTAGAGAGTCTTATTTATAATTTTAAAAAATAATAATTTTCCCTTCACCGTAAAGTTAATCCAAACCCAATAATGCTCATAGGAATCCTCCGCATACACATCCTACATTTGAAAGACACCATTAGCATCTATATTGCTGTTTATGTAGACAGATTGTTATTCATAAAGGATCCTATTCCGACTGAGCCATCATGGTTAACCCCTTCACTACCAAGTGAGTTTTAAAAAACAAAAAACACCCCACTGTTGGGAACCAGTTATATTAGTAAGTTATATTTTGGGAATATTCCCAATGTATTCCTTACTGTAATAACCAATTTGGCAGACAGGTTTCACCACCTACCGGCCAAATGGAGTTACTACACTTGCAACTGCAGCTCATGGCTCCGTGTTTTATCAGCTCAGAAAGGTGTGTGAGATACTTTCCTAGCGAATGTTAAACAATTTAACACCTCAGGCATCATGCCCACAGTGCTAGAAATTTAAGGGAGTGTTCTGGAGCCCAAAAGCGAACAGATTTTAGTTGTTATCCTGCTCAGCTGCAGATCGAGATAACTCGATATCGGACATGATGGTGTCTTTGAAGACCTGAGTTATCTCGATCACAGGAGTGAAGGGGCTAAAACGAGTGAATCATTATAGCAATCTCACTCATTAATCATAATGGCTCCCATTCTTTTCCAACTGAGCTGCAAACGTCCCCTGCAGCTCAGCTGTTGCACGTGCATACTGTAGATTGGCTCTTAACCCCCAACTTCAGATGTTGATGGCCTACAATTCCCAGAATTCTTTGATTTAAACAGATATCTCTGTATACTCGCCTTTTTATTTATTTATTTTAAATAAAGTACTATCCCTCAAAACCTGGTGTTATGCGATCAGGCACCATGTGGGTTAATGGCATGCGCCGCATTTTCCCAGTAGCGGCTTCTTATTACCGGCTCAGCTGGAATAAAGCTCATTGTTACATGTACATCAGCAATGGGCGACTTAGCCCCAATATGTTTGTATTTTTATCATGACATTTTGGTTTTCCGTACTCATGAACAAAATTCTATGGGCCCTATTACGTTCTTAACGCAAAAACGCACGCTAAACGCGTGTTTTTTTGCGCGAAGCGTTAAACGATAACGCACGAAAATCACCGCTGGAATTACATTCCTCACGCATTTTTTCATCCGTCGGGAAATTGCGCTCCTAAAACCGACGTGCAAAAATGCACGCAGAAATCAGTGAGCGCAATGTAATTTTTAACGTGAGTCCGTCATTTTGTGCGGACTGCGCACAACAGACGTATGTTCTGACGGAAGACAAGGTAGTGGTCGTCATTTTTGACGGATCTAGTAAAAAAAAACCTGCGCATCGACGTTCTCCGTTGTGAATCCACAGTTTGGTACGGTCAGGTTGTTACAATTTGCCATTACCACCAGCTTTTCAAAGACGTTTAAATTATACGCGCAAGCGTTGTCCGTTAAATTTTGCGCTGAGATTGTAATACCATGCGCGCACCAGCGCACAAACGCATTTGCGCTCACGATGTTAAGTATAGGATGCGCACACTAAATTGTGCTCGCAAAGGGTTCGCGCAGGGTCACTCGCGTTAGACGTTAATGCACATTTTGTGCGCGAACGTCGTAATACGACGTTCAACGCAAAGGGTTTCCCCCCCCCCCCGCGTTAATGCTTTTTTGCGCACGCGTTAACGTTTGCGCGAAGAATTTTATAGAGCCCTATACATCTGAACTTTGTGAAAATAAAATAATTGGAAAACAGAATAAATTTAGAAACTAATTTTCCTTTAAATCAAAATGTACTCGTGGTATTTTATTTCTTTATTTATAATGTAAATGCAGAGCAGCTCGGTGGGTACATCATCCCGTGTTTCCTGGAGGGATAAGAGCCGAGACTGCATGTCTCAGTCTGAAATTCTATTTATAGTTAGGCTTCAAGTTGTGTCGACAAAGCAGAGGAAACTATAATAAAAAAGCAAAACGTTGGTCAGTGGTCTATTGACACTGCACTACCACAAAACAAATGCTCGTGTTTGATTGTTTGGGTGTGGATTTTAATAAACAGAACATTTATAGTAACTCATCTGAGCGGTTAGAACAAAGGAGCAGTTAAAACAAAATACTCAATTTGACACATTTGCTTTTCTTACATCTTAAATCTTCAAGGTCCTCAGTTATAGAGATTTTGGTAGCTTTATTAATCTGCTTTAACTATCATTCCATGACAAGTCTCCCCTGCAGGGTACTTTCACGGCACATTAATGCACTCCACAGCACTCATTCTGTGAATATACCCCTTTATTTGTATTTTTGGATCTCTGTCGTTGACCTCATGGAGTATATTTATTACATATTTATTTTCTGTGTTAATCTGTATATTTGTGTTTTGTTTTTAATATCTTGCATTTTATTACTTTGTATTTCTGTAACGACTGTAACAATTCAATGTTCTTGAAACCAGGACATACTTGAAAACGAGAGAAATCTCAATGTATCCTTCCTGGTAAAATACATTATAAATAAATAAACGTGGAGTTGTTAGAAATGAGTTTCATTGCAGAATATAACTAAAAACTGTGAAATTAACTATGTACTGCTTTGAGGATCAGGACATCCCGTTTAGAAATAGAAATATGTATCTATTCATACCTCTATGGTAAACAAATGATCAAAAAAGGGAAGAATACATAATAGTATTCAATATAGCAATGTTTAAACAGATACAAGGGTTAAGGCTAGGGTCAAACAAACGCATTATTCACAGCGACCGTCAAAAAGTGCGTCCGAATGCCTTGACATATTTTTTCACGGAATGCGCGAAAACCGTCATACGACGTGCATTTTCGTGCGTGATTTTTTATGGATCATAAATAAAACACATTTTGCGTCTGGACGTGATGTAGCCTGGACATTAGCAGCGTCTGACATCTCCTAATCACGCACACACGCCTCTATGCCGCTGCAGCGCACTCTGTACGTCAGTACTAGCGGTTCTGCATTCTCAAAAAAATGCGTTCGTTTGCCGCTTGCGTTGCGCGGCCGGACTTTTGTGCAGCCGTACTTCGTATATTGCCCGTCATTGCCCGTCATTTGCTGCTACTGCGGCCATGATTAAGTGCGCCTAAACACACGTTAAAAATGCGTTAGTTTGACCCCAGCCTTAGTTGAGCAGGAACAATTAACCACTTAACGACAGGCGGGTGTTGTCTGTTGGGCAGGGCGATAACGCTGGCTAGTACACCTCGCCGCCAGGTGCCACCACAGTCCTCTGATTCGGCACGGCAACGCAGCCGATGCGCGACGTGCGTCATTGGCTGCAAGTCAGGCGGGCCGTATGGATTCTAAATGTTGCAAGGCAGCACTTTTTCCTGTGCTCCCCTGTGCATAATATAGCAATATGTGTCCCAGAAAACATGACCGATGGGGCAACCCTATTTCCTGGATACATATAATTTATTAATCCATAAATGCAGGGCCCGAGGAATGCAATCCTCCAGAATGTAGAATTCAAATGCAGCAGCTAGGGGCAAACGGACAACTCATGGGGCCACTGGGCAGTAGGAGATCATGGATCCCACATTGTGCCTGACCATGTGCACAAGTTAAAGCTGGCTGCTGGTACGTTTTCCCCGTGCTTTTTATCGACAGTGATGTGAGGTCCAGCTAAAAAGGTAAGCCTTTTAGGCTTTAGGGAGTCTTCAGGGTCTTCCCCTAGGCCAGAGCCCTTGGGCAGTGCCCAAGTGACTGAATAGTCATTCTGTCCCTGGCTGCAGCAACCAAAGGAATACCAGGGGACTCCTGAAGTAACTGATTACCCTCCTGCAGCATACAAACCATGATCCAGGGCTGATCTATCCACTGCACTATGTATTAATGATATGTGTCCAGGAGAACATGGCCGACCTGGCAACCCTATTTGTATCTGTTAGGATTTAGTCAGAAAGGAGCGTCAGAAAAAGAATTTCAGGGAAAACAGGGCAACGAAAAAGTTACTTGTGCACCGATTTTTTTTGGTTCGATTCGGTTCGGTTTGTTCGGATTTTGTAAATTTTCGTTTCAGCTTGTTTCGGCCGATTTTCGGTTGGTTTTCGGTTCGTTTTTCGCATCGACTTTTTTTTTCGTGATTTCGGACATTTTCGTGTTTTTCGGAACGTCTGTTCTCCTTGTTTCAAAGTGTCTATTCGTTTTGACGTAACTAATGGTTTTTTGGATCCGATATTTCTGTCGATACGATAATTCTGTCGATACGATAATTCTGCCGATACGATAATTCTGCCGATACGATAATTCTGCCGATACGATAATTCTGCCATTGAGATTTCTCTTGTTTTACAAGAAGGATACATTGAGATATCTCTGGTTTTACAAGAAGGATACATTGAGATTTCTCATGTTTTACAAGAAGGATACATTGAGATTTCTCTGGTTTTCCAGGAAGGATACATTGAGATTTCTCTGGTTTTCCAGGAAGGATACATTGAGATATCTCTGGTTTTACAAGAAGGATACATTGAGATTTCTCATGTTTTACAAGAAGGATACATTGAGATTTCTCTGGTTTTCCGAGAAGGATACATTGAGATTTCTCTGGTTTTCCAGGAAGGATACATTGAGATTTCTCTGGTTTCCCGGGAAGAATACATTGAGATTTCTCATGTTTTACAAGAAGGATACATTGAGATTTCTCTGGTTTCCCGGGAAGGATACATTGAGATTTCTCTGGTTTTCCAGGAAGGATACGTTGAGATTTCTCATGTTTTACAAGAAGGATACATTGAGATTTCTCTGGTTTTACAGGAAGGATACATTGAGATTTCTCTGGTTTTACAAGAAGGATACATTGAGATTTCTCTGGTTTTCCAGGAAGGATACATTGAGATTTCTCTGGTTTTCCAGGAAGGATACATTGAGATGGGAATGATACAAAATTACAGAATCAGCGATATAACCGAAAAATACGTTGTCCGAAATTACTGAAATGGAACCGAAATCAGGAATGGAGCTGAAATCACGAATGAAACGAAAATGATTTTCGATTTTACACATTTCTAGTCCATTCGAAAATTCCAAAAAGTTTTCGTTTCGGTTCGGAAATTTGTTCGGATCTGCCGTTTTCGGATCAGAAAATTTTCGGAAAATCGGTCGAATCCGAATGCACGAATCGTGAAAATTCCGAAATTCCGAAACCCAAAATGCACATCCCTACGAAAAACCTGGAAGGGAAGCGCAAACAAGTAATAGCACTGTGGCATAGAGCAGTGGTTCCCACACATGGTCCTCAAGTTCCTCTAACAGGCCAGATTTTAAGGATCCCCTTGTGGAAATGCAGAGTGAATCCTGCAATCACCGAGCAGCAAATCATATCACCTGTGCCTGTGCCTCAGATATCTGGAAAACCTGACCTGGTAGGGGGCCCTGAGGACCAGGATTGGGAAACACTGGCGTAGAGTAATGCATGTTATTCGTAAAGATCCGAGATGTCTCTGCAGCTTGAACAGTAGCAGGAATATTTAAACAATTGGAATTAGGGAATCTGTAGACAGTAGTTGGATAGTTTGCGCAGCCAGTAATCAAAAAAAAAGATGTAGGGGTAAACATCGCCTAGGCTTTGTATAAAGATGAGTACACAAAATAAACCAAACAGAATCGCAGGATATACACACAGAATGAAAATGTATTTAAGTTCTCGGAGCTTAAAATGAGCTGCAGCTATAAAAGTTTGGCATAATATGGAAAGATTATTTTAAGACATAATACTGCCATACAGGCTTCCTCCAGTTCAAGGAAGATATTTATCAAGAAGGTTAAAATCAGATATATAGAGGTTATTCACTAAGCACTGAACCTGCCACCGAATTGCACCAAACGGTGAATCATCTGCGGCAGAGAAATTGTCCCATAGAGAAGTAATGGTTAATCTATACAGAGAACGCCGAACTGCACCGAAATATCAGTAAAATGCCTTGATATTTGGTGGTTCAGTTCGACAGGTTTAAAGAGGCGAATCCCATAAGATTCAATGTTCAAAAATATTATTATTTTAAAAAAAAAAAAATATTCCACCATTTATTCTTTTCATTTTCAGCAAACTGTCTTTTTATTTATTTATTTATTGGAATTTTTTCTATTTTTCGGCAAAATGTTCGATTCCCATTTTTTTTTAAAGGTGTCTTTTTTTTACATTCTGTAACAGACCATTTTATTATTTTTTTATAGGACCTTTTTTATTATTTCCACACGTTTTCATGCATTTTTATTGTTTTAACCACTTCAATGCTATGGACGCACTCAGCGCGTCCAACCGCATGTAGCGTTCCATGCGGTGGACGCGCTGAGCGCGTCCTCTCTTTGGGGCCAGCGTTCGGCCGGGTTCCGGCCGATCGCTGGCCCCCCCGGTGCGGGCTGACATCCTCGATGTCAGCCCAGCACCCGGAACCGCCGCCGGAGTAATTAGGTGTCTTCGCGGGGGCGCGATGACACCTAATTCAGGCGCCCCCCCCGCATGTGCGGAGGAGGCGCCTGAAAGGGAGGTGGGGGAGGTCCTTCTGACCTCTCTCCCTCCCGATCGGCGGCGTGCAGGGGGTTAACCCAGGCACCGTTTGGAAGGGCACAGCCTGCCCTTCCAAATGGTACCTGGCATTAACCCCATGGGGGCCGGATCACGAATCGGCGCTGAAAAGCACCGGTTCGTGATCCTTTCCCGGAGCTGGCCGACATCCAAGATGTCGGCCAAGCCTCCGGGAACTCCCCCTGAGGACTGGCATCATCGTGCATAGCACGATGATGCCAGTCCTGGAGTTAACCCCTAGCTGCCACCAATGGTGGAGATAGGGTGTTCCAATGAACCCCCTATCTCCCGATCCGTGGCAGCTAGGGGTTAAAGAGCATGGCCGTTCCAACGATACCAAACACGACTGTGAAAAAAGTTTTTTAAAAAAAATTAAAATTAAAAATAAAAATAAAAAAATATTTTAAAAAAATTATAAAAAAAAAATAAACAAGTTTTTTTTTCTTTTTTTTGGTTTGTTAATGCAGCAATATTGTTCCCATTGCAATTATAATGTGAACAATGATGCTGCACTAACGATTTTTGTATGCGGTGCGTTTGTTAAAAATCGCGTAATTTTCCCCAAAAAAATATGTAACGAGACCCCATCTCTAATTTTTTTAACAAGCGCACCTCATACAAAATATAACTGCAATTGCTCGCATGTTAAAATGTGAAAAAAAACACTTTACACGTTGTAAATTATTGAAAATTCATATTTTATTGCATTTTTTGTTATAATATACAGACAGGTCATGACGTATACATATAATAATGACATATTATGAATCTGCCGAGTCTGACGGAAAGAACGATATATAATATGTCTGGGTCATATACTAAAATAAGGCTTCAAAACACGTTTAAACGTGATGAGCGAAACCAGTAAAAATGAGCTCAGCACAGAGGCGGGAAAAGCCTCAGCAGCGAAAGGGTTAAACACCTTCTAAAAAATAGAATTCCGTCAGTTCGGCGCTCTTTGGCGGTCTGTTCGGTGGTCTCCAGCGGCTCCTTGTTTGTGCACTTCGCGGACCCTGCGGAGAATAGTGAATTTGCCGCAGGGTTGGCGAACTGGGCGCCAGAAACGACACGAACATCGAGTGAGTAACATTGGAGGAAATAATTTGCATACTATATAAGCAGAGGACTGATATGGACGAGTAAATTTGTTTTATGTATTTCCCAAATAAAGAAGCCCATTGGGTGAAACGTGTTAAAAAACACACCGGAGGCTGTTGTGTGTGCCTTTAACAACCCAGAGGCGCCTATATAAGAGCCTAGGGTGGCTCTAGAGATTGTGGAAGAATTTATTTATTTACAAGTTGTATCTTTGTGTACAGACTTCACTATACAGTTCTTTTCTTTTTTTCCTGTTATGCTGGTGAGATTCTAGTTTATAGCTGAATCTTTAATGCGAGACCTTAAGAAGTGCTACGGATATTTATTCTCCATACGTGTAAGCTTTGTGTAATATTTTCCTCACACGCCACGGGTGCGTTTGGTCATTTTGTTTTTGTATTTATGATGGTGTATGGTAGTGCATGTGGGGAGTTACACTGACGTGGCGCATAGCGACGGCATCCAACTATATTGATTAAAGTAGTACCGTAGATACTCGAGTATAGCGCGACCCGAATATAATGCGATGGCTAGAAATTTATTATGGACTTTTGAGAATACTCAAGACTCAAATATAACGCGAGGAGTAAAATTATAAAAGTATATTGTATCGGTAAACAATTAAAATCCTTCCAGGTTCTCTTAACACAGTCAGGCTCCCCCTCAGGCCAGGGTGCTCTGCTCTAGGATGATTGTAGTTGTTGCTAAGTATGAAGCCGCAGACCACCTGTCTTCTTTACTTGCGATAAGATGGCCGGCAGAGCGAGGTGACCAACGTGGTGAATCATTCACTGATAGCCAGTACACCGGGAGGTGTAGTTTTCTGGCCTCAGGCTCCAGCAGGCAGGCTCATCCACTATGGCGACCACCAATAACCAGCTGCCCCAGAACGAGCTCCTGACATTCAGAATGTGAGGAGAATCACGCAGCGCATCTGAAGTGACATCAGGATGGGGCAACAACAGGGTGGGGCTGGTTATTGGTATTCAACGGATCCCACCTCTCCTGAATCCGGAAGTTCCTTAAATGGTTGCGGGTGTCAGGGAGCCCACATTCACTTCAGGGAGACTATCGGAACTTCTGGGAGACCTGGGATCCCTGAGCAAGTTTTTTTTTTTTACACGCGATGTAGATGTCTCGAATATAACATGACCCCTCCAATTTTAAGGTAAATTTTTGTCACCAAATTCTAGCGTTATACTTGAGTATCTACATTTTGTTGTATATATATTTGTCTGTTTTTGAGTGCTCCTTGTTTTCTTACAGTATAGTAGCTTCAACAATTTATTATAATAGTACAGGCTGGGTGGAGTAGAGGTAACATCACTGCTCTATAACTGTGGAGGCACAGGCTCGAATCCTGGCAAGAGCACCTCTCCAGTGAGTGTCCTTGGGCAAGACACCTAACGGTACATACTCGGCACCCTGGACATATTTGAAAACGAGAGAAATCTCAATGTATCCTTCTTGGTAAAATCCTTTCTCAAAAAAAATATTTGAGAAGGTTCGTGATTTAGCTTAAAGGATATAGAACGTTTAGTGATGATTTGTATTGTTTGGAATTCTGAATGTGACATCTGTTGATATCCAACTGCTGCTCCTCACTCATTGAAGGTATCGTACATGGACGCATTTATTTATAGTGACACATCACGGTATCCGGAAGGAAGCTATTTCATCAGATGATCCGCATTTAAACAATCACAACAGTAAGTGTGGTATGTTCATTTGAAAGTGAACATACCACAGTCTTATACCACACCAACATATCAAAAGGCCCATAGCTATTGTAACATATTAATATTTAAAAGGGACACTCTAAGGTTATAAAGGGGGGGGGCAGTGAGACTAATCATGAACCCGTCCTGATCTCTCCATACCCACCTCCTGTTTTAACCAAAGATAGCATAAAAACTCATCTTTATTCCAGTGTCGGGTTCCTCCAGCGCTCCTCCTTTCTCTTTCCTGTCAGCTGCAGCAATCACATGACTGGAGGGAGGTTGGACGCATCAACAAGCATCTAGCCAATTCTACCGCTCTCGATGCGGTGTTCATTGACAGCCATTGGATGGAAGAAGAGACACGAGAGCCCTAATCCTGAGGAAGCTGAGATCCGCACTCGCTGATATCAACTTCTGGTGGGGGCTAACCCTCCAAACTCAGAGGGCTGAATAAGCCTTACAAGATTCCCACAGGAGGGGAGAAAGGGATGAGGGTACTCGGACATTCTGACCGCTCAAATTATTTGAACGGTCACACTCCTTTTAAATCAGGGATCTCAATTTCTGCCCCCCCCCCGGATGTATATTGACTCCAATTCCCAGAATTCTTTCAATTTATTTATTTATTTATTTACAAAGTATTTTACCAGGAAGGATACATTGAGATTTCTCTCCTTTTCAAGTATGTCCTGTGTTTCAATGCAAGACGTGGCCGCAGAATCATGAGAGGTGTAGGTCGGAAAGATCCGGGGTGCCAGTGTTTGAGATCCCTGCTTTAATTAATTGCTGATTAAACTTTAATCATAGGAATGCGTCCATTGTTCTATTTATAGTAATAAAAATAGCTATTTTTCTTCAATAAGTGTCAGCAAGTGCAATGACAGTGACTTCAGTCTAGGGAATTCTTTATACCTCAGAACATTGTTTCTTATCTAAGGAAAAAAAAATCTAGATACAATATGAGACCGAAAATGATGGGGAATCTGTCTGATTGATGATCTGTCTCGAGAAGGGCTGGAGTCTTGACAGTGTTTCAATTATAGTTATTGATTGAAAAGTTACCACACTTGCTGAACTATACAGTGCAGCGGGCTGCTTGGCAATGCATGACACATGTAAGGGGGTTATTTAAAGAACACTGAGTGGGTTTATCAACACAAAGCATATCGTGAATAACACGGGTCTGAGGTTATACAACATCAGCACTTCCCACTAAAACATATCCGCTCTTCCCTTTATTCTGCTTTCAGTAATTTCTGAAAGTGCCGCAATCAGGTGAGTAACTCGATTATACAAGAATATAAAATGGAAAAGACAGGAACACAGTCATAACAGCGATGATTTGATCATCTTCCACGTACATTATATTCATGTCTGCTTTTTTAATTTACAGATTGAAACTTTCACACAAATACATGCAAGAGCAATAAATGGTGCGTGTTTTTGTGTGCTTTATTTCTTATTTTATGTATAATTCATGTTCTGTATCCAGTGTGGGCAACTACGGCCCTCCAGCTGTTTTGAAACTACATTTCCCGTGATGCTCGCTGCTCATTAGGTTTGCAGAGCCTCAAGGGAAATATAGTTCCAAAACATTTGGAGGGCCGGGGTCGCTGAGCCCTGATTTATAGGAATACTTAATATTACAATATGTCATATTGCCGCCCTGTCTTGGGATACTTGTAATTAATAAAAATCCTGGTGTAATTTGTTTGATAGATATTTATAAAATGTTTATCAGAAACAAGTTACACCAGGATTTCTACTAATTACAAGTATCCCAGGACAGGGCGGCAAAATGACATATTGGAATTTTAAATACTAGGTGGAAAGCCTGCCCAGAGGGCAGTCTATTGATAAGTGTGTGATTTTTTTTTTCTTTGGTGGTGGGTGCTCAGTGGTGTTGGTGCTCGGAGCTTTGAGGGCTCTTTGGTGGGGGGGGGTCACTGGTTTTTGTTAGGCCCTCTGAGCTCTGTTGTGGAGGTGCTTTGAGCTTTGGGGGCTCTGTGTTTTGGGTGGGGGAACAGCTATGTTTTTTCTTTTTGACTGGGTGCTCCGAGGTTCTGTGGGTGCTCAGAGCTTTGGGGGCTCTTTGGTGGGGGGCACTGATTTTTGTTAGGCCCTCTGAGCTCTGTGGTGGTGGTGCTCAGAGCTTTGAGGGCTCTTTGTTTTGGGGTGGGGGTACGTTTTTTTGCCGGGTGCTCCTAGGTTCTGTGGTGGAGGTGCCGATTGGGCCGGGGGCTCTGTGCTCCGTGTTTTTTTTAAAGTCTGCAGGTTGCTCACTGTATCCGGAAGCTGTGCTGCTGACTGAGGCGTTTTGGCGCGCCTCATGTTATTTAGGCACGCTGTGCGTGTGCTGCGGCGGTTGGCTGCCTGCGTACCCAGCTGTGCGCGCATCCAACCGCCGAAACAGTGATATGGCGGAGTGTGGGGGCACGCATTAAAATGTAAGTATGGGGACATGTGCCTCCGGGGGAGACTCTGGGCAGGGGGTATCCGTGAGGGACACAAAAAATCCGATCCATTGGAGAGTGCGCCTCTCCAATGGATCGGATTTATTTTGTCCCTCGCGCACGCCAGCTGCGCTTGCCGTGGCGGTTGGATGTGCTCGCAGCCAACCGCAGCAGGTTGCGCGCGCATGCGCAGAAGGGTTTTTTGGCGACGGACACGCCAGCCCTTACTGTTTTATAGTATAGATTCCTATAAATCTGGGCTCAGCAATCCAATGTTTTGGAACTATATTTCCCTTGAGGCTCTGCAAACCCAATGAGCAGCCGATCATCACGGGAAATTTACAAGGTTATTCAGGAGATCCAAAAAGTCACCGCACGTTCAGTGATTTTTCGTTCCCTGCACTTCGGGGCGAGTCGCCGACCCTGCGGTGTATTCAGCAAGAACCGTAGGGCCCCCGTAGTGCAGGCAATACTGGCCGTAAACCCACAGAACACTCGCCGAACACTCACTGAACACTCACCGAAAACCCACAGAAAACCAAGCCGAACACTCCGGAAAAATCCAAGCAGCTGCCGATCACAGTGCAGAGCGGGTGAAAAAAAACAAACAGTTTGCTTGAAAGTTTGAAATCTGAAACGCTGAGCGAAAATGTCTGTAATTTACATATAAGATCCAATGAATGATAATAAAAAGGGCTGTTACAGAAAAAAGAAAAAACGATTTAAAAGAAAATGGAATTTTGTTTTTTCCAAAAAAAAATCACAAGAAAATCACAAAAAATGCCGAAAACATCCTAAAAAATAAAGAGACTTTTTACTTCAGAATAAAATGATAAATGGTTTATTAGATATTGAATTAAAACGGGAATATTTTTAACATTGAAGCCTATGGGATTCTCCTGAATAAACCTGACGAATGAAACCGCCAAACGGCAGGACAGTTCACTGACATTCCTCAGCTGTTCGGTGTCGTCTCTGAATAGATTAACCATTGCTTCGCTATGGGGGATTTCACTGCCCTCGAACAGGCACCGTACGTGCAGGCAATTCGCCAGAATTTGGCGAATTGCCTGCTCTCTGAATAGCCGAATGGCCCCGAAATGTCCCCGTTCGCTGAAGTTCAGTGTCCGATTACATTTCAGTCACATTTCGGATCTCTCTGAATAACCCCCATAGTTCTGTATGATAGTTGCTGTGCTAATTATTCGCAGGGGCCCCAGAGATTTCAGCAAAATTGAAATTCAGCGGGATATTTGTGGAAACATGCCGTTGAACAATCAGAACCAGTTGAAGTAGGTCGGATGAGACTGAGATTTTAGGTATAAAGCCGTGTTTGCTATATTGTTCCATTCATTCAAAGATCCAAGGGTTTATCCACAAAACACAGAACTATAAGAAACTTGCATTTATAGAATAAGAGAGCTGGAAGAAAATCTCTGTCTACTACATAAAATCTTGTTTTCTGTCCGCTATGTTGACCTGTTTTAAGCTCGGGTCAGACGAACGCATTCTGTGCGGGCTGTGCGTCTGTGCACAACGGACGTACTTTCTGACGGACGACAAGGTAGTGGCCGCACAGTCCGTTTTTGTGACTGACTTTTTTTTGACTGATGTAGAAGAGAAAATAAATTAAATATGAAAAACATTTTGTCCGTCAAAATGCTGGACGTCAAAAATGCAGTCCGTCTGACTTCGGTCCATCACTCACACACAAAGCTATGCGGACGTTGCAGACGCAGCGCACTCTGTGCATCCGTTCTAGCGGATTTACGTTCTTGCCTAACCTGCATCCGTTTGCTGCGTCCGCAGTTCGTGCGGACGTACTTTGTGTGGGGGGCGCCATTGGTCATAATCGTATGCTATAACGGACGTACAAATGTGCGGCAACACGGACATGATCAGTGCGCTCGTCTGACACGGGCCTTGTTCAGCATTGTCATTCAGGACAAAGCAGGGAATACTTTAAACAAGCTTTATTTAAACGAGACATTATTTAAGTATACAACATAAAACATATATTGAAGGAATATAAATATGTCTTTTCTTTTTTACTGTGGAGTTCTGTTTTAAATTAAATATGGATAACAAAAGAGGAAGTGTCCCATCTTTAAAAAAAAAATGATTCGAGAGGAATGGTGGCGAGGAAACAGTGCTTGTCTTATCTGGTGGGAACTAACACAGCTTTATGGACTTTTCAGAATTGTTAGAATGTCCGATATATTCTTTTCCTTTCTTATCACGCAGTATAATTAAAGGGTGATCCTCCCCTATTAGGGAAAATATGACTTTTTGGTCTATTTCATATTTGAATTGAGGTTACATTAAGGCTAGGGTCAGACGAAAGCATTTTTCCCCGCGAACGTGAAAAAGTGCGTCCGAACGCATTGACGTATTTTTTCACAGAATGCGCAAAAACGGTCAGACGACGCGCATTTTCGGGCGTGATTTTGTACGGATCGTCAATAAAACTCTTTTTGCGTCTGGACGTTATGTAGGCTGGACATTAGCAGCGTCTGACATCTCCTAATCACGCAAACACGCCGCTATGCCGCAGCTGCGCACTCAGTACGTCAGTACTAGCGGTTCAGCGTTCTCAGAAAAATGCTTTCAAATTCCACTTGCGTTGCACGGCCGGAATTTTGTGCGGCCGTACATCGTATAGTGGCCGTCATTGCCCGTTATCTGCTGCTAGTGCGGCCGTAATTATGTGCGCAAGAACGCACGTTAAAAGTGCGCTGGTCTGACCCCAGCCTCAGGGCTCAATCCAGGGGGAACTTGTGGGAACTCCGTTCCTCCAAATTTTTTGCAGAGGGAACAGAGTTCCCATTGGTCCCACACACACTTTAAAGCTTGTATTCTGTGTTCAATCATATCAATCTTTCCCTATTAAGTTACAATAAATATAGGATTTATCATATATTTCTGCTAAAATCCACATATATACATAAATGTATCAGATTTGAGGGTGCATTTGCGCTAAGTGGGGGGACAAAATCTTGGGAAGTTCCTGCACTTATTTTGTTAAGACTTGACCAGGGGTTACATTACAAACTAGTAATATCCATATTTTCCTGGGCACATATTACTAATTCATGAAGAGGGAGAGCTCAGGGAAGGATTGGCCCTGTAACATGGATAACTCATATGAGAAATCAATTACCTATTCAAGCAGGCTACTCTTCTTTGATTCCATAAGTGCAGCATATGGATTCTATATACTGCAGGGATGCCTTTTTCATGCACTGTCCAGCAACCTGAATAAAGTCTGTGTCTTGGAAAGCATAGTCGACTCAAGACTTTCAGTAAGGAATAGCAACTTCTTATTCTTAAAAAGAACAATAACAATGCGGTATCAAGGCTTGTAAACACAGAGAATATATGTTTTTAACTCAGTCATACTGAACTGGTTGGAGTAGAGGTAACATCACTACTCTATAACTGTGGAGACACAGGTTCGATCCCGGTAAGAGCACCTCTCCAGTAAATGTCCTTGGGCAAAACACCTAAAGGTACCCAGGACATACTTGAAAACGAGAGAAATCTCAATGTATCCTTCCTGGTAAAATACTTTCTAAAAATAAAAAAGGGGTAATATCTATTTATTTTTTTTATCTACGCCAATATGGATTTTTTTTTCTGTGTCTTTTCACAAATACAGCTACTTCAATCCATAGTAAATAAATGGTGGATCCACATGTATCATTCTCCTTATTTTCGAGTTTCTGCTTCTCGCGAAACACATGAAGTAAAGTTGCCGTGGTGGTAATTATTTCAGTCCAGTTCCAAGTAAAATACAGAGGGTAAGGTCACCGTGTTCCTTTTAAATTACAGTTAACACCGCTGAACTGATTAGTTAATTAAATTACAAGTACTGAAAAACATTCAAGCAATTTGTCATTCACAGGGCTTTTATTTGTTTATTAAAGCAATCTGATAGCCGACGCAACAGGACAAAGAACACAGATCCTATCGAGAAAATATGAAGTAGTTAACGGCCGCTTTGAATGGGGAAGAGATCAAGCATGAAAACCAATTCTTTAGAAAACAAATACAAAGGGTTCATACATAACAAACCAGTTTTGGTAAAGCTTTCATAAAGATTCGATATTTTTGAATGTTTTCTGTAACACATTTTTGTTACATTATATGAGTAACTGAAAACGTGTCTGTGCTTGTTGGGAAGAACCTAAGGAAGCCCAGCAAGAATATTTTTGGAATAATATCAGGGTTATGCAAAGAGATCCGAATGGCTGCCGAAAGGTAACCGAATGTTGAAAATCAGCATATGGTTACCTTTCTTGGCCATTCGGCTATCCAGAGAGCAGGCAGTTCGCCAAATCCTGGCGAATTGCCTGCACATACGGTGCCTGTTCGGTGCCTGTTCGAAGGCAGTGGATCCCCATAGAGAAGCAATGCTTTGTCTATTCAGAGAACACAAACCAGCAGTGAAAAGTTGCCGAAAAGCCCTGCCATTCGGTGGCTTCATGCGGCAGATTTATTCAGGCGAATCCCATAGGCTTCAATGTTAAAAATATTCCCGTTTTAATCCAATATCTAATAAACCGTTTATTATAATATTCTGCAGTAAAAAGTCTCTTTATTTTTAGATTTTTTTAGGATCTTTTTAGCATTTTTCGGGATTTTTTTGCAAAAAAAATTCAGTTTCTTTTAAACGTTTTTTCTTTTTTCTGTAACAGCCCTTTTTTTATCACTCATTGGATCTTATATGTAAATTTCAGACATTTTCGTTCAGTAGTTTGTTTGCAAACAGCGTTTCACTTTAAAAACATTCAAGCGTACTGTTTTTGTTTTTTTCACTCCATTCGTCTGCTGTGTTGGGTTTTACCGGCGGCTGCTCTGCACTGTGATCGGCTCCTGCTCGGGTTTCTCTGGCGTGTTCGGCGGGGTGAATCCAAATGTTTTTGTGGGTTTCGGTGTGCGTTCGCCCTGGTTTTGCGGTGAGTTTTCGTCGGGTTTGCGGCGACTTTTCCCTGCACTACGACGGCCCTGTGGTGCTTGCTGAATACACCGCAGGGTCGCCCAAATGGGATCGTCAAATCGTACCGAATTGAAGAGAACGAAAAGTCACCGAACGTGCGGTGGCTTTTTGATTCTCTTTGAATAATCCTGTATATTTTTTGGTATGGCACTTTTATGTCAGGTTTAACCCTTTCACTACCAAGTGATTTTCCAAAAAAACATTATCAGGAACCAGTGTTTTTTTTTTTGAAAAATTATTTTTAATTAATCGTACAGTAAGAAATATTTGGGTATATTCCCAATTTATTTATTTCTGTAATAATATATTTGGCCAGTAGATGGTGCCATCTACTGCCAAACTGAGTTACAGCCGTTACAGTTCGTGTTCCCTGTATAGGATCTTGAATGTCCGATGTCAGGACATTCAGTTAGCTGATTCTAGCTTTCGGTCATTATGCCTACAAGGCTAAAACTTTGGGGGCACCTTCTGCAGCGATCATGTGATCATGATACTCAGCAGTGTAAATATATGTATTACAATGACATAACCTGCCAAGGGTCAAACGAACGCATTTTTCGCAGTGACCGTCAAAAAGTGCGTCCGAACGCATTGACGTATTTTTTCACGGAATGCGCGAAAACAGTCATACAATGCGCATTTTCGTGCGTGTTTTTTTATGGATCGTCAATAAAACACTTCTTGCGTCTGGACGTTATGTTGGCCGGACATGAGCAGCGTCTAATGTCTCCTAATCACGCACACACGCCCCTATGCCAACGCAGCGCACTCTGTACGTCAGTACTAGCGGTTCTACGTTCTCGAAAAAATGCGTTCGTTTGCGGCTTGCGTTGCGCGGCCGGACTTTTGTGCGGCCGAACTTCGTATATTGGCCGTCATTGCCCGTCATTTGCTGCTACTACGGCCGTGATTAAGTGCGCCTAAACGCACGTTAAAAATGCGTTAGTCTATTCCTATGGATCCCGGATTCATCTTGGTGGGACTGGGAGGCCCCAAGTTAACTAGGCAACAGTCCAGAATGACATTTCATATTATGTCCACCGCATTACTGCTGATAGCACAGAGATGGAAATCAGACACGGTCCCATCTATGGGGCTCCTTAAGACGTACATGACTAGAGATAGGACCTATGACAGCAGGGCTAAAGAGTTTCTCTCGGTGACCCCCCCTAAACAGGACCCATGGGAATTGTGGGACATATATCTAGTGAAACAGTGTGTGCATGGAGGGGTGAATAGGCCCGTGGATGGGGAGGAGGCGAGCGTCCCGGAAGTTAACAGGTGACCCGGGTAGTCTGCGAATGGAGGAATTAGTTAATGGGTGCCAGAAAGTTACCTGTACATAATAGACAATGGCTCTTACTTTACTGGTGATGAGGAAGTTCCCCCCCCTTTTTTTTTTTTTTTTTTCTTTCTTTCCCTTTTTTTTGAGTTTTTTGTGTCCTTTTTATCTTTACGCCTCAATGTCAATTTGTAAGCATATGATAATTCATGTTGGTTTCCCTTCCCTTATCTTTTTTTCTGTATCCCCATTGACTATGTGTTTTGGAAAAAAATAAAAAAAATCTTACATTTAAAAAAAAAATGCGTTAGTCTGACCCCAGCCTAAAACACAAAAAACAGTTCAAGAGACAAAAAGAAGTTAAAATCAGTAAAATGAGTATTTTAATAAAATATGTAATTATGATATACATTTTCCATGGCAAACATAAGTTTCACAACAAAAAGTATGATATGTATTCGTATGATGTACACATTTGCGTTCAGAAATCAATGTGCTAACCTTTCATTACCTTTTATATATATTGAAAGCCAAGGTCTGCTAAAAAGGCTCTTAACAGTGTATGAGCCGTGCATTAAATCCTTTATAGTTATGAACTTGTAGCAATAAGCTTTTGTTTTCTTAGCAAATTCCTGAGTTTTAATTCAATTCCATCCAAGAAGAAAAAACATACATTTTGTGTCATGTCTAGTGCGGAGTCTTTCATACAATAAAAATTAAGATACTGAGCGAAGGTACCGATTCCTAGATACAATGTAATTACAGAAGTGAGTCGTAACCGGTTCCAGAAATAGCTTTTTGATCCGCCCTACATTAAGCCACATGGAACTTGGCTGAGATTAATGTCTACTATTGTCTATTTTTATGGATGAACATATTCTAAGTCAAAACAAATGTACTCCAGGAAGACGAGTTCTTTTTTTCCCCTCCGTCTGCAGAGACTGGATGATATCCTGATCAGTCATACATGAGAAAAATGACACACTGATAGAATTTACTAAGTATCCCTATATTCATATGATATCCAGGTAAATACACAGGGGGCACTATTTTAATGTTCACGCTAAAACGGGCTCGCTAAGGAGAAAAACCTGTGCCTGCAGGTTTCTCCTTAGCATCCCTGTCTTGACGTGATATTACGGTGCAGGCGCTAATCCAGCAGCCTGCACAGTAACGCAGCGCTAAGCATCAGGATGCTCTTAGACTGGGGTCAGACGAACGCAGTGCGTTGAGCCGCACTTCATTACGGCCGTAGTAGCAGCAAATGACGGCCAATGACGGCCAATATACGAAGTACGGCCGCACGAAAGTTCAGCCGCGCAACGCAAGCAGCAAACGAACACATTTTTTCGAGAATGTGGAACCACTAGTACTGACGCACAGAGTGCGCTGCGTCGGTATAGCGGCGTGCGAGTGATTAGGAGACGTCAGACACTGCACATGTCCGGCCAACATCACGTCCATTTGTTTTTTTATAGCTCCGTCAAAAAATACTGCCGAAATTGCGCATTGTATGACCGCTATCGCGTCTTCCGTGAAAAAATGCGTTTGGACGCATCAACGCACTTTTTGACAGTAGACGTGAAAAATGCGTTCGTCTGACCCTAGCCTAATGTGTCCAGCAGTGGAAGCCTCAATGGAGTCCTATGGGCTCCATGGAGGGGATGCTTGCAGAGGCTCCTAGCACTGCATCGAGCATCCTGAAGCTTGGCGCCACATTACGGTGCAGGTTGCTGGATTAGCGCCTGTACCGTAATGTCACGCTAAAACGGGGATGCTAAGGAGAAACATGTAGGCACAGGTTTTCCTCCTTAGCGTCCCCATTTTAGCGGGAAGTTTGTAATATAGCCCTGGGCATCAGATACATAGCTATATGTGTAACTCTGCAAATGTGGATGGGTGCTATCAAGATAGTGTTACAGAGTGTGCAGCTAGATGCACTAAAACAAATATGCAGGGTTATTCAGAGAAAGGTGAGACTCTGGAGAACTTTTGGAGAAGTGAAAATTCTAGGTCAAAATAGCTGATTTGGATAGTGAGATAAATGGGAGAATTTTTCTGGTTTGGCTATTTTGACCTTGAATTTTCACTTCTCCAGTCATTCTCCTGGTTTTCACCTCTCTCTGAATAACCCTGAAAGAGATGCACTCTGTAACACTATCACGATCCACATTTGTGGTGGTACACATATAGCACGTTTAGATTTTCTATATGGTTTGATTATATTCTATTACATGATGTTGTATAGCATACTTTTCTGGAAAGGTTTTGTTTGTGCAGATTTGTTCCTTTAAGGCTAGGGTCAGCCGAATGCATTTTTCACGTCTACCGTCAAAAAGTGCGTTGATGCGTCCGAACGCATTTTTTCACAGAAGATGCGATAGCGGTCATACGATGCCCAATTTCGGCTTTATTTTTTACGGATCCAAACTGGGAAACTTTGGGTGTCTGGATGTTATGGACGATATGAGCAGCGTCTGACGTCTCCTAATCACGCACACACACATGCCGCTATGCGGACGCAGCGCACTCTGTACATCAGTACTAGCGGTTCAACGTTCTTGCGAAAATGCGTTAGTTTGCCGCTTGCGTGCGGCCGTACTTCGTGTGTGGGCCTGCGTTGGATGTCATTTGCTGCTACCACGGCCATAATAAAGTGCGGCTAAACGCAAGTTCGCACTGCGTTCGTCTGACCCCAGCCTAAGGCAGCTACGACTTTGTAATTTATGGGAAATAACATAGGTTTTTGCCTCATTATATATCTGATTTATTAGTAAGCACCAGCACTTCTTGTTTTTTGTTTATTTGGAAACATCACGGTCAGGTTAATTTTGTACATGTGACACTAATATCTGCCCAGAGCGGTAACACTTTTGAATGTACATATTTCAGCGTGTATGTGCACGTGTATGCTTGCAGTCTTTCCGCCTAGGGTGCCTGGGATGTAAATCAAGCGTGCAACATGCTGGTTCTTTACGTCAATACTTAATAACTATAAAATTTACAGGGTTATCCAAAGAGATCCGAATTGCTGGAGAAAGGTAACCGAACGCTGAAAATCAGTGTTCGGGTACCTTTCTTGGCCATTCGGCTATCCAGAGAGCAGGCAATACGCCAAATCCTGGCGAATTGCCTGAACATACGGTGCCTGTTCGGTGCCTGTTCGAGGGCAGTGAAATCCCCATAGAGAAGCAATGCTTCGTCTATTCAGAGAACACAAACCAGCAGTGAAAGGTTCCCGAAATGCACTGCCATTCGGTGGTTTAATTCGGCAAATTTATTCAGGAGAATCCCATAGGCTTCAATGTTAAAAATATTCCCGTTTTAATTCAATATCTAATAAACCGTTCATTATAAAATTCTGCAGCAAAAAGTCTCTTTATTTATAGATTTTTTAGGATACTTTAAGCATTTTTCATTTTTTTTTTTTTTTTTTTAAAAGTCCGATTTTTTTTTTTTTTTTTCAGTTTACTTATTTATTCTGTAACAGCCCTCTTTATTATCATTCCCTGGACCTCCTGTGAAAATTTCAGACATTTTCGCTCAGTAGTTTCTTTGCAAACAGCGTTTCTTTTTCCCAGATTCATACAAATGGTTTTGCTAATTTATTCACTGCCTCCTCTACGTCACAGCTGCTTCGGCTCTGTGTGATTCGGCTCCTGTTCGGCTCCTGTTCGGCTTCTTCGAAGGTTAATCCAGATGTTTTTGCTTGTTTTCAGCGTGCATTCGGTTAGTTTTCGTCAGGGTAGCTTTTCCCTGCAATTCGGGGACCCTGTGGTGCTTGCTGAATACACCGCAGGGTCACCGAAATGGGATCGGCAAAAGGAACCGAATTGAAGAGAATGAAAAGTCACCGAACGTGCGGTGACTTTTCGAATCTCTTTGGATAACCCTGTTAAGTATCCAGAAAGGGTGAATTTAGCTTTTATTAGTTTCCTGGTGCATGACATACCACAAAAAGGTATGTGGCTACAGGTAAACTGCTCATCTGCGTCACATGCTGCAGATTATACAATTAGGGTTATTCAAAGAGAATCGAAAAGTCACCGCACGTTCAGTGACTTTTCGTTCTCTTCAATTCGGGCCGATTCAGCGATCCCATTTCGGCGACCCTGCGGTGTATTCAGCAAGCACCACAGGGCTGTTGAAGCGCAGGGAAAAGCCGCCGCAAACCCGCCGAAAAGTCACCACAAAAACCCAGCGAATGCACGCCGAAACCCGCAAAAACATCTGGATTAACCCGCCGAAGACACCGGAAAAACCCGAGCAGGAGCCAATCACACGCAGCGAAGTCGGCGGAAAAAGCCAACATCGCAGACGAGTGAAGTGAATGAATTAGCAAAACAGTTTGCTTGAATGATTGAAAAGTGAAACACTGTTTGCAAAGAAACTACTGAGCGAAAATGTCTGAAATTTACATATGAGGTCCAGGGAATGATAATAAAGAGGGCTGTTACAGAAAAAATAAGTAAAGGTAAAAAAAAAAAATTGGACTTTTTTAAGAAAAAAAAAATCAAGAAAAATGATTAAAATATCCAAAAAAATCTGTAAATAAAGAGACTCTTTACTGCAGAATTTTATAATGAGCGGTTTATTAGATATTGAATTAAAACCGGAATATTTTTAACATTGAAGCCTATGGGATTCTCCTGAATAAACCTATCGAATGAAACCACCGAATGGCAGGGCATTACGAGAACCTTTCACTGCTGGTTTGTGTTCTCTGAATAGCCGAAACAGTGCATCTTCATGGGGATTTCACTGCCCTCGAACAGGCACCGTATGTGCAGTCAATTCGTCAGGATTTGGCAAATTGCCTGCTCTCTGGATAGCCGAATGGTCAAGAAAGGTAACCGAACGCTGATTTTAGGCGTTCGGTTACCTTTCTCCAGCCATTCGGATCTCTTTGAATAACCCTGTATGTTTTATTACCATATCAGGTTATTTCTGCATATAGTGTTTTTAAAATGCTTTTTCATAAGGTTTACTTATTTGTAAGTCAGTTGTTTCAGATTTAGGCTGGGGTCAGACGAACGCAGTGCGAACGTGCGTTGAGCTGCACTTTATTACGGCCGTAGTAGCAGCATATGACATCCAATGACGGCCAATATACGAAGTACGGCCGCATGAAAGTTTGGCCGCGCAACGCAAGCAGCAAACTAACGCATTTTTCGAGAACGTGGAACCGCTAGTACTGAAGCACAGAGTGCTCTGCGTCAGCATAGCGGCGTGTGTGCGTGATTAGGAGACGTCCGGCGCTGCACATGTCCGGCCAACATAACGTCCATTTGTTTTTTTATAGCTCCGTCAAAAAATACAGCCGAAATTGCGCATCGTATGACCGCTATCGCGTCTTCCGTGAAAAAATGCGTTTTGACGCATCAACGCACTTGTTGATCGTAGACGTGAAAAATGCATTCGTCTGACCCTAGCCTTACCAACAGACAAGAATACAGCAAGACGAAGGGGGTTATCCACTAAGTGCTTGTATTGTAAAACCTGGCTACAATTGCCAGTATTGCAGCACTGAAAAATGCCGGTGCTTCCGAAAACGAAAAAAATAAAGCATAAATGAAGAAAATGTATAGTGCGGCTTCTCTTTTCACTGTTTAGTTTTTATAGGGTTATTCGGTAAGCGCCGAACTTGCCACGAAATTGCACCGAAAGGTGGATTCCCCGTATGGTACAATTTCGTGGCAGTTCGTCTTTTCACAAAGCTGTCAATTCGACAAATATTGACGGATTGCCAGCGAAATACGGTGCAGTTCGCCGCAGATCGTGGCAATTCAGTGACCTGTGAAATTTCCCATAGATAAGTAATGGTTAATAAATTTACAGGATGCTGAACTGCGTCGAAATGTTGGCGAAATGCCCTGATTTTCGGTGGTTCACTTCAACAGGTTTAAACAGGCGAATCCCATAGGTTTCAATGGGAAAAAAAATGCGTTTTTATTATTCAACGGTTTATTCTTTTCATTCGCAGCAAAAAGCCTTTTTATTTATTTTTTAGAATTTTTGGGGTATTTTTCTGGATATTGTAGGCAAAAAAATTTTAATGGATTTTTTTTGTACTCTAACACCGTTTTATTATTTTTTCTTCATATTTTCATGCATTTTTATTGTTTTAAACACCTTTTAAAAAAAAAGCAGGTCTCCCCCTCCCACTTCAGTGTCGTTCGGCGGCTGATCGGCTCTTTTTGGCAGTCAGTTCGGCAGCATTTGGCTGGATCTTCGGCGGCGTTCGGCTGTCTTCAGCGTCGTGTGGTGGGCTCGCTGACTCCTTGTTCAGCGCACTTCGGGGACCCTGTGGTGAATAGAGAATTCACCACAGGGTCGGCGGACTAAAATCACCAAAGCGCACCGAAGTGCGCTGAAATGTCGGTGCTCTCTGAATAACCCCTTTCATTTTGGGAAGCTCCAGCGTTTCCCGCCAATACTATATCAGCGATTTTACCTGTTTTTTGCAACACAGGCAAACACCGGCCCTCTGTGGATAACCCCCAAAATCTGTGGCACCTTTATACATATCTATTTGCCTTAATTACACTTGGCCACATTTCAGAAGGATTCATTTTATTACTATTTCTTCCTCATATATATTTTGGTGATGTTCACTGTAACATTTTTTCAGCTGTTTAAAATAGCGCACTGAGCCCAATAATTTGTAGCTATTTAAAGAAAATTCTCTAAACCCTAAGCAGCTGTTACTTTACAGGCTCAAAAGTGCTTGTCATTTCCTGGTGAGATCTAAGAAACGCAATTAACCCAGCAATACCAGTTTGAAACTGTACGCAGAGGTGAAACTGATGGGGTTCACTGCTGTGCTTAAACTGCTCGATCAAAGAAGCAACATCATCTTAGCGTGGACCTGCCTTCCACACATGGATTAAATACAAGCTCATCTTCAGCAGATGTCGAGATGTGACCCTGTGTGCTTGTACAATCAATAAGAAACATCTAAAATAAAAATATGTCCTGTGACAGCATACCAGCATTGCGGAATATTACAGATACAGGTCTAGTCACTAAAGGGTGAAGTCTGGAGAATTAGCAGGAGAAAAGAACAATCTAGACCAATGGTGTGCTCAGTCCATTTCATTAGGGTGTGCACCCATATGTTTGATGAAAAATTTTGGGCAGAACAGTTATTTTTAGGATTGGAATAACCAATGTTTATGCAGCGATACAGTCAAGGTCTATGCTACATATCATGAACCATAGTTACATAGGCTGAAAAAAGACATGTTCAGCCTTTCACACATCACCTACTGCTGTTGATCCAAATGAAGGCAAAAAACACAGTCTGAAGCGCTCGCCAATACGCAACATACTGGAAGAAAATTCTTCCTTCACCCCCGAATGGGGATCAAGCAGCGTTTACCCACATGTTAAATATTACAACCCTTAGGCTAGGGTCAGACTGAGGCAGTGCGAACGCGCGTGCAGGCGCACTTAATCACGGCCGTGCTAGCAGCAGATGCCGGGCAATGACGGCCAATATACGAAGTACGGTCGCACAAAAGTGCGGCCGCGCAACGCAAGCGGCAAACAAACGCATTTTTTCGAGAACGTGAAACCACTAGTACTGACGTACAGAGTGCGCTGCGTCCGCTAGCGGCGTGTGTGCGTGATTAGGAGACGCCAGACGCTGCTAATGTCCGGCCAACATAACGTCCAGACGCAAAAAGAGTTTTATTGATGATCCGTACAAAATCACGGATGGAACTGCGCATCGTATGACCGCTATTGCGTATTCCGTGAAAAAATACGTCCATTCGTTCGAACGCACTTTTACACGGACAACGTGAAAAATGCGTTAGTCTGACCCTAGCCTTAATATTATGTTTTTGCAGGAAGTCGTCCAGTCGTCATTTAACCGCTTGGCTGCTAAGGACGCGCTCAGCGCGTCCTGCAAAGTGCAACTCCTGTGCTATGGACGCGCTGAGCGCGTCCTAGCACAGGAGGCAGCAATCAGCCGGGATTCCGGCTGATTGTTGGCCCCCCGGTGCGAGCTGACATCTTGCATGTCAGACCAGCACTCTGGGACCCCGGAGGGGGAAGATAGATGTCATTGCGGCGGTGCGACGACATCTATTTCAGGAGCGCCCCCCCCCGCGACTGCGGAGGAGGTGCCCAAAAGGGGGGAGGTCCATCGGACCTCTCTCCCTCTCGACCGACGGGGTCCAGCGGCTAAAGGCAGGCACAGTTTGGAAGGGCACAGCCTGCCCTTCCAAACCGTGCCTGGCTTTAACCCCTTGGGTGCCGGATCACGAGCCGAAAAGCGCCGAATCGTGATCCTCTCCAGGAGCTGGCCGACATCCAAGATGTCGGCCAAGCTTCCGGGAACTCCCCCTGATGACTGGCGTCATCGTGCATAGCACGTGCATAGCACGATGACGTCAGTCCTGGAGTTAACCCCTAGTTGCCACCAATGGTGGAGATAGGGGGTTCCAATCCCCCGATCCGTGGCAGCTAGGGGTTAATGTTTGGTATTGTTGGATCGGCCAGCGCATGGCCTTTCCAATGATACCAAACATGACCAAGTAAAAGTTAAAGAAAAAATAAATAAAAATAAAACAATATTAAAAAAAATAAAAAAAATAAAATAAACACGTTTGTTTTTGTTTGATTTGTTAACCCCTTAAGGACGGGAGTAATTTTACAACTTTGGCGCTGTTTCGGAAGTAGAAGTTTGCTGAGCTCATTTTGATCGTTTTTAAGTCACGTATTATTATACCACCCAGACAAATTATATATCGTTCTTTCCGGCAGACTCAGCAGATTAATAATATATCATTATTATATGTATATGTCATGCCCTGCCAAAATGCTATAACAAAAATTTAAAAAAAAGTAAATAAATGTGAATTTTCAATAAAATTTCAATCTTCCACAGTGTGTAAAGTGTTTTTTTTTTTTTTTTTTTTAAATTTTATTATCCGAGGCTCTGCGGTCATATGTTGTGGGGTAGATTTGTTAAATTAATTAGAACGGGGAACCCATTTTTTTTTTTGGGGAGAAATTGCGTGATTTTAGCTTAAACCCCCCCCCAAAAAAAAATCGTTAGTGAAGCATCATTGTTCACATTATAATTGAAATGTGAACAATAGTGCTGCATTAAAAAAAAAAAAACACGTATTTATTTTTTTATCTAATTTATTATATTTTTATTATTTTTAGTTTTAGTTTTTAGTTTTTTTAAACTTTTATTTTACATATAACATGGTCATGTTTGATATCATTGGAAAGGCCATGCTCTGGCCTTTCCAGAAATATCATACATGGCCCCCTAGCTGCCACCGATCAGGAGATAAAGGGGTTCAAAGAGCCCCCCTATCTCCCCTAAGGGATTTCCATAGGAAATCCCTTTGCAGCTAGGGGGTTCCCCGGATAACTGGCATCATCGCGAATGGCGCGATGAGTCAGTTGAGCAGGGGGGGTGACCCAGAGGTGGGGGCTGCCATCCAAGATGGCGGCCCCCACCGGAAATAGGCCGCGATCGGGCACAAATTAGTGCCCGGTCGCGACCTGGCAACTAAGGGATTAATCCCCCATACATCGCTGGAAAGGTCAGGCTGTGACCCTTCCAGCGATGATGGCCACAGCCGCCTGGTCCCCGGCGATGGGGAGATAGAGGGATCCAAAGGATCCCCCCCTCCCCTTCAGGCGCTTCCCCTGCTCCGGCGGGGGGGGGACGCCTGAAACTGACGTCATCGCGCCCCCGGCGCGATGACGTCAGTGCACCAGAGGAGGAAACCCTGCCGATCTGACTCCGTGGGAGTCAGAGCAGCGAGGGAGCCGCCGGAGGAGGTGAGTATCTCCCAGGGGGGCTGAAAATGCAGAGGACGTACATTTACATCCTGCGGCGCCAAAGCCCGCCTAATGCAGGGCGTAAATGTACGTCCTGCATCGTTAAGGGATTAATGCAGCAATATTGGTCCCATTTCAATTATATTGTGAACAATGATGCTGCACTAACGATTTTTGTATGCGGTGCGTTTGTTAAAAATAGCAAGATTTTCCCCAAAAAAAAGTCCCCATTTCGATTTTTTTTTTAACAAGCGCAACCCATAGAAAATATAACCACAAATGCTTGCATGTTAAAATGTGAAAAAAAAACACTTTACACATTGTAAATTATTGAAAATTCTAATTTTATTGCATTTTTTGTTATAATATACAGACAGGACATGACGTATACATATAATAATGACATATTATGAATCTTCCGAATCTGCTGGAAAGAACGATATATAATATGTCTGGGTCATATATTAAAATAAGGCTTCAAATCGCAGTTAAACATGATGAGCGAAACCGGTAAAAATGAGCTCAGCACAGAGGCGTGAAATGGTCAGCAGCGAAAGGGTTAAATGTCTGTACAGTCTCTGACCCAACCACCTCAACAGGCAGAGAATTCCACAGCTTTACTGTTCTCACAGTAAAATAACCCTTTCTTTGCTTTAGGCTGAATATCTGTTCGTCCAGTCTAAGGCTGGGGTCAGACCAGCGCATTTTTAACGTGCGTTCTGGCGCATTTAATCACGGCCGCACTAGCAGCAAATGACGGGCAATGACGGCCAATATACGAAGTACGGTCGCACGAAAGTCCGGCCACGTAACGCAAGTGGAAAATGAACGCATTTTTTCGAGAACGCAAAACCTCTAGTACGGACGTACAGAGTGCGCTGCGCCCGCTAGCGGCGTGTGTGTGTGATTTGGAGACGTCAGACCCTGCTCATGTCCGGCCAACATAACATCCAGGCGCAAAAAGTTTCCTGGTTTGGATTTGTAAAACATCACACACGAAAATGCGCATCGTATGACCGTTTTCGCATATTCCGTGAAAAAATACATCAATCCGTTCGGACGCACTTTTTTACGTTCGCGTGTAAAAATGCTTTCGTTTGACCCTAGCCTAAATGTGTGCCCTCATGTCCTGTGTATAGTCCTATTAATGAATAGGTTTCCAGACAATGGTTTATAAAGGCCCTGTATATATTTATATAAAGTTATCAGATCCCCTCTAAGGCGCTGTTTCTCTAAACTAAACAGGTTTAAGCTTGTTAGTCTTTCCTCATAACTTAAACCTTCCATTCCCCCTATTAATTTAGTCACCCATCTCTGCACTTTTTCTAGCATCGTAATATCCTTTCTTAGCACAGGTGCCCAAAATCGCACGGCATATTCAAGGTGCGTCTTACCATTGATTTATAAAAAGCAAAATTATGTTTTCATCCCGAGAGTGAATTCCTCTTTTAATGCCAATAACTTGCTGGCCTTGGCGGCTGCTGTTTGACATTGCACATTGTTACTTATTATTATTATTATTCTTTATTTATAAGCGCCAGTTTGACAAACGGTACAGGAGGAGATGAGGGCCCTATTCCCGTAGGAACTCACAATCTAGAAGGATTGGGGTTGGAAACAGGAGGAGAGGACTGCAAGGTGAAAGTGATTGATGGTTGCGGCAGTGAGTCGGGTGATAGGCTTCCCTAAATAGGAATGTTTTAAGGGAGCGTTTGAAGGAAGAGAAATTAGTGGAAAGTCTGACCGTACGATGGAGAGTGTTCGATAGATAGTCGTGGCATCTGCGCCCCTAAAACTGGCCCGGGGGTTGAGGGGACCCAGATGACGGGCAGCGCGGGAGTGCCTGCCCGGTCCCGAAGAGTCCGTCCTGTTAAAGGGAATCGGCTGCGCAGGCGCAGCCGGTCACGTGGTCCGGCTAATCAGGTGGTACTGAGTCTCTGTACCACCTGACTGGCCGGACCGCGTGACCTGCGCACGCACGCCACGCAGCCGCATCACCTTCAACAGGACGGACTCTTCAGGACCGGGCAGGCACTCCCGTGCTGCCCGGCATCTGGGTCCCCTCAACCCCTGCCGGAGCTGGAGCAATATCCAGGTGAGAGCTGGGCAAATCCATGTGTAAGCTGGGGAAAATCCATGAGCTGGGGGCAAATCCATGTGTAAGCTGGGGCAAATCCATGACCTGGGGGCAAATCCATGAGCTGGGGCAAATCCATGAGTTGGGGCAAATCCATGAGCTGGGGGCAAATCCATGAGCTGGGCAAATCCATGAGCTGGGGGCAAATCCATGAGCTGGGGCAAATCCATGAGCTGGGGCAAATCCATGTGTGAGCTGGGGCAAATCCATGTGTGAGCTGGGGCATATCCATGTGTGAGCTGGGGCAAATCCATGTGTGAGCTGGGGCATATCCATGTGCTGGGGCAAATCCATGTGTGAGCTGGGGCAAATCCATGTGTGAGCTGGGGCATATCCATGAGCTGGGGCAAATCCATGAGCTGGGGCAAATCCATGAGCTGGGCAAATCCATGAGCTGGGGCATATCCATGTGTGAGCTGGGGCAAATCCATGTGTGAGCTGGGGCAAATCCATGTGTGAGCTGGGGCAAATCCATGTGTGAGCTGGGGCATATCCATGTGTGAGCTGGGGCAAATCCATGTGTGAGCTGGGGCATATCCATGTGTGAGCTGGGGCAAATCCATGTGTGAGCTGGGGCATATCCATGAGCTGGGGCAAATCCATGTGTGAGCTGGGGCAAATCCATGTGTGAGCTGGGGCAAATCCATGTGTGAGCTGGGGCATATCCATGAGCTATGGCATATCCATGAGCTGGGGCAAATCCATGAGCTGGGCAAATCCATGAGCTGGGGCAATATCCATGTGTGAGCTGGGGCAAATCCATGTGTGAGCTGGGGCATATCCATGAGCTGGGGGCAAATCCATGAGCTGGGGCAATATCCATGTGAGAGCTGGGGCAATATCGATAACGTGTCCACAGGTGGGGGGGGCGCCCAATTCTTGGCTGGCCCCGGGCGCTGACAACCCACGCTACGCCACTGGTG
Organism: Leptobrachium leishanense; assembly: GCA_009667805.1. NCBI lineage: Eukaryota > Metazoa > Chordata > Amphibia > Anura > Megophryidae > Leptobrachium > Leptobrachium leishanense. Next base: position 48,530,923 of record CM019068.1, on the reverse strand, counting down.
CCAGCTCACATGGGTATATATTGCCAGCTCACTTGGGTATATATTGCCCACAGCTCTCATGGGTATATATTGCCAGCTCACATGGGTATCTATTGCCCCCAGCTCACATGGGTATATATTGCCCCTGTGACAGATTGGATCCGTATGTCTATCGGGATATATGTATAAGTATCTATATATATATATATATATATATATATATAATCTATATATCTATAAAGCCGAAGTGTCCATTTTGCGCAGCTGATAGTAAATGCTTGAGTTTCCAAGAAAGTAATTAAGATGTTTATCACTGAACTCCAGGTGAAAGGATATTCCAGGGGTTGCCGAATGCCAGGGGAATGAGTCTTCTTTGATCTGCATGATAAAGAGGGGAAATCACCCCGGTTGGTCTAATGGAATTTCCTTGGTCTCATGCAAGCATTTCACACCTTAGGCAAGTGGAAAAGGCTCAGCCCAGACCTAGCGGCACCAGGGTTTACTTGGTCATGCATTTCAAAGAAGCATCTCCTTTGATCACTAGAGACAAACTTTGGGAATCAAGTTAACGACGAAGCACACTGAGCGTGCCCAGGAAAAGGGAGCCTGGGAAATGTAGTGCCAGGTTCTTCCAGATAGGAGGCTGACCTGGGAGGGACAAGACAAACCTATATATTCGGGAGCATGCCATGTGGCTCTTGCTGATCAGAGGGGTTCACGCTGCACGTGTGATGGTCTGTCCATGCTGTCCATGCTTCAAATCTCCAGCCCCAGGAGTACACGGATGCTCCTGTTAGCTTACTGATGTGAGTAAGGATCTGTGGTTTTAATCCTGTTTCTTTTATTTGCGGTTTGTGTGTAATTATTGATGATTTATTATATACATTTTTCCTGTAACAACTGCACTGTGATATATAACTTTTGTTTATATCATAATAATTATAACTTATTAAGTTCTGCTTTCTGCCTGATATTCGATCCATGCTAACTGAAGAGACTGGAGTATTGCTTGTTGTTTTAAGCTCGAGTAGCTACGAAATTGTGAGTTGCGGTCGCTGGGGACGGTTGGGTAAGCGAGCGCTTGATTGTTGTCCGCGTAGTCAGTATCTGGGTCTAGGATAGACAGATAGTGGGTTACATAGTTACATAGTTACATAGTTATATAGGCTGAAAAAAGACATGCGTCCATCGGGTTCAGCCTCTCCCACATAACCTACTGCTGTTGATCCAAAAGAAGGCAAAAAACTCAGTCTGAATGCTTGCCAATATGCAACATACTGGGAAAAAATTCCTTCTTGACCCCAGAATGGCAGTCAGATTTCTCCTTGGATCAAGAAGCTTTTACCCACATATTAAATATTATAACCCTTAATATTCTGTGTCTGCAGGAAGTCATCCAGTCGTTTTTTAAAAGTCTGTACAGACTCTGACCCAACCACCTCAACAGGCAGAGAATTCCACAGCTTTATTGTTCTCACCGTAAAATAACCCTTCCTATGCTTTAAGCATGGGTTGCTTAGCCCTGCGTCCTTCGCCGCAACACACATAGTGTTCAGGCGAACTGGTGGCAGCATACCTAATAGAATAAGAAAGTGGGCCCAGGGATTGTGTTGAAACATGGTCACAACCCGATTCAAGAGAAGACTGGTACTGCGTTGCAATCCTGGGACCATTTTATCATGCTCTATGTACCTGTTGTGAGAGAAAGTGTGTGGGGAAGGATAGGTAAGCGAGCGCGCGGGGATTGTTGTCCACGCAGTCATTATCTGGGTCTAGGATAGACAGATAGTGAGCGGCTTAACCCGGCGTCTTTTGCAGCAGCACATGTAGTTGTCGTGACAGCCCCCAGCTCACATGGGTATATATAATTGTCCCAGCTCACATGGGTATATATAATTGTCCCAGCTCACTTGGGTATAGAAACATAGAAACATAGAAAAATGTTGGCAGATAAGAACCTTTCGGCCCATCTAGTCTGCCCAATTACATGGATACTTTACCTGGATTTATCTTTTGTTTAGGATAGCCTTATGCCTATCCCATGCCTGCTTAAATTCAATTACTGTTTTGGCCTCTACCACTTCAACTGGAAGACTGTTCCATGTATCCACCACCCTCTCAGTAATGGGTATACTCACATGGGTATATATTGCCAGCCCAGCTCACATGGGTATATATAATTGCCCCCAGCCCACTTGGGTATATATTGCCAGCTCACTTGGGTATATATTGCCCCCAGCTCTCATGGGTATATATTGCCAGCTCACATGGGTATATACTGCCCACAGCTCTCATGGGTATATATTGCCCCCAACTCACATGGGTATCTATTTCCCCAGCTCACATGGGTATATATATTTGCCCCAGCTCTCATGGGTATATATTGCCCCCAGCTCTCATTGGTATATATTGCCAGCTCAGCTCACATGGGTATATATTGCCAGCCCAGCTCTCATGGGTATATATTGCCCCCAACTCACATGGGTATCTATTTCCCCAGCTCACATGGGTATATATATTTGCCCCAGCTCTCATGGGTATATATTGCCCCCAGCTCTCATTGGTATATATTGCCAGCTCAGCTCACATGGGTATATATTGCCAGCCCAGCTCACATGGGTATATATAATTGCCCCAGCTCACTTGGGAATATATAACTGCCCCCAGCTCTCATGGGTATATATTGTACCCAGCTCTCATTTATATATTTGCCCCCAGGCTCACATGGGTATGTATTGCCCCCAGGTACAGCTCTCTTGGCTATATTGCCCCCAGCTCGGTGTCACCTCAGGCGGAGATTCCCCCGGCTTACTTTTGCAGACACTGGTAGTCGGCGCTGGCAGTGTCTGGTCCAGTTCTCCAGGGCCTGTCAACAACACGGCGGCCCGGTCACACGTCGTCACCTCAAAACAACTGCGTGCTGAAGACCGCCACCCATGCTCCCGTGGACGCATGCGTGTGGGAGGGTGGGCGTGGTCAGCAGCAGCACGCAGTGTAGCCATGCGGCGGCCGCCAAGGTAGATGCTGCCGCCGCGCTGGTGAGAAAATAGTGCAGCGTCGGAAGTCAAGATGGCGGCGGTGGCAAAATTTGCCGCTGTGCAGGATTTGCCGCCTGGCGCAAGCGCTCCACCCTGCTCTAGCCTAAATCACATCCACTGCGACCCCCTGATCTGTATTTCTACTTACTTCATAGGTTAGTCTAACATGATCTGTGTTTCCTAAAACCATGCTGATTTTTGCTAATTACATTATACCTCCCAATGAATTGCTGAATATTATCCATTAGTAACCCCTCAAATACTTTCCCAGCCACAGATGTTAAGCTCACAGGTCTATAATTCCTAGGCATACATTTTGAACCTTTCTTGAATATAGGGACCACATCAGCTTTTCTCCAATCCTTTCGTACGATTCCTGAAAGAAAAGAATCTTGAAATATTAAAAACAAAGGTTTACATATTTCAACACATAGCTCCCTCAGTACTCGCAGGGGAATTCCATGCGGCCTTGGGGCTTTGTTCGCATTCACTTTATTTAGTTGCTGCAACACCTTTTCTTGAGTCAACCAAACACATTTTATTAAGTTTTTATCAATGATCTGCATGTCTCCTGTAATAGGTTTCTCTTTGATAAATTCTGAAGAAAAATAAAAATAATCATTCAAAATTTCTGCCTTATCTTGATCTCCAGTTAATAATACCCCTGAATCAGATTTCAGTGAACCTACACTTTCACGCCTGGGTTTCTTAGAATTTATATACCTAAAGAATCTTTTAGGGTTCGTCTTGCTCTCTTTGGCTATTTGTTTTTCATTTTCTAGTTTAGCCCATCTAATCACTTTTGTACATGCTGTATTGGCTGCCTTATAGGACGCCTCAGAGTTATCAGATTTAAAAACTTTAAATGCCTTCTTTTTATTTTTCATTTCCTTGGTTATCTTCCTACTAAGCCACATTGGTTTCAGTCTCTTTCTTTTATATTTACCCAGTGAAATATATTGGGACGTGTACTTCTCTAGTGTTTGAAAATATTCCACTTATCCCTCTGTTTTTCCCAGAGTTTCTGCCAGTCAATGAGATTGAGAGCTTCCCTTATATTTAATGACGTTTGCCTTTTTAAAAATATCAGGGTTATTCAGAGAGCGGTGAAAAGCAGGAAAATGACTGGAGAATGGAAAATGCTAGGTCAAAATAGCCAAACCAGAAAAAGTCGCCCATTCCTCTCACTTTCCAAATCGGCTATTTTGACCTAGAATTTTCCATTCTCCAGTCATTCTCCTGCTTTTCACCGCTCTCTGAATAACCCTGTATATGTTTTAGCATGCCCCTTTTTTGAGGAATGCCTGTGGAGAACAGACTGAAACGTTGTTCATTTAATTAAATTACCCAAGATCCAAGAGTGCCGTCAGTACAATTTGATGCATGCATTTATGCATGTATCCTGAAGAGAGCTGCTGAAGAGTGATGCTGAAACGTAGACTTTGACGACTATTTTAATGATTTAATAAAATTGTTAGGGTTATTCAAAGGCAATCGAAAAGTCACCGCACGCTCGGTGACTTTTCGTTCTCTTCATTTCGGGGCGATCCCATTTCGGCGACCCTGCAGTGTATTCAGCAAGCACCACGGGGCCGTCGTAGTGCAGGGAAAAGCCGCCACAAACCCGCTGAACACTCACCGCAAAACCCGACGAACGCACACCGAAACCCGCAAAAACATCTGGATTAACCCCGCCGAACACGCTGGAGAAACCCAAGCAGCTGCCGATCACAGCGCAGAGCAGCCGCCGGAGAAACCCGACACCGCAGACGAATGGAGTTAAAAAAAAAAACAGTACACTTGAATGTTTGAAAAGTGAAACTACAGAACGAAAAGGTCTGAAATTCGCATATAAGATCAAATAAATGATAATAAAAAGGGCTGTTACAGAAAAAAAGAAAAAATTATTTAAAAAAAAAAAACGGAAAAAAAGTTTCGCAAAAAAATCCTGAAAAATGCCTGAAAGATCCTAAAAAAATCTATAAATAAAGAGACTTTTTACTGCAGAATATTATAATGAACGGTTTATTAGATATTGAATTAAAACGGGAATATTTTTAACATTGAAGCCTATGGGATTCGCCTGAATAAACCTGTCGGAATGAAACCACCGAATGGCAGGGCATTTCGGGAACCTTTCACTGCTGGTTTGTGTTCTCTGAATAGACGAAGCATTGCTTCTCTATGGGGATTTCACTGCCCTCGAACAGGCACCGTATGTGCAGACAATTCGCCAGGATTTGGCGAATTGCCTGCTCTCTGGATAGCCAGGGCCGGATTAAGGGTATCATGGGCCTGGTGCTGAGGATTTTGTTCGGCCTATTTTTAGATACTGAGGCAACAATCGCCAACTAAACTGTCAAATCGCCAAATACTGCCGAATTGACAGAGAAATACGGTGCAGTTCCCACAATTAGGCGATCACTGGCAGATAAATTGTCCTATAGAGAAGTAATGGTTAATCTATTCACAGATGAGCGTATCACAGAGTTGCACAGCAATAAAACTCACAGTAATGTGCGGTGTGTATGAGCATATCACAGAGCTCCACAGCAATAAAACAGGAATGTGCGGTGTGTATGAGCATATCACAGAGCTCCATAGCAATAAAACTCACATTAATGTGAAGTGTGTATGAGCGTATCACAGAGCTCCACGGAAAAAAAAATATCACAGTAATGTGCAGTGTGTGTATAAGCGTATCACAGAGCTCCACAGCAATAAAACTCACAGTAATGTGCGTTGTGTATGAGCGCCTCACAGATATTCGCAGTAATAATACTCACACTCATACACACTGCACATTACTGAGTTTTGTTGCTGTGGAGCTCTGTGATACGCTTATACACACTTCACATTACTGTGTGTTTTATTGCTGTGGAGCTCTGTGATACGCTCATACACACCGCACATTACTGTATCACAGAGCTCCACCGCAATAAAACTCGCAGTAATGTGAAGTGTGTATAATCATATCACAGAGCTCCACAGCAATAAAACTCATAGCAATGTGCAGTGTGAATTAGTAGTCATTTTTCATTCCTCTGTGTGACCCCTTCTCTTCATCCCTCTCTCTGTGACCCCCTTTCTTTTTCATTTCTCTCTCTGTGACCCCTTCTTTCATTTCTCGCTCTGTGACCCCCTTTCTTTTTCATTTCTCTGTGACCCCCTTTCTTTCATTTCTCTCTGTGACCCCCTTTCTTTCATTTTTCTGTGTGACCCCTTCTTTCATTTCTCTGTGACCCCCTTTCTTTTTTAATTTCTCTCTGACCCCCTTTCTTTTTCATTTCTATGTGACCCCCTTTCTTTCATTTCTCTCTGTGTGACCCCCTTTCATTTCTCTCTGTGACCCCCTTTCTTTCATTTCTGTGTGACCCCCTTTCATTTCTCTCTGTGACCCCCTTTCTTTTTTAATTTCTCTCTCTGACCCCCTTTCTCTTTCATTTCTCTGTGACCCCCTTTTTCTTTCATTTTTGTAACCCCTTTCTTTTTCATTTCTCTCTGTGACCCCATTTCTCTTTCATTTCTCTGTGACCCCATTTCTGTGTGACCCCCTTTCTTTCATTTCTCTGTGACCCTTTTTCATTTCTCTCTGTGTGACCCCCTTTCTTTCATTTCTCTCTGTGACCCCATTTCTGTAACCACCTTACATTTCTCTGTGACCCCCCCTTTCTTTCATGTCTCTGTGTGTGACCCCCTTTATTTCATTTCTCTCTCTGACCCCCTTTTTCTTTCCTCACTCTCTGTGACCCCTTCTCTTTCATCCCTCTCGGTCTGTCTCCACTTTTTCCTACACCCCCCCCCCTCGCATGCTGTCCCCTCCTCCTCCCTGCCGAGAGATCAGAGGAGAGCGGAGGGGGGCTCGGAAAGGAAAAAAAAAAAACGCTGCCCAGCAGAATCAGCCGAATGGCCAGGAAAGGTAACCGTACGCTGAATTTCAGCGTTCGGTTACCTTTCTCCAGCAATTCGGAGCTCTTTGAATAACCCTGATTGTGTGACTATCCAGACCTTAAGAAAACCTGTCATCTTTGAGACAGTGCAGTTCGAGTCCTGATCATAAAATAAAACTGTACAAAGTTTACACATGGATATTTATTTAAAACTTTGTACTGAAATTTGAGATTGCGCTTACATGTCCTGCGTGACTGTTGGGTTCCAGGCAATGACAGATTATAGCTCTGTAGAAGAACCACAGCGACCACTTAGAAAAACAGATAAAAATGGAGACAGCTGCCTTGTAGAAAGACAAACTTGACATTGTTGCAGAAATATATCGATTTCCGAATAACACAGAGAGCTTGTGGACACGAGGCAGGCAAAGAAATGTTTTCCATATTTTGAAGCCTGACATATTATTCAGTATGAAGACGAGCCGTGACTGGGAGTCCCAGCGCGGTGCCGCTGTGCAGCGCTCAAAGAGCGTTCCCTGCAAGTAGAATCTCTATCAGCACAAGGCAAGACCTTCTAAGTGATTTCTTCATGAAACCAGGGGAATTACCGGTTGGATCGCAAATACTGTAGATAAAAAGAGCAGAACTAGAAAAGAAAATCTCCAGCCGAGAGCTTTTGACCTCAGATTTTCCTGCTGACTCAACATAAATTTCTTGGCATCCCAACGGTGATATTTGCCAGCACTTTGTAATACCTCACTTATCGAAATGCGCTCCCCATGTTAGGTATAGGATGTGCAAAGTACAGTAAGCTTGCGCAAGCTCGGATCCGCAAATGGATTTCACCCCAGTGTAGCATCAGGAATGTAATTTGAATGCCATGTGTTACACTCACTAATGTTAGCACTAATGTTTACATTTCGAGACGCTACATTAGCACCAGCTACAGGCCGTCGGGCATACTGGGTGTTTACCCAGTAGGCTGATAGCCTATGCAGCTGGTGGGCCTTAAGGTACATGACGGTCTAAGGCCGGGTGCACATGAGGCGTTTTTTAGTGCGCACTAACGTGTGTTACTAACGTGCATTGCAGCATATAAGACCACACGCATAACGCGCGATACGCATAATGCGCGCTGAAGACGTCTGTCATGGAAACACCAAGGCTGTTGTGCTAGCATTGACGCGACGTTGGGTGCGTGCTGAACATCAAATGCAGCGAGCATGCGCACTTGAACGGCCGCGTGCAGTCAAATTAGCGCACCTGCGCACTAGCGACACCATTCAACTCAAATTCAGTTTTTTATGAAAATAACGCATCGTATGGCGTCTACCATCTCTTCTGTCATTTTTAAGGCACGGGTGCGTCATTTTTAACGCACACTAGTGCGCACTAAAAAACGCCTTGTGTGCCCCCGGGCCTAAGACCTCGCGCCAGAAGTAGACTCACGTTCCACTGGCCGTACGGCCGGAATAGCGCGAGGCATCCTTCAGCCCCGACTGGCAGGTGGCCTCGAAGAACTGGCATGGCTGGAGCAAGGCGGTCTGGGCTGCGGTCACGCTCAGAACGCGTTCACACTGAGCTCCGCCAATCAGTGAGTTCAAGGTAACCGGCACACTCTGATGATATATCAGAGTGTGCCCGCGCCCAAACTCGCACCAGAGGAGCCAGGCCCCTCCGACCCAGTCCACAGCACCACGGACCCATACCACCAGGGAGACATGCCCTCCTCACTCCCACATGAGAATATGATGCAATATAAGAGCCAACAATTTATACGCTGATCCAGGCTGTATAGTCTCCAGTAGGGTTGCAGAATCGGCCATGTTGTTTTGGACACATATAATTTATTCATGCTGATGGGCAATGCAGGAAATATGCCACTTTGAACTATGCAAAATCCATATGCTGCAGCTAAGAGTTCAAAAAGGAATCCCAGGTGCTTGCTTTGATTTCCTTCCTGCAGCATTTGAATTATACATGCTGCCTGGCAGCACTTTTCCCTGTGCTCCCCTCTGCATGAAATAGTAATATGTATCCAGTAAAACATGGCCGATCTGACGACCCTGGTCTCCAGCCCTCTTGGCTGCCAGTGTTCAGACATAGTAGCAACAATAGTGGCATCAACGGTTTCCTGACTCCAGGATCTTGTTTCTTACAAAAATTATGCATCTCTAGATCCTGATTTTCTATTGGAATGAAGCAAAAGGGAAGCACATAGGGAAGTTATGGTTGTGCTTATGCTTTCATAATTGCTAGAATGGAACCGTGAGGACTGGAGGAACAGAGATGAGAGGTCTCTGCTGTAAGAGATCCCATGTGCCCCGGAACTAGATGTCCAAGAGCTATCAGGGTTATTCAAAGAGATCCGAATGGCTGCTGAAAGGTAACCTTTCTTGGCCATTCGGCTATTCAGAGAGCAGGCAATTCGCCAAATGTTGGCGAATTGCCTGCACATACGGTGCCTGTGCGAGGGCAGTGAAATCCCCATAGCTTTGTCTATTCAGAGAACAAAAACCAGCAGTGAAAAGTTGCCGAAATGCCCTGCCATTCGATGGCTTCATTCGACTGGTTTATTCAGGCGAATCCCATAGGTTCAATATTAAATATATTCCAGGTTTAATTCAATATCTAATGTTAGAGATTATCGACTTCTTTAATAGGTCAGGGATATATTAATTATGACGCATATTTTTCTTATTGTTGATATACATAGATATATATATATTATTGACAGTGCCTCCAATACCAGCGGTATAAATTGGTATTTAACCCCTAAGATAGGGATTAATAACCAATCAATGAATATACGTCTTAACAAATATATGGCGCGTTATCCCGAGTTCTTTTGATGCTCTCTAGATATTTTTAAACACAATAAAATCAATAAAGATATGAGACTGCGTAACGGTAAAACAATTCAAACCAAAATTTATTCACACGTCAAGTTTCATACAATCGTATGTTATCAACGGATTAACAAACTACAATTTACAAGTGATTATAGATCGTGATTAGTAGCGATACTGTGACACGCAATAATCTAATGGACACAGATATTTTAGGTTTATAGACCGCACCACAGATATGCATGCCTCAATTCTTAAACACCAAGCTCTATTCTATTCACTTAAACCTTTCCCATTATAAACCAATCCTCCACCTGGCTAAAATAAACACTCAGTTACTGGGCATCACCTGCAGCACAATTTATTATTGTGGGGGCCTATTCACTAAATGCAACTTCCTTCAGGGAGATACATAACACACTCGATAGGGAGACTATCTCTTCCACAGATCAATCACAGCACTTCATTCGATATACGTTAACCTAACGCTTCTTAATGACTTACAGTGCATGCATTCATTCGGAAGGGCTGCAAGATGGATATGGAAGGAGTTATGCTAGGTTATGAATGGGGCGGACGGCACTTGACATATAAAAGCTATTTCACGGTCCCAGCGTATCTCACTATAGGTATAAAATTGATATTTTTAGATGTCCACAAACAGTATTCTTGGAATATAAATAATTTCACTAAATTATGGCTCAAGTATGCAGCCGGGAACAGCTTTCCTCCTTAGTAGTCCTCTGCAGTGGACTGTAAAGGCAGAATTTCTATTCTACTGATTATTAGGCTCAAACAGCAAAATAATTCATTTATATTCCTTTAGTTTGTGATGGACATCTAAAGTCAGGACTATGCAATTAGAAAATAGATATCATATTATTCAGGTATACTTTACCATCTGGTTAGTGAAGATAGAGTGGTGGAAGATTAGGGTGTGGTCGGTCTTAAAGGGGCGGCCGATGGTGATTGCCTTTCTTCCCTCCAAGCGTCCCTCAGGTCTCTCTCCAAGCTTTTCTCAGTCTCTTTTTGCTCTGGAGTGTCCCCTCTATATAGTGGTCTTCCGCCCAGTTTTAGATCTAGCCCATCACTATGTGGCCTCATTTGATTGGAGGATATATATTCATCAACTCCAGGGGTCTGTCCAGGTGTTATGTTACCTGGCCAGCAGATGGCGCTCTCAGATCAACCATCAACCTTCTGCAGGAATTAATTTATGGGCTTGGCCAATCTTTTACTGGTTTGGGGTCGTTTTATTCCTATATCCCGGGACTCCATAGATTTTATTAACAAATTAAAATTTATTTCTATTGTGGCATCTCATCCCCCTTTACTTATATCCACAGGGATGTGTATGTGAGGGGCCATACAATCATTCATTCGTGGTATCGTTTTTAACAGTCACACGTTACCCGACTTAATTGGCTTCATGCGGGTTAGTACACCAGACATTTGTGATGATCAACTAAATGTGGTAGGGCCTCTGTTTTTATAAGATGCTAAAATTATCAGTTCTAACTAATAAATATTCTCATACCATATGGTACATATTGCCGAATAGCAAGCTGGTTTACCCAAGCCATTTAACCTTCTTTGGGTTTTTTTTTTCTTTATTGGGCAACCTATTGTTCCATGTTTACGTGGTCTTCAGAGTTTCGATGTGACGAAATAAACACAATACTGAGATATCTATCTTAGTTGTCATTGTGTTCCCTTACTTTTAAACCATTTGATGTAAACCCTGTTTGGTTGTAACAAATAAATAAAATAAACAGAGTCCATTAGACTGTCTTTGATCAATGTTAAATGTCCTTTCTTGTATGCGTAACACTAACGAGTTTAGCTTATCTCTTGTTCTTGTTATATATTAACGACGCAGACAAGTTGTTCGTGTGGCGCAATTCCTGGCCCCAAATTTAAACATTCCTGCGTTATAGAAATTTTATATCTAAAAAGGTCTGACACTAATAAAGCGTTGATTATAATATTCTGCAGTAAATAGATTATTTATTTTTAGATTTTTTAGGATCTTTTAAGCATTTTTCGGGATTTTTTGCAAAAACTATTTCCATTTTTTTTAAACGTTTTTTCTTTTTCTGTAACAGCCCTTTTTATTATCATTCATTGGATCTCATATGTAAATTTCAGACATTTTCGCTCAGTAGTTTGTTTGTAAACAGCGTTTCACTTTTCAAACATTCACGCAGACTTTTTTTTTCTTCACCTCCTTTGTCTGCGGTGTCGGGTTTTTCCGGCCGGCTGCTCTGCGCTGTGATCGGTTTCTCCGGCATCTTCGGCGGGTTAATCCAGATGTTTTTGCGGGTTTCGGTGTGCACTCGCTCTCGTTTTGCAGTGAGGTTTCGGCGGGTTTGCGGCGACTTTTAGCTGCATTCGCGGCCCTGTGGTGTTTGCTGAATACACCGCAGGGTGGCCAAAATAGGATCGCCAAATCGTACCGAATTGAAGAGAATGAAAAGTCACCGAATGTGCAGTGGTTTTTCGATTCTCTTTGAATAACCCTGTATGTGTCTTTGTACGCCTCTCTAACGAATGAATAGTACATATTGTGGAAATTGGGAAGAAGGTGAGCAGAAGGAGCAAAGATTGAATCAGAAATTTGGGTTTTGATCTGCAATACAATGGGCTTCCCTTCCATCTTCCCTACGGTAATTACACACCCAGATGAGATAGAATAAATAATATCTCATATGAATTTGTGGAATGTGTCAGTTGTTATTGTGCACTGTAAGAATTTTTGATTATTTTGAAAAATTAAGTAATATTAGTGGAAAACATGTTACAACATAAAAAATACTCACTCTTTTCTGGTATAAAAATACTCACCGTCTAGAACAGTGATGGCGAACCTCATAACCCCAGATGATTTGGAACTACATGTCCCATAATGATTAGTCTCACATAAGGCTGGCAGGGCATCATTGGACATGTACAGTGGCAAGAAAAAGTATGTGAACCCTTTGGGATTACGTGGAGTTTTGCATGAATTGGTCATAAAATGTGCTCTGATCTTCATCTAAGTCACAACAATTTGAAAAACACAGTCTGCTTAAAATAATACAACACAAACATTATATGTTTTCATGTTTTTATTGAACAGAACATGTAAACATTCACAGTGCAGGGTGGAAAAAGTATGTGAACCTTTGGACTTAATAACTGGTTGACCCTCCTTTGGCAGCAATAACCTCAACCAAACGTTTCCTGTAGTTGCAGATCAGACCTGCACAACGATCTGGGGTAATTTTGGACCATTAATTTGGCGATTATTGCTGCCAAAGGAGGGTCAACCAGTTATTAAGTCCAAAGGTTCACATAATTTTTCCACCCTGCACTGTGAATGTTTACATGTTCTGTTCAATAAACACATTAAAACATAAAATGTTTGTGTTGTATTATTTTAAGCAGACTGTGTTTTTCAAATTGTTGTGACTTAGATGAAGATTAGAGCACATTTTATGACCAATTCATGCAAAACTCAACGTAATCCTAAAGGGTTCACATACTTTTTCTTGCCACTGTAGTTTAGAAACATATGGGTTGCCAAGGTTCACTATCACTGGTCTAGAACAAGGGTCAGCAACCATGATGGTCAGCTATGTCTTAGGTTGGCTGAGCCTCATGGGAAATGTTCCAAAACATCTAGAGCTGGGCTGTGAAACTCACAGCTCCCCAGATGTTGATGGATACAATTGCCATAATTCCTTCAGTGCAATAGGTGACCCTGCGGTCCAATATTAAAATGATATGAATCTGGTAGAAACATCAGTGGCAGTGCACCCAAATGTTGTGCCTTTGGTGGCAGCAAGTGCCTTCACACCATAACCCCTCTGTGGTATTGTGGAAGAGTGCAGGGTTGGACCCTGCGGTCGGTCAAATATTAAAATGATATGAATCTAGTACAGGCGTCAGTGCACCCAAATATTGTGCCTTTGGTGGCAGCAAGTGCCTTCACACCATAACCCCTCTGTGGTATTGTGGAAGAGTGAAGAGGTGGACCCTCCGGTCCAATATTAAAATGATATGAATCTGGTATAGGCGTCAGTGGTAGTGCACCCTAATATTGTGCCTTTGGTGGCAGCAAGTGCCTTCACACCGTAACCCTTCTGTGGTATTGTGGAAGAGTGCAGCGGTGGACCCTGCGGTCCAATGTTAAAATGATATGAATCTGGTAGAAACATCAGTGGCAGTGCACCCAAATGTTGTGCCTTTGGTGGCAGCAAGTGCCTTCACACCGTAACCCCTCTGTGGTATTGTGGAAGAGTGCAGCGGTGGACCCTGCGGTCAAATATTAAAATTATATGAATCTGGTACAGGCATCAGTGCACCCAAATATTTTGCCTTTGGTGGCAGCAAGTGCCTTCACACCGCAAGCCCTCTGTAGTATTGTGGAAGAGTGCAGTGGTTGACCCTGCGGTCAAATATTAAAATGATATGAATCTGGTAAAGGCGTCAGTGGCAGTGCACCCAAATATTGTGCATTTGGTGGCAGCAAGTGCCTTCACACCGTAACCTCTTTGTGGTATTGTGGAAGAGTGCAGTGGTGGAGGTTTTGGGAATGCAGAAGAGATCCCCGATCTATTCAGTTACGTCAGCATCAGGGGATTGATAGCTGCTGTTCCAGGACTGATTCATTTTTATAAAGGTTAGCTGGTCTACAGAGTAGGTGGACAGGCGCACTCTTTTGTCTGTGACAAAACCTCCAGCGGCACTGAACGTCCTTTGAGAAAGTAAGCTGGATGAAGAGGAACGTAGTAGCTGCATAGCATATTGGCTAAATTCTGGCCAGTGATCCAATCTCAACACCCAGTAAGCCCGTGGATCATCTGCTGGAAAGGTATCCAGGTCTGCCCTTGCCCCTAGGTAGTCCTGCACCATATGGTGAAGACGCTGGCAATGGGTGCCTACATTTGACGTCCCTGGGCGTCGTGGACTAAAAAAATCAAGCGGCCCCTTTCACCGCTCTTCCTCTGATCAACCGCAGCCTCAGAAGCACCTGTGTCATCACTTGGTAACCTACCAGTGCCTGGAAAGGTGTTACACAAGTGTCGCTTTAGAGCGTCCTCAAGTTGTTTCATCCTGTGCTCCCTCTGTGCGGGCAGGATGAGCTCTGCAACTTTACCCTTGTATCGTGGATCAAGAAGGCTTACCAACCAGTAATGATCCCTCTCCTTGATAGTACAAATCCTGGGGTCCGTTAGCAGGCTTTGCAGGATAAGGGAGCCCATGCTGTGTAGGTTGGAGGTGGCATTAGCTTCCGAGTCTTCCTGGTCAATGAGGATGACCCCATCGTGCACTTCCTCCTCCCAGCCACGTACTAGTCCTTGGGTTTCTGGGCACACAAAACCCTCCCTTGAGTAATCCCCACCTTCAATGCCCCCACTACTTAAATATTCCTCCTCATCCTCCTCCTGTCTGATATGAGGATATGGAATGCTGTCTGCGTAAAGACTGGGGCCTTGAGAGCTAGGGAAGGCCTCCTCTTCCTCCCGCTGATCTGCCTTTAGTGCCACATCTATAATTCCCCGCAGAGTGTGCTCCAGCAGGAACACTAAAGGAATTGTGTCGCTGATGCATGCACTGTCCCTGCTCACCATCCTCGTTGCCTCCTCAAATGGTGACAGTACAGTGCATGCATCCTTGATCATCAGCCACTGCGGGGGGGAAACAAGTTGACCTGAACCTGTCCTTGTGCCATACTCACAGAGGTACTCATTGATGGCCCTCTGCTGCTTGTGCAGATGCTGCAGCATTGCTAATGTCGAATTCCACTTGGTGGGCATGTCACAGATCAGACGGTTTGTGGGAAGGTGGAATTCTCTTTGAATTTTTTGCCAGCAAACACTTGCTGGCAATGACCGTCTGAAGTGGCTGCAGCTTTTTCAGGCCTGGCTGAGAAGCTGTGCCAGCCTGGGGACCTGGTTAGGAAACGCTGTACCACCAGATTTAGGAAGTGTGCTAGCCATGGTACATGCATCAACTTACCCTGGCGTAGGGCGGAGAGAAGGTTGCTGCCATTATCACAGATGACCATTACCAGCTCAAACTGGCGTGGTGTTAACCATCTCTGCACCTGCCCCTGCAGAGCTGACAGAATTTCTGGCCCGGCGTGGCTCCTGTCCCCTAAACAAACCAGCTCACGCACAGTATGGCATCTTTTTGCTTGAGCCATTGCGTAGCCCCTGCCACGCGTCGGTTTAACTGCCACTTCGCCAGAGACAGAGAAGGAGGAGGAGAAGGAGGAAGAGGTGGTGGAGCAGACAGACCTCATACAAGCAGCTTTCTGGAGGCGTGGTGTATGAACAAGCTCCAGCACAGAGCCCCGTCCTG
This sequence comes from Leptobrachium leishanense, assembly GCA_009667805.1. Classification (NCBI taxonomy): domain Eukaryota; kingdom Metazoa; phylum Chordata; class Amphibia; order Anura; family Megophryidae; genus Leptobrachium; species Leptobrachium leishanense. The sequence continues at coordinate 48,514,819 of CM019068.1, read as the reverse complement.
GATCCCTCTCAGCTGCAAGCAGAGTTACCCAGTGTGCCGTGAAAGAAATGTAATGGCCCTGTCCATGCTTGCTGGACCACGTGTCTAAAGTCAGGTGCTCCTTGCTTCTGACTGCCTTTCCCAATGATTCCATAACATTATCTTCCACGTTCTGGTATAGTGCTGGAATGGCCTTCCGTGAAAAGAAATGGCGCTTTGGAACCTGCCACTGTGGTACAGCACATTCAGCAAATTCACGGAAGGAAGCAGAGTCCACCAGCTGGAAAGGCAGCAGTTGCAATGCGAGTAATTTTGCTAAGCTGGCATTTAGACGCTGTGCTTAGGGATGGTTGGGACTATATTTTTTCTTACACTGCAGCAGTTGGGCAACGTAATCTGACTGCGTAAATCTTCAGCTGATGGGATGCTGTCACATTGTGAGGAAGGACCTGGTACATCCATTACTGTAGCATCATCCTTGTCAGTGGAGGTTGTAGGCAATGACATGGCAGGACATATAGTGGGGGTAGAAACAGATGAGGAGGAGGACCTATGCAAAGTGTTGTGCCAACGGGATGCATGGCAGGTGGTCATATGTCGCCTCAAGCACGTGGTACCCAAGCGTGGGATGTCTTTCCCACGCTTGATCCTCATCTGACATAGATTACAAATCGCAACGGTGCGGTCTGCTGCACATTTCTTAAAGAACTCCCAGACAGCAGACTTCCTGTACATGTGCTTTGAGACAACAGTGCTCTGCACCTGAGCAGCTGTGACTTCTGATGCCTTGGACTGGCTACGGTTGGTCATAGAGGGCGTTCTGCATCGTTTTGTTGTGCCTCCTCCTCCTCCCTTGACTCCTCTGTTCGATCAGGCACCCAGGTGGAGTCAGTGACCTCATCATCGTCATCACCTCCTATCTCCTCGTCACTGGAGCCAACTTGGCAGTATGCTGCAGCTGCTGGGGCAACATGAGTGCCAGTTATTTGTGTGTCACTGGCACCCCCTTCCTCTAGGTTGATTATACGCCCTTCCTCAACCTCAGAGCTTGAATCAGAGCACTGTAGTTGCTGCGCATACTCAAGCAGCATGTCACTGTCATTGTAGTCAATCAATTCAGCTGACTCCTCCGTGTGTGATAGCGAGGCTACGGCAGGAGTAGCTGTGGACATGGAGGCTGAATTAGATGTTTTGGCAGCTGAGGTGGACTGTAAACCACTACAAGCTTGGCTGGCAGAGGACTCAGAGGATGAGCATGGCCTGGTTAGCCAATCCTGCAAATCCTCTGTATGTTGCTGCTGCTTAAGACGGCCAGCACCAGTTAGAACAGACAAGCGTGCCCCTGCAGAGGATGCACCACGTCCATGACGACCAGAGGCACAGCCTCCAGACACAGAGGCTGCTTGCCCTCTTATCTGTGTCTGGGAGTGTCTGCCTGTCCTTTTTGGTCTTTCTGACATGGTGAGTGATATATAGATTAAAGATATACAGAACTCTGATTCAACTCTGTTATAAAAATTGGAGATATGCAGAATTCTGATTCAACTGTGTTATCTAGATTAAAGATTTCCAGAACTCTGGTATAACTCAGTGAGACACGCTGATAGCTGGCAGCCAGTGACAAGACACAGATTAAATTTCACAGAAATCTGCTACAAGTCTGTGAGACCCCCTGATAGGACCCCCTGATAGCTGGCAACAGTGACAAGACACAGATTAAAATTCCCAGATATCTGCTACAAGTCTGTGAGACCCCCTGATGGGTGGCAGTGACAAGACACAAATTAAAATTCCCAGAAACCTCCTATAAATCAGTGATACCCCCTGATGGGTGGCAGTGACAAGACGCAGATTAAAATTCCCAGATATCTGCTACAAGTCTGTGAGACCCCCTGATGGGTGGCAGTGACAAGACACATTTTATAATTCCCGGATATCTGATACAAGTCTGTGAGACCCCCTGATGGGTGGTAGTGACAAGACACATTTTATAATTCCCGGATATCTGCTACAAGTCTGTGAGGCCCCCTGATGGGTGGCAGTGACAAGACACAGATTGAAATTCGCAGAAATCTTCTACCAGTCTGTGAGACCCCCTGATAGGACCCCCTGATAGCTGGCAACAGTGACAAGACACAGATTACAATTCCCAGATGTCTGCTAGAAGTGAGACCCCCTAATAGCTGCTGGCACTGACAAGACACAGATTACAACAATTCCCAGATATCTGCTAGAAGTGAGACCCCCCAATAGCTGCTGGCACTGACAAGACACAGATTACAACAATTCCCAGATATCTGCTAGAAGTGAGACCCCCCCAATAGCTGCTGGCACTGACAAGACACACTATCAGAACAATCTCCTCTCAAAAAACATGTCCTGGGGCTGCGAGGGATGCCTTATATAGTGTGCTCTGGGACTTAGCTCTGTGAGCCCAAGATTGAGCCGTGATTGGCATAGTGTTGAACCTGTCTTGCACCAGACCTGTGGTCAGGTGCAAGGCTGTAGCCAATTACAAGCTTCAGGCCAGTGGAAAAGTGCATTGTCGTCCATTGTGGTGCATTGTGGGTGAACACGAACCGAACACGTGAAAATGTTCGATGTTCGCCGAACGGGCGATGTTCGAATCGAACTCCGAACAGATCGAACCGAACAGCTCATCCCTAAGGAACTAATGCAAATCCATGAGCTGATCATGGATTAGCAGTACTATGAGGGCTACACAAGCGATAGGTTCTAGCCAAAACTTAACATGGATTTTGATGCCAGTTCTGCCTTTGATTGTTGGATAATTTTATTAGAGCATCTTGTGGGGGCTGATACCACCATACATCATAAGGTCAGTGACATTTGTAGACTGTCACTGGGCTAATAAAGCTATACAGGGTTATTCAAAGAGAATCGAAAAGTCACCGCACGTTCGGTGACTTTTTGTTCTCTTCAATTTGGTGCGATTTGGCGATCCCATTTTGGCGACCCTTCAGTGTATTCAGCAAGCACCACAGAGCCGTTGTAGTGCAGGGAAAAGCTGCCACAAACCCGACGAACACTCACCGTAAAACCTTGGCAAACGCACACCGAAACCCGCAAAAACATCTGGATTAACCCTGCCGAACACGCCAGAGAAACCCGAGCAGCCGCCGATCACAGCGTAGAGCAGCCGCCGGCTAAAGCTGACACTGCAGACGAATGGAGTGAAAAAAAAAACAGTACGCTTGAATGTTTGAAAAGTGAAACACTGTTTGCAAAGAAACTACAAAACGAAAATGTCTGAAATTTACATATGAGATCCAATGAATGATAATAAAAAGGGCTGTTACAGAAAAAAGAAAAAACGATTTAAAAAAAAAACCCGGAAAAAACATTTCGCAAAAAAAATCCCGAAAAATGCCTAAAAGATCTTAAAAAAAATCTATAAATAAAGAGACTTTATACTGCAGAATATTATAATCAACGGTTTATTAGATATTGGATTAAAACGGGAATATTTTTAACATTGAAGCCTATGGGATTCGCCTGAATAAATCTGCCGCATGAAACCACCGAACAGCAGTGAAATTTGGCAACTTTTCACTGCTGTTTTTTTTTCTCTGAATACACAAAGCATTGCTTCTCTATGGGGATTTCACTGCCCTCGAACAGGCACCGTATGTTCAGGCAATTTCTGAATGGCTGAAATGCTGAAATTCACTGCTCGGTTACCTTTCGGCCACAATTCGGATCTCTTTGAATAACCCTGCTAGTTTATATGTGCTGGAAGTGTAGAAATTAAAGAATTTTCACACAGTTGGGTCCTGCTAATAAAAGTAAATATATATATATATATATATATATATATATACACACTGTATATAAATAAAAAAACAAATACACATAGCATGGTACAGTTTTAGGAGTTATTCAGAGAGAGCCGATCTGGCCCTGAAATGTCACCGAACAGGGAATTTATCCGTACGGTGCCATTCGGCTATTCAGAGAGCAGGCAGTTCACCGAATTTTGGCGAAATGCCAGCAAGTATGGTGTCTGTTCGGAGGCAGTGACATTCCCCATAGTGAAGCAATGGTTAACCTATTCACAGACACTGAACAGGAGAAAAAGTTGCCGAAGTGCCCTGCTGTTCGGTGCTTTCCTTCGTCAGGTTTATTCAGGCGAATCCCATAGGCTTCAATGTTAAAAAATATTCCTGTTTTAACACAATATCTAATAAATCAATCTGCAATAAAAAAAATCTTTATTGATTTTTTTTTTAGTATCTTATAGGCATTTTTCGGCAATTTTTTTTCAGTTTTTTTGTAAAAGTGTTTTTTCTTTTTCTGTAACAGACCTTTTTTATTATCATTCATAGGACCTTATATGTTAATTCCAGGCATTTTCGTTGAGTAGTTTTTTTGCAAACAGTGTTTCAATTTTGACACTTTCAATCGTTTTGTTTGGGTTTTTTACCCCGTTTGTCAGCTTGGCTGCTTTTTCCAACAGCTGGTCTGCTCTGTGTTCGGCGGCTCCTCTGCTTTTACCAGACATGTTCGGCGTGTTTTTTGCGGGAGTTCTGGTGGGATTTTCGTAGGTGTTTGGCAGGTGTGCGGCGGGTTTTCCCTGGACCCTGCGGTGAATGCTGAATACACTGCAGGGTGGGGAACTCTGATTCCCCGAAGTGCAGGGAACGAGAGAGCACCGAAATGTCGGCGATATTTCAGTGCTCTCTGAATAACCCCCTTTGTCTTTCTGTAATATATTGCTTTTTGAACATTATGGAATGAAGTTACTTCTCTAAACAAGTTCATACCATTAATCTCACAATCGTTTGACTGATGCAAGTTTGGTGCAATAGAAATTCATGGCCTTTCTTTATTAAAATAAATACATTTTAGTGATTGTATTCCTTCTAAGTCAACAAATCTTTCAACACCTCTATAAGCTCACTGAATTCCTGTTTTTGTAAAGATACAATGTTAGCACACTGTCTCTTGTAAAACAGATGATCGTATCTGTAAATTGCTGTAAATCGCAGTAAGGAAGTATTTCATAAGATAAAAAGAGAAACGTTTTAAAAAAAAACAAACACGTTCTGCGACTCCTCCTACTGTCTAATGGAAAAAATGATGCAGCATCTGCAGTGTGTACAAATATGTAAACTTTGACCCTCGTTCCCAAGCGTTCACATTCATTCAGACAAATATAGTAAAAGCTTCACATATCTGTCTATTTTGGAGCTTGGCCTAAAGCTGAAGGTTATAAAACAAACAGGCAAATAAGGAAGAAAGATTTAACTGCATGCGCACAAGGAAACATTTAAAGACGCTGAAATTCAGAGAGGTCGGTTAAAAAAAACAAAAAAACAACACACCTCAACACAGGAGATAAAAGTAGCAACCTGCCTGAAGTCGTCTTTTTTTCATGACTCTTGAGGGCATGTAATGATGAATGTTCTATATAAAAGGAGACACAGAAGAAGTTCCTTGTGCAGAAAATACATTGTTTATTCATTTTGAACTTTTATTTCCTTCATTAAAATATTATTCAAGTGAAACTGTCAATAACCGGATTAACTCTTCAAGAAAAGAATATTGCATTGATCATAGCTGTCATTTGAAGACATCCCAATCAGCACCTTAAGGGGGCTGTTCAGAGAGTTTCACTTCAACCCGCCTGACATAGCCACCGACTGACGAACAGACCGCCGACGGCAACCGATGGTCCGCCGAACGTAGCCGACAATCCGCCGAACAGACCACCTAACGCAACCGTAAACCACCGAACGCAGCTGAAGATCATCTGCCGCACGCCACCGAACTGAGGGAACACAAGAAAATGCGTGAAAATACATGGAAATAATAAAAAAAAGGTCCTATAACAAATAATAAAACGGTCTGTTACGGATTAAATAAAAAACAAAACATTTTAAAAACATTGGAATCAAAAATTTCACCTAAAAAAAATCCAGAAAAATGGCTAAAAAAATTCAAAAAAATTTAATAATAAAAAGACTTTTTGCTGCAAGTAAAAAGAATAAATGGTTGAATAAAAAAATAATAAAAACTGTATTATTTTTCCATTGAAACCTACAGGATTTGCCTGTTTAAACTTGTCAAACTGAAGCACCGAAAAGCTGGGCATTTGCCAACATTTCGGTGCAATTCGGCGTCTCTGAATAGATTAACCATTACTTATCTATGTGGAATTTCACTGCCGCTGAAGGCAGGGGCGTAACTAGAAATCACAGGGCCCCATAGCAAAATGTTGTATGGCCCCCCCTGCAACCTAAGGCTAGGGTCAGACTAACGCATTTTTCACGTTGTCCGTGAAAATGTGCGTTCGAAGAATGGACGTATTTTTTCACGGAATACGCGATAGCGGTCATACTATGCGCAGTTTCATCCGTGATTTTGTACGGATCATCAATAAAACACTTTGTGCATCTGGACGTTATGTTGGCCGGACATTAGCAGCGTCTGATGTCTCCAATTCACGCACACACGCCGCTAGCGGACGCAGCGCACTCTGTACGTCAGTACTAGTGGTTTAACGTTCTCGAAAAATGCGTTCATTTTCCACTTGCGTTGCGCAGCCGGACTTGTGCGACCGTACTTCGTATATTGGCTGTCATTGCCCGGCATCTGCTGCTAGTGCGGCCGTGATTAAGTGCGCCAGAACGCGCGTTCGCACTGCCTCAGTCTGACCCTAGCCTAACACCTCCCCTGCAGTCTGCCCCCCCACACAAAAAAAATGAACTAATGCCATTGAACAACACAGTATCACAGACCGTATCACAGACCTGCACAGCAATAAAACTCACAGTAATGTGCCGTGTGTATGAGCATATTGCAGAGCTGCACAGCAATAAACTCTCATGGAAATGGGCAGTGTGTGGGTATAGGCATACACAGAATCCACAGCCGTACACTTTCACAGTAATAGGCATAGGAGTATACACAGGAGCCACAACAATATTACAGTAATGGCTGGGGTGTATGAGCAGGGAAAGAATCCACAGCAATATAACTCACAGTAATGGCTGGGATGTATGAGCACAGAATCCACAGCAATATAACTCAGTCATGGTTGGGGTGTATGGGCACAGAATCCACAGCAATAAATCTTCCAGCAATGTGCAGTGTGTGTCAGCGTATCAGAATCCACAGCAATAAACCCCCAGCAATGTGCAGTTTGTGTCAGCGAATCAGAATCCACAGCAATAAACACCCAGCAATGTGCAGTTTGTGTCAGCGAATCAGAATCCACAGCAATAAACCCCCAGCAATGTGCAGTGTGTGTCAGCGAATCAGAATTCTTTAATATATATTTTATAGCTACCGGAAAGGACCTTTCTTTGACGGGTGTGGGGGGCCCGGAGACAGCAGGGGGGATCCCTCTGGGTAGCAGTGGGGAGCCAGAGTGTGCCCCCGTGGCTTTGATTCCCTGCCGGGGGGGGGCCCGGATGCCATGCAGGGGGGTGCCCGGTCCTGAATAACGTGAGAGACAGTGTTGAAGGGGAAGCGGCTGCGCGCGCGTGTGTGTGTGTGTGTGTGCAGGTCACGCGGTCCGGCCAGTCAGGTGGTACAGAGACTCATCAGTACCACCTGACTGGGCGGACCGTGTGACTTGCGCACGTGCGCAGCCGCTTCCCCTTCAACACTGTGTCTCACGTTCTTCAGGACCGGGCACACCCCCCCCGTGTGGCATCCGGGCCTCCCCAACCCGCGGGCCCGTCCGGGCCTGCTAATCTTCACCGGGCCCCACTCGGCTGCGGGCCCCATAGCACCCGCGTGGGTCGCTATGGCGGTAGTTCCGCCATTGGCTGAAGGATTGCCGAATTGCGGCGATCTGAGGCGAATAGCACCTTATTTCGTGAACTATTTGGCGAACTACCAGCTTTCTGAATAGCTGAATTGCCTCAAAATTGCCCGTAAATTCACCGCTCTGTGCAATTCGGTGGCAAGTTTGGCTGTTTTTGACTAATCCCTTAACTGTCATGTCTCCTGGGGGGGATTGCGTGACACGGGGCATGCTCATAGCTGTAAGGATGTGCTATGTGTTATTACTCTGCATTGCTTGGATTGGATCCAAGAAGCTGGGTTCAGGTCGCTGAGGTCAGAGGTGGGAATCCTGGCATGGCTCCATTCATATGAGAAAATTCTGTGGATAACATGAATAGAGCAGAGTCTGGGAGCATACCTCTGTTAACGTGGTCCTAATAAGGCTGTTCTTCTGTTAATACATACTGCACTATGATACCGTTTCCCTGTTTTTTTCGCTGGCTTTTACTAAAACGGATACTCTATTAACCCCTTCACTACCAAGTGATTTTCCAAAAACTATTGTCAGAAGCCAGTGTTTTTTTGTAAATCCATTTTTAATTAATTTTAAAGTAAGAAATATTTGAGCTGATAAACTATTTTTGGCCAGTAGATGGCGCCATCTACTGCCAAATTGAATTAGAGGTTTGAGCGGCTGTTATATCTTCTCCTTTTTTTCCCCCTGCATTGGCTGCTGAAAGCCCGATATTTCAGAGCTTTGAGCAGCTGATTTTACAGTTTTAGGCTAGGGTCAGACGATCGCATTTTTCACGTCTACCGTCATAAACTGCGTTGATGCGTCCAAACGCATTTTTTCACGGAAGACGCGATAGCGGTCATACGATGCGCAATTTCGGCCGTGATTTTATACGGATCCAAACCAGGAAACTTTGGGCGTCTGGACGTTATGTTGGCCGGACATGAGCAGCGTCTGACGTCTCCTAATCACGCACACACGCCGCTATGCGGATACACCGTACTCTGTACGTCAGTACTAGCGGTTCGACGTTCTTACGAAAATACGTTCGTTTGCCGCTTGCGTTGCGTGGCCGAACTTTCGTGCGGCCGTACTTTGTGTGTGTGCCTGCGTTGGACGTCATTTGCTGCTACCACAGCCGTAATAAAGTGCGGCTAAACGCACGTTCGCACTGCATTCGGCTGACCCCAGCCTTAGGTCTTTGGGCATTATGCCCACAGGGTGAAAACTTTGGGGGCACCTTCTGCAGCCCAAAAGCAAACGAAATTTGTTTGCGGCAAACAAATTTCATATCGACATATCTCGACGTCAGGGCACCAGAAGCCCGAGATATCTTGATATCGGTAGTTAAGGGGTTTAAAATAAAGTGCCTTTTTTTGCCCTTAAATATTTGGGCAGATGCTGCTGTGATGAGCGGTCTCAGAGAGTAATGCTGGTACGCATGCTGACATCACTAGTTACTAATCTGGTGACTTGCAGGCGGGAAATTCAAATTCCTGGCTGCTGGTGGTGACACTGGGTGGGGTGGTGGAAACTTCTTCACTTCTCCCAGAGTATTCAACCCTTTGTTTTCAGGTTGTACTGCAACACATTATCTGTTTTCCTGCAATTTTTAAAGAATAGAGTGTTATTCAGAGAAAGGTGAAAACCAGGAGAATGGCAGGAGAAGAGAACAATCTAGACCCTATAGCCGATTTGGAAAGTGAGATAAATGGTAGAATTTTTCTGGTTTGGCCATTTTGACCTAGAATTTTCACTTCTCCAGTCATTCTCTTGGTTTTCACCTCTCTGAATAACCCTGATAGTCTGCCCTAGATATCACTGAATAAAGCAGTCTGTCTATTTAATAACATGCAAACTTATAGGATAAAATCTACAGTCACAATCAATACTTTCTGGTTTAATAACCAATTAATACTGTTTATTGTGAATATGTATTATTATTAAATTGAAAATATGCCTTTGGCCCTTAATGGTTGGTACATGACAAATTATTAGTAGATAATTTGTATTTGTATTTCTTTGAGCAAGGTATGATATCATTGCAAATCGACTGATGATATGATGTTGTGCACAATGTTAATTTTTTCTCTGTTGTGAAAGTCTATTTCTGATTATTGAACAGTTGTGAAAGTCCACTAAGGTTATTTTATGGTGTATTTTTAGACTGTTTATTTTTTTGAGAAAGGATTTTACTAGGAAGGATACATTGAGATTTCTCTCATTTTCAAGTATGTCCTGGGTGGCGAGTATGTACCGTTAGGTGTCTTGCCCAAGGAAACTTACTGGAGAGGTGCTCTGACCGGGATCAAACCTATGTGTCCACAGGCTCTCGCCACGGTTATAGAGCAGTGATGTTACCTCTACTCCACCCAGTCGGCACTTGTCTCCAATTTCTTACATATTAAGATAAAAGAGTATGTGATAAAATATCAGAAACCTGAAAGTTTGCGCAAATTGCAATTTCTGTAAATAGTCCAGAATTAGCGATTTAGGGCTCTATTACAATCTTCACGCATACGTTTGCGCCCGCGCAAAAACGCATTAACGTGAGGGGCAAAACCCTTTGCGCAGAACGTCGTATTACAATCTCAGCGCAACAAAGGCGCGTATATGTCTACCGCTGGTGAACCTGCGTGAGCTTACTTTACGTCGCGCGTCCTATACTTAACATTGTGAGCGCAAATGCGTTTGTGCGCTGGTATGCGGATGGTATTAAAATCTATGCGCAGTTTGTAATGCACAACCTTTGCGCGCATAATTTTAGCAACTCCTAAAAGCTGGTGTTAATGGCAAATTCTATCAACCTGGCAAAACCAAATACACCAGCCCAAAAAACAATACACAGCAAAGTATAGTTACACATTCTACATATACCAAACCAATAAATTTGAGAAGTTGTGCGTGTTTTTATTATTGATGCAGTATATATGCGCAGATTGACTTTGACAGGCGCAAAAACTTAATTGTGGTTCTTAATTCTGATTGGCTGAATCGCGTGAAAAAACAGTCTGCACACTGATTTCTGCGCGCGTGTTTTTGCGCATCCGTTTTACGCGTGTTATTTTTCGACGGATGAGAAAATGCGCGAGGATTGTAATACCAGCATTGTTTTATGCGCATTAACATTTAACGCTTCGCGCAAAAATTCACGCGTTCTGCGTGCGTTTTTGCGTGAAGAATGTAATAGAGCCCTTAGTGAATAAATCCAAAATATATCAAGTATCCTAGATATTTGTAGGGTGTGTGATCAATGTAATTGTACGTATATGTTATGAGGTGATTTTATGAACGCCTTCCTACGAGGCGTTCCACTGATATCAAACACTATTTGCTTATGTATTATTCTTATTTGAACTGTAAATGATGAACCACTCCATTCCTAAGTGTTTCCAAGTTTATTAACAGCTCGGAGCTTTTTTAACAGGATCTTCACACTTGGGAATCTGTGGATGTTAAAAAGAGAATATTCAATATGACTGCTGTGAAGAATTCGTCACTGTGAAAAATTATATAGTCAGCTTGCTTTGTTCAGGATACTCGTGTGAGGCAAAGTATCTGATGAGAATGGAACGTTTGCCAAATGACTACATGTTTGGAACAATCATCTAAGATTCCAGTTAGCACTATGTCTATATTAGGACACGTAAAATAAATGGAGATAAATCTGTAGCATTGCGCTCCACTCAGTGAGAAGTATAAGTAATTAGACGGCAGCCATAAACAAATGACGTCTGTTTTATAAAGCCAATGAGCTTCTTCAAAGGATAAACATGTTAAAATAAAAATACAAATACACCAACAGGGTTATTCAAAGAGCACCGAAATTTCTTTTGTTCGGCGCACTTTGTTGCGCTTCGGCAATTTCAGTTTGCAGCCTCTGCGGTGAATTTACTATTCACCACAGGGTCACCGAAGTGCAGCAAACAAGGAGCCGCCGGACTGACCGCCGAACGCCACCGCGACCTGCGATCAGTCCAGCAATCGCCGTCAAAGACAGCCTATCAGCCCGCTGAACTGCCTGTCTAACGCTGCCGAATGGGAATCAAAATCTAAAAAAATGCCCAAATTTTTTTTAAAACAAAAATAAAAAAGTTCTTTTCTGAAACTGAAAAGAATAGATTGAATAAAAAAAAATAATAGAAACTGTAATTTTTTTTTATATTGAATCCTATGGGATTCACCTGTTTAAAACTGTCGTACTGAACCACAAAATATCTTGGCATTTCGCCAACTCTTTGTTGTAATTCGGCGTTCTGTGAATAGATTAACCATTGCTTCTCTATGGGACAATTTTACTGCCGCCTAAGGTCGCTGAATTGCGGTGGTCTCCCTGTATTTCGCTGGCAATTCACCAGTATTTGGCAAATTGACAGCTGTCTGAATAGCCAAACTGCCTCAAAATTGCACCGTACAGTGAAATTCACCGTCCAGTGCCTTTCTGTACAAGTTCGTCGCTTATTGAATAACCCTTCTAGTTGTGGGATTTTTGGGTTGTACTTATTTCAGAGGATTTCTATTTGATATTGGTGTTAATCAACGTGATATGGGAAATATATATCTCAGAGTGCTGCAGTCTAACATGGTTTACATTTTCCATCCATTAGTGGTGCTGTGCCATGTGGTGCGTTGCCTTTGTTTTCTTTAGTGGTATCATGGTGTGTTTTTCAGTCCATGATGAATACTAGTGTTGTTGTGGTTCGCAGTTCTTTATTGATACTTTGCTATATGTTTCAGTCTTTCAATCCCACATTGGAGAAGTCTTTCTCTCAAATCCATTTTCTGGTGGTGCAATGGCAGATGTTTCTGATCCTTCCCATCCTGTAGTAGTTGCTATGTGTTTTTGAATTACTGGTACTGTGAATTTTGTTTTAGGGCTTGTATTTCTGCATTGTTGTGGATTAATGTTTTTTTTTTCGTAGGGTGAGATTTATGGGGAGAAAAAGTTCATCCCAGATACAAGAAAAGGTTGAAAGCCAATCCATATGAGATCCTTAGAAAGAAGAGTGACATTGAAGTAGCTTCCAAGTTGCCAGAGCAACCCCACACTTCCCACAGATGCTGAGGGAAGAAGAACCAGCACCCCTGATGAGATACTGCACCTTCACCGGAATAATAGCAGCCCCCCAGCATGCAGACTGAGGGGAGACACAGTATCAGGGTAATGAACCTAGAGTTCTGGGTACGGCACAAAGCAGGTTTATTCTCATCTGACCACAAAGAGTTCTCCCCAGGTCTGGGATCTGGTCACCCACATCGCAAATAAAAGGAACCAGGTGTGGAAAAGGTACATCAACAGAAGCAGGAGCTTCAGGTGGCTCATATACAAGGTCTCGTGAATTATGGGCAATGCTACTGAAGGGATTTATCTTCTGAGATTCTCGTCTCTCTTGTATGTGAAGGTCAAACAGTAGAGAGGCCAAATTTCCTGTTGTCACAGGCAGCAATTCCATTTCTAATGGATCTAGTGGAGCAAGTGTGATGGAAGTCACTTTGTACTTGGGGTGCATGGACCTGGAGGCATACGTGAAGGGTGCAGGTCTCATAATCCATGTTAATTCATTGGCCTCTCTTGTGTATTCTGTGTTATGCCAGAATAATGCTATTGTCTGTCTGTCTATTGTCTGGTCCATGTGTATCTTGTTATCTTGCTGAGAGGATTAACCTCCCAGTTTACCCTTTTCTCAGGAATATGTTGAGATCTGTTTATATTTCAATAGATTGTAAATCTGTTGACTGTAATCTGTTATCATCCCGATTACCATTGTCCTGCCACGTTTAGAAATGTTACGTAATGTTTAATTTAACTGTACCTAGCCTAGTTAGGTTTCACATGCCAAGAAGCAAATGTGTCCCATTATCTGTTTCAGTCAATTAGGTCCCCCAACAGTTTCTAGTGGATGTTTTGTATATGTAAATGACCCATGTGTGACCGTATAAATATACGTGTCTTTCCCTGATTAAAAGAGAGTTCGCTTTTTGACCCTACATGAAGTCACGACTCATGGTTTGGGTAGCAGCTCTATATAGTGGTAGCTGCTCCACTCTGACCCAGATCTACAGCCACGGCTCATTTCTGGGGGATGATAGCAAAGCCCTCTATGTGTACCCATCTTTAAGATGCGGCTAAGGACTGGAGAATGGCACAAGAGTCATGAGGAGAACACAGGGATCCAGCAAGGAAGCGGCATTGGCAGATGTGACCCTGTCAGGTACTGAGATCTGTTACACTAGAAGACACCAACGCACAGGCTTCTGCATACAGCAGGCACCAGGTCACTTGACTCTAGGCTCAGTTCTGGGAACTCTGGGTAACTGGGGCCGTGGAGCCTTCTGTTTCCCCATTTTACAACACCTTCTGCCCCAAGTTGAAACAAGTACCTCAAGAGTTCTGAGGCAAAAGCATATCAGAAGGAGTACTTGTCGCATTGATCTTAAAATTGCAGATGAGCCTTCACAGGTCCAGAGAAACCCCAACTCTCAACCTATGAAAAGCAGTAAAGTTCTTCAGAAAACAAGATGAGTAAAGAAAACATCAAGAAAGCCAAACTGAAGTTAAACGTACAACAGAACTCAGACATTCTTCAAACGTGAAGTAGACCGCACGGAGCTCCTACAGAAAGCATCCGCTTACTTTGGCATCTGGCCACACACCCCGGTATCTGTGTGTGAGTAGTTCCAGTCTGTAATGTTACTTTGAAACATGTTATCAGTAATAATCACTCTATGGTAGAGTATCGTGTAGCATCCTGAGCTTCGTGGACGTTTTGTTATTATGAAGTATTTCTGTATGGTTCCTTTCAGGGCCTTTCCATCATGTGGTAGAGCTGTGGTTTGTACGCTGAACACTAACCAACATCGTTACTTTTCAGTAAATCATTTTCCATCATGGTTGGTTTATTTAGCAACAGTAACAATTTACTAATGTTTTTTTAACTACCGCTTAAAACATACATGTAGCTGTTAAGAAGTTACACATAGTTTGCCAATATCTAGCTTGCTCTCGTTCCTCCCCACATTCCTGCTATTTTGTAATTTTTTTTGAGAAAGGATTTTACCAGGAAGGATACATTGAGATTTCTATTGTTTTCAAGTATGTCCTGTGTGGCAAGTCTGACAGGGCCGGCGCTAACGTAAGGCGGCACAGGCGGCCGCCTTACTGTCAGGCGTCCTGCCAGTGTGAGGGGCGCCGGCCCGGGGTGTAATCGGATGACCGAGCCGAGGAAAAGAATGGGACAGCAGGCGCAGCCTAGGCAGGCTGAGGCTCCGTCCGACTCCGAGCATGGCCATTGGCCGCTCGCTCGCCTGGGATTGGAAGGGGACAATGAGAGGGAGGGGACAACAAGCACCACGTGGTTCCCTGCCTGGCCTGGCTTCCCGAATCCAATCACAGGCGAGCGGGAAAGGTGCGTGTGGTGTGCACGTGTGCATCACATGCCCGGCCAGCGCCAGCGGCCGCTCGCACCAGTCGCCTCGAGACGTGACGTCACGTGTCACACGAGTCGGACGCGGAGAGCGACGGTGGCGGTGCCTAGCTTAAGCTAAGCCTAAAAACTTGTTCCTACTAAAAAACCTACTACCTGGTCTGGTCCCTGATTGTCCCTGGTGGTCTGGTCTCTCGTCTCACTCCCTCCCTGACTGCCTGAGAGTGGACTGAGATACTGAGTAGAACTAGAACGCCAGCGGGCGACGGGGGGGCCTGCGGCCTGCCAAGGTGAGGCAGCAGAACTTGAAGTCAGCAGGCAGCAGTGAGCAGCTGAGCAGTGCTGTGCACACTGTCACAGTCAGTCAGCAGAGCAGAGAGGTAAGAGACTTGCTGGGGGAAAATTTATACCATAAATAATACCCATATAAGCAGCTGGGGGCCGCAAATATACCCATACATGAGCTGGGGGCCGCAAATATATACCCATACATGAGCTGGGGGCCGCAAATATACCCATACATGAGCTGGGGGCCGCAAATATATACCCATATATGAGCTGGGGGCCGCAAATATATACCCATACATGAGCTGGGGGCCGCAAATATATACCATATATGAGCTGGGGGCCGCAAATATACCCATATGAGCAGCTGGGGGCCGCAAATATACCCATACATGAGCAGGGGGCCGCAAATATGTAACCCATACATGAGCAGGGGGCCGCAAATATATACCCATATATGAGCTGGGGGCCGCAAATATACCCATATGAGCAGCTGGGGGCCGCAAATATACCCATACATGAGCTGGGGGCTGCAAATATATACCCATACATGAGCTGGGGGCCGCAAATATATACCCATATATGAGCTGGGGGCCGCAAATATATACCCATACATGAGCAGGGGGCCGCAATATATACCATATATGAGCTGGGGGCCGCAAATATACCCATATGAGCAGCTGGGGGCCGCAAATATACCCATACATGAGCTGGGGGCCGCAAATATATACCCATATATGAGCTGGGGGCCGCAAATATATACCCATACATGAGCAGGGGGCCGCAAATATATACCCATATATGAGCTGGGGGCCGCAAATATACCCATACATGAGCAGGGGGCCGCAAATATATACCCATATATGAGCTGGGGGCCGCAAATATACCCATATGAGCAGCTGGGGGCTGCAAATATACCCATACATGAGCTGGGGGCCGCAAATATACCCATACATGAGCTGGGGGCCGCAAATATATACCCATACATGAGCTGGGGGCCGCAAATATATACCCATATATGAGCTGGGGGCCGCAAATATACCCATATGAGCAGCTGGGACACAACCTGATGGGGGGTATATATACCCCCCTACAGAGACATCTGATACTACTGTCTTTTTATGACATACTGGGTATACTACTGGCATTCATGCCGTCTGGGTATACTCCTGTCTTATGACATACTGGGTATACTACTGGCATTCTTGGCGTCTGGGTATACTCATGTCTTATGACATACTGGGTATACTACTGGCATTCATGCCGTCTGGATATACTCCTGTCTTATGACATACTGGGTATACTACTGGCATTCTTGGCGTCTGGGTATACTCATGTCTTATGACATACTGGGTATACTACTGGCATTCATGCCGTCTGGATATACTCCTGTCTTATGACATACTGGGTATACTACTGGCATTCTTGGCGTCTGGGTATACTCATGTCTTATGACATACTGGGTATACTACTGGCATTCTTGGCGTCTGGGTATACTCCTGTCTTATGACATACTGGGTATACTACAGCCATTAGGCTGACTGAGCATCTTGGGAGTTGTAGTTCCCAAAATATCAGGGAGTCAAGGTTGCTGACCCCTGCTCTAGGTGATCATTTTTGCACTTTTTCATGTACTTTTATTTGTTGTTAAATTTTATTTTATAGTTTTCTATCTTGTTGTGTTGAACAAATGTTAATAAAATGCACTTTACAAAACCATAGTTTCTTTTTTTTCTGTAAATGAAAAACAGGTTAAATGAACAATCTAAGTTCCAGAACCACTATAGCTTAATAGAGTGGTTATGGTGAAAATATGTTGTTCCTACAGTCTGACAAATGTAACTACTGCCTTTCCAGAAGAAAGACAGTGTTTATATAAGTCCATAAAGACAGCACTGGTGGCTGTCCCCCCAATCAGTGACTCACAACACTGCTAAAGGTTGTCCTTGCAAGACCAACTTTAAGCATCCTTTAATCTCTGCGTGACGACACCGAACACTCACGATAGAGATTATTATGCATCTCTATCCTGATTGGCTTGACATGACGGGGGGGGGGGGCACCAAAACAGACCTTCGCCTGACTAGGCAAAAAAGCTTGCACCGGCCCTGAGTCTGTACCATTAGGTGTCTTGCCCAAGGATACTTACTGGAGAGGTGCTCGTCGTGATCGAACCCATGACTCCACAGGCTCTCTCCATGCAGTGCAGTGATGTTACATCTACTCCACACAGCCGGTAATGAACGTATATAATCCGTTGATCACTACTTCTACAGTCAAGTACTTTCTCAGAGGGTTCAAAAGTATTAAGTGGAAATTTAGTGAGAAATTATGCAAATCGTGATGCTATTGAATGTTGGAAAATGACATAATTATAAGTTTGCATCTTGTGATAAGCTTCAGCCGCCTTACATGTCCTCTCACTGATGTTAATGCCATAAAAACATAAAGGGAGGAGGTTAAAACACTTGGAGGGAAAAAAGGAAAAGATTCTGTTTTAAAGTTCTGAATATCTCATAGTTTGTTCAACAGAACCCATTTAGAAACATCCAAATACACACAATATGTGTTAAGGATTGCTAAACAAATATGCTGATGTTTATTGCTCCAGGATGTGTGCATTTTACACCTGCTTCTGGTTTTATTGCTCCGCATCTATTCAAATTATAGTTCGTGATTTCAGTTCTAACTTAATTGTTTTGGTAAAAAAAAAAAAGGGCTAAATAAATGGAGGAAAAACAAGCCCGAAACATGTATTGCATAGCGACCCTGTGTGAACTAAGACACTTTGAGCTCTATCATCTCCTTAACGCTAATGCTAGCATGAGGAGCTGGCACTGTAAGGCGGTAGTGAGTTTTATTGCTGTGGAGCTCATACATACTGCGCATTACTGTGAGTTTCATTGCTGTGGAGCTCATACACACTGCGCATTACTGTAAGTTTCATTGCTGTGGAGCTCATACACACTGCGCATTACTGTAAGTTTCATTGCTGTGGAGCTCATACACACTGCGCATTACTGTAAGTTTCATTGCTGTGAAGCTCATACACACTGCGCATTACTGTAAGTTTCATTGCTGTGGAGCTCATACACACTGCGCATTACTGTAAGTTTCATTGCTGTGGAGCTCATACACACTGCGCATTACTGTAAGTTTCATTGCCGTGGAGCTCATACACACTGCGCATTACTGTGAGTTTTATTGCTGTGGAGTTCATACATACTCAGCAAAACTGTGAGTTTCATTGCTGCATTGCTGTGGTGCTCACAAATGCTAGGGGATTATCCACTCAGTGCCATCATTGCAAAAAAAAACCCACAAAAAAAACAACTAACTACCCTGCAATACAGATTTTTCTTGCAACAGAGGCACTTAGTGGATAACCCCCATAGGGTTACAACAATAGTTGTAGTTCATTTAAAGGAACATATGGTTCCCTTTTATAGTGTCTTCCTTTAAGTGAACTACAACTATTGTTTATGAAGACATGCAAATAGTCATAAAAAGCAGTTTTTCCCCGGGGGCATGAGAGTACCCCCACCTGTTTTTTCAGAAAAAGAGCACTGCCTATACCTAACAAGGGGAGCGCAAAGAGTAATTAGCGGTAGGACAAGTAAGGTATTACTAAGTCCTACGTGCTGATATTTTCCCATAGGGCTTACTGTTACCATCTAGGGACTCAATTTAATTCTATGAGCAGATATTTTTGGAATTCAAAAATATTGTCAGGTTTCGGATGACCTTTATTTCCGCACTATAGGGCTGATTCAATTGAAAAAATTTAGCTGCACCTGATATTTGACAAATAGCCTATAGTTGATAAAATTTGGCTAGTAAAAAAGCGAAGAAAATGGCTTTTTAATTTTTTTTAAAAAAATTCTAATCACTGCTTGCACCCCTAACAGTTTTTAGGGTTAGGGTTAGTTTTCAATTGATAAATCAGCACTTAAGGGGTATTCAATGTGATTTAAGAGGGATTTTCCATGTATCCCTGCCTGAGGCTGGGGTCAGACGAGCGTGATTTCTACGGACTGTACGTCCGTGCAATACGGACATCGTCAGTACGGATGACGCAGTAGTGGTCACACAGTCCGTTTTTTCACTGAAGTTATTTTTGACGGATGTAGGAGGGGAAAATAAATTACAATGAAAAAACATTCTGTCCGTCAAAAATGCTGGACGTATAAATGCAGTCCGTCTGACCTCGCTCCATCACTCACACACAAAGCTATGCAGACGTTGCGGACGTGGCGCACTCCGCACGTCCGTTCTAGCAGTATTACGTTCTTGCCTAACCTGCGTCCGTTTGCCGCGGCCGTTGTGCGTCCGCAGTTCAGTGCGGACGTACTTCATGTGTCAGGCTCCAATGGACTTACTTTCATGCTATCACGGACGTACTTTTAGGCGCAATCACGGACGTGAACACTACGCTCGTCTGACCCCAGCCTGAAAATCCTTTTATCAACACTATTTAGGCTGGGGTCAGACGAACACAGTGTGAAGGCGCGTGCAGCCACACTTTATCACGGTTGTAGTAGCAGCAAAGAACGTGAAGACGCTAGTACTGACGTACAGAGTGCGCTGCGTCCGCTAGCGGCGTGTGTGCGTGATTAGGAGACGTCAGACGCTGCTCATGTCCGGCCAACATAACGTCCAGACACAAAAAGGGTTTTATTCATGATCCGTACAAAATCACGGACGAAAATGCGCATCGTATGACCGCTATCACGTATTCCGTGAAAAAATACGTCCATTCGTTCGAACGCACTTTTTCACGGACGATGCGAAAAATGCGTTCGTCTGACTTACCAATAAATTTGCTTTGAATTGCTAATGCCGGTATCTCCATTAAGATGTATAGTCACGATTGCTGATATGAAAACAGAATTTTCATCCGATATGCTGGTATGCCCTTATTTGAATCTCTAAAACTGAAGGGGTTATTCAGAGAGAGTAAATCTGGCCCCGAAATGGCACTGAACAGGGAATTTCCCCGTACGGGGCCATTCGGCTATTCAAAGAGCAGACAGTTCGCCAAATTGTGGCGAACTGCCTGCAAATACAATGCCTGTTCAAAGGCAATGAAATTCTCCATAGAGAAGCAATGGTTAATCTATTCAGAGAACACTGAACAGCAGTGAAAAGTTGCCGAAATGCCCTGTAGTTCTGTGTTAACATTCGGCAGGTTTAATCAGGGGAATCCCATAGGCTTCAATGTTAAAACTATTCCTGCTTTAATTAAATATCTAATAAACCATTTATAATTTTAATCTGCAGTAAAAAAATTCTTTTAGATTTTTTTTTAGGATCTTTTAGGAATTTTTCGGGATATTTTCGGCAAATTGTTTTCCCAGTTTTTCTTATAGCGGATTTTTTTTTCGTGTTTTTTTCGAACGGTTCAACTTTGGATCCTATCGGATGTGCTTTTCAGCAGGTTTTCGGTGGGAGTTTGATGGTTTTGCAGCGGTTATGCAGCAGATTTTTGGGTCCTTTCCCTGCACTCTGGGGACCCTGCGGCGATTGCTGAATTCACCGCAGGGTGGTGAAATTTGATCTGTGCAGGGTGCACAAAGTGCAGGGAACGGGAGAGCACCGAAATGTCAGCGACATTTCCATGCTGTCTGAAAACCCCCTGAAAAATGGCTGAATTGCAGCTGGAAAAGGTGCTGATTTCACCTAACGGTCCAAATAAATAGTCCAAGGTTAGAACAGGCTGTTAAATTAGTAGAAGAAAATGAAAAAACTATATATAAATAAGGATTTTCTCCTTAATGAAAGTCTTCCCTAATTAGTCTTGTGCAAATAGCTACTTTAATGAAACATACCTTTTAAAGTAGAGCAGCAAACTCAAAGGAGTATACTCTAATTTATTTCCAAAATTGAACTAGTTCTTCCTAATTAGTTTTCCTCAAATAGAAATTAAATGCCTTTGGTTTATTGTTCTGCGTGTAAAAGGTCAAAAGGATTCTGAGTTGGAGTCTAGTATACGCACAGGATGCAATGTAAGGTATTTAGGAGACAAATCAAATTAGAGGAAACAGATGAACATCTATATTTATATTTGCTAACAGGGTTATTCAAAGAGAGGTGAAAAGCAGGAGAATGACTGGAGAATGGAAAATTCTAGGTCAAAATATACAAACCAGAAAAATTCTCCCAATCATCTCACTTTCCAAATCGGCTATTTTGACCTACAGAGTTATTCAGAGAGAGGTGAAAAGCAGGAGAATGACTGGAGAATTGAAAATTCTAGGTCAAAATAGCCGATTTGGAAAGTGAGATAAATGGGAGAATTTTTCTGGTTTGGCTATTTTGACCTAGAATTTTCAATTCTCCAGTCATTCTCCTGCTTTTCACCTCTCTTTGAATAACCCTGCATATCTCTTCATGAAATCTGTTGGGGACGAAATCTATATTTTTTAGAAAGCAGACAAGACCAATTAACTTATTAAATTAAATATATACAATTTAAGCAAATTAAGATATATACAATTAACAAGAATACAAATATATGACTAATTTACATTAAATCTGCTTGACATCATTTTGTATGTTTCTGAATAGTACCATAGCTTCAGGTTTAGAATCAGGCGGTTATGGCAGAGGCAGATTGGTAAACAGAGTGGACTGGAGTTCTGATCAGTCCATGGAAAAATCAAACTCCCCACTTGCACCTTTTGGCATGTCAAAAATGAGATGCCTTCACAGGACTCTATTTCAACCTTGTTGTAAACTTCCCATAGCAATTAAAATGCCGTATTCCATGGTTGATGATAAGACACCTCCTCAACACTTTATACATAATGTCTCAAGAATGTATCTCATGCCCAGGAATCGATATTCCACTTTGGCTTGTGTCTCGAGTATAGCGCTCCCCTGCACCTCCCAACTATAAATTGATGTCTCCTATACTTTGTATAGGAGGTGTTCATTTTATGCCTCGGAATGAAAGCGCTTTTGCTGCAGCCATGGGATATGGCACATAGTCTATGGAGTAGCTAAGTTTACAATAGCTCTCTGGTTACATTTACACAAGGGATGGAATACAGTTTGAAATCTTTATACTAACTCAATGTAAGATTCCTCGCGTTCACCGTGGCAAGAAAAGTTAACAGCACTGGTTTTACATGTAAAGTGCGGCCTTGCTGGACTTTTCCTTGCTGGGTTCTCCAACAGCATCAAGCAGGTGTAACCAAGCCCTGAATTCCTTACTTAACAGAGGCACACCCTACCCAAGATGCTTCTGCATTCTTGTTGAGCCTCAGTCTGCTCTGGACATCAACCTGAAAGGAAGCTCTGCTACTCTGCCTGATATTTTGTGTACCGGCCCCCTGGCTATTCCCCTGGACTCTCTGTAGATAACCCTTACTGTTAACCGTGCCTCGAGACCCCCTTTTTGTTGTGCCTGCCCCAAGACTCCCCCTCTGCACTTTCCCAAACAGAGACTTTCCTGCCTCGCCCCTCTGCTGTGTTTATTGTTTTTCTTTAATAAACGCAACCTGATTTCACCTTAACAAGTGTATCTTGTATCTCCAAGTTGTATCGCTACATCCTGGGCTCGCAACCTCACCCCTGCATGCTGAGATCTGGCACTCAAGAGCGAACATCCACATTGATGGCAGAAAGTAAATGTTTCAGGACTGCTGTTGAGTTGTATTTCATTGGTCAATGTAAAATGGAGATGGGCACCACCTATCCAATGAGGAGTGAGTTAGGATTTTAATTTTTAACCCCTTAACGCCGTGGGACGTACAGTTACGTCCTGCATTAGGTGGGCTTTAACGCCGCAGGACGTAACTGTACGTCCCTGGCGTCTGCAGCCCCCCGGCGGCGGATACTCACCTCCTCCAGCGGCTCCTTCGCTGCTCTGACTCCCACAGAGTCAGACCGGCACTTTTGGCGCCTCCCGGCGCACTGACGTCATCGCGCCGGACGCAATGACGTCAGTTTCTGGCGTCCCCTCCCAGCTGGAGCAGGGGAAGCGCCTGGAGGGGAGGGGGGATCCTTTGGATCCCTCTATCTCCCCATCGCCGGGGGCTACCAGCTAATGTCAGGCATCCCTGGAAAGGGCACAGCCTGGCCTTTCCAGGGATCTATGGCATTAACCCCTTGATGGCAAGGCTGTGACCCAGCACCAATCGATGCCAGGTCACAGCCTTTTTCCGGTGGGGGCCGCCATCTTGGATGGAAGCCCCACCTCCGGGACTCCCCACGTCCACTGATGTCATTGGGCATGGCCCGATGACGTCAGTTAACCAGGGAACCCCTAGCTGCCAAGGGATTTCCTAAGGAAATCCCATGGTGGAGATAGGGGGGGTTCTTTGAACCCCCCTATCTCATGATCAGTGACAGCTAGGCCTGATCATGGCCTTTCGAATGATATCAAACATGACCATATTACTAGTAAAATTAAAGTGTAAAAAAAATAAAAATAAAAATAATAAAAAAATAATTAATAAAAAATAAAAACGTGCTTTTTTATTTTTTTAATGCAGCACTATTGTTCACATTTCAATTATAATGTGAACAATGATGCTTCATTAATGATTTTTTTTGGGGGTTTAGCTAAAATCATGTAATTTCTCCCCAAAAAAAAAAAATGTTCACATTTTTTTAACAAGTCTATATATATAAGAATACATATATATACAAGAATGCATATATATACTATATATACAAGAATATATCCGCAAAGGCTCGGGTAATAAAATGCAAAAAAAAACCACTTTACACACTGTGGATGATTGAAATTCTATTGAGAAATTCCAATTTTTTTTAAAATTTTGTTATAGCATTTTCGCAGGGCATGACGTATACATATAATAATGATATATTATTAATCTGCCAAGTCTGCCAGAAAGAACGATATATAATTTGTCTGGGTGGTACAATAATATGTGACTTAAAACCGCGTTTAAAACCGTCAAAATGAGCTCAGCAAACTTCTACTTCGAAACAGCGCCGAACTTGTAAAATTACTCCCGTCCTTAAGGGGTTAATATTGCATCTCAAGATACAACCTTACTAGGTGGATCGGCAGACCCACGGCTATCGAGAAACAAAAACAAGATGTCAGGTTTAGGAATATGACCCAACGTGCAGACAAAAAGACAACAAAGGAGAAATCTTGTAAGTTCTAAACTGGTTTTTAGATTGCCTGGCAACTGGGCTAAACTGAAAATAGTCAATAAACAAGCTAGGTCAGGCTCACAAAGGTCCAGCAATTCAAAGAGGACACAGGCAGGACTGGAGAAGAGCAGAAAACTGGTAGGCAAGCTGAGATCAGCATATAGAATAACAAAACAATAAAATAAGCTGAAGGGTAACAAAGACCACGATATGGCAATGACACAATGGAAGCACTGACACTATATTCCCCAAGGTAGGTAGCTATTTGTTGGTGCCAGACAATGACTTCGGAAGGCAATATCGACAGAATACACAGGTAGTGAAATGACGCACATCCTAGGAGGCATCAGCAGAATGATGCACAGCATTGCCTGTATCAATGGAATGAAGCTACAGAATATCAGTGTCAATGGAATGACACAGAATATTAGTGGTTTGAGGCATAGTAGCGCAGATATGGAGGTGTGACGCCAACAAGAAGTGTCATGAACAGGTGCAGGTATGATGTGCCATGGTAGACAAATGCCGAGCCACTAAAGGAAGGCCCTTGCCGCAGTACGATGACATTCAGCAGCATCTTTCCCTTATGCCTAGGAGATCCACTCCAGACTTTTTAGAGTGTCCTGCCTGTAGCTTCTGGCCCAGTGCTTCAATTTGGGCATTCCAGCATCACTTCTCTTCCGTCCTGCTACAGCTGCAGGTGCACTTGTTGCCTTCCTGATGAGCTTCCTTTAAAGGAGAGACACATGCCTTACTTCCCCTTCAGCATTGAGTGAGTAATCACCAGTATGGGTGTACTCTCTAAAGCCTTTTACCTCTACACTGGATCCCTGTGTGCCTGGTTCATTACCCACATCTCTTCCCTTGCTTCCCATATCCTGCTCTTGCCAGTCTCTGTATCCTGATCCTGCCAGTCTCTGTGTCTCCTGTACCTGCCAGCCTTCCATGCCTCCTGTTCCTGCCAGCTTTCCGTGCTTCCTGATCCTACCAGTCCTCCGTGACTCCTGTTTCTGTCAGCCTTCAATGTCTCCTGTTCCTGCCAGTCTCAGAACCTCTATCTTTTCCAGTGTCCCTGTGTCCAATGCCTCTGTCTCCTCCAGTGCTCATCTCCTCCAGTGCCCCTGTGCCCTCACCTTTGTTATCTCCTGTGCCCATTGTCATGGAGCTGATGTGGAGCTCCACGCTTCAAACCCCAAGAGACTTTATGTTCATTTGTATAGTGTGATTTTAAATATATTTTACATTGTTTGGTTTTAGTTTAAATTAGTTTTAAAAATACTTATATTCCTGTAGGTAAATGTGTTTTTGTATAGCCAGTAAACAAGCTTTACTGCTGTGTAATTTATGCAACAGGGCTTTTCCCCTTATCTGGCTGCATGTTTGATTCAAGAAGTCTGGGATAGTGTTTGTCTTTAATCTGATGTGTTAGAACAATAGATTATGTAAATGTTGTGTGAGCTAAAGGCTAAAGAATGTTTATTGTAAATCTGACATAATGTAATTATCATTTTAGTAGGACGATGTGCGTCATTTATGCAAATTATGGCTGTTGGATCTCAGCATAAATGGTGGCGTTTTTGTTCATTAAAGCTCAGTCAGAGAATCCTGTGGGAACATACAGCTCGTCTGGTGTCTCATTCAGGGTACCCACTATCACCCTCAGAAAGCCCAGGCAAGCAAGGCAGAGGTGAGACACCTGACACACCAACTGGGTGTATTGGCGCAGGAGCACCAGGGCACTGCCAGCCACCTGAGGGCTGAGATCAATGGGACACGAGCACAGTGCCTACAGCTTCAACACGTGCTTTCCCTGCTACAAGCCGCTAGCACACACTTGCCCACTCCAGAGGAGAGCAGCACAATGGGGATCAAATCATTGCCCCTGTTATATTTGGCACGAATGAAAGAGTGTACCCAGTGTTGCTGGAGGTGGATGCTGTGCTGGCATCAGAGTGTGCCTTGTCCCCAACGAAGATGGAGACCCCCCAGCACTCCACCCCTATGACCCAAGGTGCTGCCAGAGAGGGGACCTCTTCTCACCTGCACAAGAGACCAGGAGAACCGGTGAGTGACCATCCTGAGAGGCTACCAAATTCCTGGTCCCAGGACGAATTGCATCCATTTGGGATTGTGGGGTGGACCCCTTTTGAATGTTTGGGAGGGGGGCATCAGCAGAAGAAGAGACTGGGGACTGTAAATGCTGACTGGGTTCTGGTCCTGGGGCTTCAGAAATATGCTGGAGAAAAAGACATGTGGGGAGGAGGCCCAGTGTGCCCACTACCGAATAATTATTCTCTGTGGACTGTGGTGGCCTGTTGCCTGGCAGACACTACTGCGGTGAGTCCTTGGGAGCACTGGACAAGAGGGTTGGCTTGCCTCTTACCCCGGGACTATGGACCCACACCCAGGCATACCCTGCGGCGACCGTCAGACCCTGCTGACATTGCTTGTGTGCCTGCAGCCTGGAACTTTGAGGATGGTGCAGAAAAGGGACAAAGTGAGAGGTCTCGTCAGTGGCAAGCGATCCGTTTGGGATCTAGGCTTGCCCTGCCGTTCTGGAAGGTGGGACATATGTCATGGAGCTGACGTGGCAATCCACGCTTCAAACCCCAAGAGACTTTATGTTCATTTGTATCGTGTGATTTTAAATATATTTTACATTGTTTGGTTTTAGTTTAAATTAGTTTTAAAAATACTTATATTCCTGTAGGTAAATGTGTTTTTGTATAGCCAGTAAACAAGCTTTACTGCTGTGTAATTTATGCAACAGGGCTTTTCCCCTTATCTGGCTGCATGTTTGATTCAAGAAGTCTGGGATAGTGTTTGTCTTTAATCTGATGTGTTAGAACAATAGATTATGTAAATGTTGTGTGAGCTAAAGGCTAAAGAATGTTTATTGTAAATCTAACTGACATAATGTAATTATCATTTTAGTAGGACGATGTGCGTCATTTATGCAAATTATGGCTGTTGGATCTCAGCATAAATGGTGGCATTTTTGTTCATTAAAGCTCAGTCAGAGAATCCTGTGGGAACATACAGCTCGTCTGGTGTCTCATTCAGGGTACCCACTATCACCCTCAGAAGGCACAGAGCGGCCCTCTGGAAATTCCTAACGGCTCCAGGGCAGAGAATCAGAAGCAGGCGGATCAAGCTGCTCGAGGCGCTGAGGACGGCGCTCCCAGTAGCCGGGCTGACCGCAACGAAGGGGTGTCTGGAGAGTCAGGACAGGCGGAAGAGAACGGTTCCATCACACCCATCCTGTGTCTCTCCGCCCCATGTCTTTCATTATTTTATTACCGCCCTGTCCAGCCTATAGCCAGCTCTACTATTTATGCACCTCTATTCTGCCATCTTGTTTGCTTCACCCCTTGTATAATTTTTCTGTTCATTTAAATAAACTCCTTGAACCTCAGGTCCTGTGTCTGTATCACTGCATCCTGGGCTCAAATCCCGTACACCATGACAGCAGGTAAGGTACAATATTAGCAGTCAGAACCCAAGACAAAATGAAAATATAGAGACTCTAGACAGGACACACAGGGTGTAAATTAAGGCTGATGAAGCTTGAAACGCATGTGTAATATTTGGATCATATTGCTCTGATAACTAGAGATTTAGAAGTGAAACACAAAACCGTTGCAGGGTGGGAACCAAACCTTGTCCCAAGACAAATGTTTTCCTGGTTGCGCAGGTTCATGGTCAGTACATAAAAAAAACAGCCTGGCAGTGTAGGTTTGTAGTCAAGGACAGGTCAAAATTAGAAAAGATGATAATGTGAGCTACAGCAGAGGAACGCTGGATATAAACAGCTGCAGCAGAAAAGTTTGGAGGAGGAAGGTGACCCGGGGACAAACCAATGAGTAATTATGCAGTATTACATTTTTTTTTATAGAAAAGACATATTATTCTTTAACCAGATATTCGAGCTTTACACCACAGATACAGTATAATACTAATGAAGACTTAATAATGTCAAACCTCTTATATAAAACACACGTACAGGGTGATTCATATAGACCTAAACCCAACGTTTCGGTTATAGGTTTTAAACGAATGAATGGAAATTACTCTCAGGAAGTGCACCTCCTCTTTTGTTGAGCAAATCCCATCACAGCACATGCTAGAAGTGACTCAGTGTTTGAAGGATTCATGCTTTGAAGGAATGTGCCCAACATAAGAGGAGGTATGTTTCCTGAAGCTCTCATTAATTTCTTTTCATTCATTTACGATCTATTAATCATTTGGGTCCATATCTATGCGAATCAACCTGGATAACCAATTAGAAAAAGTGGGATAAGGATTAACGAGCCATTTCATATGGAATGGTGAAAGACACACATGTACCACTTTTTCATTTCGGGTTCAGCGGATCATCGGAACGGATCCAAACCTATAATGAATGGGATCCGATATTTTCTGAGTGGTTTAAAAAGAAAAAGATAAAGAGCCACAAAACCGCCGAAATTATCGAATCCGATACTTTCAACTGGTTCTCGGTGTATTATTGAATCAAATCCGATTCAATAATACACCCGACCTTCTGAAATTATTGGATCCAATAATTTTGGCAGTTCTGCTGCTTTTATTTTTTCGGTGGCTTTGCAGTGGCTTTTCCCCGCACTCCCGTGACGCTGCGGTGAATGCAGAATTCACCGCCGGGTGGGGACATTTGATTCCCCCGAAGTGTGGGGAACGACAGAGCACCGAAATGTTGGCGACATTTCAGTGCTCTGTGAATAACCCCCTTATGTATTTCAAACTGAAATCTTCTTTACTTTGGGACAGACTGGTATTTATGTATGAGGACGTCTGTGCGAATTTACATTTACTTCGTGCCTTTTAATTCTTTTTCAATTGGCGTTACACCAGCAAATGAAAATAAACGTTTTATTTTAGATATAGATACAGATTTTTCTTATTAAAGCATTTTAAAGCAATTCTGGGATATGGTCCCTTGTAGATAAACATTATGTGCTGTATTCCATCCCTGCTGTAAACTTAACCCCTTTCCGCTAGCGGGGTGTATATTTGGTGAATTGCCAGCTTTCTGAGAAGCCGAATTGCCACGAAATTGCGCCGTTTGATGAAATTCACCGTTCGGGGCAGTGTGGTGGCAAATTCGGCACCCTTATAATAGCCCCTTTTAATATAAGTTCTCTGAACCACCACCAATACAGTAAACTACACTGCTTATGGTATTTTGTGCATCTTGAATAAAAATGGCTTAAATAAATCCATTTGGCTTCCTTCATATGCAAGTTTACAACCCAGAGCTGTCTAGCTTTGCCACAGTAGAAGTAAAGCACGGTTCTTGGCAAACAGTGATACCTGAGCTTCATTAATGAAAGAACTTTAGTATCTGCGGCAACTTTATGGATGCGGAGGGCATTTCCCTGAGCTGCAGCACATTGGCAGCAATGTCCGGTATGGTGCAGCTTTAGGAGCATTTTGTGGAGGCCATATGCAAATGAAAATAATTTGCATGTTCCTTTGCATTGCTCTAGAAAAAGTTGTGATTGAGTTTACACCGTGTTTGATCTGCTGCAGGAGTTTTTGAACATCAAGCATACTCGATCACGGAAATAAAGAGGTTAAAAACAACGAGTAAGTGGACAGATTTCAGAGTTTTAAATGACAATGGCCCCTATTACATTCCTCGCGCATTTGGTTTTGCGTGCGCAAAAGCGCATTTGCGCGAGGGGCAAAACCCTTTGCGCTGAACGTTGTATTACAACGTTCGCGCAAACGATGCGCGTTATCGTTTATCGCGGATGGACCTGCGCGAGCGTGATGAACTGTGCGCGTCCTATACTTAACATTGTGAGCACAAATACGTTCGTGCGCTGGTACGCGGAAGGTATTACAATCGATGCGCATCTTCTTACGAACAACGTTTGCGCGCATAATTTTAACGTCTTTGAAAAGCTGGTGGTAACTGCAAATCTGGCCGAAAGAAAAACACCAGCACGAAAAAAAAAAAAATACAGCACAGTATAGTTACACATTCTACACATACCCAAATAAAAAATGAGAATTTGTGCGTGTTTTTATAATTGCTGCAGCATATATACTCAGATTTACTTTGACAGGCGCAAAAAGTGATTCAATTAAGGTAAATTGATGTCAATTAATTCTGATTGGCTGAATCCTGTGGAAAAAACAGTCCGCACACTGATTTACGTGTGCTACGTTACTGCGCGCGTATTACTCTTCGTTTTGCTTGTCGTTTTTCCGAACGTTATTTTTGGACGGATGAGAAAATGCGTTCGGATCGTATTACCACCGTTAATTTTCGCGCGATAACGCTGGACGATGTGCGCAAAAAAAAATTTGCGCTGCTCGAACAAAATTACGTGAAGAATGTTATAGGGGCCTATGTGAGGATTTCCATATGGGAAGTTTTATACGTGACCAACGTCTGACTGCATAGGTTATGTGCGTATTCATAGCAATGAACAAAATAAATTAATGATTGTAGAAAGATTTATTTATTGCTGCTGGACAAACAAGAGCTTCTAAGCAACTAATGCACATTGAAAAGTAATGAAAACATGAATCAAACACACACCGGGCGCTGTGTACAAAGCTGTGTTTGTTCCTGCAATGTGTAACGGCAAACATTTCATGCAAATATGTATTTATTTACCTGATTAATAATTAATAACAAAGAAAGCAAAGATCATATTCAAGTGTTATAAAACATGTTCAGCAACATAACCTAAAGAAAAAAAATCTGATTTAATCAGTATTCGGATATTTGCGTAAACCAGAATAGCTTTGTTACTCCTCATTAAAAACTGGCCATCAGACATCGCAATCATTATCTGGCTGTACCTTTCAAATCAAAGAGAACCATAATATAATGTAATTAATGAATTAAAAATGCAAAAACTTATCTTAAAGAAATGGAACAAGATACTAGAGAGCTCCCCACCATGTGAGTGGCATTCATCAGTTAGCTTTAAAAAATATATATTAAAAACAATCTGCACTTATTCTTTTTTCCAGGCACATGAATGATTGAAAGAAGCGCTGACCTGCAAATGATACTTTTTGAAGACTGGTTTCCACTTCCAGGTTTTTATTCCTGAAGCTGAGAGAAGGTCTTGCTGATCTGAGCTTCTAGGAACTAAGATCCTGCACTCAGAGTGCTGAATCAACCATCTGAGCCCTCCCAGAGAGAGGAGAGGGAAGAGGAAGCTCAAGACACTTACTATTATAATAACATTGAGTGGTTGCAATGCATAGAGTGTTCCTATAACAAGTGACTGATCTTGGTCATATCCAACAGCTTGAGTTCCCTCTCTTACATGATAGAGCAGTGAGATAACAAACCATCATCTGTCCTGTGGTTGAGATAAACTGTTACCTGGTTTACTGTTTCCAGAGCTTAGAAAGCCAAGCTGAGTTTGACCACTTGTGATTGATTACAAGAGGTTCAGCAGGAGTTGATAACTT
This sequence comes from Leptobrachium leishanense, assembly GCA_009667805.1. Classification (NCBI taxonomy): domain Eukaryota; kingdom Metazoa; phylum Chordata; class Amphibia; order Anura; family Megophryidae; genus Leptobrachium; species Leptobrachium leishanense. Next base: position 48,482,767 of record CM019068.1, on the reverse strand, counting down.
GTTTTGTACAATGCAAATATTAAAGCAAATGATGTATGAGCTCTATTACAAACACACAGCGTACCCCGTCCATTTGCATGCTATTAATTGTGAAAAAATTGTACCTTGACCTGTTCCAAAATCTATTCGGAAACACTCATCCATCTTAATATAAAAATATAAGAGACTAGACGCATTATAAAAATGATATTAATATGGATGTTTGAACAGATAAGACATTTGCATGAAAATTTCCATATGACTTGAAAGCCAGTGGAAAACTACTGCAGTCTCACATAACTAATAATAATATGCCATGTGGCCAAAACAGAAAAATAAATAGTCATCTGATGTGCAGATAAGAAGACAGGAAGAGGGTCGGAAAGCCAAAACCTCAGACATTATATGCAAGTGATAGAGAGAAAATTTGATATGTTATGATATTTTATTATGTTAGACTTCCTAGGACTTTGTTGTGCTACACAGTACACATTGTAAACATTTATCTGGATGAGGAGGAACATATGATCAATACTTATTAATATACTGTACATATACGCACATTTAAACACAACAATCACAAATCACTACATTTCTTCATTACTCTGGAGGCACGTCCCATCCAGACAACTCCGGTCAGCAGGTGATCTCCTCCTGTTATCTGTCTACATGCACACGGCCAAATCTCACCTCCAAGACTTCTCACGGGCAGCACCTGTCAGGGATCCCGGGTGCAGGATGTAGGGAGCCCAAGGAGTTGAAAGAAGAGTATGCAAGGTCGAGGTCACAAGCCGAGACAGGATAACAGCGGTACATGGAGGTCGGGTCACGTTCT